>CM067571.1:23947500-24547500 GCA_034336665.1 Luscinia megarhynchos
AACAGGAAGCCACTAGGAAGAACAACTCTGCTCTGATCTTAAGGAGGGAAGAGAGAGAATATATTGGCCAAATCTGCAAAAAGAATATTCCTGCTTCCTTGGGTCTGTCTGCTTTGGTGCTAGGCCATCCCTCCCTTTTCCCTGTGCTTCCCAAGTCTTGCAAGCTGGGGCAGGGAGGATGAGTGTGACTGTTGTCTCCTGGTCTCCCATCCAGCTGACTGGACATACAAGTGTTTCCCAACTCCTGGATACTGCTTTTGGGTCAAACTACAGCGGCTGCTCTGTCCCACAGCTTTGCTTCAGAGGATTTTCATAATTGAAGTCTACTGCTGATGCTAAAATTGCAGGAGGGGGGGATATTCAACAGCCACAAGTGCAAGGGAAGAGAGGGGAACCCTGGCAAAGGGGAAAAGAGGGAACTGGGGGGTCTGTCTTCCTGTGGGGTAAGGGGAAGGAGCACACAGAGAAGATGTAGTGGTGTTTGTGTGTGTAAACAGATATATATAATTTCATATATATGGTGGTCTTTAGATAAGAAGACCTCAGGAAAAGTGCTGGAAGGGTGGAACAAGGAGCCCATGAGTTTGTATGTGTAGGATGAGTTAAATGGAAAGACATAGGTTCTACACAGGTTCTTGGATACAGGCATCTGTGGTGAGACAGTTTGGGCAACATAGGCAGGGAAAATAGGGAGGTTGAAGTGGGGGCCCCATAATATGATATTAAAGGGAGGATGGAAAGGGTGACAAAAGCCAGAAGGTCATAGCAACTTTGTGCACCAGAGCAAATATGGGTGACCTATAGTATAAACTTCAAATATTATCCATTAATGTAATTGTATTTTTTTTCTTGAAAAAAAAATCCTCTTATCTTAGCAAGTCATCAAAATCAAGAAGCTGCTCAGAAAGAACATTTTATTTTGATAAAACCTGCCAGAGTTATGCTGTAGGGTCACTGAAACCTGCTTGGCTTCTTGTCTGAGGCAACTGCCAGCTCAGTAGCCTGAGGCACCCCAGTCTGGGGCATCTCTGAGTGAGCTTCCAAGGATCCAGGGCTGGTCCTTGGGGTCCTGGTGAATCTCCCAAAGTGAGAAAAACATATCATTGCTTCTGTTTTTTTTTTATTTTGAAAAAATTAAAAGTGTTTTTATTCCCTTTAGTGGGAGCCTGGTAGCTACTCTATGAAATTAATAATTGTGTTAACTACTGTGGGGAGGTACTTGAAGCTGTGAGTGGGGAAGGGCCTTTACAGTTGATTGTGCCAATATATTTATATATTTATGTATGTATGTATTTATTTATTTATGTATATTTATTTGATTTGATTTGCCAAAAATGAAACTTGTTAAGGGAATTGCTGAACTTTTCCTTCAGGATTTTTATCTCCAAGACAGCAAGATGTCTGTGACAGACCATGTGTGAGCCCTGTTTGGGGTGGGTACCTGAATTTCACTTCCCTCATGGACACTCCCAAGCTGTTGACTCTTCTGGGGGATTGCCCTTAATGATTTTTGTCGTTGTTGCTCCAAATTATGAGCCACGGGTGCTCTGGGAACAATAGAGTTAATTTTACATTGTGGGGTGATGGAGGCCTGGGGGAACATGGGGGATTTTGTTTGTGTTGCTGTTTGTTTTTCCATATCAGCCTTTTCAAGACTTTCTGGAGCAGCTCTGAGAGATCTGTACAAATCTAAGTTTATGAAATACACTGAAATGCTTTGTGTGATGTTTCTCATCTGGAGGCTCTGAACTCTACCTGTGCTCAAGGAGTTTTAGCTGGCAGGTGTGGTGTGTGTGGTGCCCCACACAGTGGGTGGCATGGAGGCACTGACTCCTTTGGCATGGCCATCCACACCTCTGTCTCCTAAAGCCCAGGCTGGGCAGATAACCAGTATTTCTAGAAAGTTTTCCAAGGTTTCTTGAGCTCTTCATGGATGGCCAGTGTAAATGGTTGTGTCATCCTCAGGCCATTTTGTCATCCTGTGAATTCATGTGTGGGGGTGATAAATGAGATTTCCTGTAAGAAATCACCACACAGAATGGTGGGGATGGGGAAAAAGAAGTTTGAGGGCAGACCCTTTCTCTCCCAGCAGTTCATTCAAGTACCTTCTTATTTCAGGTGCCTGCCCATTTACTGTAAAAATCCTTCCTTTATTGGTGTCACTTGTTTCAGTTTTAGTGTCCCTGTCTGAGTGACTCCCACACCCTGGATACTGTCTTGTCAACATCTAGGTGATGCAGCTGTAGGTTTACAAAGGTTTAAATCATGGTTTGTTCAGAGGCTGCTGCTCTGGTGGGTGTGCTCAGCTCCTTTCCAGGCTGGAAGATTTATGAGCTGAGTAAGTGCAGCAGATGGGTGCTGGGTGACCTTGGCTGGCCACTCTGTCACTCCCTCTGTCAACAGGACAGGGAGAGAACATGTCCAAAGGGTCAGCATGAGGACAGGAACAGCTCTCACCTGTTACCCACATAGGGAAAGAGGCTCACTTTGAGGAAATAACTGTAATTTATTGCCAGTTAATTGTAGCAGAGTAGGATAGTCAGAAATAAAGCTAAACCCACCTCCTGCTGTACACCTTCCCTTTTTTCTGTCTGCATCCCTCTCTACCAGCTATTGATGGGATTTGAGTCAGCCAGTGGACCCTGCTGAATTGGCAGAAACACAGTTCAGTGAAAAAGAAGACAAAAAAATTATTAGGAAGGAATTGTTCCCTGTGAGGGTGGTGAGGCCCTGGCACAGGGTGCCCAGAGAAGCTGTGGCTGCCCCTGGATCCCTGGCAGTGTCCAGGGCCAGGTTGGACAGAGCTTGGAGCAACCTGGGATTGGGGAAGGTGTCCCTGCACATGGCAGGGAGAGCTTTATAGTCCCTTTCAGCCCAAACCATTCTAGGATTCTATGCCCCTGCTGTCCAAAACCTGCTACATAAAGCTATTACCAGGTGAAAATTGAGAAAATCTATATGGCTTTGGTGAGGATTTAATTATCTTAATTGCTTAGCTTGCTGCTGATTGCAGACCTTGTAAAACCCTCTTTGACTGGACCTCTTGAAAAAGACCTTGCCTCTGGCTCAGTGAGTTCTTATATAGTAGATGTGTAGTTTTGAGCCTTTCCTTACTTCCATGACAGTACAAGAACTTGTAAGAAAAAAATACCAGAGTCCCAAACTGCAGCTTTGTGAAAGAGAAGTGCTTGCAAACTGGATCTCCTTTCCATAGCATCTCGCCCTTCTGGACTTTAAGGCATCTTGGTGGAAAACTGGGCCAGAGGAAGCATTGTAAAATTTGTCTTTTATCTTTAAACATGTATTTAAGTGTGTTGGCTTTCACAATAAATGGTGGCTTCTACAGAGGAAACCAGTTGTGTGACTCTGATCTTAACGATCACTCATCTTGCTTAATCCTGTTTGGGATTAATTTGCAGATTTTCCTTGCTTCATCTTCTTTGATGCTCTGGTAGTGAACAGTGTCATTATGGGTATTTTTGGGAAAAAATTCCGTTTTTAAAAATGTTTAAACTTTGATAGGTTGCAGCACTGGTACTCAGCTTCTCTCCCAGTTGCTGTCCACCCTGTTGGAATCAAGGATGCATTTCCTTGCAGCTAAGCTGCTCAGATAAACAAGTGCTGGGAGCAGTGCAGTCACCAGAGCTCAACTCTGGTTGCAAAACTTGCCCAAATAGAGCTGGGAAGCAGCTCCTGGGTGGCTCTTGGCATGGTCAGCCCATGTCACTGCAGCCAGCTGTGGACATCCCCCCAAGTTCAGGACATGCCCTTCCTCATTGCTTCCTGCAGCTCCAAAGGAAACTGAGGTGGGAGCACACCTTTACCTGTCTGGCCCTGCTCTGGGGTCTGGGAATGAGGAAGGGATGTCCAGCATGCACTGTTTGTCCCTCACACCCTTGTGCCCTGGGCTGTTCCCCACGAGCCAGAGCTCCTGGAGTTGGTTAAACCCAAGTCACAGCAGTCCAGGCAGGTGTGAGCAGGGTTTTAAACCTGGCCTAGCTGAAAGGAAGGAACTGGAGATTTGTCTGTATTATGGCTTGTGTTACTGCAGCTCATTCAGGACTCATCCAGCTGTTCTCTGGACTACAGCTGGCCAGTCCTGCACCCTGAATTAGCTACAGTGCACTTACCTGTCGGACTGCCATCAGATAAGGCTCTTCCTGCAAGGCCCTGGAGCAGGTCCTGATTTTTGCAAGGGGAAAACAAGCTAAACTGCTCCCCTTCTCCAGCCTAACAGCCTGGGAAAAGTAGGTCAGAGTTGGCCAATCCTCCACATCCTACAAGCTGCATGTGCAAATCTTCAAGTGGCTGAAATATGGATCCATAAAAGATGGATAAAAGAAAAAAAAATTAAATGAACAGTGCTGCTAACAACTGCTCAAGATGTCTACTGCAGATCTCAGTCTAACACTGAGGCAGCCAAATTCTGGATTTCAGTTTCCTTGGCACAGCCAGTATCCTTTCCCTTTTGCAGGGATATCCAGTGCTGGGAGGTGGAAGTCATGTTGGAGACAGGCTCGTGTGTTCCACAGTGAAACTGATCCAGATAATGCTGCTCTTCTCAGCTGCAAAAATATCATTTTGATGAGAAATTCTGTCCATGAGTGCTTGCCATGGAATTACTGAGGGGGGACCTGTTTATGTGAGAGGTTAGTTAAAACTCATTCCCATCCTAAACAAAGCTCTCCCATGACTCTGTTATGCCATGATGGTGACATGGAGCAGTTCTGGCTCAGGCCTGGGATCCATCAAAGCTGTGTTCTACTTTGGTTTGATTTTCTTCTTAAATCTGTTACCACAGAGGCATTGCCAGCCTCTCTGATTGCCCCAGCCTTGGCCAGCAGCATGTCCATCTCCAGAGCCATCAGGGATTGGCTCTGCCAGACACAATTCAAGTTTCCAGCAGCTTCTCACAGAGGCCACCTCTGTGGGCTCCCACTACCAAAAACCAGGCTGTGCAAAACCAACACATGGAGTGAGATATTTCACTGGTTTAGCAGTGAGGACTAGGTATTTAAATTCATTAAAAAATCCTTAACCCCTTGGACTCTGACACAGTACTAGAAAAATGCTGTTTTGCTTAATGCTTCAGTCACTTTTCAGTGTATGTCTGCAAAGAGGTTTGTACAGATAACATAGAGAAGGCAGCGTTTCTTTGCTCTTGGCACTTCTACAAATGTGGTTTGACCAAAAGCTGACTGTTCAGGGTTTTTTTCCCCTTTCAAGGCTGCATCAGTGGAAGCAATGGTGTCCTGCACCAGTGAACTGGGTGACAGTGCAGTGCCTGTGCTGGGAGCTGGTTCTTCCCCCCGCTGAAGTAACGCCAGAGATGAAAAGCGCTGTCATAAAAGGCACAAATAATTTTTAATGAAGGTGTTACCTAATCCCAGGATTTCTCAAAGCATAGCTGCTGCTTCAGAGCTGCCTTACTTCCCTTGGAGTCACCTTCTGCTCACAAAATCTGGCACTGCATCACCCCTTTGCAAAATCTCCAAAGCCACCAGCCCTGACATTCCCTGTGGTGCCTTAAACACAAGCAGCAGTGAGAACTCCTGAGGTTTTTTGGTTTCTGTGGCCTTCTGGCAGGTCTCCTGGCATCTGCATTACTCCTAGGCTATGGATTTGTCTGGAGCATCTCAAATATCTGTTCCATGGTTGGAGGGACAGTTATTGATAAGTACCATTTTAAAGAATTCCCTTTTTTAAAAACTGAAAAAATTTAAATTAAAAGTTAAAATTTAAAATCCATTACTTTTTCTCCTGACCATGGCAGAGACACGAACTCATTTCCATGCCACACTCTAAAGCCCCATAAAATTCACAATTTGAATAGATATGCTGTTGTTATTTAGCTTCCTTCCCCTCTGAGGAAAGAGAGATCATCCAGCAATTCCCATTATTGGCTTGACCTCTACCAGGCTGCTCAGCTGCATGTGCTAAACAAGTTGTACTGTGGTGCAGCAAGCCAAAAAAATGGTGGGAAATACACAAAGATGGTCATTTGGGACCTAGTAAGTTCTTATCAATGGGATTGCATTTAATGGTGGATAAATTAAGGGTTATTACCACTTTTTGTTTTGAGATAGATATGTATCCATCTTAGTATTATACTCTGTATAGTTTCTTTATGGTTATAATGCTGTTGAAATAATTAAAATTGCAATGACTGAAATATAAATCCTATATCTGAAATACTAATCATATTAATATGGAGGCCTGATGACAGTCACCTCACCAGATTAATATCATAAGATCAAATGGTTTCCAGTCATTGCAGAAAATTTTACAGGTTTCCCTAATAGCCAGATTGCTTAAATCATTACTCATTTTTCACTGTGAAAATGTTTGACCCTAATTACTGTCCACTGTGTGTTTCACTTGGTGATTCATAATGTAATTTAAAGGGAGAATCCTATAGCCATGACTTAATGAGGAGATAAATCAAACGAGGAAAAGTCAGCAAATCCTTACTTTCTACTTCTCAGGCATTCCTAAGGCATCAGTTTAAAAACATCAGTGGAGATGCTGACTCTGCTCTTGTTTTTGGATGTGTTTCTTCAGCCCCTGGAGCTTTGGATGGGGGGGCCTGTAAATCTGAGTTATCACCAACATTTTGTTAATTACCCAAGACTTCACCTGCCTCCAAGCTGCTAATTGCAGGACCCTCGTTGGCATCAGTGCTGAAAGCCTTAATTGTGTTTTTCAGTGTGCAGGTGGGGTTTGAGGTACTTGTGCTTAATTGTTGTTCAGCCTGCCTTGTTTCTGAGAAATGGTGATGGAGTGGCAGTGCTTGCGTAAGGAACAGCCCGAGCAGGGCTGAGCTGCAGAAACTCTGCTTTCCTCTGAAACCTCCTGGCAACAAGTACAAATTCCCCCAGGTGGCTGCTGCTGAGGGCACTGTGCTTGGCATCTCGGGCAGCTGCTGCAGCAAAAGTCCAGCTCCCCAACAGTGCTGCCCCTACACAAAATCCTTAAGGCTGGAAAAGACCTTTGGGGTCATCAGGTCCAGACAGAGGTAATTCTCTTGTCATGGCTGAACGCCAGCTTTTGATCCATACACCGTAACAATTCTTCCTTTTAAAATCAAAATCTAGATGGCAGCCTTCCAGTGCCTAAAGGGGCTCCAGGAGAGCTGGAGAGGGGTTTGTGACAAGGGCCTGGAGGGACAGGACACAGGGAATGGCTTCCCACTGCCAGAGGGCAGGGTTAGATGGGATATTGGGGAGAAATCCTTTGTTGTGAGGGGTGGGGCAGGCCCTGGCACAGGGTGCCCAGAGAAGCTGTGGGCTGACCCCTGGATCCCTGGAAGTGTCCAAGGCCAGGCTGGATGGGGCTTGGAGCAACCTGGGCTAGTGGAAGGTGTCCCTTCTTATGGCAGGGGGTGGCACTGGATGGGCTTTAATGTTCCCCCAACCCAAACCATTCTGGAGTGCTGTGATAACAGTGGTGATCAAGCTATTTTTAGTGGTGTTCTCAGCTTAGTTTTTTTAACATTACTTGGCAAATCAATTAGCAGAAGCCCAGGCAGGAGTAAAAACACCCATGCTGAGAGTGCATGCTGACTGTTTAATGTGCATTTGATAACTTTAGTGTGTTGAAGTACATTAAGTGAATACCTCCATGTTATTTGCCAGGTTGCTGGTAGTTTTTGGTCCCCATCCAAGGAGATTTTGATTAATATATCTTAAAGAAGTATTTAGTATCGCTTATAGCAATATCTTAATCAGAGTAAGCAGTTTTCCCGTGTATTTTCTCTTCATCTAAAGAAGGAAGTTAAAAAACAATAGAATTTCATTTTCTTAACTGAAAATAGCTCCAAATAAACTTTCAAACATGAAAGGGCAGGTGATTAAATCTTTGCCTTGGGTTAAAAAAGCTAATAAAGAGATAGAGTGAGGTGACTTGGCAATACTGAACTACCAAGAGTGATTTTTCCAAATTTAGTTGATCCCTGCCTTGGGTTTAGTTTCTGTTTCAACACTTACCAGAGTTTGCCTGATAGGAAGTTAGCAGTGGAGCTGCATGTCAGAGTTCTGGGGTTTCTGTGTGCTTTGGGCTTTTAAATATGGATAGGAAGCCATTTGTTGTTTGTGCTGATAAGAAAAATTAGATTTTTGTAACAGAGTTGGGACCGATCACAGCATGATCTGAATGGAGAGGGAGGCATTGATGTTTTGCCCACAAGTCTGCTCAGCCATCAAGATTTTGTCTAAAATCCAGGTTTTTGTAGGCAACTTCAGTTTCTTGGCAGAGCAAACCCAGGTGTTTATTGCCAAAGTGTGCTGGATATCAAGACTTAGCAAATGAGACCTTGTCACTTCATGGATTTTTATTTCAAAGAGCCTTGTTTCTCTTGATTCTTGTCTTTGTGGCAGAGCTTTGTGTAGTAGTTGAAAGGAACTAATGGAAAAGTTGTCAAGTTGGAACATCTGCTGGTGAGGAAAGACTTGGGGCTTGATCCCCCAGTTGCCCTACCCATAACAAAGAGACAAGATCAGACATAATTCCTCAGGAGCTAATAAAGGTTGCTATTTAAAGGCTTTCCAGGCTGATCCCCAGCTTTAAATAGCTGCTTGTTACTCAAGGAGCACTGAGACCACCTCATTGTAGCAATTAGCTGAGCCCCACAGGTATGGAGCACAGTGGTAAACTCCTTGAGAAGTTGGATTAGGATGACACTGAATAGGATTTGCCTGGGGACACATTCAGAACCTCCTGAGCTCTCCATTCTCCAGCCTCCAAAAGCTTTTTTTTTTTTTTTTTTTTTTTTTGGTTGTTTGATCAGGTCTTTTTCCCCAAAAGACATTTGATTTGAAACTATTCAACTTCTTTGTTTTCCTCTTCTCCCAGCAGGAGGGAGAAGTGGTTCTGGGCCTCAGGAATCTCATGGATAAGGTCTTACTGAACTCCCAGAATTTCTAAAATTTGCCTTTATTGAAAAAAAAGGTGTCTTTAGACTTAAAATGTGTACAAGGAGGAATGTTTGGGCTTATTTTTTCTTCATGATAGGATTTAATCTCTTTTCAAAGCAGACCTTTAAGGAATTGTTTGTGGTGAGTATTGGTTTGCTTGATAACGTTTCATTAAAGTAGAGGACAAACTTGGGAGGAGAGGATTTAGCTTTCTCCTGAGGGACAGCTCTGGTCTCTGCTTTCTGTGCCCAGGGGCAGGACCCAGGGAATGGCTGCAGCTGTGCAGGGCAGGGTCAGGCTGGAGATCAGGGAAAGGTTCTGCCCCAGAGGGTGTTTGGAACTGTCCAGGCTCCCCAGGGAATGGGCACAGCCCCGAGGCTGCCAGAGCTCCAGGAGAGCTTGGACAGCACTCCCAGGGATCCACAGGGTGGGATTGTTGGGGTGTCTGTGAAGGGACAGGGGTTGGATTGATGAGCCCTGTGGGTCTCTTCCCACTCAGGATATTCTCTGATTCCACGTTTCAGTGTTGGAAAGACGTGGGTGTTTTACCACAGCAGAGCAGGAGGCTTTTCATGGTCCACCACAACCACAGAAATAACTTCCCCTACTCTCTTGGGAAGTGCCTGAGCCCTGACTCCATTTGATACAAAACTCTCCCCCCTCGTTGTACAGAAAATCCCTGCATGCTTTAGCTTAGTAGAAAGTACATTTTGGGGCTGCATTCTGTGCTCTCAGGAATGGCTATTTTTAGACACATCCGATGAGATTTGCCAATGTTTCAGTTTTCTCCCCCTGGTAATTCCTATCAGCTGCAGTTGCCATATCTCTGTTTCCAGTTGGGTTCTGCTGTGTAAATAAGGTCCTGATCCTGTGGTGACTCCCCAGAGCTGTGATGGTGGCAGTGTTTCAGAGCTGAGTGCTTCTTACGCTGTGTGCAGCACTGCAGTGCTGTGACTGATTCCCTCCATCACTCCCAGCCAAGGTGATAGAGGATCCAAAAGCCACAGCAAACTGCTTGTTTTCCTTGTTTTGTGGGGTACTTGCTGTGACACGAGCCAAAGCCATTAAAGGCTAGAAAGAGGAGGAAGTAAAAGCTTTTAAAAACGTTTACCACTGCCTGGCAGATGTTTGCATATTCCCAATAAACTTGACTCAGTCCCTGTGCCGTTGTTTGCTCAAGGCTTTTCCCCACCCCTCCTAAAAGCCTAATGTTTCTTTTGGGGAGATTGTTGCTATCATTGTATCATTTCTGTCATTACATTTATGTAATTTATAGAGTTGCATATCTTTCTGTCCTTGACCATGAGTGGATCTGTGGTTTCACACTATTTTATCAATTATTCCTGCCCAAGCTGGAGTTTTCCCTTGCCTGACCTGTGTTCTGCTCCACAGTTGACACTCCAGATCCCTACGTGGAGCTGTTCATCCCCACTGCCCCTGACTGCAGGAAAAGAACCAAGCATTTCAACAACGACATCAACCCTGTGTGGAACGAGACTTTCGAGTTCATTCTAGACCCCAACCTGGAGAATGTTCTGGAGGTAAATACCATGGCTGGGGAGATGAAGGGTAGAATAACAGTGGCTTACATGTGTGGCATCTGATGTCTCAAGATCACACCTTTGTTTAAAATGTTAAACCTGGGCTTAGCTGTGGTGCTAAGCAAGAGGTGTTGGATAAATTGAATTCTTCAAGGAGTAGGCTGAAGAGTCATTACAAGATATGCCTGTGAGTCATCTCTTGGACAGCTCCTGAGGGATAGTAGTTTGTTATTCCTTACATCAGCTGTGGAGTACTCCCTGCTTCCTCCCTGATTCAGCTCTTACAGACAGGGAATAGTAGGGCTTAAGTCAAGTGTCTGCCCATGGAGACAAAGCAAAAGGCTGGTTCTGCTGTGTCCTCCTTGCCTGGAGCCCACCCAGGAATCTTTTGGGGACCACTCCGTGTGCAGCCTTGTTGGCCAAGCCACTGTTCAGTCTCAGTGTGTTAAACTTCTCCAGGCTGTGCACAAGAGCTGAATGTTAGATGTGTTTTCTGAGTGGGCATGGCAAAGATTTGAGGTTAGCTCTGGTCCTTTGTGAGCTTTGTTCTTCCTAGAGGATGTCCCTGCCATCTGCTCTCTTCTGACCCAAGCTTACACAGTTCAGTCTAAATTGGCCAACTGGAATGGGGCTGCAGCCTTTGAAGGTTTCCCTTGAGCTTGTGATCATCAGACCTTGGGTCTGAAAGGGAGTTGTGCCTCCTACAAGTTCCCTGTGTTCCTGGGGAATGCTCTACAGTTTGAGCATTACACCCATGGTCAACTTGTTGGATCAGGAAGAGTTTCCCATGCATCCTTCTCTAGATACAAAAAATATTAGGGAATTCACAATGATTTCCTGGGCATCAGTTCCTGCCTGTTCCTCTTCTGGTGCCATTGCTGGGCCTACTGGAGCAGAGCCTGGGCCCTGCTCTGAGCTCCCTTACACTTATGCAATTCATCTAGGAATGTTTGAATTTGTTGAGGACAAAATTTCGTTTAAAGGTTTTGAAAAGGATAAAAATTACTGCAGTCACAAACACAGCAAGATGGATTGCAGGTAGAAATGTGTCTTTGTAATAACTAAAGGCTGTTGCTGGTTCTGAGATCGTGCAATAAAATTCCCTGAAAATTGCCTGCAAAGAGTAGATGATGATGTTTAATAATGGTTAATTGTTGACCTGGTAGTGTAGGCACGAGCCTTCGGATTCTGCAGTGAAGTGCAGTGTCAGAAATATGTAAAATCACCTCCCCACCCAAACCCTCTGTGAATTCTGAAGCTCAGACTCCACAATCCTTGTGACTCCTTAGATTGTTTTAATCTGCAATTTTAACTCTATCCTAAGTGCAGTTTTCCCTCTGAAGTGTAAGCAGCTCTTCAAAATTCCACTAAGAAGTTTTTGCTTTTGGTTTTAAGAGACAACGCTCACAGATTGCAGGAATGAGCATAAAGTTCTGCAAGAAAACAGAAAAATGTAAATACCATTAAAATAATGACTCTGTCCTAAAATAAAGATAATTCATAATTGCAAAGGGTTGCTTGTGGCACAGGATGAAAAAGATTCTTTATAGCTGAGAAGAGGCTGATCCCAGATGTAGCAACTGATTATTCAAGTGATTGTATCTTGATTTCTTTTGTTTCCTGCAAAAGATACAGTCCAAGCCACGAACATGTGATATTTTAGAAGATTTAATGCCACAAAGTGGAAAAAAACCCCATAAGTCAGATGAGTCTGGAGATCTCATTTAATAAAAATTGTGTAAATGATAATTTGAGATTCCTTCTGAATATCTTGGAAAGCAGCCACTGGGGAAAAAAAAGTCTGCTAAACATAGATCCACATGGATTAGAGCAAAAGCATAGAATGGTGTTCTGACATATCCACATCCATGTTTGGATATTACCACATTTTGGAAAGGTCTCTGCTCCAACATGGAGGGTATGAGAAGAGACTTGAAGGTCTGGCTGGATACAGAGAGCAGCTTTGTGTAAATTGGAATGCTGCACACTTTGCCAAATCACTGCTGTAAGAGCCTTGGTCTGTAGAGTCAAGGCTGGGGTATGTGGATTCCATCTTCTCTTAAAAGTTGCTGGATGGTTTTCTGGCCTATCAAAGAAAATATAAATATATATAAACTATGCAAGTTTCTCCATAGGGAAATTTTACTGACTGGAAATCTGAAAATACTGTGCTTTATATGTAGAATTTGAAGGTATTAGAAAGATGGTGAGATTTGCTGCCAGAAATGATGCTGGGATGCAAATCCCATTGTGAATAATCCTGCTGTACTCCTGCAGTTCAGTTCCTTGAATTGCCACCTCCATTGTCCATTTGCTTATCCTGGTTTAAAATAAATGTCAATTGGCACTGGGCATTGACTGGGTTGAGTCAGGCCCATTCTTTTTCCATAATTTTTTTTTTTTTTTTTTAGTTCAGGCGTAGGCTTGATGGAATTAAAAAGGCATTTCTTGCAGTAGGATTGAATATTCAGATATCTCTTCCAGGTAACTCTCATGGATGCCAACTATGTTATGGACGAGACTCTTGGCACGTCCACATTTCCCATCTCTTCTCTGAAACTGGGAGAGAAGAAGGAAGTCCAGTTAACTTTCAATGATGTAAGTTGGACATTCATGACTTTGCTCTGGTCAGAAGTTTTCTGAGCATTCACTGTTGCCCACAGATAAACACAGAGGCTAAAGACACTTTTAAGCCTTACTATTTATCTTCTAACAGCCCTGCTGAGGGGAGAATTAAGCAAAGCAGTGCCATTGAATGCCTTGGTGTCCCTGCTGGAAGAACCCTCTTATTTAAAAAGTCTAGTTTGGAACTTTCTCTGCCTAAAGCAGTTTCTTCTGCACTCAATGCAGTTTAGTTTCATGGCCTTAGTGTGAGGTTACTCAGGGTTTGCTGGTCAGTGCATTCACTGCCCCCTCCTGCTGCTGCCTGTGGCTTCCAGAGAGCTGGAGGAATTCTTTCATTATTACACGTTTCACTTTCTGTAAGTGGCTTGTTGTAACACAGCCCTAGTTAACATGCAATGATGCAGTAATTGGATTATTCCCTTCAAGCATGTCTGCAAACCAGCTGGAATCACTTGAATGGGGCTTGTCTGTAATGCCTGGAAACTATTGTTAGGTCTGGGTGGAATTGAGCTTGTTCTGCACATATTAAAATCTATAAATACCATCTGCATTTCTGGTTTGGGCTGTAGTTTATTGTATGAGCAGAGGTCTTGATTTGTCACCACTCTGCTGTTTTCCATGTGATACAACTTTAAAAGCATAGTTACAGCAAATAACTGGTTAAAGGCCTATGTATTGGAAACCAGAAAGTTTAATATATGAGGTTTAGAATTTAATTTGGCATACCTTTAGGGCAATTGGAAATTTGATACCCTCCATTATTTTTCATTTTTAAAATAACAGCATTTTTAAAAGTTTCTGCATATTTATTTGACTAAGTGTTTCAGTAACTCTTGGGCTTCCAGAGCATGGGCTGAGAGCAGGTCCTGGTTCTGCCAGGCATGAGGTGGGGCAGTGAGAAGGAACTGATGAATACATTTTGCAAACACAGTTCACAAAAGCTCATTCAATTAATACAAGGCCTTGTCCTGCTTGAACTTCTCATCAGTGTTCAGCAAAACTTGGTAGGGAGTCATAGGGGTAAAAAACAGTGCAAAAAAGGCAAATACACTCTGAAGTTTAAAAAGCAAATAGTTAAGGGGAGATAAGTCAGGTTGAGCCTGATGTAGACAATGTATACATAGCATGTATTCCTGAAATAGCTGAGGCAGCTTGTATAAGGTACAGAAAGATGCCATGATACCTCCCTGTTGGAATGCTTCCCTCCAAGGATTTATTTCATGTGCATACATTTTTGTAAGCATTGGATCACTGCATGGTTTCAGGAGTGCTTTCTAAATTAGTAATGTCAGGTGGGGAATAATGTAATTGCTTCCCTGCCTTTGAAGTGCTTTGTCAGTGACTCTTCACTCTGTTTGTTCATGTTCCTCCCTTTGTTGTTTCTCTGCCTGTTCTTTCTCCCCCTACCTTGCTCATGCCCTGCCTCATTTGCAATTCCCATTTCAGAATTGGGTCTGCATGTGGGAGTCAGAGGCAGCTTTGCATCCCAGATCTTTCACTGTTGTCTGAGGGTCAAGCAGACATTCAATCTGGTGGTGTTGTGGCTCCATCCCTGGTGCTCACATGCCCCAAGTGAGGAGGAGAGTCTGGTTTTACATAGAGGACAGTGTCTGAGTCTGTCACTGCTCCAGGGCTGCACCAGTGAGGCCATTGTACAGAGAGAGGGTGAAAATAACTCTCCATTCTGTCTTAGTTCTACAGCCAGTACTCCTGGATTGTGCCTGACAGGGAATTGGTGCTTTAATCATAATTTTCAACTTCTTGCCTGCAGGCAACCCTTTCTGTGAAAGGCAGAACCTGTAGCTCGTGGCCAGGGAGTTCAATGTGGTTGGCAAGTGAAGCTGTTGTGCAGTGACATTTATTGCTGTAACCATATTTAATCATTTCTTGTTTAGGTCACAGAAATGACTTTGGAATTATCTCTGGAAGTATGGTGAGTATCTCGTTTTTTTTTTTTTTAAAGGGTGAAAATTATGCCAGCAACAAAGAATTTTTTTTTATTTAAAACTTTTCATTACAATTTTCATGGAATCACAAGATATCCTGAATTGGAAGGGACTCACAAGGATCATCAAAGTGCAACTCCTGGCCCTGCACAGGACATCCCAAGAGTCCCATCCTGTTGGGATTTTCTTAAAAATATGAGAGGTAGAGTGCAAAAATTCCTTGCTGTAGCATAGAATTACCAGGTACTGTAAAAATGAAAATCTTACACCTTTGGTTTATTTTCATGTTGTAATTCTGTTATTGAGTAAACACCCTTACTGGACTGAGAGGTGTGACCCTGCCAAATGTTAGCAGGAGTGAGGCCATCCCGTGCAGATCTTCATCCTGGTTTATGTGAAGGCCTTTCATTCTCAAGGGCTTTGTTTCTAAAAAAGCATGGATCTCACTCAGGTGCAGCTTCATCCTCACTGTTTTACCTTCTCTGGGAACTTGACCCCTCACATGAACTTTCAGCTGCTGTTACAGAAGCTGCCCCTAAAATGTATTTAAATGTAAATACCACACAGTGAAGATTCAGGTGAAGGTTTAGGGCCAGGAGTTCTCCATGTAAAAGCTAAGCAGATGCCTACCTTTATTGTCCCTTTTTTTCCCCCTCTAGCTCTCTTTCTCCCTCATTCTTCACCTATTCTGGTGAAAGACCAAAAATCACATTGAGGCATAATCAGAGCAACACATTTCAAGACTAAGAATTATTTTCTGACAGCAAGGAATTTAAGGAGTAATTTTTTGTCTGTAACTATAAATAGGAGCACTGAGCACTGTAAAAGTAAAATTATTTCCTGATTACTCCAGAGACTGACAAACATCCCCCAGGGATAATTTCTGCTCATCATGTTGTACTAGGAAAATGCATTTGTGGGTGGTCCTTGAGACACTCTAAACCAGTCAGACTTTGTACATTACAAGCATTTCATACCTCTGATATTAAATAAACAGAAGATGCTTGGCTGTGTCTTCTCCTTAGGCTTTGAAATGTAAAGGATCTTATCAAATTTTGCTGCTATTCCCTGATATCCATGCAAATTGTGGATATCTTAATGGAACGTTGTTTCTAGGGAGTTTTTTCCCTCTTTTTCTTAATCCTATTATTTTATTACACAATAGGTTGTTTTAAAAATCTGGACAGTTATCTGAGCCTCAGTGGATCCATTTCACCATTGAGTGCTTTTCAGGGGGTACCAAGGGTGGATTGTCCACTCCTCCTCTTTGCTGTCCATGGGAAGTGGCAGCTGAAATTGTACCTGTATTTAAACACAGCACTGAGAGCCTTACACAGCCTTGTGCACATTTTTTATCCCACAGCATGGGGAAAAATACAGAGAAAAGGGCTTAGTTTTTCCTGTGGTGTGCCAGTGTGATCTGTGGTGTAGATTTTTAATCATATGTGAGTGGAGAACTCACTTGCTGTATTTAATTATTTGCTTTTGTCAGGAAAATAATCCACAAACACCAGAGGTTTATGTCCAAAAAGGAGACAGAGGAGTCCTTTTTGCTTTATTGGAATAAAGGGAGAGGCCATGGGGCAATCCCCTGGGATCTCTCCAGTTTTTGGAGGACACAGCCTCCTTTAATCCTAATTTCCTGGCCACATTCCCCTCTCTCTTTCCCCATTGGCTGAGATACTTGAGATTCCCCTCTAATGTACAGCCCTCCCTTTTAATTTTTAATTCTTACAGAATTCATGGTTATTCCTCATTGCTTCTTTCATCATCCAATATCCAGTTTCATTTATCAGCAAACTTACAGTTTGTGTGTAAAGGCAAATATCTTTTTCCATTCATCAATCAGTGGAATCCATCCCATTGTTTCTTTTCTCTCTCAGTGCTAAGCAGACCCACAGCTTATTTGTAAAGACAAATCCTTCATTCCTCTCACTTTTAATGAGCTCTATATAAAATGCATGTCTTAAAGGCACATTGTACTTTGCTTCCATCACTTCAGAGCTGATGGGTGGTGTCACATGGAAAGCACTATTTAATTTCATTTTGTGTAAGTGGGTGAGGACGTTCTGCTTGTGTCTGCTCCTTTGCCGTGGTGGTGTTTGGAGCTGCACCTCCTGTTTCAGCCTGTCCCCTTTGCCACAGCTCCTCGACAGACCTGCGGTTCAGCATGGCCCTGTGCGACGAGGAGAAGCGGTTCCGGCAGCAGCGCAGGGACAGCATCATGCACAGCATCAAGTCCTTTCTGGGGGAGAGCAGCCACAACCTGAGCACTGCCCGTGATGTAAGTTTGGAGAGTTCCCACCAGCACTAGCATCCCCCTTGGAATCCTTCGTTTGCCTGGGAGAGGAAAGAATGAGGTGTGCGAGGTGGAAGGGTTCAATGGAGAAAGATTGCTGTTTAAAAAATTCTTTTCTTCTATGAACATACAGTATTTAGCCTGGAGAGTAATTTTTCTTGGCTCTAAATTTATAAGTTAAAGTTTATGGCCGGAGGAAGCTATAAAAGGAGAGATTTAGATTAGGTATTAGGAAGAAGTTCTTCCCTGTGAGGGTGGTGAGGCCCTGGCACAGGGTGCCCAGAGAAGCTGTGTCTGCCCCTGGATCCCTGGAAGTGTCCAAGGCCAGGTTGGATGGGGCTTGGAGCAGCCTGGGATAGTGGAAGGTGTCCCTAGGATGGCAATGGATGAGCTTTAATGTCCCTTCACCAAATCATTCTGAGATTCTGTGATTCATTGGCCCCTTAAACAAACTGCTCCAATTTTTCCCGTTTGAATCCCAGGCTTTGTTAAGGTGTTGGCTCTGAGGGGAGATTGCCATCTGAAAAATGCCTCAGGGTGTATGAAATACCTGCTGAATCCTGCAGTGGCTCTGGGCACTCACCCAGCACAGAATGTGCCCCTGCATGCCCAGTACCCATCCCATGCTTTGTGACCTTCATCTCTGAAAGACTAGGCAGGAAATGAGCTGGTTTAAATTTAGAGTCAGCTTGGAAATTAGTTTATTTCTTTCCTTCCTTATTTTCCTTGAGCCTTGGATTTCCTTGGATTAGGGTTATGAAGTCTTATTTCCTTGAAACATGAGGAGCTGCAGCTTTCCTTGACTTGCTTTGAACCAAGCCAAGAAGGGAAACCAGTAGATCTCAATGGGCTGATGGTGGCTTGGGTTAAATCACAGAATCAGGGAATGGTTTGGGTGGCAAGGGACTGTAAGGATCATCCAGTTCCAGCCCCTGCCATGGGCAGGGACACCTTCCACTAGCCTAAGTTGCTCCAAGCCCTGTCCAGCCTGGCCTACATATTTTAATTGGACTGAGATAAATTGTGTGTATTGTGAAGGAACATTTTCAAGGTTTCTTAATTTTCAGTTCAGTTATTTTTATTTTAAAGCATGCAGATCTTATCAGAGTAGGAATCTGTCAGTGTGGCATTGGTGTGACCTAAAGCAGAATAGCTTCTTCCTCAGAAAGGATTTGGATATTCTGCCAAGCTCCAGTTGGAGCTCTGTGCCTCAGGTCTCAGTTCCATGCAGGTGGTATCTGTGCATCAATTATTACAAAAGATAGCTAAGATCTCTTATTTGTGTCATCATCTTCCCTTGGTATCCCTGTCTCCAATACTGAAATTTTATCAGTTAAACTGCATCTTCCCAGACAGTAACTGTAGGTATCCTTCCATTTTTCATATGCCAAATGTGTATCTCTAAGCTGACTTCTCAGAATTTTTACCTGTTTCTTAGCACTGAAAAAACACTTTTTGGTCAAATTAAACTCTAGTTTTACTTTTATTGCTGCAAATGGAAGATAGCAGGAGGATTTATGGGATGTTTGCAGTCTTAACATGAAGTTGGGAGACATTGAGTAGTTTTAGCTGTCTGTGGGCTTTGTTTAATCTTGGAAAGTCACATGCTCAGAGTTCACCCAAGCTGCTTCATCTATGAGTAACTTGTGCTTTGCAGGGATTCTGAGAGATTTTAATACCTCTGAATTCATTATACATGTCTGGATGGGGAAGTGAGTAGTTTCAAATTTCCTAACTTAATCCTGAGGCACATTCTGGAAACACAGAGGTAGAGATTTCTCATACTTCTGTTATTGCTCAGTTTATTTTTTTTAATTTTTGCTGCTTAAAGCAATTTTCTAAAAATACCATAATCTTCTAAAGAAAGCATATAGCTCTCTATGACTGGATTTGCAGAACAATTTTTTAATAATCATTTGTGTGCCCTATGGCATTCTTTTTCCACCACAGGTATTCAGATTTTGTGCACTGTGTTTCCAGGGCATTTGGATAAAGACATCTGCACTACTCATTTCCAAAACAAGATTTAATATGGTTTAGCTTTTTCTTGCCTGATTACTGGAAGATATGATTAAGAGCCTTTTGGTTTGAATCAACTCATGTGCTGGTTGTTCTCTACAAAGGATTTGGATTTCAGTAGAGGAGTGTGCAGCCCTTGGTATCCTCTTTTCTCTATTCTTCATCAGGACATGGTTTCTTGGTTCTTGGCTCTGGGTGCTCTGGGTGCTGCTCCTTCCCCCCTCCCTGCCTCTGCTGTATTTATCCCCTAGGGCAACTTGCAGGATGGGTGCATTTCATTTCAATTTTTAGTGTTTTGTGCCCTTAAACACATCAGAGAGTGAATTGGAGCTAAAAAGCTGGTTTAACAAACCTGCCTGCTTCCTCTGCAGAGCAGGAGAGAGCTCTGAATCTGCCTCACTTGATTTATGCTGCAGCTCGACTTCTATTTAAATAAATGAGCGGAAATGTGCAGTAGGTGCTTCTCTTCAGTTACTTTTTATCATCATAATAAAGTTTTCTTTATTTACTGTGCAATGCCCATGGGTGCTGGGGAGGTTCCTCCTGGAGAAGAGGAGGCTCAGGGGGGACCTTCTGGTTCTCTGTAACTCTCTGAGAGGAGGGGGCAGGCTCTTCTCCAGGGAACATGGACAGGATGAGAGGAAAAAGCCTTGAGCTGTGCCAGGAGAGGGTCAGGTTGGATATTAGGGAAAATGTCTTCATGGAAAGGGCTGTAAAGCATTGGAAGGGGCTGCCCAGGGCTGTGGTGGAATCACCATCCCTGGAGATGTTAAAAAAACGTGTGGTTGTGGCACCTGAGGACAAGGTTTAGTGGAGAAGACAGTGGTGGTGCTGGGCTGACGGTTGGACTTGATGACCTTGGAGGTCTTTTCCAACCTGAACGATTTTGTGATTCCATCATCCACCTTCCCCTCGCTGTACCCTCCCTTCCAGTACAGGAATCTGGGATGCCCAGAGTGCCTGTGGATCCAGGAAGCATCTGCAGTCAGGATGTTGGTGACTCTCCTGGACACTGCCAGCCCGTCTCCGTAGCGGATTCCTCTGCCTCCCGAGGGACACTCCCGTTTTCCCTGGTGCCAGTGCACTGATGAGTGGAGCAGTGGTGCTCTGGAAGTGTTCTCACATACCTTCTCCAGGCTTGCACCTGCAGGTGGCATCTCCATCCTGTTGGGATGTGTCTGCTCAGGCTGAGTGGGCAGTGCTTTCAAAGCTCCCCATGTTATTAAAGGAGTGATTACTGACATGGCTCTTCCTTCAAAGCAGCTGCTCCGTTATTGGGGTGTTGGCTTAACAAAACATATCCCAAACCCTTCCCTGGGCTGTGTCATTTTTGGGATAGATCCCTATCTCTGGAGCTGCACCATGAATGTGGGGCTGAGGAATACTTGTGGTTTCTATTACTAAAGCTGAATACTTACAAAGGAGGTAACAAAATGATCCCACTGCATCAAGAACAAGCAGTTTTGGGGAGTGGAAGCCTCAAAGAGACATCTTGAGTGCCTTGGTCATTGTTCATGGGCATTTCCTTGTGACAACCAGTCCTCAGGGTAGTTTCATGGCTTGGAGCATGGAGTCTGCAGAAAGAACAGGGCTCTGTCATCATATGGATCCTATTCTTGTCACTAATCCCATCTATTGGCAGCTGAAATTGCCTTTCAGGGAGATTTTTGACAGATTAGCAGTTTGATCAGATAGGGGCTTTCTGCACAGCTGTGTGATTCTTTTTATGCTCAGTAGCAACCAAGAGATGGTTCCTTTGTCCCTACTGAACAGTGGAAAATTTTCTTGGGTTTTGGAAACTGGGAACCATGTGAGCCCATTACTTAGGCCAAAACATAAGATGGTGGGGGCAGATGAATTTTTATTTCATTTTGTCTTCTTTTTAGATGCCTGTGGAAGCTCTGCAGTTGAGGGGAATGGCCTGGATGTCCCAGGCTGGGCAGTAAGAAGGAGAAAAGTGTAAAATAAACCCCTGTGAACACAATTTTCACTTGGTGCCACAATAAACATGTCTGGTTCTGCTCACTCCTCTCTTGGTGGCTCGAGTAGTTGTCCAGATCTCCCATAAATTCTCATTACCTCTCTGGCAGTTTTTGCAAAGTGGTGGTAAAATTGAGATTGTCTTCATGCTATGTAGTAATACTGGATGTTTTTGTTATAAAACTTGTTTTTAAACTCCCAGTCAAAATATTATTTGTCTCTGTTCTGTTTCTCATTAGTACGTTTTACTGCCTTTGGCTCTGTCACAATGATATGAATTGGATTAAAGCTGATGTTTAGGTTGCTTTAAAAATCTCTGTGGTCTTGTAACTGAACAAGTTCATTTAATAACTGAATTTAATATCTCCTCTATTTCTGATTGTGGTTAAGAAGGACAGACATTCTAGAGAAATTCTTAGTATATTTTTGTTTAGAAATCTTGCTGCAAGTGATGACTTCTTCAAATAAATTCTAATTCTTCCTGGGGTGTCCAGGGGTTGGACAGGGTGCTCCCAGGTGTGTCCCGTGTCACTGATGTGGTGGCTGTGTTGCTCTTACCCTGCAGGTGCCGGTGATCGCCGTGCTGGGCTCCGGAGGGGGGTTCCGGGCCATGGTGGGCTTTGCTGGAGTCATGAAAGCACTTTATGAGTCAGGAGTCCTGGACTGTGCCACATACATTGCTGGGCTCTCTGGATCCACCTGGTAAGGCCTTTCTCTTGGTTATCCTCAGCTTCCCTGCAGCATGTTCCGATGGAATTGTCACGAGAGCTGACTTATTTCTGTGGTTATAATTCACAGCACATTTTACACATCCAAGTCTGCTGGTGCAGGTGTTTTGGATGCTCTGAAGGGCAAGGACATCTCAGGCTCCAGGTGCTCTTCTGGGCGCTTTGAGAGCAGGAATGGATGGAAAGAGGTGCCACAGATATGCATCCATATTTCTATATCAACACCTAATGCGTGTTGTTTTATTTTTCCTGATGAAATGTGAAAAACCAAAAAAATCCCTTGTGGTTTGAAGCTGATGGCTCAATCAACCCAAAATGTGTTGTATGCTTTGAGAAGGCTTTTAGAGCTCCTCAAAATCACGGAAAGATTGCCAAGCAACAACTGACAGAACCAGAGGACACAGTCTTAAGCTGCATCAAGGGAAATATAAATTGGATATTAGGAAAAAGTGTTTTATAGAAAGGGTGATAAAATATTGGAATGGTTTGCCCAGGGAAGTGGTGAAGTCACCATTCCTGGATGTGCTTAAAAAAAGACTGGATGTGACACTCAGTGCCATGGTCTAGTTGAAATGTTGGGCTGGGTTGGACTCGATGTTCTTGGAGTTCTCTTCCAACCTTGTGATTCTTGTGAAAGATCTCTTGTTCCATTTTACACCCAGTGTAAAATGCTGATGGATTTACTGGGAATGTCTAGGGTCTGGCTGCCACCCTGCAGGGGATCCCACTGTGGATTACCTACTGTCTCAGTCCCACTGGCACTCTTTAATTTAGACAATACATCTGATTTTAAATAGTTCATTTGGCCTTGAGGGGCAGGCACAGGTATTGATGGGGGAGATCTTACTGTTATCTTCAGTTCCTGATAAGTAGCTGTGAAGAAAAGAGATTCTTTTGGAGATGCCCAGAGAAAGTACAAGGAGTAATTGGAATAACTCTTAGAGAAACTGTGTTGCAGTGAGAGTGGCCAAGCACTGGAATGTGTTGAGCCATTCTCACCTGAGTAGGCTGGGGATAATGTCATCCTCTCAGTCTGACTCAGGCAGTGCTCATGAGAAAGCTGAACTTGACTGAGCACAGCCCTGAGCAGCCTCATCTGACTTAGACTGGCTCTGCATTGAGCAGGAGACTGGAGCAGAGACCTCGAGGGTCCTTTCAGACTCAGGGATGAGATTATACAAATGTCTCAATTCTTAGAGAGAAAAAGACTTGTAATATAAATGAGCAGGGAATCTGCCTGGGATGAGTTTTACTGCCTGGTTTAGCTCTAAGGAAGCACATGAATTTTAATTCCACACTCTAACTCCAAACTGACTCTTGAAGGAGATAATGATCAGTTCTACTCCTTGTATGGTTTTTTTCATCAATTATTTTTCATTATGTGAAACTTGCTTCCCAGACTAGAGGGAAGCTTTCAGAATGCCAGGAGGTTTTGAAATGCCAGAAGTGTCTGTGAACTAGTGTAAATTTCTCATTTAGACTGGATTATAAAAAGGTTTGAACCCTGTGTTTTCTATCACTGGTGGTGGGGGCAGGTTTATCATTGAGGGAGATGGATGGACTTCTGTCACAGCTGTAAAAAGCAGAAGGTGGATGAAGAGCAGTGCAGTAGTGCAATGTGGTGTTAAAACATTCCCTGTGATTCCAGGGAACGGTTTGCAATCCCTGCTCAGGACAGAGGTCACTCTGTTGGCTATGAGGTCTGTTCTGGGGAAAACCCAGGGGTGAATATGTAGTTGATCTAATGTAAACCTATAAAATCTGAATTAAAACAGCGAGATTATCTGAACTGTTCCAGATTGGACACAGTTGTGTTTGAATAAATTTGCTTTTGCTCTCTGATGTCACCCTTCAGTCTTTCCTTGCTTGATGAATAAATAAATTGACACTTCGGCACTCCCTTTCTTTTCTTTCTTTTCCATGCAGTCTGTCACTTGGGAATAATTCTCTTTTCTGTTTTTTCCTGAAGGGTGGAGAATTCCTTTCCTGATGGGAGAGGCAAGTTTTTGCTTGTTCCCTCAGCTGCATGCCTAACCTTGGAGCAATGCTTTTCTGCCATCTTGCTTCAACTTTGTGCTGACTTCTCCAGCTGCATTCCCCTTTCCCTGCACCCAGGAGCTGACATGGAGCCCGTGGATCCAGTCCTGGCAGCCCACGTGGGACAGGGTTGGTTGTGCTGTCACAGAAATGGCTGGGCCTGACCTCAGGGCCAGGCTAACCCTGTGTGTGTCTCAGAGCTGTGCCTGGAGTAAGGGATGTGTGCCTGAGCCAGGTCACTGGGTAAATAGTAGTAAATGAGCCTCTCATAGATTAGAAGGGCCTGTCCTGAGTCTTGGTGTGGCCTAACCCAACCAAGTGGGAGCCAGGGCTGCCTGCACACGTGTCTGAGCTTTGTTTGCAGTAAAACTAAATTTGTTTCTCAGGAACAAACTCATGATTTTCCTCTTCCACATCCTCAGAGTCAACTAACTCTCTGCACAGGTTGTAGTTACTGTGCTTCAGTTTGTTGTGGAAGCATCATATCCTTGGAAGGTGGGGCCATATCCAGGCCAGAGTCCCTGGTGCCCTGGGCTGAGCCCCAGCGTGGGCAGCAGGAAAGGGATTGGGGTTCTGCCCCCCTGCCCTGCTCAGGTGAGACCCTGAGCACCTGCAAGCTGCCCCAGCCCTGTCCCAGCACAGCAAGGAGCTGGAGCTGCTGGAGAGAGCCCAGAGGAGGCACCCCAGGATGAGCAGAGGGATGGAGCAGCTCGTGCTGGGAGGAAAGGCTGGGAGAACTGGGGTTGTGCAGCCTGGAGGAGCTATGGGCTGACCTCACTGTGGCCTTGCAGTGCCTGAAGGAGCTGACAAAGCTTACAAGGGATGGAGGGACAAGACAAGGGGGAATGGCCTCCCACTGACAGAGAATAGGTTTAGATGGGATGTTGAGAAGAAATCCTTTCCTGTGAGGGTGGTGAGGCCCTGGCACAGGATGCCCAGAGAAGCTGTGTCTGCCCCATCCCTCTAAGTGTCCAAAGGTCAGGTTGGACAGGGTTTGAATGCACCCTGGGCTAGTGGGAGGTGTGGCTCTAGAGGGGCTTTAAGGTCCTTTCTGACCCAAACCATTCTGGGCTTCTGTGATACACTGAGATATTTTAGGAATTTTTCAGTAGTGATAATGAGCTGGAGGGCAGAGAGTTGCCTCTTGCAGGGAGAGAGCTCCACGTGTCCTTCTAGGACCTCTGGTCTGCCAAAGGGCTGTGCTAACTGCAGGAGCTCCTTTCAGCTTTGGACATTCTGTCTGTTATCCCTTAAACAGAAAAAGGAGGACTCTTTAATAATTTAATTCATACACATTATGGAAAACTGCATGTTGAGTGTCTGATCCTATGCTTACATTTAGAACAAATTGCTCAGCTTTCTGTGCTTTGAGAAGAAGGAATTGACAATTTCCTGTGTAAATGGAGAGTTAATGAACCTGATTTAATCAGTAACCCCACCAACTCATTTATGAGCTCTGTGTAGCTTTCAGGCAGCTGACCCTGCAGCGAGTTTGGTGCTCACAGGGTGTATTTGCCATTGCAGGTACATGTCAACTCTGTACTCCCACCCGGATTTCCCAGCCAAGGGCCCCAAGGAGATCAATGAGGAGCTGATGCACTCTGTGAGCCACAACCCCCTGCTGCTGCTCACCCCTCAGAAGGTCAAGCGCTACATCGAGGCTCTGTGGAACAAGAAGAGCTCAGGGCAGCCTGTCACCTTCACAGACATCTTTGGGATGCTCATAGGGGAAACACTCATCCATGATGTGAGTGCTTCTGATGCTCTTAAAGCTGTCAAACTCATATCACTCCCACTGTTACTATTTTTTTGAAATCACCTTAGTGGCGTTTAATAAAGTGTGCACATTTTGTTATAAGAAACAGCATTTGCTTTAAAAAGTACAATTTCAGTGTGAAAGATCCCCTTGGTTTTTTTTTTGAAAAAAAGACAACAGGAGAGCTTCACACTGTTGTGTTCTATAATTGAAAATTCCTAATTGGCTGAATCAGGCACAAAGACTTGAAGTTCAAACGAGTCAGGTAAGCAGCAGCTGGATTTGATCTTGTGGCAAGATTGAAATGTGTCAATAGATTTGCAGATGTATTTAATACACTTCTATCCCTCATGAGTGTACACTGATAGTGGGTTTTAAACAATATCAAATACTGAAAAAGAGGCAACACAGCTTTTAGTGGCAGATGTATAGAATTCTGATGCTGAAGGGCTGTTAATGATTGTGTGAGCTGGGTTAGAAGTCCCTGTTTACCAAGGGATGAAAAAAATGCACAGATATTTAATTTAAATGAGAACCTGACACATCAGTGAAAACCTTTTCTTATCAAATTTCATCAACTGGAGGAGTTCCCATATCTTTATATAAAATAAAAACATGATATTTATTTTCATTTTTAAAAATTATATATAAATATAAATATATAAAATATAAATTATTTTTTATTTTAAACTATAAACATATAACTATAAACTATTGTATGTTATATATATATCTATATGACACAGATGTCTTTCTTTCCCTGCAGAGGATGGACACCACTCTGAGCAATATGAAAGAGAAGGTCAATAATGCCCAGTGTGCTCTGCCACTCTTCACCTGTCTACATGTCAAACCAGATGTCTCAGAGCTGATGTTTGCAGGTGTGTTCCCAGTCTGTGTTGAGTCACTTGTAGCAAGAAGAGAGGTGTGTGGCTGCTTAAAAAAAAAACTTTTTTTTTTTTAACGCACCTGAGACTAATTGCATCTGACTTCTGGGAATCTGACAGAGTGATAAGAAGTTACTCAGGGATAGGTGATCACATATTCAGGTAGGAGTGCCAAGGCAGAGAGAAACCTGGTGACTCCAAGAGGGAAAAGATGTTTAAAGTAGTGTATCAAACAGGGAAAGGAAAATGTCCTCAGTCACCTCCTATTTCAGAGAAGGGTGAAATCAGCAGTTAGACTTGATGACCTCAGAAGTCTTTACCAACGTTAATGATTCCGTGATTAAAATTGGACAAATTAGATATAATGCTTCTTTTTCACTTCTTGCCCAGTGTGAAGGGCTCTTGGTAACACAAACCCCACCCTCTCTTTTGCTTGTATTTATTCCATAGGTGTTAATCCCCTCTGGTAACTTCAGTTGAGAGTGGGTCCAGTTGTGGAAGATGCTACACTAAGATAAGGATGTGTGCATCTATATATAGTTATATCCAAGGCTGGAAAGGGAAGTGCCAGGTGATTTGCCTCAGGTTTATTGTATTCATTGTGTTCATTGTATTTCCTAAAATAGTCATTTGGAGAAGTTGCTGTCAAAGCTTTGATTGGAAATGAAAATGAGGAATTGTAAATTAGGCTAAGTATTTCATTGGAAAACGTGTCTTTGCTGCTTAGGAAACTGATACCTTTCTGTTAGGAAATATGAGTATTTTGGGTTTTAGATGAACTTCTGTTTTTCCAATAAATTTTATTTGGATTACTGTTTTAAAACCAAAATTATGTTTTGTTAATTATGTCTTTCTCTAAGCAAGATCAGAAGCACCTGCAGGCTTTACTTTGCTCTAAAAAAGGTATTCCCTGTGCCAGTGGATCTTGAGTTTGCCTTTTGAGGCTGACATCTCTGTCATTATAGAGAGTGCTGGATCTTGATTGGTTCTTGTTTTAAACTCTGTTCCTCCTTTTAGCTGTTCCTGATGTGAGAGCTTCAGTAAATTCTGAAATATTTACACTTCCTAATTTACATTGATTTTAAGGCAGAAATTTTATTTCCCTGAGCAGGCTTTGTAATTTGAGAAATCTCCTTCAGTGCAAATGCAAGCTGGAGGTGAACTAACACTAATTAATTCTAATTCTCAGTTCAGCTTTGCTGTCACCCTGGTTCTGAATACATATCTGCCCAAATCGTGTTTATACAGTTAAAAGGAAATATGAAGTTCCTGGACTGGGTCTTCAAAGGAATTTCCTTCTACTCCAGTGAATATGAAGATTCGTGGGTGATTTATTTGGAAAATAGGATGTTGTATTTGACTTAGCTCAGATAAGCATTACCCTGTGAGATGTAACTCCCAGCAGTCATGATTAAATCTTTCCTTTTCAGGACAAGTGTTCACCTTCTGCTCCACACGTCAGCAGGACTATCCTGAGGGTGGATGGCATTCCATGATATGTGGGGATATTTCAAAGCTGTCTCTTTTGCCTTTTTTTTTGAGAATTACTTCTGATTTATTTCCAGTAAAATTAATCCCTGCCAAAAATAGGGAAAGTCAAATACATGAATGGGTGAAATGGTAAAAAGAGAAATTTGTTCTATTATTTCCTCCCTTTTTGAACTGAATTCTCAGATGGGAAGCAACTCCACTGATATATAAAAAAAAGTGTTACCAAGTCAGCTAAGATCCATTTCCAAAGGCCTACATCAATAGAATGCAAATCACTTTTGGTATTTTCTGCTAAGATCAGAAAATGCATTTGAACATTTTATTCCATATTTTTCTTGAGCTCTCTGTTCAATAAAATGGACTTTTAAAGATATCTTTGGCAATGTTTGAATTGTTAAGTTTATCAGCTGCTTCTCAGCTTTGCCTTGTGATATTTGATTTCCTGCAAAACTTTAGGTTTGGGTAGAATCCAAATGCCTCTGCTAGAATATTTCACAATCCCTGGGATATTCAATGCCTGGTTATGTGCCACCTCTGTCATTGCTCTCCATATTTTTGGTGGAATTGCAGCAGGTGAAGGAAAAGCAGCTTGGAGCTGAGACCCACGTGTAGCAGGGTATCATGCTGAAGCAGGGGATGAAGAAAAGATCTCACTGTGTGTTCCTCATTTGTGATCTCTCCTTTTATACCTCTGGTTTTCCAGCTTCATTCTTTTCACTGAAGTTTATTGTGATCAGAGACAATGAGGATTCTTTCCCTTCTGAGACATCACTGACCTTGATTTGATATTCCAAATGGTTATTTAGCTTCCCATTTCATTAAAATTTCTCTGCTTGCTTCATTACTGTGTTTTCCTCCTCTGTTTCAATCCAGGCTGAGATTTCTGACTGAGCAGAGTTTTATTTCTGACTTTGCAGACTGGGTGGAGTTCAGTCCGTACGAAATTGGAATGGCCAAGTATGGCACTTTCATGTCTCCTGATTTGTTTGGAAGCAAGTTTTTTATGGGGACAGTGGTGAAGAAATACGCTGAAAATCCCTTGCATTTCCTCATGGGTGAGTATGTGACAGAAAGTTCAAAAATCAAAAGCAATTTCAGTAGTTCATGGACTTTTAAATGGAGTCACACAAAGTGTGAGACAGGAAGTGGGAGCTCTCTGTTGGAAGACATTAATTTGAAAAATTTCACAGATATTGATTGGCATTGTTTATTTGTTTGTTTCTTACTTTCCTGTGGATTTTTGTTCTGATTTGGACATCTGAGCCTATGACTCAGCCTGCTCCAAACTCAGAGGTGTGTTTAGAGAGCAACCAACTGCTTAAATAGTGCTTTTTAAGGTATGAGGAATTTATTTTCCTTCTGCCAAGCACTATTCATTGTTTATTTTTTCTCCTTCAGGTGTCTGGGGCAGTGCATTTTCAATATTATTTAACAGAGTCCTTGGTGTCTCCAATTCTCAGAATAAAGGACCCACCATGGAAGAAGAATTAGGTACCATTAGTAAATAATTCCACTATGCAGAGCAATTACTGACAAGATTCTCCCTCTGTGGCAGGATGGCACTGCTGGTAGTCATTTAAGAATGTGGAATTAATTACCTTTAGTTGCTGGCACTGCTGGATGCTGCTGAGGTGGGGAAAGAGCATTAGGAATGTTTTTTCTTTCCCTTTAGTTTCTGGTCAGTCAGAGCTGCTGAAAGTCACGTGTGAATGTTCCAGCTCTTTTCTGGTAGTTCATAGAATCCTCTTTTTATGTTGTTGTGTGATTTTTGAACAGCAGAAGCTGGCAAGTATTTGATATATTTTATAGTTACTTGTGTAGCCTCTTGACACTGGGCTGTATTGTTAAAGGAATTAGCAAAATGCACCTAAACTTTCTCATTGCTGGGTTGTTAAAATTACTCCATTCTAACCACAACCTGTTGGTATCTGGTCCTTTGCTCACAAATTGAATGGTTTTGGTATCACTCCTGGCACACAAATGGCAAGATGACTGTAAAGAAAGAGTTGTTGGCTTGGTTTGGCTGGACTTTATAGAGTTTTATCTGAGAATGTAGTTATTGATGAATTTTTGTTTCCTATTGAGAAGGCAGCATTACAGGGGAAGATCTGACCAATAAAAAAGCTGTCCTAGACAGCCAGCTCTTTCTGAAGAGCAAGAAGAGAAAATGTGGATTGAGATAGTTTTTAAATAATAAACTCTGTCTGCCTCCTAATGGATGGAATTCAGCTGCTTGATAATCTCCAGGTTCCTACTTTTGAGACAACTCATGGATGTTAACACCTCCTCATGGATGGTTCTTGTAAATAAATGGGATCACAGAAAAGTCTGCTTTTGAAAGATAGTAAGACATAGAATGTTATCTGTCATCTGTGACTCATTGCATATATCATTTAAAAAAATATTCTTTGAAGTAGGATCAGATATAAAAATATTCATGTGATTTGAACCACAGTCTGGAGCAGAGCTGCAGATGTCCCAGTGCCTGGGACAGTTATCATTAGATAATTGGGACTGTTACATAAGATAAATGTTACAGTTATCACAGTAACATTTTCCTAGTTCAGTAAGAGCTACTGAGAGGACAGAAGCTAAACATCTGCATTTTAATGGAGGTAAATAAAGTGTCAGGTATGTAGTGCAGAGGGGAGTGGGAGGTACTGCTAAGGTTGCATTTTCTTTTCCAGCCCAAAAATTGCAGGAAAAATCCAATACCTGCTGCTCACATTCTAATGTCCACAGCAGACCCAGTCTCTTCAGCTGTATTTTCTATTACAAAGACTATGAGAATTTTATGACTCAGATTGTTTTGAAATTCTTAATTGTTCTGCCAGTTAAACCCCAGCAGTTTAAAGGAATTTATATTTCTTTCAACAGAAAATATTAGGCTAAAGCACCTTGTGAGCAACGACAGTTCAGATAGTGAAGATGAATCACAGCATCCAAAAGGTAAGGAAATGATCAGACTTCATTTCATCATTTCCTTTCTTCATCAGCTTTTGTGTGGCTCAGCAAAATAGAGGACAAGAAACCCCAGGAGGTTCTGGGCTCATCATCAGGGAATTCTCTCACACACGTCTGGAATTTCACATACACCCAAAAATGTGGTTTGCTGGGCCAGAGCTCTCCAGAAGTCTGTTTCCAGCAAGCTACTGAGCTCAGAGGCACCTTGGAATTGCTGCCAGCCCCCTAAACCAACACTATCCATTGTTTTCAAGGGTTTCCTGATCAAATATTTACCTGAGAATGGTTTAATATGTGTTTACAGCATTCGCAGGTGTCTTCTAGCACCTTTACAAATGACATCTGATACAGGAAATTCTTCTTGCATGGCATAGTCTTTGTAACAATGCCCAAATCCAGGTGCCCAGAAGAGGCACAACCACAAAGGGAATGCTGGGCAGTGGGAAAAAATAATTCTATTGACAATTATGTCTAAGTATCTAAAGCATCTGGAGATTTCTGATGTCTTAGCTTTCTGTGTTTGATGATATTTTTGGGGTGATTTTCATCTGCAAAAATCTGGTTTTATTTTTAAAAAGTGGAGCCAAGATGGGAATGCAGCTGTTTGTGATTTCAGGATCTACAGAAGAAAAGAAAATGCTGTATGGTGACACAGGGAATTATGTCATTAGCTCAGCTCAGTGATTGCTTCTTCAACTCCCCTTATGTGTAAAAACCATAGGTAGTACCAGGTTTTGTGTTTATTTGTGGATTTCCTGTTTAAACACTACAGCCAACACCAAACACATTTCTCTCCTAGTTTGTAGCCATAGTGAACAACCAACAAATCTGGGATTGTAAACACTTGGAAATCCTTCTTACTTCATAGAATTTTATTGGACAGATGTTGGATTTCTCTGATAATTGTTTTGTCTCTACTTCTATAAAACTCAGCTCCTTTAGAGCCTGGGTTAAAGAGAGAAGTTTGAAAGCTGGATTTAAAGTATCAGGCTTGAGCCTGAATTATTTTCTTATCCTAAAACACCCCAAAAGGTCAGGTTTTGATAGATGAATGAATGCAGAGTGGTGCCAGTCCAGGTCATTGTACTGTGAGCTCGAACTGCAGACATCTAAGTCTGTATCTTTCACTGTACTCTTCAGTTAATTAAAGCCAGGTACTAATTGTAGTTTACAATTTACTGTAATGGTGATTTCATGTATTTTAAAATTCCCATGCTGTAGCATTATCCTTTATGCAGACTAACTCTGCTTTCCTGAGGAAAGCTGGATTTCTCACAGGCAGGAAAGATGGAGAAGGCTGTCAATGCACATCCAGATAAATCTATGTCTACATCAGGTATGGATCTTAGCAGCTCAGGTCTAACCCTGAACCCAGCAGAGCTTAAAGAGAGAGCCTTCAAATTAATTAAGTCTTGCTCAGACTTAATTTTCCTGATGGACACATCCACGCTGTTGTGGTGCAGATGAAAAGTTTCACTGGGCTGTGAGATTGAGAGGATGGATTCTCTGCACTCCTCTGAAGTTATTGTGGCAAAGCTCCATCATCCAGCCCCTGGCTCACTGAAAGATGTTTGTTTGTTTTTTTTTCTGTAGGTCCTGAAATGGTGGGGTTAGACTTTCTGTGTTTAAATGGCGCTCTGGGTGTGTCCATTTTTGTGTGCAGGCACTGAGGGCGCTGAGGCAAGGCGGGAGAGGCCCCAGGAGAGCAGCCAGGAGAGCAGCCAGGAGAGCTGGGTGCAGCGCATGCTGATGGCGCTGGTGGGGGACAGCGCCCTGTTCAACACGCGCGAGGGCCGCGCCGGCAAGGTGCACAACTTCATGCTGGGGCTGAACCTCAACAGCTGCTACCCCCTGTCCCCTCTGGCCGAGCTGCTCACCCAGGAGTCCCTGGAAGAGGAGGAGCCGGCAGCAGTCGCAGGTCAGTTCGCCCTGGGGCTGTGTGTGGTAACATCACGCCAGGAGGGTCACCAGAGCGCCGTGGGGATTGTCCAGAGTACAGACTGGGAGGCTCGGAGGGCACACAGTGGCTTCTCTCTGCTCCCTGCCCTGTCTCTTGGCACAGCCTGTGGAGCAGCCACTGGAGGGACAGTGGCTCTTTGTTTGGCAGAAGGGGACCAAACTGCTATTCTGTATGGTGCCCTTTGTAACATCCCTTTCTCACTGTCTTGGCCTTCTCCAAAGGGGTATCCAGGTTGTTCCTTGGCTCTTATTGATGCTAAGCCTGCTGGTAGAAATAAAACATTTCCTTGGTCTCCTGCAGGACTTCGTAGCTCATCTGCTGTCTTCCTCTTTTGAAAAACCCCTGGAGGCAACACACTCCTTCACATGTAGGATCACAGAATCAGTGCATTTTGGAAGGGACTCACCAGGATAATGGAGTCCAACACCAGCCCTGCCCAGACACCCCAACAATCCCATCCTGTGCATCTCTGAGAGCATTGTCCAAAAGCTCCTGGAGCTCTTGCAGCCTTGGGGCCCATTCCCAGGGGAGCCTGGTCAGTTCCCAGCACCCTCTGGAGGAAGAACCTTTTCCCTGAGCTCCAGACTGACCTGCCCTGACACAGTGGATTGATTCTTACATTTGCTGACACCATGTCCTTCCCAGTGTGAATCCACCTGACAAACCACTCCCATTCCAGGGTCCCTGGTGCAGATGCATCCACATTTCATGTTTGCTTAAGCAAGAATGTGGATAGAGGATAAGAATTTCAGAAAAATATAAATTTGCAAAAGAAGTTCGAAGTCTTCCCCCACTCCATGAGGGATGTGGTGTATGGCACAGTAACTGTGAAGAGTAATTGTGTTTGGTTAGGATTTTGGACCCTTTGCCTTAGTGTTCATAACAATCTGTTCAGTGAAAGGCACTTAATTTCTTGTTCTTCTGGCACTGGAAGTGTCCAACCCAGGCTGGACAGGACTTGGAGCAACCTGGAATAGTGGAAGATGTCCCTGCCATGGCAGAGGGTGGCACTGAGAGATCTTCAAGGTCCTTTCCAACCCACCCATCCCATGATTCTGTGATCCATCAAGAGCAATTACACCTCTCTGAAGGGGGTGTTCCTTCCAGGCTGTTCCTCCCAGCACAGCCCTACCAGCCATCCTTGGTGACCCCAACATTCTCCTCAGCCCTCATTTTCTATTCAGAGGAAGGAGATTGTCCAAGCCACTCATTAAGCAACAGTAAATATCAGATGTCATTTAAAAGCTTAAGTAGCAGCCGTGCTCTAATGTGTATTTGTTAATGTAACAAATCCCTTGCAGGGCTTGAAGAGTAATTTCCATCTGGACTCCACTTTCTAAATATTTCTATCATCTCAGAGGTGTTTACAAACTGGGTAGTCTTAATATTTATAGTACTTGGAAAAGAGGCAGGAAAGTGGGCAGGAAATTTATGGTTGGAAAAAATGACAGTTGATGAGAATTTTGCATAATTAAGACACATGGATAGTCTTCAGAATTAACTGTCAACTTCCTGGGATTTGATTTTGATGGAAATAAAATGCTGGTTTGACAGAACTCCACACCTCTGACACAATTACTTTGGAGTGCCTGAAACTTCTGTGGGTAAAAATGGGGAAAGTTTGACATAACTGCAATTTTTTGCTGTTAGCCAAAGCCCACATTCACAAACCTGCAGTAACAACTCAGATCTGACAGCTGTGAGTGGTTGCAATATTACAGTCAAGAATAGTTAAAAACCCCTTGAAGCATCAGTAGTTAATATAAAATGTAATCATTCAGTAGGGTGATGAGTGTATCCATATTTTAATGCTGTGAATTTTCCTAATATATGGAAGAACTGAGGAGCCCAGAGGCACAGATAGAAAGGAGATTGTGGTATAAAATTTAAATCCTTAGATTACCATGGCACTGGATACATTTGGAGCTGTGCATATTTATTCCTAGCACTGGCAGTTTACCTGTCAGCTTGAGTGCAGAGAGAAGTCTGTATTGCTTTAAGTCTTACTCTCTTTTATTGCCAGACACTCCAAAGGAGAAATAAGTGAATCAAAAAGGATATCAATAATACTTCCCATCTTCAGTTGTCCCAAACCCTCTGCAGAGGATGAACTGTGGTTCACCTAAGGCAATCTAACAGTCATTACTGAGGATTGAATTTAGGGTCTGCAGTGCCTGCAGCAGAGATCCCAGCTGCTTGGTTAGGGAGTAAAACTCTTGGCTTTGCTTTTCCACAGATTCTATTTGTAGACATAATGCTAAGTGTTTTCTTATTTCATCAGGAATTATTTCATTGTGAACTCAGAGTTGTTTTGTTTCTTTTCTTGATGTTGCAACACACCAGAACAATTGGAGAAAATGCCAAGTGCATAACAATGGGGACAAATAACCCCTAATCTCTGCTTCCTTATTTCAGTATTTATAGAAACAGTTGTAGTAGATGGACGTCAGTAGCAAATGCCCTTCTCATCCCCCCTCCTTCCATGGAGCTGCCATCTGTGGCAGATTTGGTCTCTAGGACGTGCCCTCTTTATAATTTCCTAACAAATATCTGTCTGTGTATCCCACTGCTGGGAAGTTGGCAGGACTGAGCTGGCTAAACATGGAGCTGGGCTGGTAAACACAGACCCACGGAGTTGTTTAGGCTGGAAAAAACCTTTATGATCATCGAGTTCAACCATCAACCCAGCACTGCCACTAAACCCTGTCCCCAGGGACACATCTTCCCATTTTCTCCCAGTTTGCTCTTTGATGGACTGGAAAGTGCTGGTAATAGGAATGCATCTTTCCTTAAAGGCTGAAAATTCATGTCCAGGCTCTGGGATTCTCTGAAGACTGTGCATACTGAAACCCATTTTTATGACTTTTCTAAATTTATTGACGACATTAAGATGTTTTCTCCTTTAAAATATAGTAAGATTATTTTGATAAATTTGATTTTAGGGTCATGAGGGCTGTAAGCAGTAGGATCCATCTTGCTCTTGAATGCTGGGAGGAAGTTTGTGTGGCAGTAATAACACTCCCATCACAAACACTGTTATAGCTGATGCTGTTCTAGATTAAACGAATCTTTCAAATTCAATTTTTGTAACAAAAGAAAAGATGAAACTTGAACAAAAATATTTTGCAATTCTTTAGAAGTTCTAGTGGGAATAATGGTTAAATTATGCTTGACATGTTGTCTTTAAACAAGAAGAGGAAAACCAAATTGGTCTACTTGTGCTGAAAGGACCTGTAGTTTGTGTGGGTTTTTTACTGTTTTTTTAAATTGTGATGAATGTGATAAAGACTGATACATTTTCATTCATTTATGCAAACTGATGATTATGAAATGTATCTGGTTCTGAAATAGGTTTATAAACACACCTAGCCCTTTAGCAACAGGCAATGATTTTAAAATGTTCTCTCCTTTAGAAATCTAGGCAAATAATGGGAAAATGGTGCCTCATATAAATTACCACAGAAATAAAAAATGAAATCATCTGTTTTAAGAATTGGTTTGGTGCTCACAACATGCTGCTCCTGAAATGACAGGGACAAGAGTTAGAATTATTTTTGATTGATGGATTTTCTTTGCTTCAAAAATACCTTTCTTTTTTTTTTTTCCAGATGACTATCATTGTCAATAAGTAGGTGCAAGAAAATTAAATTATAGCAGAAATAATTATATTTTTCTATCCAGCATTCCTTACATTACACTGCCCTCTACAGATACGAGCATTAGATTTTTGTTAAAAAATGAAACCATGCTCTGGAAATATTTGTAAAGTCTGGAACAAGAAAAGATTGTCAGGGGAAAAAATTTAAGTACAGCAGAGATAGTTTCCTAGTGTCCAGAGACTTTCATTTTCTAGTGTCCAGAGACCTGGTATGTATGAAGATAACCAGGGAAAATGGATTGGTTTTTCCTGGGCTGCACCCAAGGGAATGTTTGGGGTTAGAGGGAAACATCATCAGGTTGGGCTTAGAGAAAAGAGTGGTGGATACCACACTAGGACAGCACCAGCAGCAAGTGGCTGACAGGGAATTCTGTCCAGTGCCTAAATTATGGAGATATAGATATAGATATGGGTCACTATTTCTCTTTGTTCCTGGTGGGGTGGTGAGTATGAGGTCAGCAGGTCTGGTGCAGGTTGAAAAACAAGACCTGACAGTCCCAACTGAATGAGCAGAAGCAGATACAAAGTGCCACATGAGGGCAGAGCCACACTGAGAATTCTGGGGTAAATCTGGGAGAGCTGGGAACAACGTGGGGTTGGGAGGGAACCTGGGGGAATAGGTTTGGCAGGGGTTGTGGGACACTGAGGGGATCACAGAATAGGAGGGCTGGAAGACCTCTGGAGGTCACCCAGGCAGGTCACCCAGAGCAGGTGACACAGGGACACATCCAGGGGCTTTGGGATGTCTCCAGAGAGGGAGACTCCACGGCCTCCCCAGGGCTCTGCACCCTCCAAGGAAAGAAGTTCTTCCTTGTGTTGAGGTGGAACTTGTGTTTTATTTATGGCCATTGCTCCTTGTCCTGTCACTGGCACCACTGAGCAGAGTCTGGGACCATTCCCTGACACACATTATGGAGTATCTCTTATTCCATAACCTTTTTCCTTTGTGTTTGGATTGTTTGGGATGATGGAGTGAAGGTGGGAGGGCTGGGATCAAACTTGAGTGTTTGTTCCCTTTGGTTCATCTTGAGCCACCTCTGGGTCTGCCTGGTGAATTTGGCCTCCTGAGGGCCCTTACAGTTCTGGCTTCTCACCCCATTCTCCAGTTTTTAAGAGTTTTAGTTACACTTGAATTCATGGTGTGTTTACCTGGGATACACTGTGCAGTTCAAATTCCATGCTCTCTCCAGAACTTAGGGAGACACTGGAAAGCTCATCAGAACCTCAGTTCTTAACTCAGGTGTCCCTGCTTGGTTTGGTTTTCCCGTGTTCCACGCAGATCCTGACGAGTTTGAGAGGATCTATGAGCCCCTGGATGTGAAGAGCAAGAAGATCCACATCGTAGACAGTGGGCTGACCTTTAACCTGCCCTACCCGCTCATCCTAAGGCCCCAGAGGGGTGTGGATCTCATCATCTCCTTTGACTTCTCAGCCAGGCCAAGTGATTCCAGCCCTCCTTTCAAAGTAAGTGACACAGGCTCTTCCTTTCCTGGCTTCAGGAGTTTGTGGTGACTCAGTTCTATGATCCCAGAACGGCCTTGGTGCTCTTGCATCTACAGCTTTGGAATATTCCTTTCCACGTCAAGGCAGAACACTGCCCTGTGCCTCAGTTCCTGTTTACATGCCTTCCATGAGGCAACTGGCACAAAGAGGGGTAATGAAATTCCTTTGAAGCAGGAGCTTGGTTGTTTTTATGGAAATTTTGCTTTGGCACGGATTGCAGAGTTTTATTTTCTGTCAGAATTAAACAATTAACTCATTTTCCCTGCCCTACTCTCCCTCTGCCCAGCTGCTCTGCTCTGTGTGCTGTGATGTAAATGGATGGTTTCATGTCGTCATCTTGCAGAAATGCATCATCTCAGGGTTGCTAAATAAATAACCTTTTGGAATCAGGGCTCTCACTGGGATAATCCCATAACTGGTTTAAGTGGGATTCTTAAGTCCATCCAGACCAGAGCAAAACAGCAAGAGGAAAACAGGGAGTAAGTGCCATGGCTGTTTTCTGCAGCAGGTGTGGAAAGCACAGCTGTCAGTCTGTCCAACCTGCATGTCCACATAGCTCCAGCTGTGATCCCAAAACTTTCACATGGATCACTTTGGTAACTGCTACAGAAAAACCAGCACTTCAGAGACTTACTGTGAGGTTCTCACTTCGTGCTGTGCTTTAATGGGCATGGTGGGATTTGGTTGATCTCTGTGATCTTGGAGGTCTTTTCCAAAGTTAACAATTCCATCATCCTCAAAAAAGAGGCATTATTTATTTCAAACCCAAATGGATTTTTAAAACAAAACTTAAGGGAAGTCAGAAAATATTCCTTTTTGAGAAACAACTGGCATTCCTTGTTGCTTTACAGACAAATTTCAGTTAGAACAAACAGAATTATTTTCCTTCAGCTGCTATGGAGTGACAAAACCCCCAAAATAACATCAGAAAATAACAGCAGTAGCAAAATGAGCTTGAGATCAGTGCTGCCACCTGCAAAGCCAAATCACAGAAGAATAAAAAGGAGAAATTCCTGCAATTTCTAGGTCTCTTGGAACTACTGGGGAGAATAGACCACTGAGAAGACTTCCTAGTGCTTGAGATCCTTTGTTTGTCTTCAAATGACTGAATCCCAGAGTCTGTTTTTCCTTTAATATTCTATTTGCGTGATTATGTATCTCCTTTTTTTGTCAAGAGTGTTTGCCCCAGCAGCTAGATTTGCTGACACAGCACTGCCATTGCCTCTGAAACATCTTCTTCCTCCCTCTTTTAACATTCCACAGGTGGAGTCTGTGCAAAAGGCTGCATATAGTCACCCTTGCTACCCTTAGCATTCTGTCTTTTGTCAGCTGCAATTTTCTGGCTGTTTTGGGGAACATCAAGAGATTAATTAGCACTCAAGTGGCACCCTGAAGGTTTTTCTCAAAACTGTCATTTCCAAAAGGCAAAAAATTACTTAACACTATAAAAAATGATGGGGATATTAGATGATGCCTCAGATTTTCCAGAAGTCTCTCTTGAAGAGAAGGGTCCATTGTTTCTGAAGCACAAGCAGGTATGTGCTGAGGCAGACACAGGTGTATTCCTGAGACAGAGGACAGGAGCAGGGACCAGTTCTGTCCCACTGGTGCATTGCAAAGAGCAAGTGCCACTTCTGAAGTGGGCCTGTATCTATGGTAGCACTCTAATATTTTGCTCAATGACTCGAGCCTTGGTTTACCATTTTACACCCACTATCTCTAAATCTCTTGCGTATCCAAAACAGTTGTCCAAAGAAGGGTCCTATTTCATTGAAAACCAAGATTAAAGATGTTTGACCTTCCCTCTCCTCCCTCTCACACAGCCTCATTACATGCTTTTGAGTCATTATTTACAAATTAGCTTGTTTACTGGGTTGTCATGAGGAAAAAGAAACCTGTTTTCCAGAGCTCTTCACTTGGTGTGCTTTGAGAGGCATGAGTACAACAATGCATGGCTCAGTGTTTAGGAGCTCTCAGTGGTTGCCACAGCACTGGTACTGCTTTGCAAAGTAAAATTATGGATGGCTTTTCCCTCTCTGTCAGCTCTGTAAATTCACCCCCAGGTTTCTGGGGCAGACCACATTCCTTCCTGTGACTCATGTGGCAGGTGGTGGAGCCAGAGCAGGGTGAGGTGCTCAGTTGGTCCTGCTGGGTCATCTGTGCTGAGATGGACTTGATTAGTCCTGAGAGCCACAGGCTGGTTTGGGCTGGAAGGGACATTAATCTCATCCCATCCTTGCCATGGGCAGGGACACCTTCCACTAGCCCAGGTTGCTCCAAGCCCCGTCCAACCTGGCTTTGGACACTTCCAGGGATCCAGGGGCAGCCACAGCTTCTCTGGGCACCCTGTGCCAGAGCCAACCCACCCTCTCAGGAAAGGATTTCTTCCCAATATCCCATCTGACCCTACTCTGCCAGTGGAAAGCCATTCCCTTCTTCCCCTGTCCCTCCATCCCTTGCCAACAGTCTCTCTCCGTGTTTCCTGTCAGCTCCTTCAGGCACTACAAGGTCACAGTGAGGTCACCCCAAAACTCCTCCTCTCCAGGTGAACAATCCCAGTTATCCCAGTCTTTCCTCCCAGCAGAGCTGCTCCATCCCTCTGCTCATCCTGGTGCCTCCTCTGGACTCCCTCCATGTCCTTCCTGTGCTGGAGACTTAATAATTTATGGATTACATTAACCACCCCACATGATCCCTGTCTCTGCAAACCTCCTGACTTTGCAGTGGAAGCTTTCATGCACCTGAGTCTTTTTCCTCTTTCCAGGAAATCCTGCTGGCTGAAAAATGGGCCAAAATGAACAAGCTTCCTTTCCCCAAGATAGACCCCAACGTGTTTGACCGGGAGGGCATGAAGGAGTGTTATGTTTTCAAACCAAAGGACACCTCCTCAGAGAAGGACTGTCCCACCATCATCCACTTCGTGCTGGCCAACATCGACTTCAGGAAGTACAAAGCTCCAGGTGAGCTCACAGTTCCTGATACTGAATCCTCCTTTTCCTCTGGAATTGCATGGTGGTTATGTAGGGGATTTATTCAAAGGTAAAAAATAAGGTAATAAATTCTCAGCCCTAACATTTGGATGGAATTTTTGTATTTGTCCTGTGCAGGCGTTCCCAGAGAAACACAAGAAGAGAAGGATTTTGCAGACTTTGATATTTTTGATGATCCAGATACACCTTTCTCTACCTTCAACTTCCAGTATCCTAATGAGGCTTTCAAGAGGCTCCATGACCTCATGGAGTTCAACACCCTCAATAACATGGATGTAAGTATGGGGGGTTAAAGGGTCTGGGTTGTTACAAGGGGAAGTGGGTGATGTGAGTAAATCCCTAAATCTGCCCTACAGAAGGTTCAGGGCTTTGCCTCAGTGTTTGCTTGATTTTCTCATTCAGTTCTTGCCTTGCTTTTGTCATTTTACCATCCCAAGCCATTCAGGATAACTGAGCAAAGGGGACTGTTACAGATGTAAATATGATGTGCAGGATTTTATACTTTTTTTTTTTCTTGTCTAATTGGACAAAAAGGACACTGGAAGGTTTTTTTCTGAAGGAAGTTTCTTTATCAGCTAGCTCAGTAATAATTTTTTGTAATTGATAGTTGGCAAAACATGACATCATGATCCCAATATCTGTGGAGTGACAAGTGTAATGATCATGCCAGATAAAGATATGGGGGTCTAATCAATAAAGTGAAGAAAACTTGTTACATTAGCACAAAAGAAATAAAAGTGAAGATTTAATCTTTCTCAACATAATAATTACTTTCTACATCCTTGAAATTTGGATTTTCTCTATGTTTGGATTTACCCTTGTGAGTTTTACTGGGGCTTTTTAAGTACTGTGTATTTTGTGTGACTTTTTTGGTGTTAGTGGCCTCCCTCATATTTTTGCTAACTGCAATAAAATCAGAGTTTCATACACTCAGGAAATTCTGTTTGTACTAAAACTCATATCCCTTTGCTCAGTGATGGAGCAGAGCTAACAGTGGGAGCAGCAGCTGCTAATGGGAGCAGGGGCTGCTTCTGCCCATTTCCCAGTGGCTCAGATGTGTTTTCCCCTGGCTGTGCTGCTCCCTGCAGGTGATCAAGGAGGCCATGGTGGAAAGCATCGAGTACAGGAAGCAGAACCCCTCGCGCTGCTCGGTGTCCCTCAGCAGCCTGGAGGCCAGGAGGTTCTTCAACAAGAGCAGCCTCAACAACAACCACACGTAGAGGCTGAGCCTGGCCCTGCCCAGAAGCTGCTCCTGCCTTTGGAACTGGAGTCAGAGGACTTGGGTGGAGCATCCCTGCTCCTCACAGGGCTGAGCAACACTCCTCAACACATCTTCTTGTGAGTGCTCACGTCCCAATAGCATTTTGTACTGCTTTTTAAAGAACTGAAACATTTCACTAGGCTGAGATCCTCATTTTTAAAACTGTGGAATTAGTTGGAGATCACTGGGTTCTGTGTCTTTTTGTTTTCTTACAAAATTGTAAACACTGGTTTCTTTTGGGAGGGGTAATTGATTTTTAATTGATGTAAACTGGGCATAGCTTGAACAGTAAGATGGAATTAGAATTAAAAAATTGAAATCCACTTTTCTAAGATATGAGAATGTCTGTACCACTCAGCCAAAAATTAAACCTCTGATATTTTCTTTTTCTCATTTAATCCTCAAAATTACATTGCTTAAACTCTTGAGCTGCTGGAAACCATGTGTTAAATTATTGTCAGTTTGTGTATTTCTAACCTGAATGTTTCTTCGTAAATTGACAGTGATTTTGAATTTGAGCATGATTAAAACAACACATTTCTGCAAAGGGACAGTGGCAATGTTTACTGGGAATTGGTAAAACATGCCCAGGTAAGAATGTGAAGCCTAAAGGGCTATTTAAAAAATATATTCTTGATACTTTGAATAATGAAAAATGATGCAAAGACAGAGATTATTTTAGTACCATCTCAACCAGTATTGCTGTAACTCTGCAAGTGCACAGAAAGTGCAGCTGCACCTCTGAAAACGTCAATTGCTAAAACCAGTAAATCCCTGGGAAGGGAAATAACTACAATGCATTTCTTTTAACAGCCACTGCACCAAAAGAATCATGGAAAGGTTGGGGGTGGAAGGGACCTTAAAGTTGATCTCATGGCACCCCTTGCCATGGGCAGGGACACCTCCCACTAGCCTAGGTTGGTCCAAGTCTACATGCAAAGTTCTGTGGTTAAATAACATTTCCTGTATTGATCAATAGGTTTTATTTCTGTTTGAGTTAGTGCATGTTTAAAATCAAGAGAGAAAATAAAAGTAACTTGTCTTAGTGCTGCATAATTTAAACATTTTCCATAAATTCTGGAATACAGAAAGGAACTGGTACCATTATATTATTGTAATACTTTCTTTTAAATGTTGTTTTTCCTTTTGGTAATGTAATATTTGTATTTTTTATTTTATGTACCTACTCTGTTTCATGAAAGAGTTTTATCATGCTTTATACAGTTTATATTATCACAGTGTTAACAGATGATAAAAAAATAAAACTATATTTGTCACCTGCTGTTTTCAGACAGTTTTATTTTGATAATTTGTGGGCTGTTTTCAGGTTTTTCGTGAAGAGATGTGGAGCAGCTCGATGGCGTGGGGCAGCTCACAAGACTGACAGTACACAGGATGAGTCTTTGCTGCCTTTAATCTTGGATTCCTTATAAAGCAAGGAAGACCCTTAGACATTATTAAAAATAATGTGGAAGGAGAATAATAATGCAGGGAAAACCCTCTTTTGACACACAATGTGACACCAACCACACAGTTTCCCCATACCTAGAAATGTAATCCTTGGTTTCTCATTTTCCCTCCCTTTAATCCAGATTCTTCTGCTTTAAGTGCACAGTATTTTTTTCCAACCCAGCATGTGGTCCCTAGGAGGCAGAAAAAGGTGGATTTACAGGATTAATTATTTCAGGCTTCAAACATTACTGTAGGGGCAGCACATCGAAGATCCTTCATGCCTGAAGGACATGGAAGTGCCAGCCTGCACTCCTGAAGGTGGTGGAGCCTTGGGGTGAGCTCAATTCCTGGAAACCAGCTCTGGTGGGCCCTGGGACACCTGGCACTTAGCATGGAGCTTCTCTTCTCTGGGACCTTGGGGCAGGCTGCAGTGCCTGGATGGGCACTGGAAATCTCTGCCTGCCTTTTCCTTTCCCAGCAGAAGGGAATGCTCAGAGTAAATCCCACTGAGCTGGGGGGCATTGGAGCTCTGGAGCTGTGACCTCGGCACGTTTGTGCTGGTGAGAAAATCCCTTTTGGCAGGGAATGGGGCTGCAGCCAATGCCCTTTCCCGTTGCCCTGGGCATGTTTTGTCTGTGGGATGAAACCTGAGAGATCACCTGCAGAGCACACAGAGCTGGTGTTCAGAACTGCTCGTGCACAGGAGGGGATGTGGGATCCAGCGCCAGGAGCCGGTTGTGCAAGCGCTCCTGTTGACATGACAGGTTCTGCTCTGGTGCTCAGTGGAAGCAGGGCCGAGCAGACGTTTCCTGGAGCTGTAAATTCACCCCTGGCTGGCTGCTGGCACCTGGGCTGGCCAGGTTTGTGTGGGACGTGAGTCAGCCGGGAGTTGCGCAGGGCCCCGCTCGCAGGCACGGGGCTGTGAGGGCTCCCAGGAGCTCCCATGGCAACACAAACACAGCCCTGCTGTGCGTGAGGAGCAGCCGGGCAGAGCGGGGACACGGCGGCTCCTTGACCTTCAGACACACCAAACCCACAGCACTGCTCCGGCACGAACAGAGCTCTTGCGTGGCTCTGCAGCCCGTGTGTGCCAGGCCCCACAAACCCTATTAGAGAGCAAGGGCCAAAGCCTAAGGACTCCTGGTTTTGTTAGGTTGTCAGGAGATGTTTGGGAACAGAGCTCCCAAGGCAGGATGCTGTGAGCTTGGAGAGACCCGTGTGGTAGGGTGGACCTGGATCTCAGGGCTGCCAGAAACACAGCCAGGTCTGAGAAAGACTTGGAGGCAAACGGGGCACTGGAAGGGGAGCCCCAGCTGGGATGGGGTCACTGGGGCTGATGTCTGCAGACGGAGCTGCTCTGCAGCACCTGGGCTTCCCTGCCACTCCATCTTCACCTGGAGCCATCCCGAGGCCTGCCAGAAAAACCTCAGGGAACTTAACATCAAATCACCTTCATACTTAAATATTTTGTCTTTAATCAGTACAATGCTCTTCCAGTGTGTCCTCCTCAAAGGCTGTGCCAAACTGGCCACAGAAACCTGGGAACCTTGAGGCGGTTTTGGCCTTTGTGTCTCTCAAATTCTCACCTAGCTATATTGTTTTAGGCAAGCCAAAACAGAGCAGGGAAAAATGGGCAGTTCTGGGCTTATTTGGGTGTGAAACTGTAACATCTGCCATTGAAGAATAAACTACTCTGGTAAAGCTACACCTCCCATCCCTGGAAGTGTCCAAGTGCAGGTTGGACAGGGCTTGGAGCAACCTGGGCTAGTGGAAGGTGTCCCTGCCCATGGCAGGGAGTGTCACTGGATGGGCTTTAAGGTTTCTCACAGCCCAAAACCGTTCCATGATTTTATGATTCTAAAGTTATATTGTTTGTTTGGTACCATTTCACAATTTAGCTGCATTTCTGCTCCTCACCCAACTTTTTGGATGGACTGGGGGAATGGATGGCTGGGCCAGCACTGACAGCATGGGACACAAGAGTTGTGCCAGGCAGTTTGTAAATTCTGGGATGAGGAGGAGAACATGAGAGACATCCCTGCATCCCACTGGTGCTTAACACCTTCCAGACGTCTTCTCACAGCTTGTTTAGGGCGTGTGCTGGAAAACACCAACCAGAATTAACGCCACGGCCTTAGAAGAGATTGAGGGAAGTGTTTCAGCAGCGTGTTTGGGAAGCAGAGATACTGATGCTTTGCAGCTGTGGATTCAATGCAAATCCTTCTGCTCCGGTTTTACCAAACCCCAGGGATTTGCCTGAGGGCATTTTTGTGTGACTGAAGGTCCCTCTGCTCCTCCTTGGGGCTCTCGCTGTTGGCTGTGGATTGTGGGGTGGGATGAGGGTTGGGAGCAGAGGCTGAAAGGAGGGAGGTTTGCATCCAAACGTGTGCCTCTTTTAGCACCTTGTTAAATCCACATTTTAAACCCATTTTTAGGTAAAGAAATTTATTTCAAGGTGATACAGAGTAGGTTTCAATACCCCACCAAACCACAGGCCTTTTCCTGTTGTTGCCTCTGTGTCTTTCCTCTCTCTTTTTTCAAGAGCTGCCAGAAAATAAATGAGAAAATAATTTGACATCTGAAATCCATGTGTCTTTATTGCTCACTTCCTTTTCTTTTATTTTGGAATCTTGGGATCATAGAATCATTAAGGTTGGGAAAGACCTAACAGATCATCAAGTTCAACCATCAGTCCAGCACTAAACCTTGTCCCCAGGTGCCACATCAACATGGTTTTTGAACACCTCCAGGAATGGTGACCATCATGCTCTGTGACATGGCTGTGAGCTGGGACAGCTGGAAGATCCAACAGCAGGTGTGGGGTGGTGTGAGGGAGCAGTGTTTCAGTGTAAATTGTTTGAAATACAGGCAATACAGTCTTCTAGATGAAGAACACAGGTGTGTATGCAGTTAAATATATGTATTTAAAATTTATGTTCAACTTATGAACTGTCATTGCTCAGACCAAACCCACCCCACTTTTCTTCTCACAGTGCACATTTCCAGCTAAAGGAAGTATTTAAAGTCTCAAAGATCATTGTTGTTTGGTCCATGTGACAGGAAGGGGCAGCTGTGTTGGGGTTGGTCTTTGTTCTTGTAAATGATTTAGTACCAGTGGTGAGAAAGGTGAGTTGTGCAAGCAGTAAAATGTGATGAGAGTGACCTAAATCTAATAAAATTTCTGAAAACGGTGAGGATGTGAAGAGCAGGTGAGCACTGAGGGACACTGAGTTGCCCACTGTGGCTTTACTACTTGCAGTCAGAAAGCCTCAGTCTGTCTTGAAGGCTGCAGCCTGGGGTGTTTTGTACAGCACACACTTTAATGTAGATGTTTTTCTTCCAGGCAGTGATGACTGCCCACAATATCACCCAAATTCCTATCAATTTGAGTGAAATTTGAAGGCACAGAGTTTAGTCTAACATGGAGTTTTGCACTAAACCCAACCATCCTTCTGCTGTGAGTTCTCCCTCTGCCCAACCTGTCTGTTCTGACCTCTGGTAACCTGAGACACGAGTGGTCTTTAATCAGTGTCTTATCTTACTTAATCAGTGTTTTCCCTTTTTATTTAATGTTTTGTTTTAGAACTTGGTTTTGGTGCACTGATTTAAAAGGATTTAGCAAGAGAGATCTTGGCATTTCTACACAGAGTAGAAAACAGGTCAGCAAATGTTATAGAATCACAGACGGTTTTGGTTTGGAAGGGACCTTAAATTTCATCCAGTTCCATGGGCAGGGACACCTTCCACTAGCCCAGGTTGCTCCAAACCCCATCCAATCTGACCTTGGACATTTCCAGGGATCCAGGGGCAGCCACAGCTTCTCTGAGCACCCTATGCCAGGGCCAACCCACCCTCACACAGAACAATTCCTTCCCAATATCTAATTTGGTTTTGGTAGAGCTGATTGAAATGAAATAAACAAAACAGACCCTGTTTGATTCCCTAAACAGATGTTAGTAGCAAGGAAGGGATGCCCAAAAGGGCAAGGTCCAAACCCAGCAGCCCCTTCTGTGTGTGTGGCTGGAAAGGTGAGGCCAGAGCTCCTCCTGCAAAAATACTGCCCTGGGAGCTGTGCACAGGAAAGCTGTTCCCTTGAGCCTGGCATATGGATCTGAAGGGAATTTGCTGTTTGAAATTTGAGCTCCTTTCAAACCAAAATGAGGAGTTGGAGCCCTGCAGCTACACGTCTGAGCAGCTCAGTTTGGTGAACTTTGAGCATTTCACTCCAATGTAAAATTCCAAAATTCATGTTCTGCAGTGTGACCAAAGCCAATTCTTCTGCCCTGTTGTGTAATGTAATAAATGTCAGGTTGACAAATTCAACTCCATTGAAATGGTTTTTTATAATTGCCTGTGGTGTTGTAAGATGCACTTAACAAATATTTGTTGGCTTGAAGGATGCCACTGAATCACAGTTCTCTGATGGCAAATCCTTGCAGTGGAAAACAGCCCTTGCTCATATTTTCCCAGTTCCCTGTGTGATGGGACATGGAGAAAAGCTCTTACAGAACAGAGAACTTGGTGTTATGAATCCAGAGGTAATAGCCAAGCAATGCTAAATAAACACAGGGTGTTTAGGGAAAAAAAAAAATAACGTGAAGATCCAGCTTTTGCCTTCCAGCAGGAGGAGGGCACAGTGCTGGAGTGGCTCCCAGATGGTCCCTTGGTGTCCCCATGTCCCCAGCCCCCTCACTGCTGTGGCCTGAAGGTCTTTGGCAGAAAGATGTGACCCAGAGAGGCAAGGGCAGTGCCGGGAGCCAGGGGCTGCTCCCTGCAAAACCTGGGCAGCTCCAGCCTCCCCCAGGCCCCCGGAGGTGAGACAGCTCTGTGCCAGGCCAGCATCAGGTGCTAAATGCTGATATACAGGCCAGTAAACGGGGATTTAATGATTCTTGACATTCCTCCTGGATGCACAACAGCTTTTTGCAAGGCGTTAACACCAGGTGCATCTTGGCTGTCCCTCGGGGAGCCTCTGTAACAAAACGAGTGGCTCAGGGATATCAGTCAGTATTCAAGCTGCAGAAAAGGTGATTAACCTTGGAACAGAAATCATTTCAGTGGAAAACTGGACAGGTTTCAGTCATCCCTTACAGGAAGTCTTGGCTGCCCATTTGTCATCAGATTTTCCTCAGCAATCTTATCCCAAAACTTGATTCTCTCCTTCTCTACTACTCAGTAGTAATGCAGGAAAAATAATTGGAAGTCTTCTCTCTTCGTTTTGCCTCAGAATTCTGTACATGGATACAAGACATTCATGACTGAATAGCTCAGCAGCTTTATGTTTTTTTGTATTCTCTAGGTAAGTGTAAGGAAAACTTGGGAAAGGCACTCAGTGCCTCTGTGCACTAAGCTCCCGAGTTTAGCCCAGCCCCCTCCACCTGTGAGTGCTGTTCAAGACTCCAACTTTAGTTAGTTAACTCACAGATAATTGCCAAGTGATTTAAATATCAATCCATCCACTTTGTAGGGGCTGCTGCTAAAACCTTGTCAGCCCACAACTCACGTTATGAACAAGGACAATGTGTGTAAAAATAATAAGAAAATAAACCTCTGCATCTGAAAGAAGGAAAATTGAGATTTCCCATGATTTTGGGGTGCTGACAAACCAGAGGAGAGCTGCTGGCCCTTTCTCTTATGCAGCAGGAATTGCAGAAATCAGTAGTGCCCAGGAGAGACCTTGGCACTGAGGCTGGGAATTGCAGTGTGGGATCCTCACCTGCCTCTCATATTTTGCTCTGTGCCTTATTGGCTTTCATCCCTTTAGGTGTTTTCAGCTGTAAAGACCTAAGTGGCTCATAAATTATTGTGTATCACTCTGAGAAGGCAAGAAAGAAAACGAGACTCTTTACTTGAGCTTAATTTTCATCGATAAGACTTTTAGATGCAGATAAACACATGCATTTATTTATAGCAGGTGTTTTTAAGAAACAACAGAGCCAACATAACATTCAAGATGTGTCAGATTTAATAGCAAATTTTGGAAGAATCCCTGGCTTTTTGTGGGTTTTGGTTGTGTCTTGGGTAATGTTTTCTGGGTGTGCTCTACTGCAGTGCTTCAACTGCTGTGGTTGACATTCCATACCTTCATCCAGAAGAATCCCAGAATGGTTTAGGTGGGAGGGACATTTAGGCTCATCTTATTCCAACCCTCTGCCATGGGCAGGGACACCTTCCAGTGGAAAAGATCTGTTAGTTTACTGTTTTAAGAAGAGGACACAAATGCAGTGAGGATCATTTACCTGTGCTGATAGTATGATGGGAGGTTTGGTCTCAACCTTTTCTTGGACCAAAAATACCTGCCACTATTTCCTAAACTTGTTTACTCTTCTCTCCCATCTTTATCTCCCCTGCTTCAGGTCCTGTGAAGGTCCTGAGGGTCACACATCCCACCACAGAATGGCCTCTGGCACTTCCTGCATTTTGTAAACAGCAGGGGAAAATCTCAGATTAAACATTTGCTGTGCCAGAATTCCATAGTGAGGGGACTCACACAGAAACTGTGGCTGTCTCTGGATCCCTGGCAGTGTCCAAGGCCAGGCTGGAGGGGCTTGGAGCAACCTGGGATAGTGGAAAGCTGGAATGGGATGAATTCTAGGATCCCTTCCAACCCAAACCAGTCTGGGATTCTATGAAGAACAGTAGGAATGGAGGCACCAAGGAAAGAGAAGAAATGTCAGCATCTCTCCCCCACATTGCCATGGACATCCCTGACAGCCTGACATCCATAGAACACCGGGGGAAGTCATTTTTCTGCAGCCTCTGGCTGGCAGCACTGCCTGAGCTCCCTGACCCTTCAGCCAAACAGGGGCACTAATGAGCCATCAGGCTTTTCCCAGGCGTGCCCAGCACTGTTTTAAACCTCCAACCCTGAGCTAAACAGACTTTTCATTCATTCTCAGTTAATATTTACCTGCACAAATGAGGCTGGATTATTTCACAGGTTAGTTTCCAATCGTTACCTGCTTTTATTTTGTCTTGCTGACAACGAATCACAGAATCCTGAGGCTGGAAGATGCTCAAATACTGCATCAAACTGTGGCTCAGATCCATTGGGATTCTGATTAAGGACGGTTGTGCAGGATCTGTATTTTTATCCAGAATAACTTCTCTCCAATTAGTGGCTAAATTTGTTTTGGAATTCAGCAAATAACTCCACAATGAGAATTGTTTTTAGGAACTCAAGGAACTTTTCAGAGTTGTGTAAAAACTACTAGAAATATCTCTTTGGAAATCATGGAAACTTTCAGAATTGCATAAAAACGACAAGAAATATCTTCGAAAGTCATGAATTTGTAACAGTGAAAAATGTTAGCAATTAATTTCCTTGGTTTAGAATTAATACAGGTTATGTTTCTTTTGAGAAGAAAAAAGAAGATCCTGGAGAATGTTTTGTTGCTACTCTGAAATGGGCATGAATGTAAATTTTCCATGACAGTTTCTTCCAGCACTAAGCCAACTCTAGTTAGTGGCACTGTGGAAACTGGGTGGTTTCAGTGGGCAGAAAATAGATGGAGTGGCCCAGAAGTCCAAAAATTGTTTCCCTGTTTCCCCCTAAATCCAGTTAGATCCTGTGTTTGCAGCAATGTTCCTATTTTGTTCATTGTCTCCCAAACAAAATGTTTACTCAAAGCTCTGTTCAGGTGACCCTCCCAAAAGTGTTCAGCTGTCCCCTGCACATTGTCTCTAAATCAGAATGACCATAATTATTAGGCAGACCCAGCATCATGGGGGGAAATATGTCATTCCAGGCACTGCACAGATTTTTGTTTTAGCAGGTGAATGTTTAAATTCAAATGTCATTTTTTGAAGAGTACCTCAAAGAAATTTGTGGTTTCTCTGTGTGGCACTTAAAAGAAATGGTGTAAATAAATACAGAGCATGGGGGGCAATATTGCCTAGTTGTATGAATATTATTGATGTGGTTTTTTTCTCTGCAGCTCAAGAAGCATATAAACTCTGCTTTGTGTATTAATAAATGGCTTAATTCATGCAAATAATGAAGATCCTCTCTCTTCATTTCCCTCACCATCAAATGGTGCCCACCATGTGAGGTATTGACAGCTGGACTGTGGGTCCTGTAGGACGAGACTCCACTTGGGAGAAGTGGGAAGAAGAAGAAGAAAGAAGAAGAAGAAGGAAGAAGAAGAAGGAAGAAGAAGAAGGAAGAAGAAGAAGGAAGAAGAAGAAGGAAGAAGAAGAAGGAAGAAGAAGAAGGAAGAAGAAGGAAGAAGAAGGAAGGAAGAAGGAAGGAAGAAGAAGGAAGAAGAAGGAAGAAGAAGGAAAGAAGAAGAAGGAAGAAGAAGGAAGAAGAAGGAAGAAGAAGGAAAGAAGAAGAAGGAAGAAGAAGGAAGAAGAAGGAAGAAGAAGGAAGAAGAAGGAAAGAAGAAGAAGGAAGAAGAAGGAAGAAGAAGGAAGAAGAAGGAAAGAAGAAGAAGGAAGAAGAAGGAAGAAGAAGGAAGAAGGAAGAAGAAGGAAGAAGAAGGAAGAAGAAAGAAGAAGATTTCTACATCAAGATGTTTAACTGAGTGTAGGTCAGGTCTCCTGGTTTCTGGGCGCCACCTCTTGGTGCTGGGACAGCTCCTCGGTTAGGTGCTGAACGTGGGGCTAAGGGATGGGCTGTGCCCAGATTCCTGTTCTTCAGCAAGGAAAACCACGGATGTGAGGGGCAGCAGCTCATCTGAAACGTCCCTAAAGCAGCAGCTGGAAGTTTAGAACCAGCACCTAAGGAAATGAGAAATACCTGCATCTCTGAAACCAGTTCCAAACCTGCCCTTGTGAAGGACACAGTTGTGAGCTGAAACGGATTTTAACGTTTTGGGACAGATCAGGTTTGTCTGGTTGGGTTTTGTTGATGTTTTACTTCTTATAAGTGTTTTTGTGGGGGTTTTTAGTCCCCATGAGTGGCCCACTCCAGATTTTCCAGAGAAACCCACTATATCCCATAGGGAGGCAGGGGTGTGAAGTGGAAACACCACAGGCTGAGGTTCAGTGTTTTGTTCATTAACTCACAGAAGCACAGGTGCATTTCTCCACTGCATTTTCTCCATCCCTGCAGGCTCTTGCACAGCTGACTGCAGTTTCAGTAACTGATCAAGACAATGCATTTTGGATCCTCTGTTGTTGTGGGAAGGCAGATTTCCCAGGGATGGTGCCTGCTGGAGGGGTTTAGGGGTGGTCTGCCCCTAAAGATGGGGATGGCTTGGAAAACCACAAGGATGTTCCTTCATTTCAGCCCAGCTTAAACAGGTATTAAGGAACACGAAGCTATAAAAAGTTTTGAAGGAATGGAGGGAGGTCCATGAGTATTTAAAGAGCAGGCTGGAAAGTGCAGGTGGTGAAGACAAAGCAGAAAGTAACAAGATCAAGCTGCACCAGTGAAAATCTGGTGTAAATGTTCCCCTCCTCCAATACAAGGAAGAATTTTTTTGCTGTGAGGGTGGTGTGGCCCTGCACAGAGGGCTCAGAGCAGCTTTTGCTTTTTGTGGCTTTGCTTTTACCCCACTTTCAGAAGAGAATTTTCCACCTGGAGTCAAAGTGATCATTAAGAAGGAAAGGAACTGGAAATGAGTACAGCTCTGAGTGGACAATTGTTTGATCTCATTATTGGATTAACTAGGACAGCAATCCCAGCAGGGCAGGAGCAAAACACTGGAGATCAAAGTGCCAGGGTTTATTTTAATTTTTAATTTTTTTTTTCTTAAATGAAAATGTGATCTGTGTGTGATCTGTCCCCCTCCCTCCATTTCCTCCACACTCAAACACAGGATTTTGACTCAATGCTCTTACAGGTCCTTTCCAACCTGAATGATTCTGTGATTGTAAGTGCATAATGATGACTATCAGCTCCATAAAATTTCCTTCTATTACTTTCTGCTGTCCTAGCCATAATTCAAGGGCCCAGCTTGGTTCCATGAATCTGAAATTGTTGTGAATGCTTGGAGCTGAACACCGAGATGGGAATTGCAGACTTATTTCCAGCACCAGAAAGGAGCTCTCAGGGATCATTACTCACCTTGTTTACCCTACAGGCCACCCTTAGGAAGTGTGTCATTGCCCATTTTCCGTATGGCATCCCAGGGACTGCTGTTCTCCTTGGCTGGCTGGTCCAGGCAAAGCTGGGAGGCTCAGGGACATCGATCAGGCACCCAGATACTCACAAAGCTTCTAACACTGCACTATATTTCTGAGTATTTGAGTTTATCCTCTTCTGGCTCCTGTGTGCTGAGCAGTAAAACTGGAATTATTGCACCAAATCTCCTTGGTTTTTTTTTTTCTTTGCCTAGAATATGGCCAGGTTTTCCCATGTCTGGAGCAAAAGGCAAGGGAAAAAAAAGGATAAAAGAAAAGAAGTGGTTCCTATCTTTTCTCATTTGGTAGGAGCCTGGAAACAAGCTGGAGTAAAATCTCTAATTCTAACAGTTTAATCTGGATTATTAATGAATAATGAAAAAGACTTCATTTGAAATAGACATTTCAGGTGAATTTGACAAATATGGGATATGGAAGTGTCCAAGGTCAGGTTGGATGGGTCCTGGAGCAACCTGGGCTAGTGGAAAGTGTCCCTGCCCATGGCAGGGAATATCACTGGATAAGCTCTGAGGTCCCATCCAACCCAAACCACTCTGGGATTCTATATGTCAAGCAAATGGGAGTCAAGGCACAGAGTGAGGAAATCATTTTGGTAACGTGGGATTTTGGGAAGTGTGGGTGCGTGTTCAGGGCTGAAAAGAGACCAAAATCTTCTTCTACTCTTTTATTCCTGTGAGGGGTCAGGAAATCTGCAAATGGCTCACAGGACAGTTGGAGAAACATGGGAAACGCTCTGAAAATGCAATGAATTCTGCTTTGTAATCTCACCCTCAGTTTTGACCCTGGGTTATTGTTTAATGCAAGCAGTAAATGAGAGAAGATGGATTAGCATTGAAAGAGACTAAATAGTCCAAGAGAGCAGAAAGGAACAAACTGAATTAGTCTTAAATCCATCTTTTGTGGGTAGTGTTGCCTCTTAACACCTTGTCCACGTTTAGTTTCTTTGAGGGGAGGGAATCAGAGAAATAGAGCTGGAAACTATGCTGATGTGTCACTTTGGGTCCAGCAAGCCCTCCCTGAATGCTGGGGCAGGGAGGCTGTGGGATAAATTCTCACTGCTCATTTATGGTGCTATATTGGTCTCCTAGCTGTAGAGAATTTCGCCTCTTCTCGAGATCATATCAGTCTCTAAAGGTAGAGGAGTGGAATGTGACACTGCTGTCCCTCAGGGCTGCGAGCTTTTCATCTGGAGAGCCCTGGAAATGAAGTCAGAGGGCCCTGAAATGAAGTGCTGGGGAATTTTGCTTTCCAGGCTGCATTATCCCGATCTGCACGAACTACCCGAGGTGATGATATAAAACTTCCCTGCTTTCCCAGGGGATGGGGTGGTGGAGGAGCTCTGCAGGAATAGATTTACTTCCAATTTGCTTGCTTAGCACACTGTAGCATGCAATTTATATTTTTCTGTGGGAACCAGGAGCATGTGCAGCCTCTTCCCGGGGCCTCTTTCTCTCCAGGTAACCTTTTTTTGCAGTCAGGGGGGAATGAGCTCTGATTTCAGTAAATATGCAATGAAATAGGAAAGGAAGAGAAGATGCCCTCCCAAAGCTTGTGTTCTAACACAGGCACATTCAGACAAGGATGCAAACCCAGCCAAGGCTGTTTTTTTAGGCAGAAGGAAATTATCCTTCCTGCTCAGAAAAGCACAGGTTGGATTGTACAGCCAAGCCCATTGGTGAGTTTTAGTGAAAACTGATGATGTTATAAAACACACTTCTGAAAGGAAAAAGGAAAGAGGATTTTTTCCAAAAATATCTCCTAATATCTAGCTCTTAATTTAGTCTCCTGGTTTGGATTCCAGTTTTCAGATGTTTTGTTAAAAGAGCTGATGTTTTTGCATCCCTTCTCATCAGAGATGAGGCTTCAGGAGGCTGAGCCAGCTGACCAGTCCTCTGCCATTGCTGGCTGTTCATTCCAACAGAATGGAGAAATAGAATTCACCTGCTAATCACAGAATTCCAGACTGGTTTGGGTTGGGAGGTGCCTTAAAACTCACCTTGTTCCACCCCTGCCATTGTGGGGACACCTTCCACTGACTACCTCTTCCTTCTTGCAGTCTTTCCCCACCTCCTGTGGGATTTGTGGGGTATTTTGTGTGTGTGTATGTTATTAATTTACCTGTTTTGTCAGCAGCAATGCCATAACATCCCATTTAAATCTGGCAAAGTGGGATTTGACTGGGGCTGTTCAAGCAGCTCTAATGGGGAGGGGGCAAGGGCACACCCTTATTTTCTCCCTCAATGTGTTCCCTTTCCCGAGATGAGCTTTCCCTGCTCTGAAGTTCTCCCCACATCCTCTAGATGCTCCTCGTGCTCTGCAGGAGCCGAAATTCCTGAGCAAAGCCCCGGGCTGAGCTGTGGAGCTCTCTCTGTGCCAAACCCAGCACCAGCAGCCTCCCTCCCCTCCCCTAATTCTCTTTCTCGATTGTTCCTGTCACATCGAGAATTTACAAAATTGTCACTTAAGAGGAGAAAGTGACAATTTCCCTGGAAATCTTCTGGTTGCAGGGACCCCTCTCGCCCTTTTCCTCAGCACATTAAATGCATCCAGTGCAAGGCAACACTTTGGAGAGGAAAACAGCAAATAGTAAAGGCTGCCCATTTTAACTCTTCCCCGAGTCCTGAGAGGAATTTCTAATGAGCTTTGCACTCTCTGTTATTAGTTCAGGGATTAAAGGGATGTGTTGTGAAGTTTGACATTAATTTTAATTTTGGGCTCTCATGTTTTCACCTGTTGTTGGTCTGTTACATTAGGACTTAGGAAAATGTATTTTTAAAGAGAATTTGTGTGTCTTTGTGTCTCTTCTGCTGTGTTTTTGCCTGACCACTCCCTAGGGGAAGAACCTTTTCCTGATACCCTCACTAATCCTCCTCTGACAGGGCTCTAGCCATTCCCGTGCTCAGATTAATTGTAAAACTGAGTTTTATCTCACAGGCTTGACTTCTACTCTTTTCCCTTCCACCTCACTGGCAGACCTTCAGCAAAACATCCCTGTGCAGAAAGTCAAGAGGAGGTTTTCAATCCACTGTCCCACTGAGGGGTCTGTGGAAGATAAAACCATCCATATATTCTGTTGAATGCCCCCAAACTTGCCTCAGGCTGCCTGCAGGTTCAGCAAGGTGATGTTGCCTGGGTTACCCATTAATCACAAATCAATGGCAAACTGGAACTGCAGCATGAAGGAGCAGCAACAGCTTCTGGGACTTTACAGAGAGATCCTGGCCTTCACAGGGTTAAGGTGTTTAAATCCCAGATTAGATTCCTGTGCCAGGGCTTTGCTGGGTGGCCTCAGCCTCTCCTTGCCTCTCCTGATTTTCCTTCCCTTCCTTGTCTGTGCCTGCAGTGACCACAGAGAAGGGCTCGTGGGCTCAGCTGAGTGTGGCACGGGTGTTAATTAATTATAGACCACTTAGAGCTGCTTGTGTGCAGTTCTGCATGTTCTTTTCAAAGGTCAGAAAAGACATGAGCAGCAAACCTTCCATCCATCCTCTTGGGGGGATGCTGTTTCAAAGTGACTTTGGACAAAAGCCACAAAATTCTCCCTCAGTGGCCACCACTGCATAGCTGTGGTGTAAAACCTCTGGTCACATGTAAAAGCTTTCAGAGGAAAAATGCAACTTTTTCAAAACAAATCCTCATGGCTTCAGCCCTGAGTTATTCCAGTTACTTCTGCATGAAGCATTTTAAAATGTTTATATATAATCTAGTTAATATGAAGCCCTTCATAAATTTTAAGTGTCTGTGGTGACAGCTCAATAAATTTTCTTGGCCCAGCCAACTGTGTCCCTTGGAGAAAGTATTTAATGTCTGTAAGGAGCCCCAGGCAGGTGGGGTTTGGCAGATTCATGCTTGGGTGTGGACAAGCAAAGGGAGCAGCCTGGGAGTGCTTGTCCTGCCCCAGCCCAGGTTGTGCTGGATCTGCCTCAGGTTCCTGGGACTGGCAGAGAGGGAAACAGCAGGATCATGATGAGCTGGTGCTAAAAGGTGGGATCCCTTTCCTAGGATCATGGACATCAAGGCTTGGATCTAGTGAAGGTGCCCCTGCCCAGGGTGGAGTTGGACAAGCCCTTCCAACCCAAACCACTCTGGCACTCTGTGGTGACCCATGTTACAGCTGCCTCTTCTCCCTGACAGGTTCTAACTCATGCCTCCAAGAACAGGAGGTTCCCCAGCAGCTTGGCTCTTTCCTGCTGCCTGCAAGCTCAGCTTCCCTTGGGGGTGACCCCAGTATGAATATTAGCTGGTGATCCCCACCCCAGAGGGGTCAAAGGCATCCCACTTCTTAAATTCCTTTCAAAGGCACAGAGAAATTCTCATGCCAAACACTTCTGCTGGGTCACCAGCCCCAGATAATTAGTTTGCCGAGGTGAGGGAGGTGCTGAACATGACCCACCTGCACAGAGCTCCTCCCTGTAGTAGTGTGCTCCAAGACCTTCCCCTCCTCTCTCACAACTCAGCAAAACAGAAATGTGGACAAATCTCTCTTCTTACATGTTGTGTTTGCACAACGTTTGGTTGTGTGCCCTGTTCCAGCTTAAAATGTGCAAAGTGTTGAAAACCCTTCATTTTTCTCTCCTTGTAAGATGCTAATTTCTATTTTTGCTGCCTGGCTGAGAATCCAAGTGCTCCTGGGGAAAAAAAAAACCCTATGCAAAAGTGCTGGATCTCATCCCATCCCCAATCATTTACTTCCTTCAGCAGATCGTGGAAGAAAGAAAACAGAGCAGTTCAGGGGTGGTTTTTATATCAGAAACAATTCTCTTTTCTGCTGATTGCACATGGTCCCTGCACACCCTGGGACCAGCACCTGCAGCTGCTGGACTGCCCCAAACACCCCAATTATTCCCAGAAGAATAAAATGAACCATTTTGGAGAGTGCCTTGGGGATGCAGGCTGTCAGCCTTTTTCAGATTGTTGTGCTTTTGCTTTTACTGAGGCTTTTCCTGGCTATGGCTGCTCCAGAAGTGATCCCAGAAGGGATTTTACACAGGGTGTAAATACAACCTGATGGGTGAGCACTTTGATAGTTTGGAGAGGTGTACTTTCATTGAGGTGTTTTGCAGGTTTAATTTCCATTTGGTTTGGTTTGGTTTGTGTCAGGAACTGGAATTGGATGGGGATTTCATTGCTACAGATGGTGCCTTGACAGAAATCTTTGGTCTAGTGCAAATGGAACAGAAATTTCAAATGATGCCCACAGGCTCAGAAGAAGAGAATCCAGATCAGTAATGCAGCAGGTGTTGGCCATTTGTAATTCCTGCTTCCCCATTTGGGTGATATCAAGCAGCCCTTCAGTTCTGGGACTCGTGCAGCTTTGGCTCTGATGTATTGATGTCAGCAGTACCTTTTATTTTCCCTGAAACACAATGTCTGCACATGTGATGCAACCAGGGTTCAAGCTGAGTGCCAGCCAAGGCTTTGTTAACTTTTTTTTTTGCCCATCCTTTGGGAACAGCTCAATTTGCACCTGAAATGAGCACACTGAGCTTTCCTGGTGCCTCTGCCTATGATAATCCTGATTTAAAAGCTTTGACTGGAAACTTCAGCAGCCCTTGGCTCTGGTATTTAGAAACACAGAGTATTTTGATGGTCTTGGTCAGTTTGGTGTTTCCTCCTCAAGAATTAAAGGAGAAGTTTGAGGATAATTATTAGTCTTGTGTTTTTCTAATATTGTAACATGATAAAATTTCTGAAGCAAATGAAACTTCAATCTTGTGCCTTGCTGGAGTTTATTTTAAATGGTGCTGATTGTACATTTGCAAACATCAGATTTTAGCTATGCCACATTTTTGGTATGGAAGAATGGAATTTCTTAAAGCAAGGTTCACCCCATGGCAGAAAATATTTACTCAAAGTTGACCATAATGGGGTAATAATGGAAAGTTTCTGAACCTTGTGGAGTTTTTTCAGAAGTCACTTTATGGCAACAGTTCTTCCTAACCTGAGACATAACATAACATGTTTCATTTAAAAATAAAAAGTGTATGAAGAAATAGTCTTATCATTTAGTTTAGCTTATAACTTTAAGAAAAGGGTAGATACCTACTTAAAAAAAAATAAAAGGGAGGGAGGTTTAAAGACTATTTAGGTATAAAACATTCTAGGATCATTTGAAAGGGCCAGCACTAAAACTGTTAAAATACATGAATTTGTTCTTTTATCTTGGAACCTTCCTGTAGGTTTATTGGATAAAATTGAAAAGTCCAGTGCCACATTCCTCATATTGGTGCTTTTGCTGCAGAACTCCAGGATTCAGGAGGAGGTCCTGGCCTGCTCATGTGGCTTTCTGGCCAGGTTTCAGCCTTTTCCCAAAGCTTCACTGGAGGGGGGTGTTTGTGTGTCACAGCTGTCTGAGGGGCTTCCATCTGAACTGCTTCATTAGCTGAAATCAGCTCAATTTAATTGATTTTGGCTTGTGCTCCCTGGCTGCAGCTGGGAGGTCCTTCCAGGTCAGACCCCAACCTGTGTCTCTTGGAGGGATAATCCTCTGACATTTACCTGGAATATGCTCAGGAATTCTGGCTGTTCTCTGTCTTGCCAAACTGCCTGTCCCCCCATTGTCACCTCTGCATGGATGCAGCCCTGTGAGACACAGGGAATTTCTCCCCTCTCCTTTCCAGTCATCACTTGCCACACAGACAGAATTTTTTCTTTGGACAGTAACTGCGACTTGGAAACTGGGATTTTATTGCAGATATCACAGAACCACTGACTGGTTTGGGCTGGAAGGACCTTCAAGATTATCTTGTTCCACCCCTGCCATGGGCAGGTGAGAGGTTCTTCTCAGCAGGGAATCTTCCACTGTCCCAAGCCCCATCCAGCCTGCCTGGAACTGTCTAAACCACCATAAAAACCAACTCATGGGGAGTGGAGAGATGTTTTCTGAGCTCTGAGTGGAGCAGCACCCACAGAGGAAGCTCAGTACAAAGAAAGATCAATCATAGGAATGTAAACTTTGAAATAAAAGCAGGATATTGCTTTAGGTCTCACAGGAAAGTGAAACAAAAATGCCCTAAAAGCAGCAAAGGAGAGTGTGAGGTTGACACCAGCTGGTGTAGACACAGAATTCACTCTGTGATTCTTGCTTGTTTTTTATTATTCTTGTTATTTATGACTCAGAAGGGATTATGCAAATGGATTCAATTAGCATTTTAGCACAGATCCAGCTGGAAAAGAACACCCTCAAACCTTTGAAGGAAGGAAGGAAGGCGTTTTGCCTTGTCACTTGCCCCATCTTGTGGTATCTGCTCTTTGCAAATTATTTTGCACAAAGGTGGACAGGAGACAGTGTCTGATATTGCAAGTTGGAATAGAGCTCTTTTTCCCAAGTTGTGTTACCAAAGCCCCTTGTTCATCAGGTGGATACTTATCCTTAAATGCTTGATAAACAGCTGAAAGATTAATTGAAAGCCTCAGTGGATTTCTTGGTTCCTCTCCTGGCTGATGTGAAAAAAATCCTGCCAGGGATGGCATGGACTGGCCAAAGGACTTGCCTGAGAATAACAAAGCTGCAAACAAAAATATCCTTCTGCCTGTTGAGGTTCAACCTCTTCCTCCCAAGGTGGGAGGAGGATTGGGAAGAAAGTAGTAGTTTCATAATTGACACAAAATAAAAGATAACAATAATTGAAGTGAAAGGGAGAGATGCAGAGGAGAACAACAGGAAAGATGAGTGATGCCCAACATCCAAGTCCCCCAGCAGTGATTGCTCCCTCCCAGCCAGCTCCCCCAGTTTCTGCACTGGGCATGGCATTCCATGGTATGGAATATCCCCTGGGAGCTGTGGGTCAGCTGCCTGGGCTGTGCTCAAGGAAAAGCTGCACAATCTACCCCAGTTTTGAGAAAGAGAATAAATAATGCATTGGCAGATACACAACACGGGTACCTGTATGTAATTTTAATGAGCGTGGAGCTGGAATTTAAGTGTTTTTCCATCACAACTCTGCACATGCTGTGAAACAGGCCACTAAAGGAATGCAGTTATGTGATCTTGGAGGTCTTTTCCAGTTTTGATGATCCTGAGCTGCTATCTTGCAAATCAGAGTGAAATTGCTTCCTACAGTCTGGAAAAGTTGTGTGTATGAATTCCTAACTCTGTGTCAATTAACTCAGCCCCAAGCATTGAGCTGGCCTTTATTTACAATAACCAGTAAGCATTTTTTGTGGAGAGACCAAGACTTTAGAAATGCTGCCATATCACTGTGGCAAGAACAAAAAAATGCACTTTTAGAACACAGAGGATGAAAGTGAACATTGCTGAGGGGAGGGGTGGGACTGGCAGCACTCACAGAGCTGATGCTGCTCAAAGTGGTTGATCTGTGTTGTGGTTTCAGATGTGACTCAAGAAAGGACAGCAGAGCTGACCTACATCCCTGTCACTTTAAGGATGTTGACAAGGAGTTTAGATAAACAAGGATATAACTCCTTTAACCTGCCAGCAGGTTATTTGATTTTTTGATGTGTTAAGAAGGATTCCTCCTCACTCCGACTGCTAAAACTAAGTTGCCTGGGAAACACAGAAACCAAAACTGTTCTGTGCATCCCTGGTGATCACTTGGGGATCCAACAAAAAAAAGTGCTCCCTGGAAAAAGCAGCTGTTTGCTGTGTGGTTGGATTTATTTTGCTGGGTGTTAAAATCTGCAGAGCTGCAAGATAAAAAAACTTGGAGAAATCAACCTTCAGTCCAGCATGGTTTTTATCTCACCCTAAGTATGAGGGTCTTAACAACCCCATTTTCCTTTGTATTACAAGTTCTTCCCTATGGTTGATCTCCTTCCAATTCTTCAGCAGTTGATTAACCTTCCTTTTTTTTTTTTTTTTTTTTAATGAGAGAAAAATCAATATAAAAACTTGATAGCTCGAATCCATTTTTATTTTTGGAAAGGCCTTAAACCCCTCAGTAAACGAGGCTATAGGTTGAGGCTGAGCACCAGCCTGTCCTTGCCATGCTTTATTTTTAGAAGCTCCTGTTCTGGGCTTTGCCATTTGTGCCTCAGATCTGATCTAATTGTTGAAGACAAAGAGCTGCTCTGGCAGCCTCTCCCAGGGATAATCTCTTATGCTGAGAAAATCTTTAGACTTAATTAAGACAGTTTTATCATTCCTGTGAATTTGCAGAGTGGCACAAAAAGGCCCTATTAATGCTCAGAAAGTCTCTCTATTCTAATCCAGTGATATTAAGCAGAGGTTTATTTCAATGAAGGTAACAACCCTCTCCAAGTGGGACTTGTTTTGCACAGAGCTGTGGATCATTCCTTTATCTCCTCTGGAGAGTAACTTGAAAACTTACTCTACAAATAATTATTTTTACATCTTGAAAGTGGTGCTAAACTTAAGACCCCAATTGAGCTGTCATTGGGAAAGTATAAATATCCTCCGAGTTTACCTCTTATAAGGCCTTTTTATTTTTATAACTGTTTAACAAGAAATGTAAAGTTATGCATCTGATCAAAGAAAGTCCCCTGATGTTTTATGCAACGTGTCTGCCTTTGACTAGAACAAAAAATAGATCTGAGAGTACTTTAATCTGTTGAAAGCAGAACTCTACTTACAGTAAGTGTCAGATCTTGATTGTTTGAAGTGACTTAGGGTTCTCTCATCTGACTTGACATTGTTTTACTTCATTGTTCGTGTATTTAAGATAAAAGAAAATCATTACTATTTTAAAGTTAACACAAAGAAAGTAGTGATGATCAACAGCAAAGGTTCCCAGCTCCTTGTCTGTGGGTTTTGGGGATGCTGTTTGTGAGCGACTCTGTGAATGCTCTTATGTACAGTTATGTATTTATGTTGAATTACTAGTGCTCTACATTGTGGTACTAAAGAGCTGGAGGACAGTGCTGTGTAAACAACAAAAAGACTCTTTCAGGTCTTCACTTTGGTTTGCAAATTTGGGCTTGGATTCTTGCAGAAAGATCAGTGCTGTTTTCTGGTGGATTTACACACTGGTTGAACATGAAGCCTTCAGTAAAAAGGAAAAATGTGTGAACTTTAGAAACTTCCTCATCACTTCCTCTCCAGTTATCAGAGTCTATTTCACTGACTCAAACAGAGGAATTTGGAGGATTTGCTCCCACCTGGATGCCCAGCAGCCCACTGGCACAGGGTGCCCAGAGCAGCTGTGGCTGCCCCTGGATCCCTGGCAGTGTCCAAGGCCAGGCTGGATGGGGCTTGGAGCAACCTGGGACAGTGGAAATGTCCCTGCCCGTGGCAGGCGTGGAATGGGATGATCTTTACAGCCCCTTCCAACCCAAACCTTTCTGGAATTCAAGCACAGCTCCCATCCTGGACAACCTCAGGCTTTAGCAGAGGGTTTGCTGGAAGGGGAGCAATGGGAATGGCACCAAGGTGTTGCACTCCTGAGGGGAGGCTGAGTGTGCCTGGGGCTTGCTCCATCCCACTGATGTCCCTGCCATGGGCCCTGGGGATGGCTGTGTGCTGCCTGTCAGGCACCTTTGCTGCACCTCCTGCTTTCCAGATCTCAGATTTCTTGCAGTTTTTGGGTCATGGTTGGCCAAATATGCCAGCCATAATGTTGGGAAGTTCAGCTCCTGCTTCTTGAAGCTCTCCCCTTTCTGCTCCCTCATTTTCTCCCATCAGCCCTTCATTCCAACCAGTCATTCCATTCTGAAGAAAGACTTCTGTACAAATCATTCCTTGAAGCTCATCCCCCCTCCAGTGAAAAGTTCTGACCTCAAACGATCTGCAGGGAAGGAAGATGGTTTGCCAAACCCCTCCCATTTGTTCTGCCCTATGTTTACTCCTTAGTCTGTGTCTTAGGAGCCACAACCAAAATCTGCTGTAGCTTTAGGTATTCCAGGAGCTCTGTTCCAGGGCTTTGCTAAATTACAGATGTTGGACAGGTAACAGAGAGGTGGTGGGGGTGAAATATTCTTCAGCTGCACAATTAGAATAAAACCAGAACCAATGAAGACCAGTAAAGTTTCTGTCCCTGCACCTTGTACCTGGCTCATCCTGTGAGTTCTGCCATTGTTTTTTTTAATCTACTTGAGCTGTCATTGCATGGGGCTTTTAACATGAGAATTTTTCCCAATCAGGATGTAATTACAATCATAGGCTGAAATATTTAATGGAACAACAATCACAGTTTTATTTATTTTTTTATTGCAGCATATGTTTCTCTCCTGAGTTTTGGAAGATGTTGCTGCTTCCTCTTCAATCACAGAAAGGAATGAGCCATGACATTTCTTTTTAATGAAAATGCTGATCTAGTCTTATCTTAATAGAACTAAACAAAAAGTTTCTAAGGCTGACTTGGTTGAATACATTTATGGTTTAGGCTGTGGAGTGCTGATTCAGTGTTGGTGAGAAGTTTGATATCTTTTTTCATGTTGAGGCCAGGGAAAACTTGGCCTGCTTGGTATTTGGTAGGATGGTTTCATATGGTAGGAAAATCCAACTGTTGAGCTGTGACAGGTGTCTGTTAGGGCTGTTTAAAAGCATCCTTTCCTGCCAAAAGGGAAGCAGTGCTCAGTTTTATCTTTATGGAAGAAAATGGATCATCCAAGATGATGTGTGGATTGCTGTTTGGGATTTTTTTAAAGGTACTTCAGTGTGGTTCCTGTTTGTTTTTTTTTCTTTACCTATTATTTTTTATTTTTAGGGAGGACAATATAGACAATATACTAGAGAGATAAAACCAGCTGTCCTGTCTTCCCCAGTTCTCCCTCAATCTACAAGAAAAACCTGGTGGGGCTCAGAAGGATGGCAGGTCTGTGTCCCTCTCAGCCAGACCAGCTCTGGATCCTTTAGAAGCTGGACACCCCAGCACAGGCTCATTTTCTGTTCCTCTCCTCCTGGAGAGCAGAGCCCAAACCCCCCCATCTGCCCCCCTCCTGTTGTGCAGAGCCATGGGTGCCTCCAACAGTGACACCAAATCTCTATACACAAGCCAGTCTCCATAAGATGTTCTTAGGTGATTTAAAAAGAGAATATTTGGGTGTCTGGCAGAGCTGATTTTCTGCTGTTTGCAATAAAGTGTTTGAATACATGACTGCAGCAGTCCTTTCTCAGGGCCCAACGTGCAGAGTGCTGTTAAATACAGAATTCCACTTGGCTTAGAGGGTTTTCAATAAACAAAACACTTCCCATGATAATGGTACAGCACACACTGTGCCAGAGGACTCCAAATAATGGAGTTGGCTTGGGGAAAGTGCCATTTGTAAAGAGCAGAAGAGTACTGCTTTTAATGCAGGTCCCCAAAGCCTTGAGACTGGCTGGGCTCTCTTCAAATAGGTGGTTTTATAGCCCACTATCAAATAGTAACTGGGAGGATGAAAAAAAACCAATGGTATGTTTTGTTGGTTGAAATTTCAAAGCTTTTACACTTTTAATTAACAAAAGTGTGAAAATTAACATGGGTGAACTATAGGTCTAAAGCCTTAGAGGTGCTTTAAGAAATGACCAGCAAATCCAGTGCAACAAGGAGAAAAATCCTTCCTGCAAGTTCAAACCCTTCCCTCCCCCATATTCAGCATATTTCTATTTAGCAACTATTTTTGGTGTGTTTCAAACACTTTCTGAATTGATTTAAACTAATTGCACCAAGTTGGGGTAGTACCTTTAAAGGAACAGTTTTTAGTCTTCTTTTATTTATCCAAAACATCTCCTTGAACTTAGACTTCCTCATGCAAATAAGTATGTGGTGAGACTTTTTTAGCCTTTCAGAATTAAAAGAGAAACTTGTATTTCTAATTTTTCAGTTCAAGCAGTTTTACCTTGCTTCAGGTGATTTCAGTTTTTGCCTCTGCATTGCAAATATAATGATAAAAGTTTTCCTTCCTTTCGGTTCTTTGCCCTTCTCTTTTCCTGTATGAGATTTTGCTGGCACAGATTTTGTCACTGGTGTGTGTTATCAGGGCAGCTTTTCCACTGGATGTGGTTGGAAGGAGCTGGAATGAGATGGAGCCAGGCTGGGTCCCTCAAGAATAATTTCCTGAACTCTGTGCTTTCAGTCAATGGTGCAAAGTTGTGATAATCTGGCTCTTCAGATGGGAACAGAATCCCACCAGCTCCTTGAAGATTTTCCCTGCCTGAAAATATATGTGTAGGATAATCATATCAATGTAGCCCTGGAACATCTTTTCCCCCCTCATTTGGCAAATAATGGAAAAATCCCTCCCCTACCTTCCCAAAATTTCAAGTTAGAGGTTTTTTCATCCTATAAATCTCCTGGTTGATGTGATTGTTGCCAGCTGGAATGAGACAAGCTCTTGTACATCCTTGTTTTATCTCCCCATCTTAGCCTCATTTTCTTCAGATATATGTCAATATTCTTTAAAGACATTTTTATCTCCCTCCTATTTCCAGCTGTTGCTCCACGTGGCCTTAGAAACACCCCTGTTCACACACATGTTCTGTTAGAATCACAGAATAATAAACTCATTGAGGTGAGGAACTTCTCAGACCATCCAGTCCAAGCAATGTTGCCAGACTTCTTGATCCTGAGGACTGAAACGACATCAGTAGGGATACAAAATTATGTTTTCATGTGGATATGTGGGTTACATAGGTAAAAATTATATAGATAGATATTATATTACACAGGGGACTTTTGAACTGCATGGCTTTAGCCATAAGTCAGAATGCAGCCAATTGTTACCAGTTTTTCTCATTGCAGCTAAACAAGTCCAAAGGAAGAACAGGAAGAAAGGAGAAGTGCCTTCTGTTTGGACAGCTTCAGCCAATTTTAGGCAAGTTTCTCTGACTTTCTTTCACTGACCCTACTCCAGCAGCTGTTACTGGCAAGGATGTATTTCTAAATGCCCATATTAAATATATAAATATCCATGGCACGTATTTCTCATTGCTTCCCTCTCATGTGAGGTTCTGCTCTGGTATCTGCTGCTCTCATGCAGTAAATTATTTTTCTGCTCCAGATTGCCAAAGCTGCAACACTCAGTGCCAGGGGCAAATCCTGATGTACCTGCACTCCTGGATCAGGGTGGTGATGAATGGTGAGAGCTTTTCAGAGCCCAGTGTCCAAATGATCCCATTCCCAAGCTGCAATATAGACAATATCACTAAAAACACACAATACTTCATGCTGGTTTGCCTTGGGAAATTTATGCAAATGAGGTGGAGGGGATTCTGATGGGATTAATAGGTCTGTGGATGATGCAAACTCGACAGAAGGCTGTGCCAGACTCTGTCCTTTCTGTCTGAAATCACCCATCTTTGCAGCTGGCTGCTGTCCTGCTCTGAAATGCTTCTTGTGCATCCCACAGTGTGATTTCATGGCATGGAAATCCCCTGGGTGACCTTGAGTTGTGTCTGTTCTCTCCAGGCCAGATTAAGAAGCTCATCACCCTTTCCTTGCAGCTCCAGGTAATCCCACAGGAGTCTGGCCAAACTCCAGAGATCTCCATGGAAATGGAAGCAGACTGGGACACTTCACTGGGGTGAGGCTGAAACTGGACTGAGAGGATCCTCTGTGTCTGTAACAGCGAGACAATTCCACTTTTTCCAAGGTCCTTTCTGCTCCACAGGTGCTCATATTTGAAATATCTATCCAGAATCCCAAGGAAAAAAAAAGCCAAATAAAAACCAAAACAACAACAAAAACCAAAACAAACAACTCCCCAAACAAACAAAAACCAACCAACCTACCAAACAAACAAAAAAACCCCAACCCCCCAAAACCCCAACCTGTTACTTTTGAAATTCCAGCAATCCAATTTGTACAATGCCCTGAAGTCCTGAGTTTGTCATATTTGCCATATATATTCCCTCCATCCTTGCTCTGATGTGATCCTTTTGAGCACCATTAGCAAAGCAAGGATGTAAGAGGGTTTTCCTGATGGGATGTCAGAATGATAATGGGAATACACAAGAGAGGGGAGAATTTTGCCTAAACAGAAGCTGCATTTTCATCCCACTTTTCAACTAATTTCAATGAGCACATTAAAAAACGTGAAGTAAAATAAAGAGGGAAAATACTTTTTACAAACCACTTTAAGTCTGATTTTAGAGCCTTTTATATTGGGTAACAGAAAGTACAAGTGAATGGCAAAGTAGCAGCAAATCCCTACAGTAGGCCCACATTCCATGTTTTATGAAAAAGATATGATGCAAACAAGCATCTGATTAATAATTAGTGGAGGTGATTTGCATTTGTACCAAAAAAAAATAATCATCTTTATACAATCCTAAGAGAAGGAGAATAATTATATAAATCAGTTTTAGGGCTGTAACAACATAAAGGCACCTCAGTGTAGATTTGAAAATGTTGTCTTGGTTGGATTGTCAGCCTGAGCTTCACTTCCCTGTTTGGTTCTTCCTCATGTTCAAAAGGTTGGAAATTCCAGATGAATGCAACTACCCCACTTGCCAGAAGAAATACAAATATAGGTCAGGACCCAATTTAGCCAAAAGATGGTGCTAATGTATTTATGGAGTTGGTTAGAGCCAAAACTGAGCAAGGAAAACGTAACATTCACCATGCTGTGCTGCATTTTAAATAATGAATGAGCATTTTTATTTATGGTAAGCCATGGTGAATGTAAACAATTTAATTTTTACAGATAACATTCAGCTTCTCTAAATGGATTATTAGATATTAGCAGCTTGGTGGGATATTTCAGAGCTAAAGAGGATAAATGAAAATATACTTGGATGGTAACCTTTAAGTTTCACAATTACATTGCAATTCCTGAGACTGGCCTCTCATTAAAAAAATACAAGTGATTGAAACTGCACAGAAAGTACCAGAAATTTGTAAGTAGGAGAGAGACAAACTGTACTTTCTGCCCAACCAGATTTGCATGTTTACCTTGATTTATATTAGTTTAGATTTGTCTCACTTCATCCCTGAGATATAACACAGTTTTGGGAATCCTGCTAAGGTCCACATTTCCAAAAGACAAAATTCCCCCATAATACTGGAGAAGAGCACTGTCACTCGTTGTTAGAGAGAGCAGCCTCTCAAATTCATCGTGGATTTGAATTTTTCTTGTGTCCTCCAAGAATTCTGCTGTCAAATCCTCGAGGAGGAAGTGCTGGCACAAGGTGTTGGCTGTGCCCCTTCTCCCTGTCCCCTCCCTGAGTTATTCCCATCACACAGAGGGTGCTTCAGCCTCTCACAATGCCACTCCACGTGCACATTTTACTTCTTGATTTCACCAGAGCACACTAAAATATAAGCCAAATAGAATCCTGGGGCAAATACTCCTCCCCTCTCATACCCTGCACTGAGGTTCCAGATTTTTCTGCCTTGTTCTTGCTTATGATGACCAGGAACTGGTGCAGAGCTTCAGTGCTGATAGGAAAAACAGGGAAATCTTTTATGGAAAACTGTTCCTCCATATCCTTTTATCCATTTTGGGGGGAATCCTTCCTGCCTGTGTGGGCAGTCCTCAGCAGACCATTCAAAAGTTGTGCCTTGCATTGTTGAGTTTCACCCTGGATTTCCAAGGTAATGGTTTAAACCACATGAGGTTTAAAAATCTTGTTTTTTCCCCAACACTTTGGTTTCTAAGCAGTGTCAGCACCTTCTCAGACATGGCTGCTTCACTTTTTTTTTTATTTGAAAAGAGGGAAAACCCAACAATTTCAAGATTCAGGGTTCCAACATCCTGGTGCCTTCATTTCAGCAGGAATGTAATCCCCAGAGCTGGTCTCACCAGCTACATGGAATAAAAAATGGTTAGCCATTTTCCAAAAATTTGGCAGCACCAGTCCAGTTTTTGCTTGGTTATTGCTTCCACTCTGGGTTTTAATTAATAGTTGCACTTTTGACAGGAAAGAACATTTGATGATAAATATGACAAAAAATGCTTCTACAGCTTCATCTTAGGTTTTTTTTTGTTTGTTTGGTTTTTTTTGTTTGTTTGTTTTTTTGTGTTTTTTTGTGGGTTTTTTTTTGGTTTTTTTTGTTTTTTGTTGAATGCACATAAACTGCCTCAGCATCTCTATCCCTATCAGTGGAACAAACTCTGGCTTTCCCTTATTGTATCCCAAAGGAATTGTTATCACAAATGGGCAACAGAAAAGATATTGAGCATCAGGAAATAAAATATGAAGGGATAGCTCAGGTTTTAAGACTTGGACATTGCAGAGTCTAAAAATACTCATGAACATATTTTTCCTGACTGCAAAGGGTATAAACTTTTCCATCTGGCTTCTCATAGACCAGGTCAAATGCTTATAATAGAAAATGAACATAAATTGTAAAACAGTTTGGAAATTGAAAAGATTGATTTTTCTTTATGTATGTGGCAATTTCTTGGGATAAAGAAGCCAAAAACTATAAATATGGACTACTGGAAATGGTGCACATTGTTTTCATGTGATGGCATTTCCAACAACTGCAAAACAAAAGCAAAATGATGTATGGAATTTAAATCCAGGGGTGTTATTAGGCTTTTCAAATGAAATTATGACTGATTAAAACTCCTTCAGTTCCACCTTAGGGCATTCACCTACTTCATTTAAATATTCTTACTTTTGAAAAATTTATAAATGTCTGCATACGTGGATTTTTTTTTTAATTACTGCCAAGTTTCTGATTGCTACCTTTAGATTTCTTTCATCAGGAATGCAGGAATTTGCCTGAGTTTGTGCTCTACCTACCTAGTTTCTATATGATTTATGAGGGAGGAGTGAATTGGTTTTTCTTTCCCTGTGTGCTGGAGCTCCCTTGCTGCCTCCTGCTCCTCTGCAGCCTGCTCTGGAACAGAAACAGGAGCTTTGCACAAATGAGATGGACTAGCAGGAAATCCAGGTGGGAAATGAGCAATGCATATGCACTGAGAGCCATTTACAGGCTCATAGGCAGCACTGAGCCCTGTGTTTTAGGTTGTGTTTAAGCTGATTTGGGAAATAAAATGGTGACAGTTTGTGCCCAGAGAGTTTTGTTGGTTTTAGAGATGACTGTAAGTGCAGAGCTGATTTAGCTCTGTCCAAAGCTGTGGACACACACAGAGGATTTTTGCATCCTTGACATTTTTATGATTGTAAGTGAGGTGCAATGTGTGTCCTAGGAGAGAAGGGGGTGAAATTGGAACCAAAAGCAGTTAAAATGACATTCTGACACATTTATTAGACACAAGCAGGTCAGGGCAGTGGCCAAGGCTGCCAGAGCTCCAGGAGTGTTTGGACAAAGCTCCCAGGGATGCCCAGGGTGGGACTGCAGGGACAGGGTTGGAGTGGATGGTTCCTGGGGGTGCCTTTCAGCTCAGGATATTCTGTGATTCAGTATTCCCTAAGCATTGGCACCTTGTCTGTAACCCCATCCTATTCCCAGCCCACTGTTCTGAGCTCTGGTGAGTTCTGAGAGGCACAAGCTGCTCTGTGTACCATGGTGTCTTTATGGGCAGAGCCCACAACTTCCAGATGCAGCTGCACAAGAGCAGTGTTCCCACCTCAGACTGCTTAATGCTGCAGTTAATCCTGAGCACTGAAAAGAGATGTGCTTCTCCTAACTTAGGCCAGGGACTAGAGAACAGGGGAGCACCAAATGTGCAAAGTCTGTGGGGTGAATCTCACCTCTCGTGTGTTGAGGTGAGATAGGGCTTTAGGCACAGAGTGGTGAGCAGCATGGCTAGCTGCAATCCATCAAGGAAAATAAAATTAACTTGCAGCTCCACCACTGAAAGTGGCCTCAGTTTAATGGTGCTCCAGGGCAGCTATGGAAGTGCTGCTTTTATTGGAAACCATTTCAGGTTCTGGGGTTTGTGCTGTGTTTGATGCCAGCAATGGCTAAAGAGGAGATGTGAAATAGCACTGCCATCCAGATGAATGTTTCAGATTCCTCTTGCTGGTGGTTGTTTGGCTTCTCCTGCTGAAGTGAACTGTGTGTGGTGAAGAGGTTTAAAAGGAGTTATTGGGATTTGAATGTTCCTTCTGCTTAGCAAGCTGAGAAGGCTTATCTTCCCCACCCTACTAGGAGAGCTCTCTGCAAGGAGGGATGTTCAGGAGCTCCCAGGCAGGGTAAACCCTTCTCCAAATTATTTGGGGGAGGTTTCTTTGCTTTCCTTGCTCCACCAGAGTGCCCTGACTGGCCTCTCTGGTGCCTTTGCCTCACCCCACTCTTCCCAGGCTGTGCCCAGCCTTTGTCCTGCCCTGAAATCCCTCCAGCCTCTCCTGCTCCTCTGCCTCCTTCTGGTGTGAGAGTGCCAGCTCTGCAGCGGCCAGCTGCTTTCTGTGACAGCCTGCACTTGCTATGTGGAGCCCAGTCAAAACAACATGAAACAGTAACTAAGATTTATGAAATAATTGTCTCGAAAAAGCCTACTGAAAAGGAGAAGTGATAATAAAAAGGCTGGAAAAAAAAAGAATTGCTTGTTGCTGGGACAACTGAAAATGTAGCAGCAGGTAAGGCTATTGCTGATGGGCTGAAAATCTGAAATTTAAATGTTCTCCCTGCTTTCAGCAAGTGCCACGAATGAATTTTTCTGCATGCCTGACCTGCTTTGTAGTGACTGGCGTGGGATTGTGACTTGCATGTAGCTTCATTTGCTAATGCAAACCCCAGTGTTGGTAATGCCTGACTGAGTGATGCTTCACTGCCCTTCTCAGGCTCCTGTTGGAGTGAAACACTGACTAAGATGATCTGAGCTCCTCTGTTGCTACCTGAATCCGTGTGCAACTGGGCTACTTTCAATTATAGAATAGTGAAAGCTTTGAATTCCTGCTCCAGATGAGTTATTAACGTCAGTATCACACTGTGATAAAACCACATTTTTAATCTTGCAGTACTTAAGGTACATAAAGCATCACTGCTGCTTGAGATTTACTGGCTTCCCACTGCTCAGGTTCACTTTGTCAGCAGCAGAGGAAACTTGGCTTTGAGCTTGCAGGTAAAATGGAAAGAACTGGAAGAAGTTGTTGTTCAAAGCTCTTCTGTGGGTGAGGTGAAAATTACAGAGTTAGTACAAACTGTCTGCTTTGCTTAATTAAAAACAAAACAAAACAAAACAGCAAAGCAGCACCTGCCCCTCAAATCTCAAAAACATATGGGAACTATAGAAACATCAGTAATGGTTAAGAAATTAAGTCTTATCTCTTCACCAGCTAAGGTTATCTTTGGTTCCTGTGGATGGAATTTAGACCTTAACAGCAAATTCTTCCCCAGGAAATATGGGAGGAGGAATAGTGTTTAAATCCAAGGCTGTTATAGTCTGGGTATTGCAGAGCTGAGAGTCAGGCACCCTCACCTCAGCACCCTGGAAAACTGGAGTTTTGGATTATCCAACTTGTGCTCAGCTCTTAAAGCTCTTCCTTGCTCCAAAGACTTTCTGTCAATGATATTTTTGCTGCAGAAAGCTTTGGCTGACCCTTTTGGGGGGTTTTGCAGAGCAGAGCACGAGCTGAGATAAAATAATGGACTCCTCTGCTGGGAGCAGCTCAAGGCTTTAGGTGTTGGTAAAAGCTCAGAGAACGTCTGACTGCACCAAATTCCCCACTTCTGCTTCCCACTTGGACACCTGTGGGCAAAGAGGTTCATATTCCAGTGGATAATTGGGTATTTCAGCACCAGCACCTCACTGCTTAGCAGTAGCTTTCTATGAAATGGTGCAATTTCATCACCTCTGCTTTTTTTTTTTTTTTTTTTTTTTTTTTTTTTTTTTTTGACAGCCAGTGTTACAGCCAGGCTTTGCTGGTGTAAGTGGGCATTAAAACTGCTTTAATTATTCTGCTTTACCCCAATGGAGGCTGCTGTGACTTTGGCAGCTTCTCTTCAGTGCAACCTAATTACTTTTACACAGGCAGCAATTTTCTCTTCACAAACCACCTGACCTTGTCAAGTGGGTTCATTGTTGACCACAATATGCTCCCCAAACTTCCAGCTCCTTAAAAAAAGGTGATTATAAGCACAACTTTCTACACAGGAGTTAATTTGGGTTTTCCCTGGCTTGCACAGGAAGGATGTTTCCCACCAGGCAGTGCAGGGAGAATTGGACACTGGGGCATTGCAGCCAAAACAAATTTATTCCAAAGCTGATAGAATGTCAGAGTTTTAGTGCAAGATGTGATGGCCTTCAAATATCTCAGCATTTTCTGCAGGTTTTAAAATTTATATGTTGTTTTAGGCAAATTGACATCCATCTAATGGATTTGTGGAATGTGAGTGTTTTCAGATCTAGCTTGCTGTAGTAAGCTGGTGTCAGACTACTACAGATTTTCAGACTGTTTTGTCTAAAGCAGATACAGATGGAAGAAACAGAAAACCAGATCGACAGAAAGTGCAGGAAAACATCAGAAACCAGAAGAGAGAGAGGTTTTATGACGACCACAGCATGACTCCAGCTTTTATCTTTGCAAAGAGATAATATATTCACAATATCACATTGTTTTTCCTTTGAGGGAGTGTCAAAGATGGCTGAGGAAGGCTTCTACTGTCTGATAACTCCAATTATCAAACTCTATCCAAAATTAACCTGGTATCTCTTCCAGTCTGAGGCTTTTCAATATCCAATTTGGAAAGCATTGTGGGTGTGCAGGGGCAATGTGTTGGGAGATGGGAGCAGGAGCCCTGTGAGTCCATCACATCCCTTGGAAAAATGCCTTCTGTCCTGGTTCATTTGTATGTTTTGAGATACAAAAGGTGACCTAAAGGATGGTTTAAATCAAATGGTTGAGTTGTGCAGGAAGAAGGAAAAGGAGGTTTCTTCATTCCCTGTGTTGCAGAGGAGGAAGGGCTGAATGGAGAGACAGGGAAAAATCTGAAGAGCTCAGCTTCAAAACTGAGCTCAAATTTCCTGAGTATAATATTTAATCAATAGTTTTGTTGGGTGTCTCCTCTGAGCAGCTGCACACATCTGTCTCTACCCTTTTGGGAGTCACATTCCTTCCACAGTGCCTGGCTGTGTCATCGTGGTGTTCCAAAAATGATGCACCCCATAGGCACTTTAGTTTCCTTATTCCTGCATTCCAGGCAAGCTAATATTAATTATGGCTGGGCTCTAGTTAAATAAGTGTCAGAGGCCTCTGAATTGGCTGCAGTGTTGATTTGGGGAACGACCTGATAAACATTTTGTCTCTCAGAAAGGAAGCAGCTTGTCAGCTCTTTGCCTCACGTGTGGGACAGGCAATGCTTGCTCTGTGCACAGGCTGCCAAGTTGAATTTTAATTCGCAGGCATTAAATTAATATCTGCATGGTTGCAACCATCAGGCTAAAATATTCTTTGAGAATTTAAACTTGGAAATAAAATATGCCTTTGGGCAGACACGTATCTGTATGTTTGGGCTTTCCAGATGGGAAATCCTCAGCCCACTCTTTTACAAGAGTGCCAGATTTTATCCAGACCTGTGTGGGATTTAAAGTTTTTCTCATAGCCCCCAGTGCATTATTTTGCTGTGGTTACCCCACAAAACCCTGTTACCAATTCATGAATGTGCTTTGAAGTCTCTGTTCCTCTCTTATTTCACATGCTATGCTATTTTTCTCTATTTTGGAAGAGGTTTGTGTCAGGCAAGGCTTCAGGACTTCTTAGTGTGCAAGATAAAGATTTGAATGTTTAGTTGTCCACTTTACCCCTTTAATGGACTTTATTCACTCTGTTACTGAGTAGCAGGAGGGAAGGAGCATTTGTGCACTTGATTTTTTTTAAATTCACTGTTATTATTTAATAAATTATATTAATTGGTATTATTGATAAATTAAGCCAGCAAAATACACAGAGATTGGCAGATTTGAGGTTCCAGATTTGTATTCTTCCAGGATCAGAACAAGTTACTGGATTTACAGCTGCTAAAGGAGAAAGTAATGCCAGTAGCATAGACAAGGCACGTCCTCTAATGCATCTTTTTTTGTTCCAATAATATTTTAGGATCATCCCATCAGTGCTCCAGATTTTTCTTTGCATCTGAGTGTTGCCAGTGGCAGTAGCCAGCACTCAACACTCCCTGAGGATCTGCTGATGGCTGGAAGGGGTGAATGAGGAGGGATGCTGAGCAGGTGGGGTGAGTCTCTCCTGCACTGGGATCACAGAGAGGCAGCTACAGGAAATCAGGCATTTCCCTCTTGTCCTGGGATAAAACCAAAGTGTCTCTAACTGCTGCAATTTCCTTGTAGCCTTTGTTCTCTTTTCAGTCCCACAGTGAAGATGGCTGGGTGTAGTTTCAATCTGATATTAGGAGGTCTTTAAGAAAACCAGAGTTTCTTGGGAATCCCCCTTCTGGCTTTCTTCTGAAATGAGAGCAGCAGTGATAACCCCCCAAAATTTTATTTATGTTTCATTTATTGCTACTTTGTCCAAGCCAACATTTTTATCAGTGCTCTGGGCAAAAGCAACGATGCCAGTAAATCACAGAGCATTTCCTCTGCTCTGAGGTGTTCCAGGGAGGTTGGAAGTGCTAATGCCCTGCACAACATCCCTGCTGGGTATTCAAAGGCTGATCTGCTGTGGCTGGTACATCTTGAGGATTTTTCCAGTCTAATTTTCTCAGGCTCAACTAGGGTTTTTTCCCAAGCTAGAGACCCTTCTCTAATGTAAACATAAGAGAAAGAATTATAACAAAAGATAAACACCTGTTGGATCCATGAGAAAGCCTGGCCCAAGAGGTGTTTCCTTCTTTGACCAAGGAATCTTTTCTATTTTGTTTTGCACGAACTCTTTTATTTAAAGCCATGGGTTTCTTCAATAAACTTCAATAAACGTGCACCATGCAAGAGAGGTCATGTTACTGCATCCTTTCACTGCTCCACAGCCCTATGAAGACTCTAATTGAGTGGAAAGGCTTCAAGGGATGAAGTAAGGATCCTCTACCTCACTCTAAACTCTTTACCTCTGTCCCATTTCTATGAATACCTGACCTGTTAATCCCTTCATTCTGTGTCCAAATTTATGACAGACAGGTTTCTCTTGACTGGCTCTAAGTATTTTCTAAATGTTTCCATGTGTGTATTCTGCTGGTTCTGCATATTGTACAACCAGACTTTGTCAACTTTTAATCCTTCCACTAGAATATCTGTCTTTAAGGGTTACATTCTTAACCTCTAGCTTTTAAGCTTTCTAGGATATCCCATAACTTGTTCCCCAAACATGCAATTTTCTGAACTATAACAGAATACTATGGGGAGTACTGTGGCTCAGATGGACTCCTCAGCTTTTTTAAAGGCTGGGGTTTCCTTGGTTCCCTGAATTGTCCCTGAGCTCCAGGCACAGAGCAGCTGCCCTGCCAGGTTTGTGGCTCCTGTTGGCAGCGAGTGCTTCTCATAAATTCCTTCTTTTGTCTCCAGACAGGGGTTTTTGGAGGAGGCTCATTTATCCTTTTTGGTTGTTGGTGTTAAATCCTTCTGTCCTGGTGCTGACTGTGGAGATCCTGACTCCAGTTTTCTTCTCACGTTGCTACTTCAGAGAAAATAAAAGTGCCTGGAGAGAGTTTTTAAACCTGGCTAGTGCAGAGTGCCAAGCTCCTCAGTCTCCTTTTTAAAGGCAGTGAAAGCTGCCACTTGTGTTAAAATCAAGAGAGATGTGAATCTCCAGGTTTCAGTAAATTATTCCTGTCACTTGGTCTCTGACTTCTGCATTTGTGCTTTTCTGAAACTTATTAAACATGTCTGAAAAACAGAAGAGAAAGCAGCACACCGCAGGTCACAGCAAATGATGTTGTTTATACTTTGTCTAGACTAGGAGAGGCAGTAAATTAGTCTGGGCTCCTCACATCAGGGAGACTTTAGATGACATTGAATATCCAAGTGTCTCTCTGCGGGGACACGGTGTGCTGCTGCATTTCCCAACTTTTATCTAATTTTGAATGAAAAGGAATGGAAGTGTGTGATGTCTATCAGCAAATTAGGACAGGGATAGACAAATAACCTTGGTTTGGAGAATGAGAGTGTGGCCTCGTGTTGGTGATGGAGAAGAAATGGATTTTGCTCTGGTTTGTCACAATAGTCACGAGACCTTTAATAAAACATTAAATGAGCCCATCTTTTATCTTCCTCTCTTTTATAGCAGCCCCAAAACACTCACTAAATGTGTTTTTTTTTGCTGGTTTAGCTCTAACTGAAGTGTTTGTGGTTTTCCAGAGCAGATCAGATTGGGTGGCATTGCCCTTCTTGCTATCCTCACTCACTCAGAGTGTCATCCCATGTGTAGAGTCAACACAGGGCAGGGTATCACCTGGAAAACTGGTTTCTTTTCTTTTTCTAAACATGGACCATGGAAACCACACATAGAAAAGACACAGAAGGAAAACATTAAAAAAATCTGTGACTTGCCCAAAACCAACTGGTATTCTGGAACTTGCAGGTGTTCCCAGAATCCTTTGTATAATGGGAAACTCTTCTTTCTGCATATTGTTTTCCTGAAGTAAATTGAGGACTCCTCACTATCTTCCTGCAGTGTGCAGACAGAGTATTCCTCCTTCTGGTTCTCCTCCTGGCTTTGGGAAATGTGCATGATCAACCTGAGCTAGATCTTTTAATCCTCAGTCTGGGATTTTGGGAACTTTCCTGAGAAAATGAACTGTGACACAATTAGTCTGTGTAACCTTTTCTATTCCCTGGCAGAGAGTCTTAAATTGTATTTTAAGTGAGAAAAAGATGTGAATGTACCCTTGTTTTGGAAAGAAAAGAAAGGATTGAGTGCTTCAGTCCTTGGAAATTGCTTATTACAGAGGACAGCTCCTGCTTTATTTTGTGTGTGGGTGATACGTGTTTGTGAAGTTTTATTGCCCAGTTCAGGCTCATTAAAGTGCCCTTTGGAGGTGTCACTTCTGAGAAGGGAGCAGGAGGGATGGAGGGCAGAAAGCCCTCCTGCATCCAGGCACTCCCTTACTCCAAGTCCTATTATTCATGTTAAATCCTAGCTCTCCAGCATTTATCTTGCAAAATGTCCCGTATTTTTCTAAAATGATTAGACTGACTAAAGAAATAGAGACCTATTTTATATGATGATACCTTGTGAAATTAAAGTTGACAGGCGATAGACTTTGTCTGGAGAGGCACTTTAGAGAGAAAAGTAATCAATGGAGAAAGTTCTAGGGAAATGTTAGCACAAGAATGAGTGGTTTCAAATAGTCTGCTCATAAATTCCGGCTGGACTTCAGAAGTTTGCTCACAGATAGAGGAAATGAGGTTCTGGAATGACTTTCCAATAATAATGAGAAAAGGCAATCAGGCGAGTTGGGAAGATTAAATAAGTTTTGTGGAGGTAACTGTGCTATAAAATTATAATCTCATTCATTCCCTGGGAACTTCCTCATGGGTCTCTGTTTCTGTCCTAGGGGAAGTTCCCCAGTGGGCAGGACTGGGACTTTGTTGGCAGAAGGGCATCCTCTAAAGATTCTTATGTCTCTGAAATTTCATAAAAAAAACTTCTCCTAAGCTTTCAAGAATCTTTATGGATAAAAAGTGGGTTGTAGTGGCCCTGGCTGGCTGCTGTCTCACACCCCACTCTTCAACCCATCCCCTTGTTCATGTGCTGGTGGAGAAGATGTGATATAATTAGCTGTTTCTTCTACCATTGTGCCTTGAAGTGTTGAAAAAAATTCCTTTATTTTTGAGCATTTCTAACTTTCTTCACAGTTGGTATCTCTAAAGGCCTCTGAGAGACATAAACAGCAGCATTCCCATTTTCCATATGAAAATAAACCTTGCCAGCTTGGTTGGAACTAATTCTCTAATTAATGGCTCCCTGATTTTCTCTTTTCCTTAGAAGCTGTGGTATTCCTGTGGATAACAGCACTTTTGTTGTTGTTAGGCTCGATTTGGTTATTTTTCCCTAGTGAGTGTCTCTTTTGATTTAACTGTAGACACTAAGGGGAACAATATGGTGAAGATAAATGAAAGTGCAGAGAAAATATTCATTAAAAATACAGGTCCTTGTCTCACTTGCCACGGAAGAGCAAGATGTAAGATTGTTTCTCTTTAGATCCTTTTCTCACAGCCTATTAACAACCCCTTTTTTTTTCTTTTTAAACTTTATCTTTCTTTCCCAAAAGTCAGCAATGTATTTAATGAGTGAAAACATTCTCCTTTAAAGGTCATCCTACTCTCAGATTGACTTGACTGTTGATTGCACTTGAGCTCGTAGCTTTAATTCACATTAACCCCATTTGTTTTTAATTAAGCAATGTCTTTTGAACAAAGACAGTCCATCACTGCTGTCAACAGGTAAATTTTGCTCTTTAATACCGAGTCTTAGACTTTAGTTTAACAGAGATGAAGCTTTGAGGGCAATTTACTCAGACTATAGATTTTTAAGCAGGAATGCAAATCGTTTTACAATTTTCCGTGGTTCAATTTAATCTAATAGCTTTCAAAGTGAATTCTAATAGAAACAACTCACTTAGCCGTGGACTCAGCTATGCATATTTTTGTGGGTCTCCTTGGTATCCAGTGTCCACCAGGTTGCATTTCTGTTCATCAACACTGACCCTGTCCTGGAAAGAGCCTCTCAGAGCTGCTGGGCTCTCTCTTCCCAGGAGAAAATCCTGCTGCTTGCTGGGAGCAGACACCCTGAGTAGTTGAAGAGGCTTCAAGGACATGGAGACAAAAAGCTTCTGCCCCAGTCCTTTGCAATCTTATGTTAATGCACCCCAGTTCCGTGTTCCCCATTGGCCCAGACCGCCCTTTCCACCCTTATTTGGTTTTCCCCTGGAATGTTCTCCCTTCCCCTGATCCCAGTGGCCCCAGTTTTACTGCAGTGTTACCCCACTGGTTTCCCTGGTCCCTTACCCCAGCTCTGCACCACTTTCCCCTGTTCCCATTGGAACCTGACCCCGTGCTCCACCTCTCTTTCCCCATATTTAACCCTGGACCCTTCCTCCCTCCTGGTCTTTTGTCCCTGCCTGCCATAAATCCCACAGGAGCTCCACAAGGAGACCCTTCCCACCTTCCATTCACTGCCTTCCATGACCACCAGCAGTGAGCCTGTTGCTGTGTGTTTGTGTGCTGACCATCAGCACTCCCTGCTACAGGGGCTATTCACAAAACACTGCTCTGGGCTGGCTAATCAAACACAACCCTGGATACATGGGCTGCAGTTCTTAAAAAATGGAAAACAAACAAAAACTGAAATACAGGTTTTTGGAGTAAGCCCTGGGTTTGTGTTTTTCATCAACTTACTTAATTTTTCCTGTTTTCTGAAGTGCACGAAAGAAGAGAATGTGAAGAAGGTTGTCTGCGATCAATTAGCAGCAGCTCTGAATTAGTAGCATAGCAAATTTGAATGATACTGTGTCAAGACCTGCTCATGATGAAAACATTGTTATCTTTTCCATTAAAGATGTTTTCTGACTGATAGGTTTTGGATGATAAGTATCACTGTATTGGAATTGCTTCCTTAATAGTGGCAGAAATATGGCATTTTTTTCCTATCCTACATTGGTTTGGGTGCTACCAACACCATCCACTGAATCACAGAACCACAGGATGGTTTGGGATGGACCTTAAACCCCTCCAGTGCCACCCTCTGCCATGGGCAGGGACACCTTGCACTATTCCAGGTTCCAGCCTGGCCTTGGACACTTCCAGGGATCCAGGGGCAGCCACAGCTTCTCTGGGCACCCTGTGACAGGGCCTCACCACCCTCACAAAAAAGAATTTCTCCCCAGTATTCCATCCAACCCTGCCCTCTGGCAGTGGGAAGCCATTCCCCCTTGTCCTGTCACTCCAGCCCACTTTAAACTGTTTATTTGTGTTGTTTCTTGTCTGTGTTAATTGCATAATGCTGATTCTTTGCATAGGGCACAGTTTCTGTGCAAAGAAACCAAGCAAGAAAATGTAATCCTGTCTAAAATTTGCAAGTGAAAGGGCAATAAGGGTCTTGAAGAGTATTAAAACATTTCAGATGATATTTGGCAGCTGAAGGCATACAAATTCCTAAATCTGGCTGAATTAGTTGTGATTAGTAAATATTATACAAGCATTTCTAGGGTTTTTTTGCCTTTTCTTTTAAGCCCCTTCTGTGTTCTGACAGCACAAGTGGAATCTGTGGCAGCTGTGACTGGAATGCTGATAACTGAAGCAGGCTCTTTGAGGCAGTGGGATTCATTAGCTGGTTTTGCCTGAGCTTTTTAATATCATTTAGTATTACATGTATACATGTACAATTGTTTTGATTTGCTTTTGCATTTTACAATTATTTTGCTTTGCTTTTGACAAAACAGAACAGAATTTCTGATGTAATTCTTTTTTCTGCTTTGCTTTTTATTTCTTGGCAATGGAGTAAAATTTGTATGTGGAGTAAACCCTTTCCTTCTAATAGAAGGTTCTGCTCAAAACATCTAAATTTTTGTTATTTCATGCATTCCCTCTTCCTTCTCCCCTCCTTGCTGGACTTCTTGATAATAGATTGTTGGCTTTTTCTATTGGTTCTTGAGAAAACTATTGAAAAGGAAGTCAACAATAGTAATCAAACTGAATTATAGCAAAGCTCTGGCCTTCAGCTCACAATTGCTACAGAAATGGGGCCCAATTCATTATAAACTATAGGCACATACAAGTGAAATTTTCTTCCCTTTATTTGGCTGGTTACTTGATGATTTCTTTCTTACAGGTTCTTTTTTTGCAGGAGAATTTAACAGCCAAGTCCTGTCTGCCTACATGGGAGACCCCACTGCCCTTAACTTTGAGAGAAACAGGTAGGAAGTGTTTCTTTTCACTTAAAATCTCAAATGTTTTTTATTTTACTTTTTTTTCTCCCCCCACTTAGCACTCTGCTCCAAAAGGTGTGTCTTTTACTGCCTCTCACAGCCACATTTCTAGTGCTGCTGCTGCTCTGTGCCTGCATTTGTGCTTGCTAAGGAGAAAAGTGCTGGAGGCTGCTTCCAGCATTTTGATTGCATCCCTGTATTTCTTCTGTGCAGACCTCTGCTCCTGGTTCATGGAATCACAGGATCTCCAGACCTGGAAGGGACCCTGTCCCAAGGGCAATCCCAGGGATGCTCTGCTGACACCCTGGAGGGCACTTAGGGTTCAAATTCAGGTAGATTTGGAGCCACTGTGTTGCCAACATGACTTTCCAGAATCACAGAATGCTTTGGGCTGGATGAGACCTCAAAGATCATCCAGCTCAGAGAAGCTGTGGCCGCCCCTGGATCCCTGGAAGTGTCCAAGGCCAGGCTGGATGGGGCTTGGAGCAACCTGGGACAGTGGGAGGTGTCCCTGCCATGGCAGGGGTGGCACTGGGTGATCTTCAAGGTCCTTTCCAACACCAACCATCCCACCGCTTTCTGTCTCTGTTGTTCTCTCCCACAAGCCGAGTGCCACATTAAAGCAGGGACCTTCCACACCCAAAGTGTCTAAGGAAAAGCTGAGGTGTGTTCAGAGCCATCACTGGAACTGGCTGGAAGGACAGGGCTGGGATTTGGGGGAAGAAGGCAGCACTGGAAGCACCACTGCTTCCTTTGGGTCTGGGATTTCGCTCTGAATCCCAAAATATTTCATCCTGCAGTGCATTGAGCCTGAATGTGGGAGGAAAAGATGAAACCGGGAGCTCTGCAGATCCCTGAGAATGGTGATCAGCCTTGTGCTTTGGAGGGGAAAAGGAAGCTCTTGCTGATAGGAAAGTATCTCTTTGATTCTAATCTCTTTCACCTGTTGAACAATTATTGATGACTTTCATTAGGGTGCTTTGTTGTCGGTGCTGAGAAAGGAGAATAATCAGTGCTGCATTAAGGTACATGTAAAAAGCCTGTCTCTATTTGCATGGTAATGAAGTACTACCTAAGGTGCTAGAAGGAGAATCAATAGGCTAATGAGATTTTATGCAAACAATCTCAAGTAACAACCTGGGCTCACCCTTAGATAAAAGGATTTGTTTGAAATAGGAAAATACTTATAAGGTGGGTTTTCTTTTGTAAAAAAAAAAAAAAAAAGTATTCTTATATCAGTGCAAATTGAAACATGAAAAAAGATCTGTGTTTTTAAGAATTACAGAAAATAATTCCAATCTACATGGATGCTGTAGAAATAATGACCTAATCAGACTCATTCTTATAAGTTTTGTGTATCAGTTTATTTTTTTTTTTTTTTTGGTGCTGGTATTTAACCTTTAGGATGAAGGGTGTAGAAGTCCACGGCTGAAGGCAAACCATCCTGTCTTGAATAAAAAATAAAATACTAAATATTATTGCCTACAGCTCCTCAGGTAACACCCACTGACTGGGCAGACAACTTTTTGAGTGAAGAACTGACCATTTGGGGACAGTGCTTAGATTGAGGTAAAAACACCTCAGTATTCTGAAAAAATGTATAGATTTGCTTTTTCAGCTTTATATTGGTGGCTTTTTTTCTATTTAAATCACAATTTATTTCTGGTATCATTTAAGCACAAGTGTTGCAGAAAGTACATTTTTTCAGCTGGGCTGAAAATTAAGATTTGCTGCAGATTTTGGTAGGAGGAGGGAGATGAGCTCTGTGTTTTCTTGGAGAGAAGAGAAAGCTGCAGGGAACTGCTGTTCCCAAACCCCCTCTGGGTTAGCCTGGCTATGCCTGGGAAAAAACTGGGGAAAAGATGCTTTTTATGCATGTAATAAGGTACAGAAATATGGATTCAGCTGTGTGAAACCTCAAAAAGTGTGGGTTTATCCACACAAAAATACATTGCAAACTCTGCTAGTTTATTAAAAAGACATGGGAAAAGCAGAGGCACCATCAGGAACCTCAGGCAAAACCAAAAAATTTAGAACAGACAGAACTAGATTATTTTTTTTTCTCTTTTCCCAGCAGCTCAAGCATGAGAGAGAAATACAAGCTTTTATCCAAAATCTGCCTTCCCACCAAAAAATCCTCATTCTCTTTGTGCAAGAAATAAGAGTTTTCTGTGTTTTCTCCAGTGCTGCTAACCGGGTTTGCTCCCACCACGGGTGAAAATGCCCCGCGGTGAGATGTGTCTGTTTGGAATTTCCTTGGGATGCTGCCAGGATGCTCTTCAAGAGGCAGCAAGTGACAGGAGTGCTGCTTGAGGTGCATGGTGCTCCATCCCACTGGGAAACTGCAGGGATTTGAACAGCCCTAAGAGCTCTTGGGGAAGAGCTGTGGTTGTTTTTTTTTGTTTTTTTGGTTTTTTTTTGGTGGTTTTTTTTTTTTTTTTTTTTTTTTTGTTGTTGTTTGTTTGGTTTTTTTTTGCTGTGGGGAAGAAAGTAACCAAGCTGAGGTTTTCCTATACAGGATTTCCAAGCTGTTGTCTCACTGATTTCTTTTCACTCCCTTCCCTTCTTGCAGAGCAAGTGAGCAGTGTGAACACAGAAATGCTGCCCTGACAGGAGGTGTTTGGTTCCAAGAGCTTCCCAGCACTAAACCAGTTTTGGAAACAAAAGGCAGAATACCTGAGCTTTGTGTGCTGTGTCTGCTGGACATTGGCAGGGACACATTCCCATGTCCCAGATTTCCCTGACTCTCTGGGATAATCATGGGGTGCTGATGCTTTTTATTGGGGCCTTTTAGCTCAAATCTGAGCAAAACTGGAGAGAAAACAGATGGGAGGGAAGAAGAGATTTGGCTGGCATGTTGTTTTTCCATCAGCTCTCACCACAGTTTTGTTTAGTGAAAACAATATAAGTTTTCCATTATGTATTTATTGGATTTTTAATTGAAAGGATCATTATTAAAAACCCCTGGCAAGCTAAATTAGGCTCTCTGCTTTGGTTTTAACTGGTCTGATGAGAACTTGCAATATAATCTATAACTATTTATGAGTCAATTTTTTCACTGATATAAATCCCTTTTTAATTCTTCTGTGAGGCCCTTCAGTTTCTCCCACTGTGGAGCCCAAGGGAACCAGAAAATTAAAATCTAAGGCAGCAATTACAGTGAATTATCATTTTACTGTTTCCCATACGAAGAATTAGTTCCCCCCATTTCTTGTTCTTGTTACAACCTTTGTCAAGAACATAAATTATCAAAATTCTTCATTGGTTAATATTCCATGTAAATTCATGGGGAAGTGAGACAGTGTGTCCTTTGTGCTGCTTTGCATCCTGGGCTGGATTTCTTTTTAAACAAAAGGATGATGAAAAGTTGAATTCTTGCTGTTTTATACAGTGGAGCCATTGAGACATTAATTTCTTTTGTGGTCCTTAGGTGTGGAAATACTCCAAGTGGAAAGGTGGTGGCAAAGGGGAAACCTGCATGGGATGATCATGGCTTGATTTGACTCCTTATCCAGCTCCAAAATTAAATTGAGCTCGTTCTGCAGGGGATAGGGCCAGATTCAATGTCCTTGGAATTTGGGGAATTGGTGGAAAATGGTGAGCGTGGGGGTGGCTCTAGAATGAAGATTTGGATTTGGTGATCTTAAAGGTCTTTTCCCACCCTAATGATCCCATGATTCCAGTGAACACCCAAATAACCACCAAATAACCACCTAGTCCCCACTGCTTTATCATCAGCTGGGCAAAGAATGTAAAATGGTTCTTGGGGTTCCTAAACAGGGAATTTTGGTAGCTCCATAAGGCTTTTTTCAGGTGTAGGAAATCTGAAGTGAGCTTTCAGTTGACCACAAAATGTCATCAGGAACTCTAGTGACAGGACAAGGAGCAATGGCTTCAAATTGAAAGAGGGGAAATCCAGATTAGATATTAGGAAGGAATTGTTCCCTGTGAGGGTGCTGAGACCCTGGCACAGGGTGCCCAGAGAAGCTGTGGCTGCCCCTGGATCTCTGGAATTGTCCAAAGCCAAATTGGATGAGGCTTGGAGCAACCTGGGCTAGTGGAAGGTGTCCCTGCCCATGGCACAGGGTGGCACTGGATGGGCTTTAAGGTCCCTTCCAGCCCAAACCACTCTGCTGTTCTATGATTTCCAATCTTAAGCTATCCATCTGTTTTGTTCTGGACATTGAAAGAGTTTTCTATGGAAAGCTGGAACAAGAAACACATTTTTGTACTTTTAAAATAAATAAAAGTTGGTTTGGGTGGGTTTTTTTGGTTTTTTTTTGGTGGGGAGGGATTTTGATCCCCTCAGAATTTTCAGCATTGTGTCATAGTCACAGAGTGAGGGTGACCCAAGGCCCCACAATCTCCCCAGTGCTGAGTTGTGATTGACAAGGGAGTCTCCAGTGCTATTTCCAGGGCAGTCAGTTTTATGGGAAGCACAGTACAGCTGGAGCTGGGGGATAATGTAGAATTGTGGAGTGAGGCACCCAGCCCATAAAGCACCATGAACACCCTAATTTCTAAGACACCAGTTTCAATATGATCCATTTACTGAAAATAATCTGCTTTAGACAGGGGGGGCAAAAATCTTGAGGAATTTAAGGATCCTTCTGGGGTTTCAAGATGTGTAAGCACAGAGTAAGTGCCTATGTGATTTTTTTTCCAGTCTGGACAGCTTTCCACTGAACTGGGGACTCCTATAGCAGTGCCATAGCTGACTTTTGTGTGCTTTGCTCTGTGTTTCCATGAAGAGCCTTGTTTTCCAAAATCCCAGTGAACCCATTTTACTTGTAAAGCAGTCAACATTTAATCCAAAGTGGTTTTATGTACATGTGAAATTCCTACAAAGCAAAATTCTTTCCACTTTGTAGGCAAGATGGTTATTGGTATCACGTTATTATTCTGCTTGAGAACTTTGATAATAACATTTGTCTCCAATTCCAGGGATTTAATTTTGAGTAGTATTGAAAGGTAAATCAATGCAAAAGTTATGTTGTAGCTCAGTAACAACCAGTATTTTAAATGAAATTATTAATTAGATGAAGTTGAAAAATGTTATTTCATGAAAGCCTTTAACATAAGAGTTAAAAAAGAATAACAGAATATAAGGGGAGGTGTTTCAAAGAGTGAGAAAAATCACTTCCAAGAAGATGCAGAGCAAGGAATTTTTTTGCAAATATGGAGAGTTCCAAACAAGTGCAGAAACCCTTTCTCAAGTGAAAATAGAAACATATTATAATTTATTTTACCTTTGTCTTAGATAAATTCTCCTGTTTGGGCAAAAACAGATGTTAAAGACTATTTCTGTCCCTAATTGTGTTGTTTGTTTGTGTTTCTTTAGCTTGTGGGCCTGAGAATAGAGAGTGAGAATAATAAGGGGAACAATAAAGGAAAGAAAAAACCTAAAAATTAAACTGTGTAGCAACAAGAATCCTCTGCAAATTGCATAGGCACAGACACAAACCACAGATTTTCTTCTGAGGACATGCTGCTGAAGAATAAACCTGAATTACTGAACCAAAACCAACCACTCCAGGAGCAGGATAATACTCACATACAGTACATAGATGTGTCAGGCAAATTTATTGTTCTTTATTGCCTTTGATTTCATTTCATGGAGAAATCCTAAATAGAACTCTATAGATCTCTCTCTCTCTCAGTTGTCTCTATAGAGATCTCACCTCTGAGCCTCACCAAATTTTGATCAAAGGCCATGGAATAATGCAGTTTTCACATGGCTCATTATGACATGTGGGTTTTTTTCAATATTCTCTTTAACTTTATAATGGATGAAACTCAACCTCAGTTTGAGACCTGCCCTGAGTGTGGAGTTTGGAATTGGATCCAAGTGAAAATCTACAGGTTGGTCAGGTCCACCTGCTTCAGATGGGCTTACCTAGACTGTAATTTAAAAAAAAAAATCTGAAAAGTATTTACTCTTTATTGCAGCCAAAAATCCCAGAGTTATTTCAAAGCTCAAACCTGTTATTTTTTGTTCTTTCTTTCAGCTGCTATCTTGTATCCAATTCCAGCATATTACAGAACATTTCCTAAGGAATTCAGTCTTCTGTGCTGCTGCCTCTGCAGGTACCTTTCTGCAGCTTGGTCCTGTGGTCCTGGGGTAATATTAGAATTAGCTCCCATTTCCAACCAGATTTGTTTCCTGTGAAATTTATCTCCAAAGTTCTTCTTTTTTTTATGTCAAAGCTATGTATAGATTACTGTTTCCCTCCTCAAGTGAGACTTCATCCATCAAAACAAATGTGTCAACTGCAACTCCTTCAAAACACCACCCTGCTCTGTTTGGCAATGATTGCTTCCAGTTTCCATAAAAGCAGAGAAGAATTCCAGGTCCCAGGGGAGCTGATGGGAGATTTGTAATCCAGTGGAAGCAAGACTGGAGAGCTCTCACAGTGAGTGAATGAAGTCCCCAACAGCAGGTTCAATAGATATGGCTCAGCTGGGAAAATAATCCAAAGGGCAATAAAACTTTCTGGTTGTTTTTTATTGTCAGAAGCTCCTTCCATAGTGTGTGGAAAGAGAGAAGGGTCCCACTGTGCTCCAGGTGAGATGGGAAGGGTTAGAACTACTGGGGGATGCCTCACCCCAGCCTCACTCACAGCTGTGGAAAATAAAACATTTCCATTTTGAAAGCCTGAAAATGTGTTAGCCTGGGATAGGGTGAGTGTCCTTCCCATGGCAGGGGGTGGAACTGGATGGGCTCTAAGTTTCTTTCCAATGCAAACCATTCTTGGATTCTGGGATTCCACAAAACAGAAAGTTTTAGACTTTTTCCAGACTTCCTAATGAGTTTTGTCCAATGCAAACCATTCTTGGATTCTGGGATTCCACAAAACAGAAAGTTTTAGACTTTTTCCAGACTTCCTAATGAGTTTTGTCCACACGTGTTTCTATCTCTCACTGGAAGCATCAGAGAAAGTGCTTCAGAGTCCTCAAACTTTATTTAACTACCAAAATTGAGGAATCACATTGATATGACTAAATTTCAACATTGACCTGCATTTCTGAGGAAATTAAATCTTTGACTTGTGGAAAAAGAGGTTTAAATTTTAAATTTTTTAAAAATAATTATTTTTATGGATTTTCCTGACCTATTTCAGTGTTTTCAGATACATTAAATGGTTTTGCTGATTCCTGCCATATTTATATATATAGCCCTTACCAATGTATAAACCAAATTTTTGAGTGTTCTGTCAACACAAGCTGATATCCTTTTTATCAGGTATTCCCATTTCCCCAGGTACGGCACCTGGGAATTTTTTCCAGTCATGCAGAGATTTAAAACTCTGATACCACAGAGTAATTTTGGTTTTGTGTATGTATTTTAAAAATATACATAATGCAGTCAATTAAAAATATAAATTAGAGAAATGCTCTTGAAATTCAATCTTAAAGCTGTAACTAGGTAAATTATTAAATTAGACTATAATTTAGTTAATAATCCCACTACATTTCTTTAACATAGACTTTATAGCTATTTTCCAGTTATATTTTAGTCTCTCCCCTTGATTAAACATTATGCAGCAATATACAGCAGTGCAAAACTCCGAGTTGTAATGATAATTATAATTCATTAAATATTGATCAAATTAAATCTAAAATTGCTTGGATGTCATTCATTTGCTAAGTACAAAATAAAATCCTATAGCATGCAAATAACTTAGTGGTTATGTACATAAACTAATAAAATGAAAATATGCATGGTAATATTCTCAGTAAGGAAAGAAGTTTTCCTTAAATTAAAACTGTAATTTGACCAAGATGATTATCCCTGCTCCTGCCCTTGAAAATCTGCCATTTGACTGCTATCACCAGCAGCACAATTCAGAATGCAGAATACATTATTTCTTTTTAAATCACACAGAAGTTTCATCAGCACTTCGGCGCTGATAAGTGCATACCAAATATTTGATTCTTGCAGACAAGGAGGTTACAAGGAACATTTAGCATAAAAAAAATCTGCCCCTTTCAAGTACCAACTCTCATGTTTTTGAGCAGTCATAGAACCACAGAATTGTTTGGGTGGAAGGGACCTTGAAAATTATTCCATCCCACCCTCTGCCAGGGACACCTTCCCCTATCCCAGGCTGCTCCAAGCCCTTTCCAGCCTGACCTTGGACACTTTGGGGATCCAGGGGCAGCCACAGCTTCTCTGGGCACCCTGTGCCAGGGCCCACCCACCCTAACAGAGAAAATTCCTTGCCAGTAATAATAATAATAATTTCTTGGTGTTATTTGGGCACTGGCACTCCCCTGGGATTTACCAGCCAGTGAAAGCCTCCCAGCAGCACTCCCAGGAAAGCAGAGCCACCCACACAGTTGCATTTGGGACAGGCAGGTGCAGGAGGTTGCTGCTGCTTTCTGCTCAGGATTTTTAACCTTTTTTGGAAAGGTGCCTATTCAGGGATGAGCAGCACGTTTACCTTGTGTGGGACAGGACCCCTTGAGCATTTGATGCTGCCTTAGCTGCTTCCCTGCATTCCTGGGATGCTCAGATGTGGCACAAGACCCTGAATACTCTGAGCCCAGACACTTCATCTCTACATTTCCTTCCCAGGCAGCTCAAATCCTCCAGCAAGGGCCTTTTGCTCTGCCTGACATCAGCACAGGTCACTCCTCTCCCATTCTTCACAGCATTCCAGCAGGCAGTGAGCCTGCTCTCCAGCCCTGCCTGGAGAGGACAAGGTGTTTAAGAACATTTGGAAAGGAGCTTGATGTGTGAAAGTTCTTAAATGTCCCTGAAATTTCTGCTGGCCTTTTTCCTTCAGTCGGGCATGGTTATTTTTGCCTTGGTCCAATAGATTTTTTAATTCTCTCATAATCTTTAGAAAATGCATCACAAACCCAAAATACAGGCTATTTTGGAGTTTGCCTTTTCTCCCTGAGTAAGGGAGAAACAAGTGTGAGGTTTAAAAGAAAGGCAGCTGCTGGATTTCAAAGGGAACCAGATGTTCAGGGATGCTTTACCAGCACCTGGTGTAGGGAGAGTTGGTGCCTCAGAAAAAATGCTGTGGAGATTTCATTTCCATGGCAAGTTATCCACAAGTGGGACATGCCCAGGAATGATTTGTCAGATTGAAACAATTTTGTAAAGGGCAGAAGCTGGAGAGTGGGAATGACAAGCACACACACAATTACAGGGAGCTGCTGAGAGCAAAATGCACCATTATTTGGCCAAAGAGCAGCTCTGTCTGGTGAGATCTCCTCTGGCAACCTACAGCTCTTGAAACTCAGCAATTTCCTGCATTTTCCGTGTGTTCCATCAAGAGACATGTAAAGAGTCATCAATTCTTGTCACCAGCTCTGTGTGTGCAGCAGAGCACAAACTGATTGGCAAGATCCACAAACCTTCCACATCTGGGGACAGACCTGAGCATCCACAATCAATTTTAACACTGTGTTAACAGTCAATGCAGGAGGAGGAGTAAAGGACAGCAAGAAAGAAATGTTTACATGAGGAATTATTTTAACAAACCAAATCAATTGGCATTATCACAGAATTTCACAGAGATGAGACTCTGTCAAACTTGACACACGTACCTCAAGCCAGAGGAGGAGAGGGCAACAGCCACAAAGAGGCACCAGAGCAGATATCTGTGCAATGGCTGGAGCAGGACTGGTTTACTTTTTAGACAGAAATTTATATGAACAAGCAGCAACCTGACCTGTTTTTCAGGACAATAGTCTGTAGCAGCAGAAAAGGGAGGATTTATTCTCCCTGAGCAATGTAATTCCTGAGAGTTAATGCACCTCAGCACTTATGGGCTGCTGCTTCTTCGACAGAGAGCAGAGCCAGTGATGCTCAAAAGTTTGCTCCAGTTAGATCAATAAATACTCTGAAGGAGATGGATATCAGTCCTTGTGCACCAAGCTTCACCCACCTGGAGGTAAAGCAGGCTAATTACTGACTGTGTCAGCAATGTGATCCTTAAAGTGGCTGAGCAAGAGTGAGAGACTACCAGGAAATCTAACACCAGCTCAAATCTAGTACTTGTTCCAAAGGAAAAAAGTTTACAAAGAGACTACAAATCCAGTTGAAGTGCCTCTGATTCATCTGGAAATTCTGAAATTCATACTGCAAGTGTTGCCCCTCTCTCCAATGCCAAGTGCAGGCTGTGCCCTAAGTTAAAGATGTTTTGGTTCACACCCTAAAAGTGAGGATTTCAGCTCAAAACAGGCTCTCCCCCACTCTTTGGTGCCTCTCCCAGCCTTGTGATGGCTCTAAGGGAATAAAAGGAAGTTTGGGAGCCCATCCCTCCTGGCTGGCAGTGTGGCACACAGACACTTTTATGCAGTGTTAAATTTTCACAACTCTGTTGTATTTCTTTCCTCCCTCTCTGAAATAATGACACCCATAAAAACTTGGATTGAAAGATTATCTAGAATTATTACAGAAAAATATAATTTAAAGGAAAAATGGAGTACTAGCAATATATGCCAACCTTGCAATTGAAAACAAGATGTCATTTTCACTGAGACTGCCAATCAATTTCTTCATATTAATTATTTTTCCACATTCTTATTAATTTTACAGATCATATCTTGGATGTAACTACTTAGTAATATTTGGATTTATGTCATAATGTCCTAAAAGCTCTAGCTGGAGTCACTATAACAAAATACACCTTGATGAACAATTAAATTTAATTTTATTGTTCACATATAAATAGCAGATTACCATTGCAAATAAATAATGGATTGTTAATAAATTCAAGACTGCAGCTTCTCTTTGTTCTTACACATTTTAGTTGCTGGGCAGTTATTTTTGAGTTTAATTATACACAATGGGAAATAGGATGCCTGACAGAAATGAAACCTCATTAAATAAGATTATTTTAGTAGGCTTTGTTACAGGGTTTAATTCTTATTTACAGCAGGGTCTGTTCATATCACACTGGGAATAGATGTAATAAGCATTATATCAGACCCTCAAATACTGGTGTAAATTAGACACAAACTACAGGCCTTCGATGTGGGAGTAAATCATCATTCAAAATTAGATTAGAAACTGAAAATCTCATTTGTGCTAAAAAGCCTTTGGATAATAGAGACCCAGACAACGGCTTGGAATCAGGGAAATTATCATGTTCTATATTGGGAAAATGGACAAAGGACACAAAAATTCAGCTGGCAGGGTGTACTTAGGGAAATATCCCATCTTTAGCATCCTTGTTTAAGCAAATGAACCAGCACATTCTGTGACAGAAATACTGACTCCATCAGTACAAAAGCAAATGTTTTCCATCAAAAACCAAGGCCAGTTTTAGCTACCAAAACTCTCCTTTAAAACAGCTCCTCTCCTTTGAAACCCCTCCTTCTGGTGTTGGTGGCCCAAGGCCACCCCTGCCCTTGTGTCCTGGGAGAACCAAAACACCCAAATGTGAGACTGAAATTGAGATCTGGGGGCAAAGTCAAGGTCAGAGAAACTGGCCAGACTGGGAGAGGAAGTCTGGCACAAGTTTTAGCCCACAGAGGGGAAAGGTTTAGGAGCAGCTGAGAGCAAGGCTGGATTCAATTTCCCCAAGTGCCTTGAAGGTTTGGAGCAGAGTGAGGGTGTACCAGGAATGCATCAATGCACATAATTTAGAGGATTGATCAATGTGACACACAGATGGAAGAGACCTCATTGCATGCCAATAAGGGAAGAAAGCCTGCTAATAAATCGGCACACTAGGAATGATATTCCTTTTAATTTCCATGTTACTTTGAAACTATATGAAAAAATTATCTATCCAAACTCTATGATATCCTTTTAGACAAGGAAACCTATTTAAAGGCAGTAACTTATCTTTTACAGGGTTTATTAGCTGGGCAACCATTCATTTTTTAGGATTTTTTCAAGTGATCTTATAAAGAAGATAATAACAAGTTAGGTCACTAAGTCCTGTTTACCCCTACCTGTCTGCAAAACCTTGAAATATTTTCAAATGTTTTATCTGTAAGTACTCAACCTACTCCAATATTTATTTTAGGATTTTAAGTGCTGCTTAATGGCATAATAAATGATCCACAATTTTCTGTTACTTCCTTTTCTGCCAGGCAGGAGGGAAAAAAAAGAGGCCTCAATGAAGTAACCTTTCTTTAAAGGTCACCTTTATTATGGCAGAGATTATCTCCCCAGGTTATCAATGTTCAACATCACTGTTTTGATTAAACATCATTCTAACCTGCCACGACTATAAAACAACCTTTCCCCAGCCATCTTTCTGTGGATAATAGACAGAAATTCTTAAATATAATTAATGGCTGGGTATAACCATCCATTTTATCTGGATTTTCCAAAGCCACGGTGCTGTGACAACGGAGGTTGATACATGGGTGCCAGTGATGGTAACTAATCATTTATGTCCTGGGAAAGTGGTGTTTTCTGTTTTTCATTCACTGCAGCCTGAGAGGCTAATGGCAGACAGGTAATCTAACACCCATTAAAAGTGTAAATTATGTAGTCATTTACAGATGGGAAACAGTAGACAAATCTGTTAAGCACTTTGCTGAGACCATCATTTGAAAGCCACAACATTATCAAACCTTTCCACAGCTAATGCCTTCAAACCCAGCACTGTAAATTTGTTAATGCTGTCAAAGCCAGTTTATTCCTCACTGCTTTATCTGTCAGGGGCAAATGTTTGCATTATCACTCCTTCTGAGACATCCCTTTATGTTGTCCTTGTAGTAGAGAACAGAAATAGCAAAGATTTTAGCACTTCTCAAAAGAAGAAGAGAGAAACAATGAACAGATTTTCCAGTTTTCTCCCCATTAGTGAGTTAGTTTTGAATTCTGATAGAGGAAAGCTCAGTGATTTAATAAACATTTCAATCATTAATCACTCAAAATTATGGCTAAGAGAGTTGAAGTCACAGGAGAAGGAAGCAGCTCCACAATTCAGTAAAACACTCATGCATCAAGGGGAACATTTGAGGACTGTTAGTTCTTCCATTTTTATAGATATTTCTCCAAGCCATTGTTTGAATTTTTTACCTAGATGGATTTAGAAGGGTCTTCTAATCCTTATGTAAGCTGGATAAATACAAGAATGTTTAAAATCCAGTTTTTCAAATGATGCTGAATTTTCAGTGACCTTGAAAAAACCTGGAGGGATGGTCATTCCTTCCAGTGTCTCACTGGATCCAAGTTGGAATAAAACATTGGAATTAAAAGAATAGTTTTCTGACTCATCTGGTACAGGGCATTGAGAGACAGGAAAAGATAATTCTGTGCCAGAGCTGTGACTCCAGTCAGCTTGGGCATCTCTAGCCTGGCCAGATTTGTCTGTGCAAAATTTTTGCAAAAGTTGCTTTAAGCACCAGCTCTGCTCCTCCCTGCTCTCTGTCCATACAGGTCTAGGAGGTTATAATTTTCTCATTTGACTAGCATCCAGCTTTTTCTGTTTGGCTGGATTAGTGCCTGACATCACATCCCTCGGAGTGGCTAAAGCAACTCTCTGATATTTTCAGCACAAACCTGACAAATACATTGGTGGTGTCTTTCTTACCCTGTTGTCTGCAAGACTGTTACAATATTTTACAGCCACCCAATATCCATAAAAAACTGACATAATGGGTTCCCAATCTCCACCAGAGTTGAGCCCACATGTGGAATCAATGGTTTGGGTGCTGCTTCTGCATCAGGTGCTTATCCAAGAACCCCTAAGCAATTTCAGTCCTGTCGCAGTGACTGTGATTTTTGTCTTATTGATGTGTGAGATTTTCTGGGTTTGGAGATGAGGATTTCCTTACTTTTCACTGAAAGGGAATAGGAGTAAGCAAATGCTGTTTCAGGACAAATTTGGACCAAGATACCAATTTCCCTGGGGGTATTCACAAGAAAGGTTTTCTTTCCCACCCAAGTGGGAAAATATTCTTCTTCTTTTGATACAGGTTTGAATTTGAGTGGAAAATGGTGCTAATTTGCTTTAGCTCCTTGCTGTTAAGTGCACTAAAGGAATGTGTGCACCCATAAATAAACAACAGTCACTGCAAGATGTGAGCCTGAGCTGCTGGAAATGTCACCCAGGAGGAACCCTGAGCTTAGCACAGGATTTGGGATGCCATGGGCTTTCCATAAAAGGTGGCTTCTTATGTGCATGACTTTATCTACTCACTCTTGAGCAGATCAGACATCCTCAGTAGAGTTTAGATAACACATCAATCACTGGTTCTGACATACTAGGTCATGACATGAACTTCCTTCTCAAAATGCTTTCCAGAGGTCTCATTTTATAACAAACCTGATGTTATTCCCCATTTCTTGCCATTTCAAAGCAACTGATACACAAACAGTGGCAAACAAGTGACTAGGGCTGTGAAGATCATCCTTGCTGGTTTTCAGATAAGCAGGATCCTCGGCAGATGTGCTTCAAAAGCAAAGCAACTCTCCCTCATTAACCTGCACAGCTCAGAAGCTATTGCATTAGTGGGCAATTAAACCCCTCAGATATCTTCCATATCACATTCCAAGCACGTGCCAATATTCAAGCATCTGCCAGACAGCAGGTGGTTTGTAAATCATTATCTTTTCAAATTATGTTGTTAATGGCATGTGTGAAATGACTGAAAAATGACGTTTCCTCCTTTCTGTCATTAAAATCAAATAAATTGCTGCAGTGCATTATCTAAAGCTTGAGAAGTGTAAAGCACTGGCAAACCCGGGGTTCCCATTTTCCATCCTATTGTCCATTAATGATGGACAATACTCTGGGATTTTTGACTTCTATGACTCCACTCTACTAGGAACAACTAAAGGCATCATGGAGTTCCCAAATGGAACAGAGCTTGTTAATTAGGAACAACCAGCCAATTCTTCAAACAGTATTGACAGCTAGAACAGTCTGGCTGTTAAAACAGTGAAGAATTTCTGTAATAATACAGGGACAGACACTTGGGAAAACAAACACCATTGTGGGGGAACAAGGGAAAGAATTCAGAAGTAAAGTTGAGCCCAGGGAGAAAGGAGGGGTGGGAGGAAGAGGTGTTAAGATTACACCTGCTCAGATTTGATATAAATTCACCGAGTCAGATGTGTCTTGCCCATGGCAGGAATTTCTGAGTGGTCTCTCCCTGCCCCTATCCCAAACAACAAGCCTTTGATTCCATTTTCTGCCCCCTGTCCAGCTGAAGAAGGGGTTGATGGAAGGGGTTTGGTGAGGCACTGGGCATCCAGCCAGAGCAAACCACACCAAGACAGGTAAATCCCTCAGGGTTTTTGATAATCCTTCAGTGCAGGGTTCCCAGTGAGTGCTCAGTGAGGAATTCAGTTTCTTCTCTGGAAGCTTAGGGTGTGCAAATACAGAATCACAGAATGGTCTTGGTTGTGAAGGACCTTAAAAGCCATCTCATTCTGACCCCTCACCATGGCAGGGACACCTCCACTGGCCCCTCACTTGTTCTGAAATCAGTGCATCATCTGAATTCTGAGGATAAAACACTTCTCCAAGTCCTTGGCTTGGCTGCTGAGCATGGTAGTGCTTGTTCTGGTTTCCAAACCAGTCTCTTACCACAGCCTGCTGGGTGGTGTGGACACCTGAATGGACACATCCAGGACTGTCCTGTTCCTCTTCACCCAGGAGAAAACCATTTATTACAGAATCACAGAACAGCCTGGGGTGGAAGGGAACTCAAAAATAATCTAATTCCAGCCACTGCAGAGATGTCCTTATTAAACCAGCTGTTAACTCAGAGAGAAAGGTCAATCTGTGCTTTACCCCATGAGCATGGTGTTTGGAAATGTGGTTTATATGCCCAAAATAAACAGACAGACAAAGGGAGAAACCTACAGCTCTATAGAACTACCTCAGTGGGACATAACCTGAAAACAAGGCATGTTTAAATGTGTCCTTTCAGGATCTCCCATTACAAATGACTGGCAGAGAGGATGCAGGCTTCATAAAATCAGGCAGCCAGAGTTAAGAATTTGGTAAGATTACTTGATTTTGGGCTGGAAATGTGCTCTGAAATAAGTTAAGCAAGACAGTTAATCCTTTTTCTTTTTTTTTTCTATGCTAATTTTATATAATTTCTATTAATGAACAGTTGCTTCTAAAACCCCTACTGTTTCCAGATCCTGAGCATTCTAGGTGATTGGAGACATCCAGATATTTTACATCAAGATAACTGCCAGTTAAAATGATGGATGAGCAATGGGAAAGGGTTCATAAGTATTGGAGGAGAGCTGTGATGTGCTTTAGCTCCGTAGCCTTCTGGCACAGCCAATAAAGACAAAACAATAGTGGAGATTTACTATAGGAAGGGGCTGTAAACAAGGCAGCAGTCAGTGAAAAGCACTGCTGCAGTGCAGACACAAAGTACCACACAACTATCTGATACTTCTGTTTTGCCACCTAAAACAAACATATAAAAATCACAGCCCATTCAAAATGGATTTTCTTTTTTTTCATTTTAGGGAGGATGGGTGCACTGGAAAAGCCTTGCAGTTCCTAAGGACTCTCACAAAGATCTCACACCAGGAATTAAATTACCATGGCACCACCAGTGATTACCTTTATATTTTGTCTGTGTCCATCCTTTATTGCCTTTCCTATATTACCTGGTAGCACTAAAAGATCTGGCCCATTTACTGTAATCAGAAGTTCCCCACAAATCTCTCTGGTGCATATTTAGCCTGAATGAAGCACCTCATCCAAACCTCCAGCAATTCCACTGAACAGAGCTCACCCACTGAAAGGCAAAGAGCAGCAAACCCACAAAATTGGTACCACAAATCACACAGAATGGGGTTGCTCCGAAATATTTCCAGTTTCAGTAATTAAGGAAGCACTACCAAGCTTGCTGAAGTCTTCAGTGAGTTTTGGAGTCGTGTGAGCAGCTCCCAGGCCTCCTGCATCCCTGTGTATATTGGAATTATTTACCTACAAGACACAGAACAGTCAATATCACAAGTGAACCACTTCAGAGGTTTCTGCAACGCTTGAATTGAAATGTTCTGACTATAAACTCAGGTTAATTGTTACTAAAATCTTCTGAACTGTTTTCTTCAGGATTTTATAGTGAGGGAGGTTGGATGGCCAGCTTTGCTGTAACCAAAAAAAGAACCTGAAAATTGCAGATTTGGGTTATTTCTAAGTAGCCATTCCCACAAGGGTTCAGATGGAAGTGGTGATGGACAGTGTGAGTGGTATGTGCACATCTGGCTCCAGGCATGGAGAAAATCCATGTTATGCACATGCATATGACCCAGCAATATCAACAGGTACCACAATCCTTCCAAATAAACTCAATCCCCCCCACCAAAAAAAAAAAAAAAAATCACAAAAAAACCTAAAAAAACCACACCTAAAAAAATTGGGAATGTGAATGGAAGATTCAGGGGAAAACTGAAAATAAAAATCCTTTTGCAGGTCAGCATATATTGAATATTTGTATGTTAGTTATAACCTACTCAGACAGTCTCCTCTGCATTTCTGCTTTGTGCAAAATTAACTTTAATTTCCTATTTAGGGCTGTCATTTATTCTTGATTGCATTAAGGAGCTGTCCTTCACGGTTAATGACAGATACAAATACACAGTTTGGAATATACATCTCAGATAGAATATTTCAAACCATTAAGTAGTTTTGAAGGAAGACCATCTAAAAATAAATTTTGTTTGCAGAAGAGAAAAAGTGAAAGGCCACATCTTTAGTGGCATTTGCCCAAGTAAAGATATGGAGAGGTCTGAGGGCAGGAACCTGTTAAGATTTTCTAAATTTGCATTGTTATTCATGGAAGCACTTGTGGAATATTCTCTTCTGTCACGTTTGGAAATGCAATTCCAAGTCCTCATTTGCTCAGGCTTTCTGAACCAGGCACCTGCTGTGAGGAAGGCTCATAAAGCAGTTTAAAAGGTATTTACAGACAATAAAATGCATAAATGCTATAACAAGCACACAGGGATTGTTATTTAATCTGAAATCCCTTTTGGCATGAAAATTTTACAAATACTATCAAATTCCTGCACGTAAGAGGGAAGGTGATTATGAAGATTTTCCTATTCAGCACTACAGTGAGAGTCCCTGGTCGTTGTGTTGAGCACAGTGATTTGTTCAGTCCAATTAACAACTGTGTTATAATTGTTCCAGCCTACAACCTTCCCTCCACTCCATCTGAAATTCTCAAACCCAAAAGAGCTCAGGAATAATTCACCAATGACTAGATCCACTCCAAAGTCAAATGGTTTCTGAAGCAAGTGGCAGAAAAGGTGCAAGAAGGAGGGAGTTGTGTGCATTAAATCCCATTACACAGGAGCACCAAAATTCATCCTAGGCACGGTTTTATTGAGATGTACATGACCCAGATGAAACTGAAAGACTAAAAGCTATTTTTTTCTGAATTAGGGCAGAGTTTGATCCTTCTACCACAGAGTGTAACAAGTTTCATCAATAGAACATGACTTACAAGAGACCAAATTCTTCATTATCAGCAAGGAGAAAGAGACCTTGTTGATAAATTGAAGGGCACCATAATTTTGGTTTATTTTTAAAATTTTCATGGAATTTTTTCAATTGGAAAAGACCTCTAAGAACATCAAGTCCAACCAGCACTGCTACGGCCACCACTAACCCATGGTTTTCAAATCCCAGGATGGGGATTCCACCACTGCCCTGGGCAGCTGTGCCAGGGATGGACAGCTCCTTCCATGAGGAAATTTTCCTCAATATTCCATCCAAGCCTCCCCTGGCACGGCTTGAGGTTGTTCCCTCTCCTCCTGCCCCTGTTCCCTGGAGCAGACCCCAACTTCCCCCAGCTGGCTCCCTCCTGTCAGGGAGCTGTGCAGAGCCAGAATATCCCCCTGATCCTCCTTTTCTCCAGGCTGAGCCCCTTTCCAGCTCAATCAGCTGCTTCTCATCAGACTTGTGCCTTGAGCCTCCACAGCTCGTGTCTCATGCTCCTAAAACTGTCTTCAGAGCTGTTTTTGCAGGTTAATAAATGCTAAAAGCACCTTCATATGGCTCTGTTATTTCCAGTCAGCTAAAATTTTGCTCATGCAATGAATTCACCCACCCTGAAGACATCAAATCTCAGTTCTCTTTTATTGAAAGCCAATGAAGAATTCTACCTTCTTCTCTCTGAGGATGGACTGGATCCAGGTGCTCCTCCAATCCTCAGGCTTCTGAAATTGAAGTTGCACTAGGTAAGAACTGCTTGGCCACTTTAGTCAGAGGAAAAAAAAAATCATTGGATTGATTGGATTGGATCAGCTTTTCCTCAGCCTGCTTCAGGACAGTTACAGCATCCTCATGTGGTATCCTCATCGAGCTCAGTGGGATTTAAGGTGATGGCAGCAAGCATTTGATAAAGAAAACAAATCATAGGATAATGCATCAAGTCTTGGAGATTAGATTAAATCTCAACACCAAACTAATCTTAGAGATAGTCACACTTTGTAAAAAAAAAAAGATATTTGATTTAAATAAATTATTAAGATTTATATTCAATAACTGAACTTGAAAGCAAGTCTGCAACCTCACTTTGAAACTGGACTTTATTTTACAAATGGAAATGGTGAAGGATAACTTTTATGTGCCTGATCCTTGATCATCTTGAATATTGTACATTAATTGAAGATTAAGTACTTCATTTATAATTAAAATCACTATTAGAGAGTGACAGTGAAACACTACATAAATAACTTCACCACAGAAAGAGAAAATAACTGAGGAGAAGTTAAATAATTGTGATGCAGTTCAAAAACAGAATTAGGGGTTGTTTTTGCAGATTTGCCCACTTTGTCTGAAATAACACCTTCTGAGGAGGGGGGCACACAGAGAATGAGAGACATTTTAAGCTTTCACTTTTTAATAGAAAGCAAGCTTGTCTCAAAATCACCAATGGCTGGAAGAAAAGGTTATACAAGTGAATGGGAGTCTAATTATGTACCACAGGTAATAAATGTAATGTTATGTTTCAATGATTTTATGGATAAGGAGCTCATTTGTGTGCTATTTTCAATAGCAGTTTTATGGCTAGCACTAATAAATAAAAGAAAATATGTTCTGATTTTTAACAAAATGCAGGTTCTTAGCCCAGCAGTTAGTCTTATATCCAGGGACAAGGCTATGGCCCAGCTTAAAAAGCAAGTTAAGTTCTATTACTTCTGCTCACCTCTGCTTAAATAGAGACTATATTCTTTAATTGGTTACCACCACTGCCATCCCTTCCCATAAAGTTAATTGGCAATAAACTTTCCACAATGATAGTAAGATTATTTAAAAAAAAAGGAGAAAAGAAAGGGGAAAAAAAGCTCCCAGTCATTTTTACAGGAGTCACCTTTCCCTTGCAGGCAGCTCACCGTGATTACCATACCACAGATCACAGCATGACTCCTCCTTTTCTAATTTCCTTCCTAGGAAGAAGATTTCTGCCCTTTCCTTTAACTCCAAGTCAGCCTCTTGTGTTGCATAAATCAATGCAGCACCATTAGCTTTGACAGAGTAAGCCAGCTCACCACAACTGATGATACAACCCCTTGTCTGCACACCCAATTAAATATTCATTAAAGATAAGCAAACAAACAAAATTTCTTGACAGCAGAGGATTTGGAGACCTCTCCAGCATGGTATTATTACCCCTGTAAGTCAGGACATTAAGAATGAAGATCTGGAGCTTGCAAGGAGTGAACTGTGGTGGAAGAAGGGAGTGATCCAAAATCTCTATGCAACACAGTGCCCAAAGCTCCCCAAATATTCTTTTCCTCAGAGGTGTAAGTCCAGTGAGGGTGGATCAATGTGCTGCCTCACCCTGAGCCCTCACTCTGCCCTGGTTTAAACCATGAGGATGTGGACTTAGCATGTTTTATAGAGGTGATGCACTCCCAAGCATCCAGTCCATCTCTGGAGAGACAGCTGGACTGGGGGAATTTTACACTGCCTGGAATTATTTCCCAGATTTGGAAACTGAAGGTGCAATTCTGTGGGGTTAAAACAGGGAGTAGAAAGGTTCTGTAAACCAGAGGGGACCAGGATTGAGAGAGGATATAAGTTGCTCCATAGTTCAGCTCATGAGATTTTGGGAGGAAATAGCTCTCAAATCAACCATTTAAAAGCAGAATCTCCTTAAAAGAGAAGGGGTATGGGGGGAGGAAAATCAAAGGATTATAAACATCCTTTTTCCTAACTGCTTGCTAGCTCCACAGAGTGATGCCCACAGAGAGGATAGCAGCCCATGACTGCTGTAGGAGCTACTGAGCTTAATGCCCCATCTAAAATCATCAGAGATATTTGCAGCTCACCCCCAAAGTGGGCAATTTATAGCACAGAGTCTTGAACAGTTCTTGTCACACACTTGGGGACAAGCATCTCTAAATGCAGAGGTGAGGGATAGCTCCACTCTTTTGCTGATTTTTTTCTCTACAAACTCAAGGTTAAAACAGTGTTTTCCTGTTAAAATACCCATTTGCAAACTTCTGTGGGACAGACTCAGAGGTAATTTGCTTACCTGGCTACAAAGAGAGCAGAAGGTGAAGAAAGCTTGCAAAATTTGGAATTTGAGCCATTAAGGTTAAAACAAGTGGAATGTGTTTTGTTAGAAGATTTGCATTTTCAGATTTTAATTTCAGTTTACCTACTGTATAATCTGGATTTTTAAAATGTATTCTGATTGGCATTCAGCTTGGCAAGTAAAGGGCTTGCTTGCATCTAGCCTTTATGCAACCCTCAGGTCAACTTTCCCATTTGCACCCAAAAAGTGCTGATAAAGTTTTGTCCCTAAAATAGATTTGCAGACATAGCTTAGGACTGATGGCATCTTCATTTGGGCAGTGAGATAAAGGAGAACACAGCTCTGGGCTATTTGAAAGAACAAATAGGAAAGGGGTTTCTTTATCCATAGTTCATGTTAATGCTATGACTGCTAACATTTACCTTCTTTCCTGTATTTGTCCTAAAAGTCACATAAAAGTGTGGAAATACTTTTTTCACAGGTTTAAGTCTTATGATTTCTACAAGACAGTGAACTCAGCTGCCTAAAATTCTAGGTAGTAAAGTGCTTATATTGCCCTAGTGCCGAGTGGATTGTATTTATTCTTTAGTTCTTCTTAAAAAAGGCCATTTAATTTCTTCAATAAAGCATCTAGGATCAACAAACCCTTCCCAGTGCAGAACCCAGAGACATTTGGCTTATTTTCTTCTGTAATTAAAGGTCTGTAATGGAATTCAGGTTGTTCAGCTGGGAGAAGATAAAACTCCAGGGATACCTCGTTGTGGCTGCCCCTGGATCCCTGGCAGTGCCCAAGGCCAGGCTGGATGGGGCTGGGAGGAGCCTGGGACAGTGGAAGGTGTCCCTGCCCATGGCAGGGGGTGGCACTGGGTGGGCTTTGATGTCCTTCCAATCCAAACCTTTCTGGGATTCTGTTTAATCACAGTGCTGGGAAACTTCTCCCCTCTTCAATATCCACCATCTGCCATGGAAAAAAAAATCTTCCCAAGTCTGGTAATTCACAAGTGATAGCCCAGTTCAAATATCCTTCACAGACACCTTAAGGATGTGAATAAGATGAATATCCGAGCACATATCAGAAAGCAATTAGATTGAATTCATTTGAATATATTCCATATCTTCTCTAATACCTTGCAAACGTCAAAATATAAAATGATATTGTGGGAGCCTACATTGATGGAGTGTAGAGTTGAAATCTAATCCAGGAGTACAAGAATAGATAAGAAGCAATTTGAATCAGTCAGCAAAGAGTTACAGCTAAGAAAGGAATTTCTCTTTGTAGAGAAAGGAAACTCAGGATGAATCACTATTACACATTGTCACAACCAGCCTAGAAGTAAACAAGTCCATGAGTGAGTGATGACAGGATAGATTTGAACATATGCAAAGGGTCCCAGCCAATCCATTGAACCCTAATTGCATATGTACCATTGGCCAGGGAAATAGCTGTCTTAAGACAGCAGCCAATCCCATGTACATACCTGGGAAATTCAAACCCTTGGTTTAAGAAGGGTCCAGAACAATTAGTTTTTCTTGTAGTTTCTAGTAATAAATTTTTTCTTTTAAGTCTGAGCCTGTTTTGCCTTCCTCCTAATCTTACCTCACAGCAGAAAATGAGCAAATCATTCTAGTGGGTGCACTGGCAATCAAACAACACTAAGCCCAGAACAAAAGGAAACACAATTCTCAGAGGCAAAGAAAAGTACCAAAACTCAGGGAGGTTCTCAGAGGTTGTTAGCATTATTCCAATTCTGAATGCCACCATGCATATTAAATCTTGTTTGCTGTGATTATTTGCTTGGTGGTTTTTAACAGTGTTCTGTGGAATACAGAGGGCACCTCACTTGCAGTGCAGGTGACACAGCAGGATGTTAGAACATCCTGCCTAGATATATAAAGACATACCCTGATTTCCAGCAGATTATCTCTAGCCCTTTGTTTTTAACACTGACTGCTGCCTTGAAAGGACAGTTACAGCAAATAATTTTATGTGAAGCTTCTAGAATAAAATGTTAATAAGAATGAAACGTGAAGGATGTTACTCTTTTGGGAAAAAAATGCAAATTTAGGAGATTTGCTGACCTTAACACCCCATTTCCTAATAACTGCCCATTACAGGAAACTATTTACCACGTTAACCAACAATTCTAGTCCACTGAGACTTTAGTAAGTTGGCTTCAATCTGTTCCTGAAAATGAGAAGAAAGCACATTTAGAACTCCAAGGAAAGCTTTAAAACTGGTGTTTTGTAGAAATAAGTTTGGTTTTTTTTTTTCCCCTCTACTGTTGCTTTTGCCTTGAAATTTCACAGGTTACAAGGAGGAGGACAGGATGCACAGTGCTGATGGATCCCTGGATAAGGGCAGGTCTCAGGACTGCCTCCTGCTTAATCCCAGCATTGCTGGAACTGACAAAGTGTGCTCCTGAGATGCCCCAGGAGAATATGCAGAATATATCATGTGATAAATTATAAATTATATCAAAAAGTTGTCTCACATGTGACATGAAACAACAGTTTTCTGCCAGTTTGCCATATCCCAAGCAGACACCTGAGCAATTCACCCCTTCAGAGCCCTTTTCCATGGGAGTTTTTAAATCCCCTCCTTAAGCCCAGCAGGAGTCTCAAGCCTGTGTTTTTAAAAGCTGGTACCTCTGAGTTATTTTCCACAGTTCATTATGTATTCTGTGCCAGTAGCACCTAAAGCTTTAAAGCTCATCATTAGTAAAAGTCTCATGCATGTAAACAAGGGCTGAACTTGCCTGTTATTTAAGAACAGCTCAAGTCTCTGTTTTGATCCAAACCTGTGCTGCTCTTTCAATTTCTGAAGGTTAAGACATGCCTGGGTTGGTTTTTTTTTTTTTTATTTTTAAAAAAGGTGACACGCACAAAATCAAATTCTGATTTCAGTCCAAATCAGCACTTTAATTCAGCTGTTATTTTGTAAATGTCCTACTCATGCCACAACACACAGCAATCTCCTTGCATTATAAATAGCAGGGCATTTAAAGAGAGAAATACTAAAGTGCAAAAGCAAATTATCAAAAAAAAATCCAAACAAACAAAACCACAAATCCATGTAGCATCACTACATTGCTGCTGCTCCTACTCCTTTCACTCAAGCTGAAATTCATCTGAGGCTCACACAGACCATGAAAACTTGAAGTTTCAAACCAGGCTTGGAGGGTAAATTTGAGGTGAACTGTCTGGAAGAGGACTTTGCTCCTCTGTCCTTTCCATGAGGCCACATCCACATCTGAGTGAAGAATTACCATCTCAGTTTTAAAGAGTGGAAAGTGAAAACTATTTGTCATCCCTGAGGGCATTTCACAAGTGATGGTGGAAAAAGCTAATGCCAAATTACTGACAAAAATCGCACTGCAGGAGGAGAACTGCACATTTCTGGCTCCTGAAGTGGCCCTAACATACTCCATCAAGGAATGCTGCATTGTACTGGCACTTGGAACTTCAATAACTAAAGTACAGCTCCTATAAAAATCTTGAATTTCAGCTGTAGTCCAATTTTTAATCCTGCCTGTGAACAGTACAAGTGAAAATACCCAACCACATCATTCATGGGCATAATATGAAATTATTGTTTGAATTTCAAGATATGTGAGGGGAACAGCCCTGCAGACACCCAGGGCCAGCCCTGGAGCTGAGATTCCTCTACAGCCCATGGGGAAGTAGCTGTGCCCCTGTGATACACAATTGAAATAATAGATTGAATCCAAGATAAAGCATATTATTGTATTAATAAATATTTCACATTTCAACAGCAGTTCTCAGGATTTTACACAGCTGGGATCAACTTGTAAGTACTTAAATCTTGCTGCACTGATGAAATGGCTTCCCAGTTAATATATTCACAAGGTGCTGGCTGCAGGGCTTAAAAAAAAAAAGAAAAAAAAAAAAAAAGAGAAAAAAAAAGGTCACCTACATCTTTTCAACATTAATCCATTGATTTGGTTTATAAAAAATTACTTGGTGATCCAGGTTAAGAGTAGATGTGTCCAAATGAACTGAAAGCAAACTTCCCTGTGCAGAATTAATTATAGCTGGCATGTGAACACCTAATAAAAATGGTACTTTTTATGTCTTTTTTATAAAATGTCTTCATGCCATAATTGGGAGTCTACTCTGCACCTGCAGGAGTGGGGCTATTGTTTTGCTCCAGCAGACCTACTGACATTGCTTCACCAGGTTCTTTCTTGGCAAATGGGCCAGGGGGAAAAGCAGAGTTCTGCTAAAATACCTTAACTCATGGGGCCCTTCATTAATTTTTTGTTTCCTTCTCTTCTGCCCAACTGTAGCAAGAGAGAGCAAGTGAATGGTTTCCATGGGTGGCTGGTGTTTGGCTAGTGTCAAACCAAGACAGAAGGGAAAGGTCTGTAAGTCAGAGGATCCAGCAAAAGCAGCAAACTGCAGTGACACCATCCATCATTCTACAGGAATTCTACTGGGATGTTCCTGCAGAGTTACAAAGGAAGGGATAGCTCATGGGCAGCTGACAGAAACACTCACCTGTTTCATCCATTCCACAGGGGCTGCCCTGGAGGTGACTCTGAACAATTCCAGGCAGATTTCTGCCCTCAGCCCCCCTCCCCTCCATCAGTGGGAACCTCCTGTGCCAATATCTTGGGGTATGGGTATGATCTTTTCATTGAGTCTTTGGGATTCACGATTTCAGAGAGACCCAAATGCTCCATTTCCCCAAAAAGCTACAGAAATTCTCTCAAACAACCCTGAGACCTTCTAGCTGTCAGATCAGTTTATCATCCCCTCATACAGAAGACATTAAAAATCTGACAATATATACTATTGCAAAAGATAAATATTTCAAGACTGTGCTAGTTTGTGCAAACCCACTTCTACTGTAAAACATCATGTTGACAACTTTACAGATGTTGATGACTATTTTAATAAAGAATGTAATTTAATGAAGCATTTGCTTTCTTTTTCCATGAAAGAGAAATTGAAATGTTAATTCAAATTGGATTGGGCAGATCCAAAACCTGACCAACTGAATGTAAACAAAAGAGGAGGAGGAGGAGGAGGATGCCAAGTTGGCATCTTTTGCAGAAACAAGGGAATTGTGGTTATCATTCCTATTCTTTAATATTTTCCTAAAGGAACTGGAATACTGAGAAATAAACATATTAAAATAACTATCAAATTAATCTATATTGGGAGGCAGTTGACAGTAGAAAGGCAAGCAGAAATATGGAGAGAGGGAAACAAAAAAAACCTGTAATTTAGACACATCTGAGGTTGGGGGAAATTCTTAAAGAATAGAGATGGTGACAAATGATCCAAAGCATTTATCCTTTGAATAAAGGAGAAAACAGGGAAGAAGCAATCAGCTGGCAGTGGTGGAGCTGGAAAAACATGGTTGAGCATAAATATGTATGGAATACATCCACAGAGTGACCATTCTCCTGCTCAGCAGAGAAATTGCTCCAGCAGGAATTCTTTTCCCTGAAAAGCCTTCTGGAGCCAACTTCCAGGAGCTGTTTGGGGGAATTGCAGTCAAAGAGGAGAAAATGAGGGCACATGGGAGGAGATGAAATGTGGTGGGCAAAGGTAATCATGCATTAAAGTGCCTTTCTAAAAGGGGTCTCAAGGACCAAAATGTTTACAGCCAGGGTTTTGCAGCCAGAAAACAGCTAAGAATTAATTTACATCACCCTACACGTGTTTTTTTATACCTCAGCCAACAGCTGAACTTTCCTGAGTCCTTTATTCCAACACAAGGTGGGTTTCACTACAAAATGTTATCACCAAAATGGACTTGAGGTGATCATGTGAAGTACATGACCCGAAACCTCTGCTAGGAAAATGAGTGATTCCACATGTGGCATTACTGGGTAAAGAGAAAAAAATAAGCAGAGATTAATGGGCTGAACAGCCATAAAACTTCCATTAAAGTCTTCTCAAGGAGTGCTGGAAGCTTAGAGCATTGAAGAGGTGCTGGGAAGTGAATAGTCCTTCAGAACACAGGTGGCTTGCTTACATAATAAACCTGCTTTCCATCTATAAATTATGACTTCATAATAAACAATTTGAAACAGGAAATTCAAACATCTTCCCCTACTTTTATGCATGTGACTGGCATCTCAATCAACAAATGTAATTGCAAATTTTAAAGAACATTATAAATCACTCCCCTTTCTCACTGTAGTTTTCAGCAGAAATATCATTTTATGCTCCTGATTTTTAAATCTGACATGTTATTAGCATCATACATTATGTCTAAAACAATTGGAGGAAATAGAATTGATAAAACAGAAATAAAAAGCATCCAGCAATGAAAAAACTAAACCAATACAGACTGTGAAACATTCATCAAAACATATTAGCAATAAATTTTAATCAGCAGGATGTCACTTCCCATTGAGTGAAAGCAGAGAGGCTGTGCTGCTCCCACTTACTGACATAATATAACCAGCACTACAGAAAAATTGGTTATCAGTTGAACTCTCGACTTGAATCAGAAGAAAGTAACAGGATAATATAAAAATTAAATGGAGCAAATCAGAGCAGAGCAATGTGGAAGAGCCTGTATGGCCAGGAAGCAATTGTGCACAGAAGGTACAGCTGCCACAGAGGCAGTAAAGGCCAGAAATGATGGCTCATCCCTACGAAGGGAATGGAATTTCTTCCAGCAGCAAAGGCTGGTGGCATGTCCCTGAGTGATTTTTCAGGAGCCAGGCATGCAGCCAGGAGTGCAATACCCAGCTCATTCCTTTGCACTGCAGGGAACAGAGCAGTGCAACATTCCCAGCTATCATCCCCCTTCCCACCCAGCTCCTCCCTGTAGAGCTGGGAAAGGCTGGAAGCTCCATCCCTAAAGAGGAGAGTGCAGGATTGCTCACATCCAGAGTTCCCAGCTGAAAGCAAAGCTGCAAGCTTGGGTTGCAGAATCATCCTGTAGGTGAGAACACAAATTAATCTGCAGAATGCTGTTGGCATAGTGCTACTGTCATAGCACAAGCTTGGCTTGTAGCTGGGCAATTAATTCAGCCATAAATAAAATATTTGGTTCAAGAAGCCTGGTTTGATAAACAGGCCCCTAGGTGAACAATGAGAGGATGGATTCAAACCCAAACAGGGATTTCACCCACTGAGCTCCATCTGAAGCTGCAGAAGCCACTGGCCAGAGAGCTGAGCAATCCAAACTCCCAACCCATCATCTGGGAACTCCAAACTCTCTGTGTAAGGAGAGTGCACAGGAATAAAACGCTTCTGTCATATGGATATAGGGTGCTGGTGTCCTTGTCTCAGGACTCAGCACCACTCAAGTCACGTTACTACTACTAATGTCTTAGTAGTAGGGTAGGATGGGAGCTTCAGACAAGGTTTTCTCAGGGAGACCCTCCCATCACCAGGTGCAGAAGGAGCCTCCCAGATCCCTAAACTCCTTCTCAGCTGGATGCAGTCCTGGCCACACTTGTCTAAAATATGTGAAAGATCTCAAACCATCAGAGAATCAGGGCTAGGAATATGATTTACTTTGGAATCAGCTAATTAGCATCTTTGCATTGCCCAGCCTCCCAGGCTCTCAGGTTTATGCCTTCTATCTCAGTTTGATTCCCACAGGACCCCATGTACATTTATATCAATTAAATAAATTATTTATTTAAAATTGTGATGATAATGATTAGACTAGGAGATCTAATCAGAATTATTTGCACAGTACAGGCAGCTTTAACGAATGTGATGCACTATTTATTGAAGCAATGATATCAGAGCTACAAAAACAGTCATTAAGTAGAGATTGATGTCACTCAGCCATCCCAGTGACTGAATCTCTTTCCTCACCCTCAAGGATGACCTTGAGTGTGTCTCCCCACTCCAGGGAGGAATCTCCACACACTCCCAGAAGGGGGGTGTAAGGAGATTAAACAGTGGGGCTGGGCTGTTATTGGCACAGAGTGACTGATGTCAGGTGTCCCCAGGCTGGGCCATGTCAGTTGTCAGCACTGTCACCTGCTGGTTCCTCTGTCAGGATCTCAGGAAATACTGCTCTGAATCAGGAAGCAGTCCATCAGGAAAACATATTCTGTCATAGTACAACTTTATGATTGCATGGAGAGAAGGTTCTGAATCGTATTTGAACAGACAAGCCAAGAAAGGCTTGCAAGAGTAAGATCAAATATTCACTTTTTAAAATGCATTTCCTTTTTGAAGGGTAATTTTCTAATATTCACACAAGAAAACTTTCACAAGTTCAAAAATATAGAGTTCAAACTAATTACTTGATTAAAATGATACACTCAGAATTAAAAATCAATTTATGTGGTCTACTATCTTATTGTCATTTAACAAATTTGCTCCATTTTCTATGCTCTAGGTGATGATGCTTTACTGATTGCAAGAAATTACCTGCTTTGGATTGTGTCAGAGTTCCAGCACTAAAATCTAGAAATCTGATCGTGAGTACTGCATTTTTCCTTTTGCTGGAAAAGTTAGAAAATCCTTTTCTTTGACAGACTTCATCATGCCCTGTTTGCATTCTTCCCTTTATGTGTTCAACCTATAGCTGTAATCTTTAGTTAATGAAAGAAGTTCATAGAAAAGTTAATAACAGCATTCTGGAACTATTAATTAAAACCTGAAGTATCCCACCTTGGCTTGAATGTCTCCCCATATTTCTGAAGGCAAATAATGATACTGAGATCCAAAGTAATCCATCCTCAATGACTACCACTCCTTGTCATTTGATTGCCTCGATACAGCAGATAAATTCTAATGGCTCCTGTCCAATTTGAGGCATATGAGTGTGAAGAGCACAGTAATAATAAAACCAATTGACTCAGAATGGCTCTGCATGTGTAAGTGACTGCATGGCAGAGCTCTCCTTCCACTGTTAACAGAGGCAAGGAGGCTCCATTCCTGTATCCAGGGCTGTAATTATAAAATAATTAGAAATAATCTACAGGTACCTATGAATAGAGGTTAATACCAGGGATAGGTATATAAATGCCAAATGTATGGGCTCTAAGCTGATTAGCCATGGACTTCCCTAAAAGACAATTTAAATCAACAGGAGTAGACTCAGTGCAGAGGAAGCCTTCATACAAACTTACCCTCAGGCTCATTATTAATTTCATCTTTCTAAATGAGCTGCCACAATTTTCTCTTTGTCTAAAAAAACATATCTAGTAAATATAACTGAAATTAATGCAAACCAAAATCAAGGGTAAACAGCAGAGAGGACAAGGAAGCAAAACCAAAAATATCACGGTGTGAAATGATGCAAACCAAAACAACTCACTAAGAGAATTACCCCCCCAAAAAAGGTTAACCAACACTGAAAAGCTTTTATCTTCACTCTACATGGAAATCAGCTGTAAAATCCCTCTTGCAACAGAAAGAGTGCAGCTGTGGCAATCCCTCTGCACATTAAACTGTCTCTTTCTGAAATTCCCTGCTCCCCAAGGTAAGTGATCCCCAGAGAGGCAATCTCAAATTATGGCTGATGTAAAAGTCAATGGATTTGGAAGGGGACATTGTCTTTCCATCAGGATAAATCAAAGATATAGTCTCAAAGGAAAGGAAAGGATCCAACCCATTGCCTATGGAAAAGCCTCATGCATATTCAAAGCTGTGCTGCACCACAGCCTTCACTGTCCTGGTCCTGCCAGCTCTTCCCTCTGTGCTTGACTTTGGAATAGCCACAATTCCTGCTGTATTTCAGCCTTTGCATAGGCCCATGACTCAGAGCTAAATGAAGAATCCTCAGAAATTATCCCTTTGGCTTCTCAGCTGAGGATGCTTTAATTTCAGTTAAGGGTCTTGGCATCAGAATGAGCACTTTTTGTTTTTTTCCAGAGGTCTAAGCACATCCTGGGGTTCCACAGACATCCACAGGGACAGGGGGTCAGGCCACTTCAGGAACACCAGCTATTCCAGGTTCCAGCCTGGAAGGAAACATGAGGGAAGTGTCTCCTCTGGCTCCACTGTAGGAAAACTGTGTGGAAACCTCAGAGCACAGGAATTCAGTGTTTCTCCCCATTAAAGCCTGACTGTTTTCCAAGCCTGTACTGTTGGGATCTGAGCTCTAAACCTCCGGGTACAATCTGGATTTCAAACCCCTGATGAGGTTCCATGGGATTAACTCCAGTATCCTGCTATAAATTTTATCACAGATGTCCTTAGTTTTTCCTTGCCACATCCCTGCAGCTGTAGCTGCACAAAAGATTTCCCTTCACTTTTGGCCATAATCTGCCCTGAATCACTCTTCCCTCTACCACGTTCCATTGTCAGAAGGCTGCAAATTAATTTGGGATTAAAGACATTATAAAATCCAGCATCTCTGCATAAACCCACAATCTATTGAAGAGACAGCAGGTTTGTCAATTGTTAATCATAGTTTTAAATTCTCCTGGGAGCAGCAAACTTGGCTACTTTCTGGGCAGAGCAGAAAGTTTCCGGTTTGTTCTCCTTTTATTTTTCCTCCCCTTAGCAAAGTTTCCTTACTGAAAGCCTAAACAAAAATTTTTACCCTTTCTGATGCTTCAATATATCAGTGTCCCAGGGTGAAAACTGCTACCAAGCTTAATAAATCATTTTACTCTGTGCTCTTCCCTTGAGTGTGGAAGGGCTTTGGGCAGCGTGGCCAATTAGGGCACTGCAGAGAAGGGCTCTGCCAGGAGCACAGGGAAGGTCTGGTGCCAGGATGAAACTCTGAGCCTCCCTCCACAGGGTCAGCTCAAGCTGCCCTCCTTATCTCCACAAACCTCTGCAAAATCCCTTCCTACATTCTCCCTCAGCCCAAATAGAACAAGTGACTCCCAGGTGTCACAAGCAGCGACCTTGCATTCTTTGTCCAGTCTGAGAATTTCAGGTCTCCTGTCTCTGGTAAAAAGGCTCCAGCAGCCCAGCTGGGTTAGCCCAAGGACACACCAAGCTACTTCTATAGCTTTTACTAGCCCCATAAATATTTCTGGATGCTGCTGCTCCTTGCAAGTAACAGTCCCCCTGTGACAGTGCCCAATGAGCTCTCCACTAAGCCCTGAGTTTCCTTAACTTGTGCCCTGGGATGTGCACTACACTTGCCACAGCTCCCCTGGCTGGTTTAGAAAAATGTTTAAACCATGGAGCTGTGTCTGTGTTCACTCACATCAATAGAAAACTGCTCAAACATTCAGTGAATTTCATGGAATAACATGGACATGATAATCTTAAAACTCTTCTTCTCCAACCCTATTGATTCTGTGATTTCATGATGAATTCCTTCTTTAATTTCTATGCATTAGGTAGAACAATAGAGTGAATTTGTGCTGTAGAAGCCGTGGAGAGGAAAACTGTGTCTGTGAATTGTTCTTACTTTTTGTCTGAATTTTCTTAAGAAAAGTTTCTTGTGTTTCATATCTAATTAGAAAATTGTTTGTGGCCTGGCAGCGAATGTGTTGTGGTATGTGTTCAACATGTCAGTTACAGCTAAATGAAAATGAAAGAATTTTGGGCTTAATGATAATTTCCCTCATTTGAAGATGTTTGTTGAGGTAGCAATGAAGGATACAGCCTGGGGTTCTGGCCATGTGTGATGATTTACCACATTGCTACAGCCAATTTGGGTTGGAGTTATAGTCTAGCCTTTAAAAAGTATTTTGCTAATAAGAAATGAAGAGTATGAAAATCTAAAAGCAAAAGACAAATAACACCCAAGCCTTAAAAAATTTAACTATGTAAAGGTTTTAGTGTAGAGGAATTGTACAGCCCAGCCTTGTTTAGCAGTTTCAGAACTGGATTCCTAAATTTGTTTATTTTTGCCATAAATCATGTTGTTAAATAATGCACTTGTGTTCTTCTCAGTTTTTAGATGTAATAACATTTTTGTGAAATGGGTAAAAATGCTTAAATTTGAATGTCATTAATATATGTAAAGCACAACTTCTGCATCTGACGCTATTCATCACATCCCAAATTAATCATCAGGGACATAACCCAATAGCTCATTTCAAGCAAAGGCCAATAGCTCTTGGGGAAATTAAATCATCTTTCAGAAATATTTCATTTTGAAAAGCTAATAATTCAATGGAAATGGATTTTTGGAAGAAAAACCTGAGTGTGTTACATAATCTTTCTGTAGCTTCTCCATCTCATACATTAACATTTCATGTCACATTTTGAAACAGAATTTGTTGAAAAATAGTTTACACTGTTGTGGTGAGTGTCAGTCCTTTAATATGTCTGAAGTGATAATAGTATCATTAGGGAATTCAAGGGAACATCACTTAAATCTGATTGAAACGGAGACAAATACAAAGGAAGCAACAGATACAGAGCAGGAAATTCTCATTTTTGCAATGCCATTTTTATCTCATCTCTTCCCTCCCCTGTTGCACTGGAAAATTGGGTATCCCACCACTTCTACAAAATACTGTGTAATCTGCTGTTCTCTACCCCTCCCTTCCTTGCATGACAACTTAATGAAGAATGCAAAAGGCATTTAAAGTGTATTTATTTTTAGCTTTGCTCCTCTAGGTACTAGATAGCTCATGGCTGTGCAGGGAGGGAGGAAAGGAAGGAGCTGCACCCTGTCCTGATGGGAGCAGGGGAGATGCTATCCTTGGAAGGGGAAAGGCTGGTTTGGGAATATTTTTTGTTCCAGTAAGTGTTTATAACTCTTGCCACTCGACAAGTTATATTGGTCATTAAAAAATAAACCTATAATAGATTTGTATTGTTATTTAATTATAAAACAGGTTCAGGTTTGCACTCTGAAAGGAACAGTTCCACTGCCATGTGTTGGATATTTTTTCATGGTACTTTCAGGGTCTGCTGTCAGGGAAGTTAGTAGTGAAGTCTTCCAAACACCAGGATGATTGGAGTGTGCTCCAATGGCCAAAAGAGAGGTTGTTTTGTAAGTTTTCAGAATATATATTTTTTTTCTCGGTTGGGATTCTCTGTTTCTAGATGCCTGGAGGTGCAGGAGCAGTGACCATCAGCAGGGCTCACCCTTTGGGGGTCCTGTATCCCCATGCCACCCCTACTCATCCCATAAAGGGAGGGAAGCCTGGCCCTGCTCACCCCTGGAGCTGCACCCTGCCCCACAAACAATGCACCCCATGCTCCTGAATCTTCTCAGTTCAGTCCCAGCACAGGCATAACTTAATGCCTATGTTTCGTCCAAGTGACATATCAATTATTGATCATGCCTAACGAATATGCTAATGGGCAGGATTCCAGAGCTCCTGCTGTGCTCCCCAGGCCCTCATCCATTCTCCAAGAGGTGTCTGGAGCAGACAGCACCTGGGCCCACGCCAAGGCTCTGCAATGAAGGCAACACAGAGTTCAAGGGCTGGTGCTCGTCCTTGAGGGGGAGCAGCAGAAACTCGTTCAGTCCGACAGCTGTTCTTGAGATTTGGAATTAGATTATTCACTCTTTCCCAGCGTAAAGGGGGAAGTTATTAGTGCTTTTCCATTTGGAGGGGGATAAGGTGTGACCTCATTTTCCACTTCAGATGAAGGGAGAGCGGGAGAAAAACAAGTGGAAAGAAGTTCAGCCCGGTGGTGTAGTTGATAATACATTAAAACTGAAGCACTCCTCCTGCCTGCATTTGCAATGTGATTACAGAAGCTGTCAAGCCTCTCTATCTCCTTGCTGCTTTTCATCCTCAGGTGAAATAACAGAAAGGAAACAGAAAGTTCACCTGGCAAGGCCTTGACTGAGGGTTCTGAATGCAGCCCTGGGTGCCCTGGAGTGCCTGCAGGGACCTCAGCGTGTTCTTTCATAAAGCTCTGTGATTGCAACCATTTATACAATAGCACACACTAGAGCAGGGACAATTAATGCAACAGAGATGTTACAATAACAGAGATGGAAATGGGAATAGTTTGGTGCACCACGCTTGGGAAAAAGTGCTATTGTAATCCTTTACAAATAGGAGACAGAAGTGCATCTTGAGAACATTACCATGAGCACTCGTGAACTGATAAAATATCAACCTTGAAGATATCGGATTGCAAAGGAAAAAAAGCCCCTTTTCTGTTTTTTGAACACTGAATTATTTAATTTCAGCAAGTGTTATTTTTCTGTTGTTTTTCAAGTGTTAGCAGGCTCTCTTCACTACATCATAAATAAAATGATGCTGCAGCTGCAGGCCAAGGCCCCACAAGAAATCAAATAGTAGCTAAAGACAAGTGCCACTAAAGACTTGATTCCAAAGCACAAAGTGGGTATTAATGAGTGAGTAAAGGAGTGTTGGAGTCACTTCCACAATCAGCTTTTCTTATAATTCTATTTCAAAATTCTTTGGAGAGTTTGGAAAAGTTCTTTCTTTGGTGGGGATTAATTCAGGGAAATGTCAAGTTCACCTGTGAGGAACTGGGATGGGACCACAACTCAATCACAGATCATAATTTTTAATGTGTCTTCATGTACAGGTTTATATGTTTTAAGTTTTAATTTTAGTGTAAACCAAAGCAAAAATATGTAGCACAAACTTGAAGAGAGATTTTCTCCCAAAGCCTGGAAATGCAGCTGACAACATCTGTTGGAGATCTCCATACTTTGTAAAAAGAAAAGTTACTATTAAAGAATATAAATGCAATGGTAAAAAAAATCTCAATTTTTTTCCCTAGCAGGAGCAGATAAGATTCCTCTTTCAGCCAGGGATAAATACTTTTTATTGATCATCAGTTGTGCAACAAGTGTCTGGAGATGAAATAGTTTAAACTGCCCTAAGGTTTCCTAAAACACTTCAATAAACTGTGCAACAGTAGGTTCTCTTCAGAACTAACAAAAAATCTAAATCTTTTCATAGAATCCCAGGATGCAGAACATCCCATGGAGGTACTCTGACTGGAGGTACTCTTTTAAAGAGCATGAAGATTTGTTCTTAGGAATTTGCATTGAAAAAATAGAGATTTTCCCCTGTTTATGGAGCTGGATACCTTAACAAAAGGTCATCCTGAAAGTCTGGGGTAAAATGCTCATTGCTTTTCTCTCTGCTAATTGCCAAGCCATTGAGTCACTCAATACTAGCTGATACTCGCTTTTGTATTTTTTTTCCTCCCCCAAATTTGAAAGTGGGATATAAAAAATGCATTGCTAGAAAACAGTAGTCTGGGCAGAAGTAATACAGAAGGTGCTTCACTGAGTGAAGGGAAAGGCTTCTGCCTCAAAGGTAAACAAGAATAAACTCTGTGTTTCTGCACTTGCCCTTGGTGGTCAAAGCAATAAATACTCTGTTTTCCTTTCTTGAAGTTTATACTTTCTGTAGGAATGTGATTTTGCTTTCAAAAAAACCCCCTTAATTCTTCTTCCTTGTGAAAACAAATTTCATCACCAACCCATAAATAATCACAAGAAAAAAATAATAGCAGCCTAATTTACATCTAACCTTTCTTTTTAATGATTAATGGGTACTATTTATGTAAACTGTTTCTACATTCCAGCGTGAAATGAAATTTAAATTGCAAATTTTACAGTGGTGTATTTTAACTAGTGACCCTTTCCCCAGTCACAAATTAAAAAAACACCCAATTACATTTGTAATAAAGATGCTAATGCATTTCTTGTTTTTAGGGCATGTAAAGTTCTTGCTGCTGGCAACTTGCATTCTCCCCACCGATCAGCCACTAAAAATGTATTTTCCAAAGTACTCCAAGATGTGTGGATGTGGAGGAGTTCTCAGCTCATCCACTCTGTGTCCATGGCCAGGTAAACCATGATGAGGGCTGTGTTGTCCATGATTTCCCCTGGACAAGGGCAGCCCTTTGGAAGGAAGGTGGGTTTTCCTCACTTTTGGGGCACTGAACTTTCACACAAGGGGCCAAAAGGCTCCAGGGATTACTTGATCCTTGAACAGTGGTGTGGAAGATGCTCCTCTCTGCCTGCTGCAGGCTGGATTGTCCTTCATGCAGGGCTGTGGGAATGGCCAGGAGAGGAGCCTGCAGGTCCCTGGGGTCTGGCTGTCCTCAGTTCTTTGTGTCCCACAGAGCTTTGGATTGACGGTTTTGGAGGCAACTCAGTTCCAGGCTGAAACAGTGATTTCTACTTTTGCTTCCAGTTGCACTCAGGACCTCTTTGGGGATTAAAGGAGAGGGTGTTTTGGTACCTTGCTGTAGCTCCATTAAAACTCCAGGAGGATCCAGGAGTGGAGAGGGAGGAGCTGAGTGTTTTCCTGTGTCCCATCACACCCAGGACTGTGTTCAGCAGTGGCTTTCCAAGGGCAGCAGCTTTGCACCCTCTCTGGAAGGGGCTGGTGTCTGCTGTGAGCTGCACAAACCCTCTGGGATGCAATTGGAGCCCCAAGGCCCTGGCAATGTGTCACATCCATTTGGGGATCTGGAAGGGAATGAGGAGAAAGAGGGACTAGCCAAGTGTGTGTGGGGGAAATTGTGCCAGAGCTGGGTGCACGTCTTGGGCTGCAAAACAGGGTGTGGCCAGAAATGTGAATTCTGTCCCCATCTGTTGAGCCGGGTGGGGCAGTGACCCTGATCTCCTGGCACATATTATCTGCTAATGGGCCAGCTTTAAACCAGCTGGGGCAATCATCTTTATCTTTTCCTCAGCCCATCCTCCCTCCAGGAGATATCATCTGCTGCTGGCCCATTCAGTCCCACTGCATGGCTGATAAAATTACATCATCCCACTGGGAGATGCTGCAGCCAGGGGGAGCAGCCAAGCCTTTCCTACCCAGATAAAAACTGACATTTTGGACACCAAGGCACCTTCTTTCCACTGGATTCCAGAGGAAAGCCAGACCTTTCCACATCATCCCTGCACCTTCAGAGGAAAACTGCACCTTCTACAGGAGCACTGCCCCAGCTGAACCACATCTGCCACTGCAGGAGGATGCATCCACCATTGAATGGCACTGCTACCAACACCCTGACTGACTGACGGGGTGTCAGATTGTATTCTGACTCTGTCAGTGTTTTGAGATTGTTCTTTGTAATACTGCATTTCTATTTTAATTTTCCTAGTAAAGAACTGTTCTTCCCAATTCCCATGTCTTTGCCTGAGAGCCCCTTAATTTCAAAATTATAATACTAATTTGGAGGAAAGGGGTTTACACTCTCCATTTCAAAGAGAAGCTTCTGCCTTTATTGGCAGACACCTGTCCTTCAGACCAGGACAGTGCACTTTCCTGCCTTAGGGCTGCTGGCCCTGTGAAGGGTGCAGGGGTAAAGCTTTCCAGCTGCATGTACTTTCCTCCCAAAGGGAGAACACAAAACTACCAGAGAAGTATTTTTTTATTTTAAGGCCTTTTGTTTTGGTGGGTAGGAGAGCTTTATTCTATTTTTGTAGCAATGCACTGTCAGAAAAGTGCAGGACTAAATATTGTGTTTGTGTCTGTACATCTCTAAGGGCAGGAAGAAAGGTGATAGGGACAAAAAAATAGAACAGTTTGCAGAAAGGCAGAATTTGGGGACTGCATCAGGCTGTTTCTGACAGTGCCAGCAGACAGAGCACTGCAGTGCTCATCACTTTTTACTGGTCCCTGTGTCCAGCAGTATGAAAATATCGTTTTACCCATAGACTGAGCAAACTCATTCTGTGAAACATTAAATGTGGAACCCTTGGGTATCGTTTCAAGATTTGCTTTGCAGACTAAAAGAGCACTTTAATAGCAGGTATATAAACCTCCTTAGCAATGCTTGTGAAAGCTGTGACAGAGATGACCCCAAGGAATCTCGAGCTGTAACTTTTGGCAGCTCTCAGTTGTTCCTGGTTGTGACAGATGCCTTGGGAAAGGGAGCACCATTGTGCGGTGGGGATTCACATGACTTAGAGCTGTGCTTAGGCTGATCAGGACAATAATTTAACAAGGGAAATCACCTCCCTTTAACTTGGCTGGGACCAAATTCTGTGTATCACAGGGGCTGGAACTGAACGGGCTATAAGGTCCCTTCCAGTGAAACCACTCTGAGCTTTTATGGTTTTGTAATCACTGAGTATCTTGTTTTCCAGAAACCCTCAATCTGTCCTTGGGCATATGGGCTCCAAATCCAGCCTGATGATCTCAGCATAGCACATCAGGGTCTGCATTTGCAGTTTCTGGAGTCCAAGGCAGCCCAGTGCTGGTCATTGGTGGTACATGACACCCACTCACTGTGGAATTTTGTTTAGCTCTTATCACAGAATTTAAGAGGCCTGAAATCTCAGGGTGATATAATTGCTTGCCCTGACAATTTATTAGCACATAATGCTTCCTTTGTGTTGCCACCAGCCTTGAGCTCTGCTGTTGTGTAGTTTTCAGTGGACCCTTCTATTGTCCTGGTCAGCAAAAGCTCACCTGACCCCACCTCTTTGCTTAATAACTCCCTAAGTTATTTAGCCTGATTCCTCTGTGCTCTCAATGCTATCTTATTATTTTATCATTTAATTTCTAGCTGAAAATGTTATGTAGTTACAGCTAAGAGGTTGGGTCCCTTCAGTAATTCGTTTTTTGTCATTGTACAGTGACCAAAGCACTCAGCTCAAGCGACAGAATTCACACAAAGCCTGATGCTGTGGCTGCCCTTCAGAGGAGGCTTCAGGGTTCAGATCTTTCCTCTGACAAAGAGGCACCAGATTGATTTAATGGACTGTTATAACCTCGACCAAGGCTTCAGATTAGTATAAAAACACTTCTTCCACCCTCAGTTAATTCCCTGTGGAGGCTTGTGGCTTTTACTGAACATGAACTTATTTCTGCTGATATTAGAAGTAGCACGGCTGGGTTTGTAAATGAACATGGTTAAACAGAGTGTATAATAGACAAAAATGAAAATTTGACTGTTTCACCTTTAATGAAGGTATTCAGGCAAGGTATTACTTAAATTGCTTAAGCAGTTCTGGTTATAATGCAGCACTGAAGATGCTGAACTTGTTAGCTTGTTGATTGCATGGTTGTGTCAGGGCTAATCATGACTGACAAATAATTGAAGCAGTCGTTCTAACTCTATTAAAGGATATATTCCAACAGCCACAAAATCCTCATCTGAAAGGCAAATCCTGTGTGCTGTAGCCCACTGAGAACCTTTCCAAGCTGTGCACACAGCAAAATGTTTGTTGTGCTGCTAGATACTGAATACTGACTTTTAATTTACCCTTTAAAATGAAAATCAGGAGGGGAGAAAACCTCTTTGAAAGGGTTTTAGTCCTTCTTATTTAAGCAATTAGCAAAATATGCTTAAGGAAACACGATGCAAGATCCCTCTTCTGTGACTTACAATTTACCCTGTTAGGCAAGGTGGTTGTTTAAGTTTTGCTTTTAAATGAAATTATCAATTTTACACAATCTCTCCTATTGTGAAGGCAGAGATTGAAACCATTGCCTATTTCTACTCCTTCCAAATAAATGTCTGCAGGGACACCTTCCACTAGCTCAGGTTTCTTCAAGCCCTGGGCTGGCAGACCCACAGGGATGGGGCAGCCACAGCTCCTCTGGATACCCTGTGCCACCACAGGGAAGAAATTCTTCCTGATATCCCATCTAGGTCCACTCTGTCAGATTAAAGCATTCAATCCTGGCTGAGATCTGGGTCTGTTCCAGACCCCTCAAGGCAGAAGAGGTTGGTGTTACCTGGCCTGTGGTGCTTATCTCCTTCATCCAGATTTTGGGATGGGTATGGAGTATCCCTGTGCTGCTCTCAGAGTAAAGATTTTAAAACTATTTGCAACTTACTGAATCACTTTTGTTTTTCTCTCTCATTGTAGAGCACTTTTGAAAAAAACCCATCTGCCTTTTTTTTTGTGTTTTCATGGAATATCCTCAGCTGGGAGGGACCCACCAGGATCATCCAGACCAACTCCTAGCCCTGCACAGACACCACCCCAACAATCCCACCCTGTGCCTGGGAGCATTGTCCAAACACCCCTGGAGCTCTGGCAAGCTGTGGAAAACCCTACATCACACATCCCTCAGAGGTGTTAAGCTCAGGGCATAAAATCCATATGATTTATTTTTATTTATTTTTATAATTGTATGTTTTTCTGCCAAAAATAAATGAAGCTCAAGCAGAATCTTGTCTTGTGGGCATTGTATTTAAAATTTCAAATTGTATTTACAAAGCATCCAAAATAAAAATTAAAACATTAACATGAAAAACATTAGAACAGCAGCAATACAACACATGACATTTAAAAAACCAAAAGGAATCACATCTACATAATTTTAGGCCTCTGAAGAACACCTGCATCAGTGAGACAAGCTGGACAGGACTGTTTCAAAAGGATAGTTTGGGATGTATTTTGGCTCTATTAATTAAATCATCAGCTCCATAACTCTGAGGAAGGGCAGCTGGCTGTTGCAAAGCTCCATGAGTGGCAGAACGTGCTGTTCCCTTGTCATTTCTAGGCTGGTCTCATTTCTGCTCAGCCTGCCTTATCAGCACGTCAGATGGAAATCAGATCTTGCAGAAGCTCTATTATTACTGTTTTGTTTTTCAGAAGCTGTGAAACCTGACAGTTTTCTGACATTTTCAGCAATTGAGGGCACAGACATTTCAGATTGCAATGTTTCTCTGCAGAAAAGCTTAATGGACTTGACGTGCTTTTCCATCTCTCCTTGTTTAAGAGGGACATAGGAGCCAAAGTGAGATGTTAACTTCCACAAAGAAAATCAGAATCTGCCACTTTCTCTTTTGTCTGCTGGATCAGATGCTCAATTTCCATCAGCTGTCTCCGTTGTGCTGAAATATGATTGAACATTCATCTTGTTCCCTGGCTTTGGCATTCACCATACAGCACAAGTGGCTACAAATTGAGAGCTTAATATTGGCTGTTATTTTTATTTGTTAAAAAGGTACAGTTGACACTCTTGTTGCTCATGGTAGCATAAAACTGGAGTTAAGCATTGCCTTGGACAAAGAAAATGTGATATGTTCAGGCTTTGAACGGCCCAGTTTTGCTCTTTTTCTGTCCTTAATTTTGCTTTTGTTCCAGTGGCAGCCTGCAGTAATGTAACATCCTCAGCTCATCCTGGTTAAACACAGCCCAGTGTTTGGGGCATTTTAACTTTTTTGATGCTGTCAGACAAGCCTGTGAAAAGGGGAGAGGGCAGTGAACCACTGACACTCCTGGGGGGAATCCCTGTGCTGCCCTCAGAATTCCACCGTTTCCCCTTTTCCTTCTTTCTGTACCTTGGTGCATTTTCAGCAGTTTTAGTGAAAAATTTCACAGTGAGGTGGGTGTTGCTCGTTAAAAGGATTCATGGTAATGAACATCCTGGCAACTACACTTATTTTGGCAGTTTTTAAAGCACAGCACAGCCTTTTCCTACTGACAGGTCTAATCACATAGGACTTTTCGTTTTGCATTTTTCCCCACTGTGGATAGATCAATATGCCTGTTGTGAATAGATAAATACTGCAAAGCTGTATGGACACAATTTGGAGTCAGGACTTGGGTTTTAGGAGCCTTCCACAAACATTTAGTGAGCTGCACAAAAGCTTTCCAATTAAACTTGCTTTTTGTGGGTCAAGTAGTCCTGAGAAACCTTGGCCAGGAGCACTCAGCACTCAGGCAAAATTCTGCTTTGCTGGACCAACAAGAAAATCCCTTGGAAAGGGATACTGGGGGGTGAAGCAGGAAGGGACAGGGGGAAATTGAGGCTTGAGAGAAATAGAAGAATTCAGTGTGGATTCAGGTCAAAAAGCATTTGAAGGTGGAAGGAAGGATTTGTTATCACTGCTTTCTGCCCATGCAGCCTCTCATTCTACATCCTTTGAGTCCAAGCTCTGCAGCCTTGTGCCTCCCTGGATGCTGGGGAGAGACCAGGAGAAGATGATGTCTGAAACAAAAAAAACAGGAGGGGAAAATTCTGAGAAGGTAGAGCAAGGAAAACCAGGTGAGTTTGGTGGGAAACTCTGGAGTTTTCCACTCCTGGCAGCTGGTGGGGCAGGACATGGTGGCATCTCCTGGGGTGTCCATCCTGCTGTGGGTTTGCCCACATGTCCTGTTGTCCCAGCAGGAGCTGGGATGGATGGCTAGCTGTGAGACAGAGGGGCTGAGGCTGCCAGTCCCTGTTTCAGCAGCTAAAGGAGCTGAACTGGTGAGTTACAAGGTGTGTACTCAGAATAGGAGGGTTGGTACAAGGAGCAAATTCATTGCACACAGTAATTTTACTGACTTCCTCAGGAAGGAATGTAGCCAGGTGAGTTTTAGTACGCAGAATATCTGTCAACTCCATGTTTTGTTCTGTTTTTATTGCATTTATATGCTCTTTTAGTACTTTGAAAACTTTTCCTTTTGAAAAACAGCAAAACTACATCAAACCTCCTCAGTCTAAGCCTGTGAGGTACTTTACCTATATGCTGGTTGCTCTTCTTACAAAACCAATAAATAATACTTTTTGGACATTCAAAGCATGTACAAATCATCATTCAGCTCATCACTGCCATTTTGTTAGTGACTTATGAATCCAGGAGAAAAGTTTTTATAGCCAGTATCCTGAAAACTCCCATAATGAACTCCCAGGATACAGCAAAGATTGCTGCCAATAATATAAATAAATGTTGTATCAGGCGGTGAACATGAAATGGAATACAAAATAGAGCAACTGAAAGGTTGAGAATGGTTGTTCTTTGGTACCTGGTTTATATTTTATAACTATGGGAACTAAATCAATACCATAATTCTTTATGCACAGATATTTCCTATTTTGTTATGGAATTCTTATAAAATATTCAGAAAACCAGGGGGAAGACAGTAACTTGAAGGGTTCAGGTTATTTTCTTGGCTGTCAGGGGAGCATTGCTTGAGAGGATTAAAAAATATCCCAGAACATTTTTTCCTGGATGGTAGCTGTGTGCTCAGGGAAGGGAATAAACCACCAGTGTTATGGAATTGTGTTAATCCCAGTTTTCCTGTGAGTGGGAACCTAATTTGTTACCACCTGTCTTAGGTACTTAGGGATATGATTTGTGGCCTACATGAAAAATGGAGTTGTTTCATGTAGTAAAGCTCAATTTTGTACTTCAAAGAGCACGTAATTTTGTTGCTGCTTCTCAGAATAATAGAATTTTACTTTATTAAATTATTTATGTCTTATATTTGAGCTTACTCTTTGGTTAGTAAATTAAGTTGCTTTATTTATTATTCTGTTAAATAGAATAATTTTATTATTTCCATTTCTATTATTCCAATTCTTTAACTCAGAAGGGTTCCTGGGGTCATCTTTTTCCTCGCTTAGAGCACAGCTAATTTTGAAGGCACTGTAGCTTTCTTATTTTTTATTCTTTATTTCCAAGGGTGGAAAGTCCACCACCTCCCCATAAAAGCATGAGACACCCATGAAAGTCTTGGTCCAATTCTTCTCCTGAAGAGCTCAGCACACCACTAAGGGGGTCACAGAAACCTCTACCTTGTACCAAGAAAGGTTTATTTTTGATAAATAAAGTTCAGGGGAGGTAAGGCAGCTAAATACAGTTTATACAGCAAATTAATCCCTTTATTGATGAGTGACTTGTCACATGGAAACTACTTGTTTTTTTAGGAGAATCTATGAAGGACTTAATAGAGGAATTTGTTAAATCCTGCATTCATGGAGAATATTCCAAATATTTTTCTGCTTTTTCCAAGCAGAAATGCTTCTTTAGGAAATGATTCATTGTTCCTTAATGCTTTAAAAAAAAAAAAAAAAAAAAAAAGCATTGATTTTTCATCTGGAGGGAGGCTCTTATTTTGCCTTTTGGATGAAAGCACTTAGCATTAAAAACTATGAGCCAGACCTGCCCCATGTGTTTTACCAGCTGTGATTTTATTCCTTTAGTTTTTAAGGCTCCTTTCCTTCATCTTCTCCTCTATGGCAACCTGGTCATTGTTTTCATATTTTTCATATCAAGTCAGTGTTCTAAATTCAGCTGTTACATCTGGAACTGTTTCTCTCTAAGGAGAACAGAGAGTCTGACAAACTGTCATGGACTCCAAGGATGCAGGAATTATGGAATCCTTATGCATGCAAAATATAAGCAACAAAATTTAAAAACTGTGGCTGTAACTCTGTGTTTGCAATTAGGACAGATTCCACTGCATGAAAAAATCCTTGCACTGGATTCCAGGATAGACTATTTTTCTTTGATATTAGAATAACTATTATATGCTCTTTTTGTCCCCTTGTCTTTACAGTTTCAGGAAAATCACATAGAAAGGTAAAATGGGTGAAGAGGCACCAAAGGATGGTGGTGGTGTTGTCAGCTAAAAAAACAGTGTCCACAAAGGGGTTTCAGGTCTCTCTTATTTAAAATGAAATGAAATGAAATGAAATGAAATAAAATAAAATAAAATAAAATAAAATAAAATAAAATAAAATAAAATAAAATAAAATAAAATAAAATAAAATTCACAAAATGTGTTTAGATTTGATCTAAATGAGCTTTTGGGTAGTCAGGTGAACTGTGGATTTTCTGATCTCTATCCAGCCCCTCCTGTCTTTGGTGCCTTTCATAGAGAATATGTTTTGCTTTATCAGACCTCTAGATTTGATCAATTTGTGCTGGTATTGATGCAGAAATGAAGCCACTGCCCTACAACAGGTGTTGCAATAAAATGCCTATAAAGCAGTAACCTATTCTCTCTGCACTGACTTTCCCTTCATCTGAAGGGCTGCTATTTTTATATTCCATGTTTTTTACAGGATTAGCTCTGGTTGCTGGAATGGTTTCAGCTCACTGCAGCTCTGGCAATTGCAGTCTTTGGAATTAAATTACAGACTTTTCTGCTGTGAAAGACCCAAAGGCTGTGAACTGCATTGTTTTTGTGCTAAATATAACACTGTGCTAAGCACAGGTTTGTTCCACTGCTGACATGAAGGTCCCAGAAAAATCAAACCACCCAAACTCCTGCATGCATCCCATATTAGGATTTCATTCTAGGACAACTTCTTCCTATAACTTCTGGTTTTGGGAAGCAGGAGGCCTGAGCACTTTGGGTTCCACATCTCAGCTGTGAATGTGGCTCAGCTCCTTTGCACTCTGCTTTCTCCATGAGCCTTTCAGGAGTCATGGTTTCAGGGAAAAAACCTCACCCGGTGCCTTCTTTCAGGTAATCAGACCTAATTAGCATCCCTGTTAAAATTCTGAGTTTTTGCCAGATGGCAGAAGGCTTCCAGTGCCAGTGACTGTTTTTTTTAATTACAAATTAATACCATGAGATTTTAAACAATGTTTCACTTATTACAGAAAATAATAGAAAGCTGCAAACAAATAAAGAGCACTAAGGTCATTGCTGTACTGTGATTGCTTCACGTTTCTCTTTATTTCACAAGATCTTTGCCCTTCAGATCCCATGAAAGGCAGAACAGGGTTTTGTATATACTTTATTATATTCCCCTAAAAAAACTCCAAACCCAACTGTCTCCCCTTCAAATGAATTGAGACAGTGTGAAATCTTTTCTGTGTGCTCTCAGTAACAAAAACACACTTTGAGGGAATCCTTTGCTTCTCTTTTCCAGGGGTTTGGTTGACTTTTTTGGTTTCTCTTTTTAGTTGTATTCATTCCATATGCCTTAACTTTCTGGGGTTTGTTCAGACTGGAGAAGTCTCTGGGGAGACTTAGAGCACCTTTCAGTGCCTAAAGGGGCTCCAGGAGAGCTGGAGGGGGACTTGGGACAAGGGATGAGAGGCAGGAGAAGGGGGAATGGCTTTAAGATGCAGCAGGGTAGGTTTAGATGGGCTATTGAGAAGGAATTGTTCCCTGTGAGATTGTTGAGGCCCTGGCACAGGGTGCCCAGAGAAGTTGTGGCTGCCCCTGGATCCCTGGCAGTGTCCCAGCCCAGGCTGGATGGGGCTTGGAGCAAACTGGGACAGTGGAAAGTGTCCTTGCCCATGGCAGGGGTGGGATGAGGTCTCTGGGGTCCCTTCCCACCAAACTACCCCGGGATTCCAAGATTTATATGCTGGAAGGCATCTCCTCTGGGAAGCTCTCAGAACCGCAGTGTATTTAATGCATATCAAGCTCATCAGGATTAGATTTTCTGCCTCTCTTTAAATCATGGTTTGCCTTGCTGGCTTTTATTGTGTAATATTTTATGTTTAAACCCAGCCTGATTCCCTCAGGAGCCCGTTCATCACGCTGGCTGTTATCACAATGCTGTAACTTTGCAGCCAGGCTGGTTTGGCGAGTTGCCACCTCTTATTGTCATGTAAGTCCCCCGAGGTGGTGGCACCCATGGCCAGGAGATGAAAATTGTGTCCAAGAGCCCATCCAGGAGCAGGATACCCCATGGCTTTACAACCTGGAGTGGCTGTGCTGTGGGAGCAGCAGGTTCCTGGTCTCATGAATCTTGTTAAAGACACGTTTAGCAGCAAAGGAAGCATTTATTTCCACCGTGGAAATATTAACAACGTTTGGATATTTATTCACAGCAAGGAGCATCTTATTTACTGCAGTGCTAAACTGGACAAAGTTTTATTGTGTCTTAAAAAATGTACTAAATAGGTACCAAAAAGTGTGCCTCAATAGCATAATGATCAAAGCTTTTGCATTTTGAATTTTCTTGGGAAAGGAAAAATCGTAAAATAGTTTTAATAATAGAGGTTTTCCAGTGTATCTGAGTGCTACTGACCTGAGACAAACCCTGCATTGGAAAGGAATGACTGGAAACTTTCAAACACACCTTTGGAGTGAATAAAAACTGAGATAATTTGAGGAACACTGTAAATTAGTGTGAGAATGAGGTAAAATATCTACCCCATATCACTGCACTTTTTGTTTGTAATACTCACATTGGTGTTTTCTACTGCAACTGGGTGTTAAGAATATTCTCTGCTGTTTTTTCCTGATGGTCAATAAATGTTGCCCAGCCAACAATTCCTAGACAGCAAAGATACTGGTGACTTCTTCTGGCTACCCCTCACTTCAGGAGTAAAAAAGCTGTATTTAATTATTATTATCTAAATTAATATTAGTATTTATTTGATTATTTAATACTTTTAAATGAGTTTGATCAACTCCTGGATGAGATCATAAGGTCTTGGAAGTCAATAAGGTAAAACTGTTCAATTTAAGTGCTACTAAAACTTATGCCCTGTTCCAGCTTTTTGTATTTTGTTTTTTTTCCTCAAAACTTATCCTCAGCCAAGACACAACTATGAGTGCTTAAGTGATAAAACCAGAGCTCTCCAAAGAGGAGTTCAAGCTGCAGGCAGGTGCTTCCCTTTATTAATATATGGTGCTTGTCAGAAGTACAAGACTACAAAAATTGGCTTACTTTGATGTATTGAACTGTTTAAGAGAAATATGATACCAGCAATTTCCCATCCCTTGGCCTCAGAAGAAAACATCTGTCTGAAGTGACTCTGGAAAGAAGGAAAGGCTCCCTCACAGCTCCGGAGCCATGCCTGAGGAAGTTCTGTGGATGGACATGAGCAAATCTGACATTTCTTTGTCATGATCTTTTCTAAGTGGGAGTCAGTGGATCTGTGCAAAGAATTATTTTCCAGGTAATCCATTAATGGTGGGAGGAATTCAGTCTTTGAGGTTTGCTCAGATTGGGATATTCCTATGGATCATGAGCACTTCCTTGTTCACAAGGTATCTCTGCCTTCTGTGAATTGTCCAACATAGAAAAGATTGTCCTGGTCACTAAAAATGCCCTTTTCCTGTCCCTTCCATGGGATGCAGTGTGGCTGTAGGTGGTACACATCTCCCCAGCTTCTCTCCCCTCCTGTTCCCATTCTGACCTTTGCTGTTTTTAACTACTCTGCCACTGGATTGTGCAGGGGACAATATTGCTGTCTGATGGAATTAAAGTGGATCAAGAACTGTCTGAATGATCCAGTCAAAGTGATTTCAAACTTGGAAAGTTGGCCCTGTGCTGCATCTTCATTGGGCTCTGCCTGTGAGGATATGAAAGGAAATTCTAAGTCCTTGTTGAGACAAGTGTTATTCATGTTTTCCATTTGTGCCATTTTGCTGGCTGTTCTCCTAATTAATCATCCCTTAAGGCTGCCATTTAGTTTCTGAGGATTGCTAACACATGCTTTCAAAACCTGCACCCTACAGACCGTGCTGTTTGTGGGTGTCTGAGGGAAGAGAGGATGTGGCTGTATAAATGCATTCCACAGCCTTTGAAATGAATTCCCAAGTGCTTCAATCACTCTTCCCTGCTCTAGGCCAAAACCAAACATTGTTCTTACTGACTGAGATGAGAATTTCATTTACCAGCGCTGTGATATTAAACTAACCAAGATTCCATTACACAAGGAGTATTGAAATGAAATATTATGGAAATGGAGATTGTCTAACCCTCTGCATGAAATCAGTGTCGTTTGGAAGGGAAGGTGTCCATGCTAAATGCTGTTATCTCTCCATGGTGTCAGCTCCCTGCTTGCCTTTGAGAAGGGAAGAAAAGGAGGAAGAGTGGTGACACCCCCTTAGTGTAGCCTCAGCAAACATGAATTGGATTTTACAAACAGGAGTTTGCAAGGCTCTTCCCTGCTGTGTGCAAGATTGGCCTGGGGAGGAATAGACCCTTCTTTCCTGTAAAAGTACTTAAATTATACAGTAATTAGCTGAAATTTCTAAACAGATTTTGTCACAAAGGACTGGGGCCAGGCAGGGCTCACAGGAATGTGTCAGGCTCTGCTTTGCAAAGTCAGGCTCCAATTTTCTTTCCCTCTCCTCGTGCTGAGTATCCTGAAGGATTTTCCTAGTTTGTGTTGGAGATCATCTTTCCTGGCCCTATAGAAGAATAGCCTTGATTTCACTTGGGCAGAGCAGCAAATGGAATATTCTCACTTCTGGGCAAATGAGTGCAGTGTATAGATGCTGGAGGTTGGGTTTCTTTCTTTCCACTTACAGAATTTTTTCCCATAAGTTGCTAGGAAACTAACTACTGGTTAGGGGTACTTAAGAAAAACAAGAGTGTCTTAGGTTGAAGAGAGGAGTATAGACAATAGATATTTTCTGTGGTTTGGGTTTTTTCTTTCTTTTTCCCACCTTGGGTCACTCACAAAAGTGCTTCTTCACTCATGAGTAAAGGGGAAGATGGACTTCAATTTCTCTCCTCAGTTTCTCAGCTAGATCTAAGTAAAAGTCACCAAAACTCATTGGATTTTGTGCAAAGTCTCTGAAGGTCTCACTGTGCTCCTGGTCACGCTCAGTGATCCCAAACCTCAGTGTACACTTCACTCTGAATGTTTGCCTGTATTTCAATATGCAGTGTATTAATTATATTTTTTAGACTACAGTGCATTCTGGGAGGATTTTTGGTGGTTTCCTCAGCTCTGTCTGGTGGCATTGTTCACTCAACATCCATAGGATCACAAGTAGGGGATTGGCAATGCCAAATGCATAGTTCCCCTAATTGTCATGGAATTGGGTGTTTGTTGTGGAACTCTAAACTCTGCTCCAGGTGTTACTCCATAGGACAGTTTGGGAAGGGATGGGCTTTTCTGCAGGTACCCTGAGTCTTGCCTTGTTTGAAAACTCACAGTTAAAGCATTGCAGAGAAAATCTAAATGTGACTGAAACATAACTCTGGGGTGTAATGTAGTGAGTGTTGTGAACTGCCAGGTTTTCCTGAGTTTCCAGGGGGCAAATTCCAGCATGAGAATGCTCAATTCACTGGAGCCTTGTCCAGACCTCACTGGTGATTTCTTTAATCTCAGCACACATGATGATAAATGTTATACCCATGAGACTTTCCCCCTTGTTCTTAACATTTCCTCCAGAATGTTGTTTTGAGAAAGCATTCTCCTAGAGATGGAGCTCAGGTTTATGCTATGTTCAACTACTACAGATAAAGATTTTTAACTAGAGTATAATGATTTTGTGTACAAGATACTGATTTGGGATGTGAGAGGTGTCGATTCTGCAGCTGATTTCAGCATGGACCTGCTGTTTACTCATAGACTTATTACTTAATTGTCTCTGTGTTTCCTCTGCCTTTTTTCTGCCTTGTCTCTCAAAGACTGTAAATGTTTTAGGGACTGGGATTTTTTCCCTAATGAGTTGTATGAAGCAAAGACAAGGCAACCCTGATCTCATTGAGGGCTTCAGTCATTACCATGTAACATTTATAATACTCCTGATTAATAATATATTCCAGATGAGCTTCTAAAGCCCAGCTTTGAAAGTTAAATCAGTTAGCAATTTCTGAGATAATTCAGATACTAGAAAAAAAAAAATCTAATGAATTGATTTCCTTATGTTCCTCTGTTGACACTGTGGTAACTCAGCTCCCAATCCTACAACAACTTCTCTGCAAACCTGTCGAGCAGCTTCCCTGATGAGGGGAGCTGCTCATGTTTGCAATGTTAAGTGCATGTGAGCTACTGAATTAGAAGAAAACACAAACCCCCAGATTATCTTCATTGTTTCAAAATCCTGCTTTGTGTTCTTGCATTCAAATCTTTGCCTTGTACAGAGGATTTGTCTTCTGACCTTTACAACAATGAGTTATTTCATGTACTTTATGTTTACAAGCCATTTACAGCAGCCCCAAAAGCAGGCATTTTGGGTGAAAATGCTGTCATGTTCTCTGTGCTGGCTGTAGGAATATGGAATCTGTGTCATTTCAGGCTTCCTTAGTACCTTTAATTATGTGCAAGCCAAAAATTAATGAGCCAGCTCTCTGCATGTGAAAGAAGTCAGCAGTTTTTGGGTATTTCTGCATGAACACTTCACAGATTCTGACTGAGGTTAGGGAGCTACTGTACCACAAATTAATCTCATTCTGCCGGGAATGTCTAAGGAAATTAGGTGATTAGTCTCTGAGAGTTTCTCTCTAGTGTGAGAAATCTCCAACAGCAGCAGTGTGAGCAACCAGCTCAGGTGAACTGCTTGGTGCTGGGTGAGATGAATCCCCTCAGGGGAATTCTGAGGGATGGGGTCTGGATGCATGGGATGGAGCAGGAAGCCTGCCTTCATGGCTCTGGGGAAAGTTTCCTTCTGTGGGAGCACCCAGAGTGTTCTGGCATCTTCAGGGAGGGAGATTCTGTGATTCAAAAGAGAGGAATTTAAAATACTTCAGAGATTCTGACTTTGCCCTAATGAATGTGGTACGCTGGGTGAGGCAGGTAAATATATTTTTGGGGCTGTTTTATGTTTATAATTATTGTTTCTGGTCTGGCTGCAGGCAGTTTCTGAAATCCTGGAAGAACCCTTGTAAATTCCCTGTGGTTGTTTTGACATCAAATATTAGAAGAAAGGTTAACCCTGAATAAAACTCATCTAGAGAGGTGGGGCTTTGGAAAAAGTGCAATTTCTTCTCAAGGTGTCAGGCTACTTTGTGCAATCAAAGCTAGGAGAAATAACATATAGCAAACCTGAGAAATGACAATTCCATAGGTCTGAAAAGCCCCCAGTACAGGGTGACTTGGTCCAAGTGGCACTAAATGATTTCATGTCATATAGAAGCACTTACTGGGTTTTTTTTGTGATGCCAATATGTGGGGCCATTTCAAAATCAGATTGTTTATCCCAAAGCAAATCCTTCTTTGTTAATATTTACTTTCATCTAGTATGGGAATGAAAAGTTTAAAGTATTTGCAGAAAGCAGGGCCTTTAAAATATCAGCTGGAGATCCCTGAAACATTTGACATGGTCTTGAGGTAATCCAGAGCTACCTGTAGTGTCTGATACCTTCTCTGAGCAGGGATTTCACTCTTGTGAGATCTGAGGAGCCACCTCGAATCAATTTCCTTCTACCAGTTGTGGAATCAACAAGGCTGATCTGCATCAGGTCAAGGCTTGATTTTGACTGTAGGGTAAATCTTTACCTTCCATTGTCTTTTTGTAGAACCAAAGAATGGTTTGAGTGGGAAGGGACCTTAAGTATCAATTTCCAATCCCCCTGCCATGGGCAAGGACACTTTTCACTATCCCATGTTGCTCCAAGCCCCATCCAGCCTGGCCTTGGACTCTTCCAGGGATCCACACCTTCTCTGGGCACCCTGTGCCAGGGCCAACCCACCCTTACAGGGAACAATTCCTCCCCAATATTCCATCTAACCCTGTCTTCTGGCAAAGGGAAGCTTTGTCCTGTCACTCCATCTTTCATCCCAAGGGCAGGGATGGCCACTGGACATCCCTCCTGGGGCACTGCAGACATTGCTCCGTGTGCTGCTCACCCAGGAAAGTCAGCCCTAGGAACAAACCTGAGAGGCACACTGGAGTTTAGGTAAGCTGAAGTGCCAAAGGTCAGTCTGAGGGTGGTTGGCAGTGCTTGGAGTGCATCCTGAGCAGGATGGGAGGCAGCAGGATTTGGACCAGCTGCAAGAGGAGCCACGTAGGACTGCGTGAGAAAATCTCACACAGTGCACCCAGAAAACAAAGATAAGAGTGAAATATCTTAGATAAACCATCTTGTCATGACACAAAAGACCTGGTGGCAACCTTAGTTGAGGTTGTTTGGAGTTTTATGCCATTTCATGTTTCACAGACTGGTTTACATTAGAGTTAAAAGTCTACAGATCAAACGTGCAACTTGGCTTGGGTTGGGTAAATCGGCTCCAGAGTCATCTCTAAATCCAGCTGTGGACTGGACCTGAAAGCACTGTGAGCTTTTGGGAGGCAGAGGGATTGAGCCTCTCCCCAGGACTATCCCACTGGCACAAACTCTTCTCAGTGCATTTTTGGACAATGAGGCACGACTGAAATACGGAAAAGTTTGGCCCACCTGCACACCTCATTTTCCTAAGCACAGCTTTTCAGCCCTATCCAGGCCAATCAAAAGGAAAGGACAGAGCCCAAATCAAGAGCTCAGCATCCTGAAGATCACCCTAAAAGCCACTGTTCCTTGTCCCAGCACAGGTGCACCTTCATATTCCTACCAAAATCAATCACTCCTTGAGATGATCACCAGGCACACGGCACTGGGCAGCCACGGCACAGATGTGAGCACAGAACTGGGAGTGCTGCAGCTGGGGAGAACCTGACCTCAGAGAGATTGGCTTTGATTGCCTTAATGGATTTGATGTGTTTTGAGCAAAAATGATGTTTTGCCACAGGGAAAACACGGAGTTGAAGAATTTCCACTCGGTGCGACGTGCAAGGCGCTTCTTCGTTTAATCAAACCCTTGACAGGCACACTCCACACTTCTCTCACAGCAATTAAAGGAGCCATTTTCCCAGAGCAAGTAAGGCGTTCAGTTAGACATTATTTTAAATATAAAATATGACATGTTTTGTCAAGATTATCTTTAAAATGACAGTCTTGCTTTATGCTCTATTCTTGCTCTGTGACTGACTGGTGAGAACTGAGATAACTTTTAGGGCAATAATTTATCATGTTTTTAATTAGTTTGCTATTTGCATCTGATACTTTGCTCAATAAAAATGCTAGAAAATATTTTTTTCCTGCAAAAGGGCTACATATCAAAATTCAGACACCAGCATGGAAAGGTACAGTACATTTATGACCTTGTGTGATTAGTGATCTCTGAATCTAATCTTAAGGTACTTTAATGGACTATAATTATCTACAGTGTATAGTTACTGCCTTCCCTGAGATTGATTTAAAATTGCCTCAGGAGGCAAGTGCTGTGTAATTATCTGATAAGAACTAAACTTGATACTCTGACTGGAAACTTTTGGAAACACAAAAATAAATATAGTTCAGGACAAAACTTACTGCTGGCCAGCTTCAGAAATGAAATCTGTTCTCCCAGGCTGTCTCTGCAGTGACAGATAAAGAAGAAAAGGGGAAAAGCTTACAACCATTTCCAAGATATCAGCCTAATTCAGCAAACTTAGTGGAAGGTGGGCTTACCCTCTGCCATAGATGTTCCTATAGAACCATGAGCAGAAAAGGGGAAGCTGGGGAGAAAGAGGTGTGAACTCCTCAGACCCAGATGCTGAGACAATAGGTATTCTATTAAAATAGACAAGGTGCTCAGGAGGTTTTTCTGTGGAAATTGGTGACACCAGGAAGGGAGGGATGCTTTGCAGACATTCTGTGAGCTGTCCCTGATGATCTCTGCTGCAGTTTCCAGAAGAACACAAGCCCCATCCCAACGTGGCATTGTCAGTGGAGGTGGTGACACCAATGCCAGCTCCCAGTTCCACCAAATGAATCCCTTTATTAGTATTTAACACACAGTGCTGACAGCACTGATGAATGTAGCATGGCCCAGGGAAATTAGACATTCAATTACCTGGTTTTCAAAAATTCAACTCTTCTTGAACTTTTCCTATTATTTCAAACACCCCAGTTCTTTGGACCTGCCCCAATTTCAGAGATTCCTTGGGAAGTTTGCTGTGGGAGGAGGATGGAACTCTCTTTAGACTCTCCTCATTTGCTGACTGCAGTAAGAGTTTGTGAGTTCATATCAGATTAATGAGTTGTCATCTCAAGAAATGATTGATTTTGGTAGGAATATGAAGGTGCACAGGTCCCACCTGTGCTGGGACAAGTAACAGTGGCTTTTAGGGTGATCTTCAGGATGCTGAGTTCTTGATTTGGGCTCTGTCCTTTCCTTTTGATTGGCCTGGATAGGGCTGAAAAGCTGTGCTTAGGAAAATGAGGTGTGCAGGTGGGCCAAACTTTTCCATACCTCATTGTCCAAAAATGCACTGAGAAGAGTTTGTGCCAGTGGGACAGTCCTGGGGAGAGGCTCAATCCCTCTGCCTGCCAAAAGCTCACAGTGCTTTCAGGTCCAGTCCTGTGGACAACTAGCTGAGTTTCCTGTTCCTGAGGAATGGTGCACTGAGGAATGATGCAAAATTATCTTGTGGCACAAAGCAGGTCATTGGTTAATCCCCTGCAGTCTTCTCAAACTGTCAGAGATCATTTCCCAGCATGGAGGTTGTTGTATCTTCCCCAGTACACTTCAGTTTGGGACTTTTTTTGATGAGGAATGGAGACAAATCACTCTGTGGAATGGGAGTTGTTGGTTGCTGAGGATCCCAAAGTAGTTTGATGGTACAGACAGGAGGCAGTCCCTATGTTCTTAATGGAAAAGTTCTTCAAGTGGAAGAAATTAGAAGTTAAAAATACGTTGTCAAGAAAATTTGAAAGAATAAAGTGTGAATGGAGTTTGGAGCCTTCCCACTGAAATGCCACAATGCAGCAATAGAGGAAGAAGGGTGTTCAAAGGAGAAATGAAGGAAACAAAAAGGAAAAAAAAAAACCACAAAAAGGGACAAAAAAGGAAATTATCTAGCAATATGACGCAGAATCTAAAAACACTGAGAAAGAGCCACAGCTGGCAGCAGAATTTTCTTATGTAGCTTTGCAAGATGAAACCTTTACAGGCCCACTGGAAGATGGAGGTGATAAAATTTCTAATAGTGACTCAGAAATGACAACATGATAAAATATTCAGGAAGAACGACACTCTGCACCACAGTCCACATGTCATCTGAGTATTTCCAGCTTGAATAGCATGACATCAGTTGTGGATCTAATATGTTATTCAATTAATATGGAATGAGGGGACAGGAATAGAATGATCATGAGAGAACATGGTTTATGGAAATAGACTCTGGACTTGTTCAATCATGAGGAGATTACAAATGGAGGTGGCAAAGGAAGGTGGGGAGTTTGATATACTTAGTCCAGTAGACTTTTGTAAGGCATTTAATCCAATCTGCTTGACATTCTGTAAAAGAGCAAGTGTTACCATGTCAGGCAAGTTCACATTAATTGGATTGAAGCCTGACTGGCACAGCTCAAAATGTTGTTACTGAAGAACAACCGTCAGAGTTTTTTCTGATTTTCTCTCCCAGAGCTGAGGTCTGCCTGGATTGGGAGTAGGCAGAAGCTATTGAATATTTTTATCTAGAAGCAGGGCAAACTCAATGCAGATAAAGCATGGAGATGACAGAGGGCTGATGAAGTGGTAAATAATGAGGAGGCTTGGGAATGATCTAGAAAGCTTGACAAGTCAGCCCACTCAAAATGAGTTTGTTTTAATATCATCAAAGGCAGGACAGGAAAGGTTTATATCTCTTTTTATGTAAACGATTGCCGTAGTTGGAAAAAAAACCAGACAGTGTTCAGGTGTGTAAAACTCTGAGCAACCTGGGCTAGTGGAAGATGTCACTGCCTATGGGGCAAGAGGAGTTTTAAGGTCCCTTCCAACCCAAACCATTCTGGGCTTTTGTGAGTCCTGTCCCTGCTCCCTCTCTGTTCCCTGTGGAGGCAGCTCTCCAGGAGCTTCTCCAATGTGATTCCATCCCAAAGGGCAGCAGTTCCCCACAAACTGCTGCCACATGGCTCACTCTTCCACAGGGTCAGTCCTTCAGGCACATGCTGCTCCTGTCTGAATCCCCCACAGGGTCACAAACACCAGCAAACCTGCTCCAGGGCAGGGCTCCTCCCTGCAGGTCCCTGCCAGGATCCTGCTCCTGCGTGGGCTTCCCATGGGATCACAGCTTCTTCTGAGCATCCCCTGCTCTGGGGTGGGCTCCTCCAGGGGCTGCAGGTGCCTCTCTGCACCTCTGTGCCCTCCACGGGCTGTCAGGGCATAGCTGCTTCACCCTGGGCTTCCCCACAGAGTCTGGGGGATTCTCCCTGCAGCACTGGAGCAGCTCCTGCCCTTCCTTTTGCACTCACCCTGGTGCTCTCTCATATTCTCACCCCAGTCTTCTCTGGCTGTGGTTCCATCTGCCCAATAGCATTTTTTTTTCCCTTCTTGCATCTGTTATCCCAGAGATGTCGTCATTCCATCTCAGCCTCGGCCAGCAGCAGGTGTGTCCTGGAGCCAGCTGGAATTGGCTCTGCTGGACACTGGGAAAGCTCATGGCAGCTGCTCACAGAAGCCACCCCTGTAGCCACCTCACTCCCAAAACCTGACCCTGCCATCCCAACACAGTGGAGAAGGGCAGGGAGAGGTCAAAGGGGGATTTGAGTGGCAAGGAGGGTCCAGGGGACCATGTGAAGGAGCTGGCTGGGAATGCTGGTTGCTTGGTGACACTCTGCACCTGGAGATAGGACAGCATGGGAAAAGCATCCTGGAAAAGTGTCCCTGACTTCTTCCCAGTCAATGGGGAAGTGTCCCTGACCTCTTCCCAGCTCAGGGTCCAAACAGGTGTTAGTGGGGAGGTGGAAATGTTTCCTGTGGATGCGCAGTGCGGTTCTGTGCTCTGGCTGAAGTTTCCACTGCAGTACCAATCTGAGCAGAGTCACTAGATTTTTGTTCTATATATATAATTTACTGGTTGTTTTGAAACAAATGTCACTTGCTTTTCATATTTACGGACAGCTGGGGACCATGAAGCAGCTGTTTAAAGAACTGTATTTACTTTTAGATGTAAACAAAATATTAAAGTGCCCTGCAGAAATCTCTGTGCTCACACAAACAGCTCATATTCTATATTATTTATATGTGAGAGTGTGTGGGTCACTGCAGCTTGTCTCTGCCTGATGCATTAACTCTCCTTATGTGACAGCTCTCTCTGGATGAAGCAAACTGCAGAGGTGGACAGACAGTTGCTGGAGGGCCACTCCAAAGATGCTGTTAAGGGAAAAAAGGTGTCTTTTTTTCTGTCCTCTTAGATTAGCAAGGTGATAAAAAAAATCTCTTTAAACACAAACTTTTCTTGCTGGCAAAAACTTTGCAGATTTTCCTCATGAAAGAATTATAGAAATTTAAAATAAGTATTTGCATAAGTTGGAAGAATGTGATGAGAAGTTGTAGCTCTGAGAAACTGTTCTTACTCATGATGAGCAGTGGCAGATGTGCTTTCTCTCAGCTTGTTCCACGCATTCAGCCACAGCCTTAAAATCCTCCGAGTCTCCCTGACCCCCCTGCCTGGTGGGGAGATTGCCATCACCTGAGAGCTGTTCCCATTTATTTTAAAAACAGGGAAGAGAAGACCCTCTCCTGGAAGGCTAATTAGGGTGTTCAAGGCTGCTGGACTGGGATTCTCATTCTCATGAAATGATTTCACGTGCCATCCCCCAGTGACAATCATTCCACGAGCTTTCCCTGGGCCTGTCAAAGGCTTGGATGAGGGCACACGGGGACGTGTCTTTGGAATGCAGAATGACAAGGTGTCACTTTGGGTGGAAATGCTCAGAAGCAGCTCTGCAGAGGTGCAGGGGACAGGCAGGAGGGACTGAAACTGAGGAGCTGGTAGCTGCATCCCGAGGGTTTGCTCAGGAAGGAGAGGGGATTGCCCGGGGCCAGAATCAACCCTGGGGCATTCCTGCCTCACACTGCAGCAATTTTGGCCTTTCACTGTCTGCAGGAATGAACGTGGCATTTGAGTAGGAGCCAACTTACTCAAAATCTTTCTGGAAAACATTTTTGGAATGTTTTTAGCCTCTGTTGGGGTCAGGATGTTGCATGTGGATGCTTCTCTGGGGCATCCAGTGCTCTTGGTTCAGACAGAGATGGTGTGGTGGGATAACACCAACCTCATAACCTTGGCATTCTGAGGCAGTCTGTGTTCATATTGACTCAGACACATTATAAATTTGGGTGATATCCATAGTATCAGAGGAGAATTTTTATGATTACGTGACACAATGCCAGAAAAACCCCCAAACAATCCGAGGCCTATGAAAATCAGCAGTATGTGCTGAGAAAAATCAATAAGCAATTTGCCCAGAGAATCCCAAAGAGAATGCATGTTTTTTGAGACTTAGAATAACTTTTGCTTATTGATTCCTAAAATCTCCCAGACAGGGAGAAATGTAAATACAGGGATCCTGCTCCTCTGGAGTTCAGTGGGAGGAGGTTCAGGCCCTGAGCTGGCAGCTGTGGGATTTACAAAGGTACGCTCTGCTGCTTAATGAAACTGTTTAATTAGAAAACTTTGTCACAGCCTATACGTGGCTCGAAGGCAGTTTTACCAAACAGGCTGAATAATTCCTGCCAAGCTTTAAAGCTGATTGGTATTCTCAGCTTGGAAGGGAGAGGAGCACGGAGAGCGTTGATAATGAGAGCAGGGCGGCTCTCGGGGACTCGCCCTTGTGGGCTTGGTGGGGATCTTTGTCTTTTGAGCAGCTTCTGGTGTCTTCTGCCACCTGACAAGCCAGAATTAAACTGAAATATTAATAACTGTGTATTTTGACTGGCTTCAAGTCAGCCAGAGTGCTAAATCAGGGCTAACTGAACTCAATGTCACCATGCGTGTAACCACATCTACTTTTAACCAGCTTAACTCTATGTTCACATTGATTTTTTTATTTTCATCTTAAAAGCTTCTGCTTCTGTCAGAGAATGGAGAATTTATTGCTAGCTCACTCTGTGTTTCTGATGTTTCCATGCTTCTGATGTTCCTATGTTAAAAAACCCAAAATCAAACAACAAAGGAAGCTTAAATTAAGAACCCAATTTTCAAACTAAATTGCAGCACAATTTTAAGTGAAGAAAAAACTTTTCAACTTTGGGGTAATTTTCTTATAAGGATAAACCCCATGTTTTGCATATTATCCCTTTTTCACACTGATGGATATAAAAGTACAGTTGAGGCTGTCCACAAGTGAGATTGACAATTTTCTTATTCTTAAAATGCCAAAGGAAAAAAAATCAGTGTCAGTTCTCCAGTCTAATTTTTTTTACTATGCAAATGTGTCCAAAATATTGAGAACTCATGTGGGGAGAAAGTGAAAAATTGTGTCAAACATACCCTTTTCTGTTCTTAAAAATGTCATTGTTTTTGCCTGCCAGTTATTGATCTGCTCTTCCTGACTTAGTGTGGTGCCTGATCTAATTTTACTGCTGGGTACCTCATATCATCATTCTCTGAAATTCTGCCTCATTTCAATCTCCTCACAAAACTCAGCTCAGACTGAAACAGGCTACTACTTTGATTAAAATGTTGAGGCAAAAATTTCCTGGATAAGCACTGAAAAGATTCTTACTGTGGTGATATAGGAAGAGTATTCAGAACTTAGGAAGAATTGTTTCTAAAAGGAGCAGCTTCACCTTAATGTCATTCTTGTGGATTTTATAAAATTTGCTTCATAAAGTCAGATATTTAAAAGACATGCAGCAACCAAGTGTGAAAAAATGAGAACAATGAGTTTTAGAGATGCTCCTGTGACCATGGGCACAGACCCTTAGCTCATATTTTGTGCAGCTTATCAGTATGATGGGTTTCTTTGTGACATGTGGCCTCATCTAATACACATTTCTTCTGTTTCTGTTCATGTCCACTGGCTCTTGCTGCACATTTTGGAGTCCTGTGTGGTCTTGTCTGTGTGATAGCTGAACATGAGCAGTGGCAGGAGCTGTGGCCAGACGCTCCAGTCCCTGCAGTATCTGTGCCCTTCACTGGACTCTCTGGTGTGTTGGAGCCCAGATCTGGACACGTGCTGCAGGTGTGGCCTCTCCAGTGCTAAGAGGAGGGAGAATTTCTCCTCCTGTAAGTGCTGGCAGCATTCCCAGTGCAGCCTGGGCCACTCTAACCTCCTTTGCTGCTCGGCCACGGCGCTGGCTCGTGTCCAGCCTGACCCCCAGCTCCTTCTCTGCCAAGCTGCTTCCAGCCTGTGTGAGCTTAGCCCACCCCTGGGGCAGTAATTTTCACTTTCCTTCATTACCATTATTGAGTTTCAGGCCGTTCACCCTGGCCCATTTTTCCATCCAGCTGTGGTCTTGCTGAAGGATGGCCAGAGCTGTCAGCACATCCTCGGCTCTGCCCAGTGATGAATCACGGGCCAGGCTGATGGGAGTGCCCTCTACCCCAGCAGCCCGGTCATTTAATAAACTATTGAGCACTATTGGCACCAGTATTGATCCCTGGGGGATGGAGATTGGGCTTTGTCCTTTCTCGAGGAAAATCCACTTTTGGAGCTTTTCAGCAGTGGCAGCTCCTTGTGCATAGACACAGCAGTTCTGAGACATCAGGAGCCTCTCGGATGTAAATTGGTGAGAAAATCGTGCTGCACCTTCTCAGTGATAACAGTCCCTCACAGTGTGTGGAGTCACGTAACACCACAGAGTCATAGAATCATTTAGGTTGGAGAAGGCCTCCAAGATCATTGAGTCCAACATTTAACTGATATTTAATGCCTTTTTCATATTTTTTAAGATGTCTGTATATTTGCAAATAGCCTTGCCTTAGCAATGTTACACAACCCAGATAAGAAGAGAACTCAGCAATTCCAGGGGCTCAGCTTGCTCCTACCAGGTTAGGGGGATTGGCTGCTGCACCTCAGAGTTTTACCCCACCCCTGTCACAACAAATAACTTCTGTGAGCCCTATCCCATCGTTACTCATGGAAATTTTAGGCAGAAAGTATCTTTTCCTTGAAAGTGGTTGGTAATTTAGGACAGAATATAGTATTTTATGAAGCAAACTCAGACCTTCCCTCTACATGCATGTGACTTCTGGAGGTAAGTTTTGCACTTCAGTAAGAATTGGGTAGAGTTTTGAATGAAAATAAAGAAATAAAGTTTTTATTTTTCTTACTGATTCCCTCTTATAATGGAAACTTATGCTCTGGATTTTAGGAAATCAGGCACAAAATGCCACCAGCAGCTCTTTTTCACTCAAATCCTTTAAAAGGTTTCTGGATTGGAAACCTGACTTATTTCCTACAATTTCTATGACTACTGCCAAAAATCCTATAACTGGGGAATAGGACATGAAACCCTTTCCACTGACTCCTTGCAGCTAAAGCCCATTTTCTGATGGAAGAAGTTTGTGCAGAACAGTTAAATCTTGTTGGGAAAAGAGTTTCATGCAAGGTAGGAAGCTTGTAAATGTGTTCAGGTAAAAAGAGTGCTCTAATTTTTGCTGATTTTGCCTTAGGAGCACAACAATGATGTCTGAGGTGCTTCTCCTGCTTCTGGAATTGGTATTCCCTCAGCAGAAAAAGCAGATAATTTAAGAGGATAGATAAAGATTATTTTTGTATGCAGCTCCTTGTTCAAGGTGGTTGAAAGGATGAGATGAGACAGGATGAGAGGAAGCAGCCTCAAGCTGCCCCAGGGGAGGTTTAGATTGGTTATTGATATATATCCAATATAAATTGGAAAATATTCTTCACAGAAGGGGTTGTTAAGCACTGGCTGCCCAGGGCAGTGATGGAATCACCATCCCTGAGGATGTTCAAAAAACATGTGGATGTGACACATGGGGACAAGGTTTAGTGCTGAGCATGGGGGTGGTGCTGGGTTGGTGGTTGGACTTGATGATCTTAAATTCTTATTTTTACAATTCTGTGATTCTAAGAGGCTTCACCTTGCTTTGGGGTGGTGCTGGACCACCTCCTGAAGCAGCTTCCAGGGGCAGAGTCCAAGCTGAGTGATGGCCACAGGAGAACACTTTGGAATAAAGTGTGGAGCTGCTGTTGAAGGAGAGTCCTCACATGGGCTGTGCCCCTCTTCCTGTGCCCCTATCCCTGAATCCCTCTGTTATCCTTGGAGCACCAGGGCACGTGGGTTTGGTGAGGGAGTGGAGGAGTTTCTGCAGCCCAGGACAATTTGCTCTCTGTGCTGGAAATCTCTGGATGGGAACCTCTTTGCTTTCACACCCTTCACAAACCAGAGCTACTTGTGTCACTGCAAGGCATTCATAGAAATACTTTGGGACTTGGAAGTGTTAGAACAATGCCATTCAAATCCCTTGGGTGCAGTAGGAATATGTTCCCTGGGTGCTGGGGAGCAGCTCATTTCTGGTGGGTGGTGCAGTGGAGTCCCAGGGTTCCAGGATATTTGCACTTGGGCAAGCCTGCCAGAGAGCTGGGGAGGGCACTGGGGCAAGGGGGAGCACCTTTGAGCTGCAGGAGGGCAGGGCTAGATGGGATATTTGGGTGAAACCCTTCCCTATGAGAGTGGGGAGGCACAGGGTGCCCAGAGAAGCTGTGGCTGCCCCTGGATCCCTGGCAGTGCCCAAGGCCAGGCTGGATGGGGCAGCCTGGGCTAGAGGAAGGTGTCCCTGCACACCTGCACACGGCAGGGGGGGAATGGGATGATCTTTACAGCCCCTTCCCACCCAAACCATTCCAGGATTCTCTGCTCTCAGACCAATGCAGAGGAGTGGGTCAGACCACAGGCATTGATTGCTTCAGCTGCTCATGCCCCACATGATTTATTTTTATAACTCATTATCTATCAGTGCTAAAACTGCTCTGACTGAACATCAAAAGCAGCCTGCAAAGGGAAGAATGGCATGGCAGAGTAGCTGCCTGAGAATGTTTCAGGCTGCAAACCTCTGCCAAAACACCTCTGCAGTTTGTCTCTTCCCTGTGAAAAGATTTTGTTTTTCTTCTCAGGCTCTGTTAGATTCTGCCTACAGTTGTTATAATTTTCCTAGCCAGTTATAGACATTAGGGAAAAATACCTTGCAAGGATGAGGTAAATGGAAATTTGTCTTGTCTGTTGAGCTCAGCGGGTTGAAAAGGAAAATATCCATAGTATTTATTTCTATTATATTAAAATTGCTGCCTACATCTCCCAGTGCCTTTAAAACAACAGAAAATTAGATTTTTTTTTCCACAGGGCTGACATTCCCATCCTGTTGTGTTATGCTTTTTTATTTTTTTTGGTATTTCCCTTTGTGCTGTTAGCCCAGGCTCTGGCACTTTGCTAAGTAAGGAGCTAAGGCTGCTGATTTGTGTAACACCTGTCATTATTTCAAAGCAGGCCGACAGCTTTAATAAACCCTTTTTGCAGGCAAAGAGGGAGCTGTATTTCACAGATCCAGAGGGAAAGCTGGCATCTCCCTGCCTGCTGCATCCTGCCTGCCTGTGGCAGTGCTGAATCAATAACTGCTGCTCCCAGTCCCTCCAGAGCATCCCTCAGTGCCTGGCAGTTCCAACCAGAGAGTCCCCAAACATTCCAGCCTCTCCCCCAGGCTGTGCATGCTTGTTAGCTCCCCTCTTCCCCTTATTTTTTATTGGGAATGCTGTGTATGCTTCATTACAATAAATGCTTTGCTGTTAAATTTTCTCCAGTACATTTTGGCAGCTGCATAACAGATAGATGGCTTCTCTCCCCACAGTGCAGGAGGACCCTAAATTAGGAATACATTTCCCTTCAGCTTTGGGGATTGTTTTATTTTATTCCTTTCTAAGGTGAGGGCTCTCTCATATATGGGAAAATGATGCTCCCAGGTGGGAGCTCTTCAGGGACCTCAGTGGTTCATAAAGAAAACTCCAGGTGGGAGCTGCAGGTGAAGGAATCCAAGTTAGGCTCTGCTCAGCTCCCTCATACAGGCAAGCTCTCCTTGCTCATTTTCAGTAGTTCAAGCACTCAGACTGCTAAATGGGCTGAGCTACAAAATATTTAATCAGGTTTCCCAACTTTTCCTTATGATATGCAATAATCATGATGAAGAAGAAGGGCTGGACCCCACTCTTCTAGGCAACTTGGGAGCACATTTTAAATTCTTCCTTTCACCAAGAAAAAAATCTCAACTTTTTAAAAATACCTGGGTGAGAGTTGGTGTGTGTGCACTGCCCCAGTCCAGTCCTCAGAGGTGCTGGGTGCTCCTGGTTACACACAGCCAGGACCAGTATTCTAAAGGCATTCAGAGATTATGCTTCATCCTGCTATAATCCCCTACTTCATGATAATTTCTATTATAAAATCTGCTTTTCAAAAATGACCCAAAACACCTTTTTCTATTTTTAAAGAATATTTTTAAATATAAGAAAATTTAGGCTTTTAATTCCTTGTGCTTTCCAGAAGAGGCTCAGGAGCAGATGCAAAGCCAGACTTGAGAAAAGAAGGAACAAAAGATTTTTCTGAGTGATCAGGGAATGCAGCATGCTTGGTGGGATGATGGTGATCCTGAAGGGAAGGGCTCATCCAGCAATAGGAGGCAAAAGGAAGTGGGGACAGCTTCCTACAAGCCCTTTTAGCTGCTTTCTCTCCCCTTTGTACTGCCTGTATTTTAAGAAAGATTAGCTGTGACAATTTTTAGTCTCATTTTGGGTTAAAATGCCTCTTTCTAGTTCTGAGGGTAGACTTCCAGAAGGACTGTGGCACTTCAGAGCTTTGACAGGACTCAGCATCTTGTCACACTTGTGAACATGAGTAGCAGCATGAAGAGATTTCGGTTATGTTCGTTTTCCATTTGCTCTTTTTGCAGGCTAGAAAGGGCAAAAATATCTAAAATCTAATCAGAAGGTGAGGGATAGGTCTGTATTTTCTGTATCACTAAGCCATGACTGCAGTGCAGGTGGTGGAGCTGTAGGAATAAATGACTGCTAATGAGAATTAAAGGAGTTCAACTTCATGTGTTAATTTATTTATTTACAGGCACTACACTGAATTTTGGACAGGAGTTCATGCCTTTCCTAAAGGCACTCACACAGACTTCTGTTCAGGCTTTCCCCTCTTCCCATTTCCATGGGCAATGTTAAAGGATGTAAAAAAAATTTGTCTGTTCTGGTTCCCATGCCAACCTATGGAGAGAGGTCCGACATAGCTGAATTTAAAGCAGGGATGATGATTTCTTCTCAGGATGTGGGAATGGTTACCTCAGGCTAGAGCACACTGACACTCCAGCTGAAATCCCAGGTCTCTGGAGGTCATTACTCCACCCAGAGATGCTGCAGCATTTTTTATTACTGTGGTTATGGCACTGCAGCCATTTTGCAACTGGTTTTTATGGGCATCTCCATCCTAAAGATCAAGCTGGGAGTTTCCCCCAAGGAACTTCCCTTGCTTGTTGCTGTGAACAGATGTAGTCTGAAGAAGGGCCAGCAAATTAATTAACAAACTAGTCCACCAAATCCAGCAAATTAATCCAAACAATTAACAAGCTACATATTTGTGTCTTCTGATATAAGTTGGTGTCTTCTGGCACAAATATCTTTCTGTACCTCTAGCTAGAACAAAGTGTGAAACCACTCCCAAACCACTCCATTTGGAGTAACCAAGATTTCACTGCAAATTAATGGAAAGAGAAGTGCAGGATTTTTCAGTTCAGTGCTCTAAAGCCGATTTAATACATCACAAGAACTACATTTCACACTGATGTGAGCAACCTGTTGGAGCTGAAGATGCCTCTGCTCACTTCAGGGGAGCTAGGTCACAGGATCTTTAAAAGGTGCCTTTCAACTACAACAGCTCTGTGGCACAGAAAAAGATAACCAGGACTTGTATTTACTCTGCAGACTTATCCTTGTTTCCAGCTAGGCACATATAGGGATAAAAACCTGGATTTTGCAGGGCCTGGTTTGTGCTGCTGGTTTCCCAGTGACAACTCGGACTGCTACACTGTGCTGGTCATTTTGTGAGCTCTGGAGATGGAAAACCTTGGCTGCAGGTTTTCAAACGCTGGTTCACAGCCAGCAGAGACCCCGTGGTGTCTCAGCCACGAGCAGCTTTGCAGAAAGGAGCAGAGAGTGCCAGGGAGCACGGAGTGTGTGGCTCCTGGAGGCAGATGGTGCTGTTGGCCAAGGAACGGTGCTGCAGAGGCTGCAAGCTCCCCAGACAGACCCCCGCAGACAATTGCAATGATGACGGCTCTCAGAACTCCTCTGAGATCAGCAGGCAGCCCTCAGGATGGGGATGCTCCCAGAATTTTAAGCAGGGTTGTTGTGATTTGTGGGTGTTGCGGGTTTGGAGGAGCATCAGCAGCTCTGTGTGCACCTGTGGGTGTGTGTGAGCTGCTCAAACCTTCCCTTCCCTTCCCAGGAATTGCTTCAGGAATGCTGTTTCTGGGGGGCAGAGTGGCTCTCTGCTGGGCTTTAATCACATGCTGCTTCATGGAATCACTTTGAGGATCACTCAGCACACTCCTGGCCTCATTGACCATGCCCAGGCTGCAGTAAAACACAGCCCTGGCTCAGGATTGCTGTTGAGCATGACTTTATGAACAGTGGGAAAATGGAGATTCAGGCCTTTCAGATGGGAAATGTGACATTCTTAGTGGCAAGTTGCACTCAGCAGAATGAGAACTGTGTCTTTGCTCAGAGCTTGAGGGGAAGATAAAAAAATTGTGTTTGAAGAACTGCTCAAGCAACTATTGCACTGATACATGAGCCACAAACCAGTGCAAGATTCTTGGGACTGTCCCAACCATCAGCAAGGCCACTCATGCTGGCAGGAATGTGCACTGGGGCAGAGAGGTTTGGGATTTTGGGCAACACCCTGGAATCCCAGCTTGTGTTTGACTCATGCTGGCAGAACTGGGTCAGCCAGAGCACATGTGAGGGGCACAGTCAAGGGTGGCTGAGGTGGCACCTGAGCCTAGAAGGGGCCTCACCTTTCCATAAAATAATCTGCCTTCTTTTTCCATCAGCTCTGTAAGTGCTGTTTTTATGGTTATGCTATTGCTGAGCCCAACTCCTGGAGAATGATGAAATCTAATAAACATGCCGAGCTCTTTTATTCATCATTAGACTCTGAACACCTTAGGATTCTCTTGGGTCACATTTCAGAGCTTTTCTCTGCAGGGCCCTTTTACCAAAACAGGCCTGAGCTATTCACACATTCACAAGAATCCTGAGGAATGAAGGAGCTCACTGCAGATTCGTGTGAGCTGAATCAATATCAAGGGCATGGAGATGAGCACTGTGATTTTATGCCTCTGTCTTTTTGGTTGGTAAAGTTCTCTGTGAGATAAAACTGGAGCCTCAGAATTTTTTTTCTTTATCCAGCTCTCCTTTAGTCTCAAGTTTTCCAGAGCCAGGTTAAAAGTTAGCAGAGGAAAAGAAAAGTCTCCATTTGTAATACAAGTGCCTCTAAACCAAAAATACTTTAAAAATTCTTCCTTCACTTTTCCTCTTGTTCCTCATGTCCTTATGCTCATTTTTAAGGTGCAAGGGAGAGGAAAAATTTCAACCTGAAATTTTAATTAAGGCTCTGTGAATTTTTAGCAACTAACCTACAGAAGCAATTTTAGAGTTGAAAACTCAACAAGGAAATCTGTAGCTTCTACCTAAATGCCTTTCTTGAGCAAAGTGCTATTTTTTCCCAGACAATTATTACACCAGTTGTGGATTTATTTTTGTCTACTTCCAGTGTTTGTGTATGATATCTCACCAAATATGAGCTCAGAAAAGTGTCTACTGAAAAACATTATTATCAGGTGAGAGGGGCTATATTTATGGGCTTGCTAGCAAATTTATGATGGATAAGTAAAATTGGAAGCAAATAATAATGGAAAATCTCACTTATTTTTACACTGTCAGTGAAAGAGCTGTAAGGCAGATTCATGTGATGTGGAGCAAATATTTATTTCCAGTTAGAGTCATTTTATTTGAGTGTAGTGGGTGAGCAGCTGGGTGCTGCTTACTTATAAATTAGGCTTTGGGGTCTTGTTTTCTTCATTTTGAGTCTTTGTCAGGAATAGTCCATGCCTGGCAGGAAAATTGCTTTCTTATGAATCTCTGGACCCTGTTATTCAACTCAGCCTTCTCTGGGCCTGACATCTACTTTTTTCTTACATTATTTTTTTACTTTTCTATGCATTTTCAAACTCTGATTAGATATTAAATGTTAATCTTTATAATTGTTTTGGCATCCAAGATAATAATCCTAAAATAACCCTTTGATTTTCTTTTTTCTTGGCTATGAAATCAGTGCACCCACTGATATTTTATTGGTAAAGAGCTCATTCTGATGAAGTCTTGGGGATATTTAAGAATTATTAATACCAAAGCTGTCACTTGACAATAAACATTTCAGAGCAGATTTGGGAGGACATCAGTGAGTTATAAGAATACACAGTTCCAATTTTTTTTCCAAAATTTGAATGTGGAGGGTGGAGTTTTAAAAGGCTGATACCTTTCATTGGCAGCCTATTTCAGGAAAAAAAAAATAAACCCATCAGTTTATTGCGAAGATTAGTTCAAACTGTGGCTCTACCAGAGCCTAAAAAAGGTAATTAATTGTGTAAGGAGCCCAGGTTGCAAAGCTTCCATCCCATGAAGCAATACACAATTAATCCAACCTTAAGGATGTGTGCTAAATCCAGATGACCCTTTGGCAGTGACAGAATGAGTAGCTCTGGGCACATAGAATGAAGTTCTCCAAAGACAGGATGCCCTGGAGGGATAAAACTACCTGGAAAATTAAAAAGGGGAAATATCCCTTTCTCTTCTCCCATGTTCCCCTCCCATCCCTATGCCATGCCTGCACACAACCCTTCACATCTTAATTGATTTATATGTGGGCAAACATCACCTGCATGACTTATTTCTGAAAGGATTTTAATGCTTTGGAAGTACTTAAGGGGGGAACAGCCAGATTCATAGCTGGCATAACTCTGAACAGCTCTGCTGAAGTCAGGGGATTTATAATGACTTGAATACTTTGGAACCAGGCTTAAAATATGCAGCTACAGAACTGCAAGGCTTCCTTAGTCAGAAAAGTTTTTCTTTGGGTGAATCTCACACTGGAGGATGAAATACCTCAATCCTTTCAGCAGGAAGATAAGGGGAATGGTTCACACTGGTTCACCTGCCAGAGCTGCTGCATTTATGGCCAGTGTGACTCAGGAAGATCTGAGCCCCAGCAGGTGGGGGACAGCTCTGTGCAGGGAGGAGCAGTGTCTGTGGATATCTTCCTGCCTTACCTGCTCTGATGCTGTGGTAAGGATTTATTTATGTCTGCAGTGCAGCTTGCCTTGTCTGAAGACTCTGCTTGTTCCCATCTGCTGCTGCAAGGGAGGAGCTGATGCAGCTGGATGGGAAGGGGAGCCCAGGACTGCAGCCTTTGCTGTGGACACTCTGCAGCCAAAACCTCCAAAACTATTTTGCTGCAATTTTTGGAATTCTTCTGTGGGGAATCTGATCTCTTCTCAGGACAGACTCATTTCCCAGGGGGTGGTGTGCTGTCTCATGGGACCCAGGCTCCCCAAACCTGCCCTGTGGCCCTGCCTGACCACTTCAGGGAATGCAGGTTCCATTGCTGCTCAAACCAGGCACAAACCAACCCCAACAATTCAATTGTTTGGGGCAGACTGAGGTGTCTCCCTCAGTGGCCCTGGGCACATCCCTCTCACAGAGCCCAAGAAGAGATGCAGCCAGAAAAAAGGGATGATTCCATCCTTATTTGGGGATCCCAGCCACAAACCAAGAGACTAAATCAAGTCTCAAACTGTGCAACCAGAGGTGATTCCCTCCCCCCAAATCCCCCAAGACCCCAAAGCCTAATTTATAAGTAAGCTGCAGCCAGCTGCTCACCAACTACACTCCAATAAAATGACTCTAACTGGAAATAAATATTTGCTCCACATCACATGAATCTGCCTTACAGCTCTTTTCACTGACAGTGTAAGAATAAGTGAGATTTTCCATTATTATTTGCTTCCAATTTTACTTATCCATCATAAATTTGCTAGCAAGCCCATAAGAGGAACCTCATTCAGACCAAGATTTCCCTCAAAGTAGGTCTGGAGGAAGTCTGCCCTGCAATGGGCTCCAACTCCACTGCTCTCAGCAGGGCAGCAAACAGAGGAGCAAGGTCTGGAGCAAGCTCAGAGAAGGAGTGAGATCTGGGGCAAATAAAATGTTCAGGGTCATTTCAGGGTTGAGCCACTGCACTTCCACGAGATGACTTTATGTCACAAAGGAATGAAACACCAAATCCTTTTAAGGAGCCCAAAATGCAATTTGTGTGACAAACACCAGCAGTGTATGTGAGAAGCAAAATTATGCACCACGAGCAGCCCCTGTGTTCCTGCTGCTTATCAGCCCTTCCAAGACAGTTGGCTAACAGCCTCATCTGGGAATTTCGAGTAATACTCAGAATTCCTTTGAACACAGAGTTCCATTAGCTGCAAATTAATTGGATCTGTAGGTCAGTGGCAAGTGGATTACCACAGTGGAGGAAAGTGGTGAGCACACTCACATTCACAGCACATCAGAAAAACTCTCTGGGAACAATCTTTGGAATGTTTCCACACAGGATGCATCTTATGAGTCTTAGGATTTCAAAAATAGTGCTTCCAGCAGCAATGAAGAGCTGCTGGGAACAATGGCAAATTGCTTTTTATTGTCCTGCACATCTACTGGAGATATTCCTATTTTATTTTAGATAATAATAAACTCTGGAGTTCAGAGTGGTATGGTCTGAAGGGACAATTATGGCATAGCTAAAGCCTCTTAATTTTAATCTTAAGAAAGAAGTTCCCAAAATCTGTGGAACTTCTGAGCTTTCCCTAAGATTTTTTTGTGGATCTCTATCTATGTGTTTACTATTTTCCCCTTGCTTTCTGTTTAGGGCTTTTTTCCCTTTGTTTGTTTGTTTTGCTAATTTTTAGATTATGTTTTGGGGTTTTGGTTTTGTTTGCTTGGGGCTTTTTTTTTTTTTTTTTTTTTCCTGATTTACGTTTTTTTCCTTGGTTTGGTTTTTGGTCTTGGTCCTTTTTTTTTTTATTTTTTTTTTCCCCATGAATGTATATAAACAAATCCCTAGTTCTTATAATTTCTACCCCTAGTCTCATCACTTTCTGTTGTCCCTTTTAGGTTGGATCCTTGCCATCCTTCCTCCTTTCCTTTATCTCCTGGTAGTGGTTTTCCACAATGGGAGCTGAAGAACTCCATGTAATTCCCAATTTTCCTCATATCTTTGCTAGGAACTAATACACAGCAAACAAATCATCTTATATTTCCCAGAAACATCAGCTGCATGGGCTTTAGATTAATTCTATTTATTTTTTCAGCAGATTTAAAAGTTTGCAGAATTCCACAGATTTCCACAATGCTGGGGATTGGTGATGTTTTGTGGATTGGCCTGTTCTCTGGTGATGGAGTGTGTGTAATAATCATTTTCCAGTATTCAAAAATTAGGAGCAAAGGCAGCTCAGTGCCTCCAGTCTGTGATAATTGATGCTGGTTTTATGGATTATATTTTCTTTACTGAGGACCTTCTCGCTGAGCAAATTTGACAAATGAAAACACTTGCTGAGATTTTATTTCTCTGGCAATTTTCTCTGTTTACTTCCACCACCAATATCATATTTTTGTTTGTGAAAGGAAGAGTTATTGTTTATCCTCGTTATTTGCCTCTTAGAGCTGAAGTAAAAATAACTGATATTGAGGACACATTAAAATGGAAGCAGGTGGAAAAGAGCAGATTCTGAAAAAAAAGCCAGAATTAGAGAAAATTTTACAAACTTGCTTATGGAAAACTACAGCAAGTTACTACAGAAGACAAATTATGATTTAACTTGCAGGGATATTTGGCTTTTTAAAAATTTTGCTGGACACCTTAAAGATCTAAACCACACTTTTAAGAATTCCATTTATTTTGTTTCTCTGGTAAGCACCAAGTGCTGGCAATGCAGAGCAGGAGGCAGTTTATTTTTCTGGGCATATTTAGCAGCTGAAGACATAGGATATACTGGAAAACCTGAGTGACAGCCTCTGTTTCCCATTCCCCCTTTTTGGAAGATCACTCAGCCTCCAACCCTCTTTTCCTGTCGATATTTAGGGTCTTCTCTCCCACCAGTCTCAAGGTGTGCTCTGCACCCCCCTCTGGAATCTCCAGGGGCTTTGGCACAACTCCCACCTTTTCAGGAATGCACAAAGCAACAAATTGGCTTTAGGTTTTAAGGTTTTTTCGAAAAATAAAGAAGACAAATAGACACAAAGCTTTTCAACCAGGTGCGTGGCTCGGTGCCATGCAAGGAAATGAACTGGAATTAATCCCTTTTCTCTGCAGGTCTTGCAGGAAAGGTGCCTCAGATGCTCCTCACCAGGCAGGAACTCAGTGTATATCAGCAGATAAAGGGGAGAGGTGTATTTATACAAAAAGCAAATAAGCTGAGAACTGGGATAACCACACTACCCCAAAGGGAATGATCTGGACAGTGTTTATTTTTTTGTTAGAAGCTGAAGAAAGTGTCACTGTTAAATTTTGATGAGAAGATGCACACCCACACCCCCACTTACAGCATCAACTGATGCTGATGTAATGAAATGTGGATTAAAAACGTGATTTTTTTTTTTAAGTCCAAGCTGTCTGCTGCAAAATCTGTTCCTATTCAATCTTTCTTTATTTTTCTTCCTTGTTTGTTTGTAAAGTGATTGAAATGGTCAAGCCTGGAAATTTCCATCACTCTCTTTCTATAAATTAAAAACTTCATTTAATAGCCTTTTACTTGTAAATTTTAACTTATTCTGACAGCATTTAAAGTAAATATAAAGATAAGCTTTGAAAGAGAATATTTAATCATTTTCCTAGTGTAAAACAAAATTTATTTCTAACCTTAGATTTTAATCATGCCATGAAGAAATAGTTTTAGTAACAAATTTATATACTGGCTCAGTCTCTAAAACATGATTTAAGGTGTGCTACAGCACAACAGGGCATCTTTAATTGTCACTCTCTAACACTCTGCTAAGAAAAGTGTGATTGATGTCCTTTAAATGTTTTGTAATTTTTTCTTTAAAAGAAAATAGATTTATTGGCATTCTCTGGGGTCCAAGTTCCTCCATTATGTATGTCTGGAGCTACTTAAAAATTTCAGATGTAGTCACATCTCTTTTACCTTCTCTTTTCTTTAACTTCATTAAGCAACCTTAAAGCCATGGGACCAGACCTGCTATCACTGATTTATGATTATCTTTTGAATTCCTTTTGTAACCCACATATGAACCAATCCACAGAAAAAGCAGCATTTTGTTAAGGGCAGTCAAAGCCAAAGTAACTCCATATTTCTTCTTTTCATGCTTTACTGTTTGAAATCCCACTGAAATATTATTGCCAATGTTTTTACCTTCTCTGTGCTTTAAACCAATTTAAGAAGAAAGTCTAATTAAAGCAAGAGCTGTTAGTGATAAGAAAGAGAAAAGAAAGGATGACAACAATTCTTCTGTACTGTTAATAAAAGCATAATGCAGGAATCCCCCTGGGAGGGAGGGGAGGCCCTGGCACAGGGTGCCCAGAGAAGCTGTGGCTGCCCCTGGATCCCTGGAAGTGTCCAAGGCCAGGCTGGACAGGGCTTGGAGCAACCTGGGACAGTGGAAGGTGTGCCTGCCCATGGCAGGGGGTGGAATTAAAAGATTTAAGGTCCCTTCCAACTCAGGCAGTTCTATGATTCCTCTTTTGTTCCTATTAATTATAATGAAATTAATTTCTATTTAAGTGAAATTACCTTTCCAAGTGTTTTTTCTTCTTAATACTTTTTTTTTAAATCTCATAGTACTTCATAAGAAGCAAAACAATCTCCCTAGGATCTGTAAACTGGCACATATGGGGGGATTTAACACCTGTGGAAGGATTGCTTGGGAAGGTGATGTGTGTGAAGCAGTTGTCTCTCCTTGTGCTGTGAACAATGTGATGACTCTGGAGTCAGAGCAGGAAGAATGTTAAAAGCTGTGGGGATATTTGTTGATAAATCTGCAGGAGTTGCAGTTGGCTGTACTGCTTCCCTCCCCCACATCCTTCACTGAAAATTCAGTGCTGACTGACTCTCCCACCCACTCCCTGTCAAAAACCCTCTGAGTGCTTGGTTTGAAAAACATAATGTCTGAATTTCCTGATGTAGCTGTTGCCAGCTTGTCTAAACTCACACAACACCAAATTTTCTCCAAGCTCTAAAGGTAGAGCACGTATTAGAAAATACTCTTTCCCAGATTAGCGAGGTTGTTTCCAAACTTTGAAAAAATAATAAGAAAACTCAATAAGTAATGCTTCTGTAAGACAAATACACAAAGCAAAGAATGTCTTCTATTGTGTGCTTTGTTGGGCATTCCAAAACTGATGGCTCTCCTGGGACCTGTATAATTCACACAGGACTTTAACCTGTGATTAATTGCAAAGGCAGCAGAAGCTTTGCTCCTTCCCACTTGTGCTTTCATCAACACTGAAAATCCTAAAGTAAATCTGGTCTAGGCTCTAAGAGACTCAAGTGACTTGCTGGGCTGATTAAAAACCAGCCTTGGAACAGCACTGGGGAAAACTGGGATCTCTGGGAGGGAAACATCTACCAGACACCAGTGCTGCAGAGAGCAACTTGGTTTTTGTGAGGGGAAAAGTGACAGTGAAAGAGTGAAAAAAGGGATCTGCACAAGTGCAAAGCTGGTGTGTGGGAGAACAGGTAGGACTTTAGGATTTGGGGATAATGTTTTTATGGGGATTTGTGAATTTCTGACGTGCTCTAGGGGTGGAGAGAGGAAAATGGTGGTAATGCCATGGGAGCACCAGCTTCAGCTGAACCTTTGCAGGGTGAATTCCAAACTGGGGAGTTTGGCCATGCAAAAAAAACCCTTTTGGCTGATGCTATTGGAAGTGCACATCTTCCTGGATGAAGGTGAATGATCTGTGAGCAGGGGATTGCTCTCACTGCAGCCTAGAAATGAACATTCCACAGGAAACCCAACATCATTATTTGTGTTCCAGAGGCTCTCACAAAGCTTCAAGGCTATTAGGATAAGGTGAGAGGAAAGGGTGAGGTATAGAAGGGAGGGATAAGATTTCATTCTGGATTTTTGTCTGGTTTGAGCCACTTCTGTTCTTTGTCAGCCTATTTCAGCCAGGAGCTGGGTCAGCCTTGCACGGTGGAATGCTTTTCTGCAGATGACAAAAGTGGCTCTGCTGTGGCTGTAGCTCAGGAGAGGAAGTGGGAACACAAGATCCATCTTGGGAGTGGAGACTGGGCACATCCCAGTGTGCTGACTGAAAAGGAGAATATAGGTTTGTGGAAGGCAGCCAAGCTCTTCTTGGAAGAGCTGGAAAAAGCACTCAGGAGCACCTCTGGCAGCCACGACTCCTTGAGGTGTGTCTCACCCAGCACAGGAGGTACTTGCGAAGGGTTAGGATCACTTCCCCGCTTTCCTCCCCTCACAGACCCCACAAAGCCCACTGCTCTCAGCAAGAGGGTGGGAGTGCAGAGCTGTGCAAGTTGTCCTTGGGAGCTCGTCGCTGTCACTGCGGCGGTGGCACTGCCCCAGCTGTCGCTCCCTCCCCTGATCCTGCACCTGCCCTGGGGCACAGCCGGGCTCTCCTCCCTCCTTTCAGAGATATTCAGGGAGCCGCCAAAGGAAGCGAGATAAGCCACACCAGCAAAATAAAGCAGAGGAATAAGGAAGTAAATGGTTCTGCCTTTCAGTTTTTGGAAATGCACGAGGAGAGGCAGCAGCTGGAGCTGAGCAGGGGAAGGGCAGAGCTGTAATCAAGATGCTCATTTTTTGGCAAGCCCCAGATGCAGATCAAGAAATGCAAAGTTTGTGCTGACGAGGAGACAAGGGCCTCAGTTCTCATCCAGCAGAGGGTAAATTAAAAAATAATTATGGAGAACAGCAATTTCTCTCCAAGGGTTCAATGCCTTGCGTATTTACCCCAGAGTTATTTTCTTTCTGTAGATGAAACAGAAAGGTCTGGGAGTTAGTCTGGGGATATTTAATACCTGTTTACTCCTCTAACATCCTTACTCTGCCCACAGGCCATGACCCCTCCAGCTGGCAAGCATGAACTGGTCTGGAAGGGGAGTTCTCTTGGTGGTTTGGTTTAGGAGAGGTTGGGAAGAGTATAAGCAAAGTTGTAAATGAGTGGAACTCCTAGGCAAGAAAACTCAGAAACAGCAAAGACAGGTTTTTCTCATTTGGTATTTCCATGGATTGAGAGAATTTGGTTTTGGGGGAATGGACATGAGCAATATTTGCACACCTAAATGAATATTGAACGAGTGTCTCAGGCTTGTCCTAGAACTATCCAGGCAGCCCTACTACTGCATCATGGGTTCAGTTCAGTGTAAACATGGAATCAGTAAAGAAATCTGTGTCTTTGGTCTCTGGCCCTTTGGACAACATCACATTAAATCTTGATGTTACCCCTATGCGATCTGTTCTTTGTCCCAGACAGTAAGTGAAATAGGTCTATAAAGAGCATGGATTTAAGGAGAAAGTACAGGTTCTTGGACAGTTAAGTGGTTTTTATTTTGTATTTCCATTGCCCCATACATTACAGCATAGGCTGCTCTTCAGTATATCATGGGAGTGCAGAGAAAATATGAATAGCTTGGCTCATAGATTTAAAAGATCATGCTGTGTGTGCTCCCACCTCCTCTTTGAAATTACCCTCAGTGTAAAACATGTATTTACATTCAGATCAGAAGTATCCACAAGAGGCATGCAGCTGTGGAATGTGTTACATATTGTAATTATAAAGATATATTTGTTCCCTTTTCCTGGGAAAATTCTGTTATTGATTTGTTCTCACTTCTGCTCACCTTCACCGAAGCGGTGGGGGGAAAGTGGATTTTATGGGGAACAACGTTAATTGCCTTATCTCTGGGGAAGAAATACAGTCATTGAAAACCTCACTTACAACTGGGTAACAATTCCTCTGAACAGACTTAGAATAATGATCCAAGCCATGCTCTTTCTTAATTAAGACTGTGGTTATAGATGGTTACCGAGATGCTCGGAAGGTTTCGGCAAAAGAGAAAGCCTAGAAAGTTAAAGGGGAAAAAATATAATGTCAAGAACATTTAAAAAATGAAATGAAAGCTGTAGCTCCTCTAAATTGTTTTGAGAACAGGAGTTTTCCAGCAGATTCAAAGCCATCTGGACAAAAGCTTGAATTTTACTTTTAATCCTTCAAAAAAAGAAGCAAGAAGGAGTTAAAAGACCAAAAAAAGAACTAACTCAATCCCCAGACCCCACGAAGAGATCTCTGTGCAACGTTCTGACCCTCAGACTTGGCTCTTGTTTTCCTGGACATAAATGGAGACAAACTCCACCAGAATGAGCAGATGAGGCCAGGGAGGCACACGAGGTCTGTCCAGGATTAGCTGCATTAACAAAGAGGATTTGTAAGCTTGAACCTTTTCACCTCTCCTAGAGGCAGTGTCCCAAAATTGCTCATGGGTTGGATTGCTTTGGAGGTGCTGCTTTGAGAAGCAGTAATGAGCATGAGGAACTATTATGTTGGCTGTTTTTCTTGAGCTGCAGGCCTTTTTCAGTTCTGAAATATAAGCACCTCCAAAATTACTGCAGCAATATGGATATTGTTGCTAGAAAATTCTTTGTGGTTGATATAACCCTTCTATTCCAGTTTAAGAATGGTTACAATATGCCCATTAAAAAAATAAAATAGAGGTGAGGAAAAACAAACCCTGTGTTGCAGAGAACATTGCATCAGATAAATAGATCCATTTTCTTGGCAGAATAACAACATTTTTCCTTCTTTGATATGGGGCAAATGGAACTGCTGAGCTGTGTTCTCTGCTGAGATTAGAGATGTATTTGGAGCCCAGAGCTCCCCTCTATCACAAGTTAGTATTAACAAAGCCACAAAAGCCTCTCTGCTTTAACCACTGCTACTACTGCTGTTAAAGAGTGCTTCTACCTGAAAGTAGAACATGAATGGCTCTGGCTTTTCATCCCCAAAGAAATGTATTCAGCTCCTTTGCTGAAATGCTTCCATTCATGATGTTTGTTCTGCTGTGTTTTAGATGAAGACAGCACAAATGTTCTCTCACTTATATATCCCCAAGATATCTCCCCTCTCATCTCAGCATCAACCCAAACCAAGTATTCATCTTTTCCCTATTTTGGGTTTTCCAGGGTTTTTTCTCCTTTTTTTTCTTTCCCTTTGCAATTATCATAGGCACCTTTTGGCCCAGATGGTCTAGCCTTGCATGAAAATTAGATTTTAATTAATATCTCACAAAAATTTCTACCTTGTGTGGATGATGTCACGTTCCCATTATCTAACCCTTAATAACTGATTATAGCCTAATTGAATGTACTAGAGGAAAAACGACAGGATGTCAGGATATAAAGTTCATTAAGGAAAATCAATTTGCAAGGCTTTAAATTGCATTAAGGGCTACCCTTTAAATCATCTAATGTATTTCTTCCTGGTTTGGGAAGGTAAATAGGCACATTGTGGAGAAATATGTGCAAGGAGAAGTGGTAGGTTTTGTGGGTAAATTAGATTGCAAATGACTGAAGATCAGACAACAATTCCATTATCAATGACAAGCTGCCAAGGTACTCAAAGAAATACTTTGCCAAGTGCCTTGTGTTTTCCATTTCTTTGTCATTTAGAAATAAATAAATCTTGCTTGGAGGCTGGACTGAGATCTCTCATTTTATTAAAAAAGCCAACCGAGAAGGGTTAATGAATATCAACTCCATTACTCGTTCCCCAGGATGGATTTGGCAGCCCCTTTCCATGCCAGACCGGATGTTTTCATCTTTTTCAAGTCTACAAACAGTAGAAGCTGCTCAGAATCATATTCCTGGCACCAGCAGCAGCTTGGACGCATTTCAATTCGTGTCTTTTGTGCTCCGGAGTGAATTCATACCTTTGTGAATTGTATAACCAAAACAGGCAGAGGGAGAGAGCCTTGACTTGGCAGGCAGCTCCTGGGGCTGGATTGAGGCGGTGGTGACACCTTGGTGACAGCTGATGTCCCCTGGAACTGGAACACCACAGACACAGGGGCGTTGGTGGCAGGGGCTCAGCCTACCTGGGTGCCCAGGGGAGGGAAATTTGGAACAATTCCAAGAGGGAAGGTAAGGATGGTGAATGGACCCTGAGGGGTGGGGAAGGAAGATAAGGCTGATAACTGGACCCTGAGGGGTGGGGAAGAAGGATGAGGATGGTTACTGGACCCTGAGGGGTGGGGAAGGAAGACAAGGCTGATACCTGGACCCTGAGGAGTGGGGAAGGAAGACAAGGCTGATACCTGGACCCTGAGGGGTGGGGAAGGAAGATAAGGCTGATAACTGGACCCTGAGGGGTGGGGAAGGAAGATAAGGCTGATAACTGGACCCTGAGGGGTGCACCAGCCTCTCCTACCCAGCACATACTGGTGTGGCCTGGCTAGTACTGGACCATCCCTCCTGACCTCTGTGCTTTAGCACCAGGCAAAAATGGGCTTGTTCAAAACCTAAATACAGTCATAGGAAAACCCTGCAGTATTACAAGGTAAATTCACTCAGATTCCATTCTGGAACAGAAGCTTTTTCTCTCCAGTGGCCAGGTTTCTTCTTGATGTTGTTTTGGGCTGGATTTGGGGATCATAACAAGGGCTAGTCCATTTATACACCTTCTCTTCTAGCCTTTGGCATTCACACATTCCCAGCACTGACAAAGGTCCCCCTCCTATCCCTGATTTATTTCAGTCCTGTTGTGTTGACTGCAAAGGTACACAAAGAGATACATCCCCAAAATAAATCCAGCATCATGGATCCGAGCCGGTCTCATTCTACTCCTGAAATTCTTCGTCCAAGATCCAACTGTTCACCAGAATTCCATGGTCTTTCTTGGCCTCAGTGGGATGAGGAACCCAGATATCTCAGGATGCAAAAGCAGCCTCCTGTTTATTGTGATTCTCAGGAAAGATAATTAATTAGGACTTCAAAGGAAGGAGGTGGCATGTGTAGCATAAGCTTTAAGTCACATTTTGTCACCTCCCTAGAAGTTGTTTAAAGAGGGGCGAATTGGTACACTGTGTCTTCCTCTTTGAGAGGGTTTATACAGAGGTTTTTAATTACTTTGGAGATTTATTAAATGTAATTTTGTATGGTGGCATCTGGTACAAACTGGATGCCTCGCTTTGATCTGCTGGGGAAGAGAGGGTGACAGTTTTCTTCAAATGAAGAGTAACATCAGCAGAAAAACAGAGAGGGAATTAACATATCGGAGCATCACTTTTCTTGTAATCATCACCCTATTAAATATGGAGGGGAGGATTTTGAAAATCAAGTTTGCATTTTGAACAACGTTACTGGGGCTGAGTTGCCCTCATTAGCTATTTTGTATTAAAGTTTATAAAAAGCCTGATGCTGACAAGCATTGGAAATGCTTTTTTAAATCCTGTTTTTAATCATTTTAGATCACCTACTAAATATCTTTTAATATTTTAATGGGTCTCTCATTCATAGTAAAAAGAGGTGAATAAATTGAATGGAGAAAATAAAAATGCAAAAATCTTCTCAGGCTTTTGCTCCTCGTAATGGTACCAGAATGAAATTTATGGTGCATCTGTGTTTTGCTTTACGTACAATTTGCAGCCATATTTTTGCATATTTGATGTGACTGGAAAAGTATGTTGCATATTTTTGCAATGAATTTGCATTCCAGGTACTATTTTTTTGCCAGTTTTCTTCTAAATTTCACATGACCCTAAGGCCATTTAGGGCTCTATTTTTTTTTCAGGATTTTGTGACATTCCCAGTGCCTTCCCTGAGTGTAAATAAGATGCATCCAAATATACAGATGCTCACTTTTATGTCTTATCATCCCATAGACGAACTCCTAGTGAACATTTTCATTCTGAATAGGTTCCATTTTGTTGGCTTTATTTTCAAACCTACAAATTTGGGGAATGTTAAAGAGGGAGAAGATACTTTTTATAATTCTTTTTGCTTTATCGTGTAAACAGATAAAAATCCCTCCAAATATTCATTGAAGCCTTTCTTCATTGAAGGTTTTTATTCCTTAGGGATGTAATATCTATGTTTTGTGTGAAAAGGCATCAGGTAAATTTTTCCAGGGGACTCACTAAATCCTTTTTTCAGGAGAAAGTTGCTGCTGGAGGGTTCCTTTTTTTTCCCAGGCACTGATTCCATGCAAGACATCCAGAGAGAAGGGAAAAGCCAATGTCCTTGCATTCAAAACTCTTCTCTCAGATGGTTGAAGGGGGGCTTTAAATATGGTCACTCTTTCTTTCTGCACAGCTCAGCAGAATCCCTTTCACTTGAGGCAACTGTGAAAATATATAATCAGGCAGCCCAGGTTTCTCATTTTCATAAGAGTTGGGAAACCTCTGGAAAATAATCTTAGTAAAAACATAATAATTATGGTTGATTTGCTCTTTGCAATTAGGAATTTTTTTCATGCAGGGATTGCTGCTTAGCATGACAAAAAGAAAAATACAGAGCAGAGCTGCAGCAGGAAAACAGTGAAAGTGGTAAGAAATGAGAGGGAAAGCAGGGCTTTGTTAGGTTTGGGACAGTGAGAGGAGTGATAAGAAAATCCATTGTGTGTTTTCCATCCTGCTGGAAATCAGTGCAGCTTAGGCAGTGTGGTTGTGCTGCAGGGATGGCAGGGAGAGGAAGGCAATCTGATAAATGAAATGATGCATAATTCAGTGCTGCAAGGGCCGTGTAGGAAAACAGTATCATCTCCAGACAAATTAATCTGTCTTAGGTTTATGACTGTCTCAAGGCCGTTTGTTTCATTGTCAGTTCAGTCACAGGTAGAGATGTGATTATTATTTCAAATGGAAAGTTTTTTCCCAACAGCCATTTTCGGAAACTGCTGTCTCAGAGCAGAGTCCCTTCCCTGAAGTAATGCTTTCATTTGGAAGTACAATAGCAACTGTCAGTTCTGCTTCCTTTTGTTTTATTTCCATCATCTCTGTGTTATCATTTCAGGAAGGAAATGTGTCAGTGAGCAACCAGTGCCAGATGTCTGAACTTTCACTTGTCATTTGGGGTGTTGGCAGCACCACTCACCCACCCCAGCCACAACCAGCTGCAGGAAGTTGGCTCTGCTCACAAATCATGACAAATTCATAAGACAGAAGGGGAAAGCAGCATTATGGCACTTTGCAGGAGACTGAGACATGGAGAAGTTTGGTCCCCTGCCCACAAAGATGTCAGGGATCTGTTGGAGACCCTTGTGCAGCTCTAGAAGTATCTGTCTGCACACTGTGATTAAAGTCACACAGCAAGGGCTGGTGCAGCTGGCACTGGAGGCTTGAGCTCAATGGACTGGCCTGAAACCCCTGAGTTTGTGATATCCCATCTTTGACAGCACTGAGGTTGACTCTAGGTGCCACTAGAATGGATTAATGATAAATAATGAGTTTACTATAAGATATTTTGAATGATAATGTATATAATTATTATACATAACATAATGTAATACTGTATCATGCAGTAATAAATGTTAAATATAATGTATGATAATACAGTTTTATACCCTTAGTACCTGTTCAGCTTCTGGAGTGATTTCCATTTTCTCTCCTTTTATAGAGTCATAGAATGACAGAACAGTTTGGGTTGAAGGGACCTTCAGTCTCATCCAGTCCCACCCCCTGCCATGGAACCCACCTTCCACCAGACCAGGCTGCTCCAAGCCCTGTCCAACCTGGATTTGGACACTTCCAGGGGTGGAACAGCCAGGATGGGGGCATTTCCTCAGATATAACTCTGATCTGGAGCTTCTTTTCCTTCAAATCTGGATATGTTTTCTTTCCTAGACATGACCAAGCTGCAATGAACAGGGCAGTGAACCCTGTGACCTTTCCAGGTGGGTTTGGTTTTACGCTTGGGCAGGAGTTCAAATGTGAACAAGCTGCATCCAGGGGGAGATGGAGGTGGAAGAAAGAGTTGTTTCAGCCTCAGCATTAGGGATTTCACGTATGAAAATGGAAGGTGCAGCAGCTTTTGTTCTCTTTAGGACTAGATGCGCCAGGAGCATGTCTGTGGCTCTTATCCCTCAGGCTATCTGACAAAATTACAGATATTTCCTGCACTGTGGTGGCACACTGAGCATCCACACACCTCATTCATGTCTCATTGTTCACAAACAGGGTCATGGCTTTAACGTCCAGGGACAGAAAAATGTCCTTTGAATTAGGCCAGCCCTTGTTCTGTGCTTTTTATCGAGTTCTTTGCCCATTACAAGAGGGTTTTTCTGGAAACAATAGAAGGCAGCAGATAAGGGAGCAAGCTACAACAGATAGGAGCACTTAGTTTCTGTCAGTAGACAAGCAGCTCCCTTCCTCCCTGATATAATGCCTGAAAAACGAGAACAAAAGCACATTTTCATTCACCAAGTTCCTTCAGTGCTGGAGCTGATAAAATCTGAAACGTTCATCCTGAGCCAGTGGCAACGGGAGAGGAGAAAAAACTCTTTCTCAGTGGGTAGCAAACAAAGGGAAGAGGAAAAAATCCTGACATTGCCCAGTGGGGGACCAACAGGATAGAATTCGGGGGAGAAAGGTCTTGGGAGCAATGCTGTGATGTAAAAATCACAATTCCAGACTGGTTTGGATTGGAAGGATCATTAAAACCCATCCAGTGTCACCCCCTGCCGTGGGCAGGGACACCTTCCACTAGCCCAGGGTGCTCCAACCTGGCCTTGGACACTGCCAGGGATCCAGGGGCAGACACAGCTTCTCTGAGCATCCTGTGCCAGGGCCTCACCACCCTCACAGCAAAGGGAAGAGGGCTAGGAATGTTCTCAAATTTTGCTTTTTTTTTTTTAAAAAAAGGAAAAACTATATGTACTTACCCATCTTTCTTGAAAATCTGCTATAGGAAGTAAGTTTAAACAGCATGGGTAGGCCTGAAATTATCTGTTTAATTAGGTTTTATGCTTTGAATCTGCAGATGTTGGTATTAATTTATACTTAATTTTACAGAGCTGCCAGCAAAATATGCTGTGAAGGAGCCAGTAGTGTGTGTTGCTCACTTGTTTCAGATTGGACCCAGAGAGTGTTTTAGGGCTCAGCTGAGGTTTGTGGAAGGTTTGGGAGGAGAAACAGCACCACATTTCCAGACTGGTGCAGGTGGAGAACATTTCCTCTCTCAAGAGTGGCTCATGGCTCTTTTCCCTGTGAAAACTGTAGTTAAAAAGTATTGGTTGAAACATTTCTAAAGCCAGTAATTTTTTTCTTTACAGAATATTTCATGTTAATAATCAATGACTAACCATGGCATGTGTTCCATCTGCTTTGATGTCATCTTTTACAAACCCATAAAAAGAGAGATTTCCTGAATAATATGTAAATATTATTTAAAAAAAAAAGGGAATAAAGAAATTGCTTGTTTTCTCACTATAAGATATTTATTTGAGGAGCTGAAATTTTCTCATAATCATAACAAACCAAAATGACTCTTTGTGTGGCCATCAGGACTGAGTTTCTATTTCTAAACATTTCATTTCTGAGGGTCCTGGAAATCAGACTTTGTTCTTTGTGCACTGAAATAGGGATAAATATTGTGCATCAAATTTTAACTTTTATTTGTTTCACAAGATAAGGCTTATAAAAATATCTCTTACTTCACTTGCTAATATCCAAAGTAGGTGAAGAAACATTAAGACAGAGCACACAAACACAGCAGAAATGTAAATGAAAGAATTCTGGGAACAAGTGCTGCCTGAAGACATGCCCACCACACAGTGATATATATTTCCTGAAAAATCACTTGAAGATCTTTCTCTGCCTCCTGCACATTATAAAACACTCAGGGAAATATAGATGAAGTCCTGGAATGCATTTAGATCATTATTTGCCCTGACAACAATGCAATTCTCTGAACAGTGTGCATGTCATATATGCAGAGGCAGTGGAATAAATAAGGCATCTATTGCATTAGAAAAAAACTACATGTCAGGATTCAGGGGCTTGGGAGAATAATGGGGAGAAGAAGAAATCCCCTCAAAGAGATTATGAGAGTAATTGAATTGATTGATTGAATCAAACTGACGCTGTGAATAGTTGGTGAAGATTCAGTAAATAATTGCAGGCAATAATTTTGTTTTCTGCAGTGCAATATGGTGTTATACAAGTATATCAACAATGGGGTAAACAAATCTTGATAAGCCACTGCCCTCAGTGAAATGCTACAGTCAGGGCTCACAGAAACACTGAATAATCCCTTTGAACTCTGAGGAGTCATGGAATCATCCAGTGCCACCCTCTGCCATGGGCAGGGACACTTTCCACTGTCCCAGGTTGCTCCAACTCCATCCAACCCAGCCTTGGACACTGCCAGGGATCCAGGGGCAGCCACAGTTTAACTTCAGAGTCTGGGAAGGTTATGCCATTTCCAAGAACCTGCTGATGGTTGGGTTTGTGGTGTAACAAACAACAAACTCCAGTGATCACAGAGCAGAGGGGTCCTTATGGCATCAGGATGTGCCTGAGCCAGGGGAGAAGTGACAAGGCCAAATCTCACTGCCCTGACCATTCCTCTTGTCCTTTATCAGCTGTGGAGAGACAGGAATGGAAAGCTGGAATTTTTGGGTTGGAAGTGGCTTATGGCAGATCAATGTCCATTTTAAAATGGAGAAGGGCTGGGAAAATAGGATGCAAAGTTGGTGTCTGCGTGCTTGGGGGTCATTAGGTCTGTGCTGATCATTAGGAATAAGGTTCATTAGAGAGCACTAATGATGCTGCCCGTCTATGGGATCAGTGAGCCAAGGGGAGAAATGTTCTTTAGATTGCACTGAGGACTGGATTAAGGACTGATCCACCCCAAAAATCTGTACCTGCAACATTTGGGCCATTTGGACTCTTCTACCCACAGCACTTCAGGTGGTTCTGCCAAAGCCTGCAGCACCAAGAGCCTGGGATCAGCCAAGCCTCGTGGCACAAACCAGAACAAACAAACCCCCAATTAAAGGGCAGTCAAAAACCATTCAGCATCACATTTTTACGAGCAGCAATTTGTAAAGTTCCATGTCTGTCATGCTGGAAACAGATTGCTTTGATTGAATTAATTTTTTGGGGATGTGATTAGGAGTCACTGACATGAAATCAAGTGTGATAAATATCAATAATTGAATGTTGGATCAGTTTTCCTAGGACAGCTTAATTCCATTCACCCTGATTTGAAAACCTCGCCCTTAATAATGTTTTGTCTGTGTTTCTTTATAAATTGTGTTTTCACCAATCTTGATATTAAAAAAACCCCTTTGTAATAAAGTGCCTCAGAAATCCTGGCTGCTTTACAGTTTTTGTTTGGCCTGCTTTGGAGATTAGTTTAATTTAGGTGATATTTGATTTCCCTGCTGCTGGTGGTGTGTTTTTTTGTTTTTCTTCAGTTTCTCTTTTTTTTCCTGCTTCTTGTGGAGATTAGCTTTCTATAAACATGTTATCTATAACATAAATCAAAGAAGCTGGAAATAGTAATATAGTATGGTCATGTATATTCATGGTTGTTTGATGAAGGAAAGACATTAACATATTTCTAGATTCTCTGTTATTCCCTTCAATTTCTTTTTTTTTTCTGTAAAAAAGAGAAAGAAGGAAAATGTTCTGGTAAATCCACATATCTAAGAGAGTAAAAATTATCAAAACAGGTAGGGCAAGAAGTCTTCTTTTTTCTCTAATTTGGTGATTTGTAAATTAGTGAGAAAAAAGCTGGGCTATTTTCGGTTCTGTTGATCAGTGGTGAAGCAGATTTTACTCTTCTAATTAAGTGCAGTTTATCCTTGCCCCCTTTACATGGAGATTTAAATGCTTTGGAAATCATCACCAGCAGCACTTTGGGAAGCAGGAGCACCTCTGGTGCTGCAAGGAGAGCTCACAGCAGCTCTGCACACCCTGTCAGGTGCATTTGAGTCCTTGCAGCCATCTCCTGCCAGTGTAATTCCTGTTGGATTATGGCTGAGACAGCCCTTCCTGCAAGCTCTGGGCTGTCTGGTTATCCAGGAGAGGGAAAGAGAGGAATTACCTGGAGAATTCAGTGTTTATACTACCCTGAGCTGTTCCATGATTTGTATATTTAACAGTCACACTAGAGATAAATCTATCCTGGTGCTACACCCTCTGTTCTCTTACTGTTCACTAAGTGAGCTAAATTCTTACTTAATTTAAAATTAGGGTCATTCTTCCTTTCTTTACAGAATCTCAGTCATTCTGATCAACTTGATGAAGGTGCCTGAAAAGCTCAAGCTCTCCCTGATGCCTGCAGATCTCATGTGAGCTGTCCCAGAGCTTTCCCTTGGGCAGGAGATCCCAATTCCTGTCTGTACACTGAGCCTTCCACATACCCTGTAATGGGATGCTGGTCTGTGCAAGACGAGGTCAGCACCTCTGACAAGCTGGATTTACTGTTCCTGCATGGAAAAATGTCTGTTCAGGCTTGTTAGGGCTCCTAAGGATTCCCACTGGAGACAGGGGGGGAAGGGGTTTCGCTGGATGTGAATGAAATGATTTCAATGATTGCTGAAGTCTTTGGCTCATTTATTACTGAAGCTAAATCAACAAATCTCAGCAGACAACCTTTGAGCTAAATAAAACCATAGCTTCTTCTCTCCTTTAAATATTTTATACTTAAAACTGATTTTTTTTGCAGCAGCTTTGGTTCTGTCTGAGGTGGAGCAGATCAAAGGTGAGATTTTCTGTTCATGGGATATCTGTGATTTGACAAAAAAGGGGGAGAGGTCATTCCTGCATTCGTGAGTGAAAAATTTGAGTTCAGAAAGTTTCCCAAAGAGGGAAAAATTAAAGAGAAAAAGATAAAAGAAGCTTGGCAATAAATGAAATTGTAAAGCCTGCAGTGAGCTAGAGGCTGTGCCCAGGTTCTCGGGGTCCCCTGCTCGCCCCTCTCTGTTCTGTCATTGTCCCCAGCCCAGAGCAGCATCCAGGACAGCCAGGACAGGAGATTTTTGGCTCTGCTCTGCATCAGCCATGCCTTCAGAGCCTGAGAGTGTGCCAGGAGCTCTCCAGGTTTCTGCAAGCCTGAGAGGGAGGAGGGAAGCCCTGATTAACCCAAAGTTCCTTTGCAAGGCTTTCATCACTGCCTTGTTGAATGAGATAAGTGAAGTGAGACTTAGCACTGCGAGCTCAGATAAGCCTGAAGAAAGGAAAAACTGACAATTACCAGCTTGATCTAATAATGCAGTAATGTGAGAAACTGAATTTAATACACAGGAAAACAATATGAGGCAATGGTGATACTATTATTAAGTAAATAACTTAATACATACATGTTTAATTAAACCCCCCATTTATCTGAGAACACTCTCTCTGTTTGGAACAGCAATTTGAAATCACTAAAGCTCAAGCTGAACAATATAATTTTCATTTAATACTAATCTTGGACCAGCACATTGAAGACATTCATTCAGCACAGTAGAAATTAGATTTTCAGGGAACTGTATCACAGGTTGTCTCTTGGATCCCAAACTGTGAAATTGTGGATCATGGAAGCCCAGCACATAATTACCCTGGTTGCATAATGCAGTGTCCTGGCTCTGGAATAATATTGTAAGGGTTTATATTTGTAATCCCTACAGCTTCGAAAAAAAACCCCAAATTTAATTCAAGATGGAATTTGGAATTGTCAAATGCAATTTTAAGATACATTCACATTGAATAAAATCACAGTAAATAAGTTGCTGTGTGCTTCCTTTGATGTTTTATACAGTTTATTTATAGAAAGTTGGAAAAATAGTACAGAAATGAAAAATTAACCCTTCCCCTTCCCCTCTCCCCTTTTTCATTCATTTGGGATTTTTATGTGTTTGTTGGTTGGTGTGGATTTTTTCCCTCCTTAATAAAATATTATGGAAAACCATGTGCATTTTACCAAATGCTTCCTGAACCAAGGGTCAAGCGAAATTTATCCATGAAAATGCAGATAATAGGAAAAAATGAAAATTACAATTTCAGAGTGTAACAGGGTGTGAAGTTGGATTTGTGGAATGATGTTTTCCAAGGCATTTCTGATCACTTCCAAGAACAGCTTGGGGCTTAATCACTTAATTATCTCATCACATTCATTCTTTTCAAACTTTCACTGATATTTTTCTCTTTGTTTCTGTTTTAATTTTGCAAGAATTAGAAAAAGGCTTATAGAATTAAAAACTTGGCTTCAGCTCACAGAAGCTTCTAGAACGTGATGTTTTTCCTTTGAAAGTTATCAAGCTTGACCTCAGCTTTCTTACCAGAACTCTTAATCCACTTACTGGAAAGAATGAGACATTTCACTGACTTTTCTTTTATTGGAGTTTCCACATGTCCCCTCTTGTTTTCTCAGCTGAGCACTTAAGCTGCTTCCCAGGAAGTTGTAGATGTCATTTTGTCAATGTTGCTTTTGGATACTCAGGTTTTTGATAGCCTCAGTTATCTAGAAGGTATGGATCTTCCAGAGTATGGTGATGGAGCCAATAGGAATTATGTATTGGGTTGAGCTGGGAGAGAATTTAAAGCCCATCCAGTTCCATCCCTGCAAAGGGCAGGGACACCTTCCACTATCCCAGTTGCTCCAAACTCTGTCCAACCTGACCAGTGTTCATTCTTCCACCTTGTTCCTTCCTTGATCCAGCTTGTTCTTCCCCCTAAGGGAATTTTGAATTAAATATATCATAGCAGACATTCCATGCATTTAGATCACAAAAAAATGTAAATGAAAGGTGGAAATGCTGCTGCAGCTGGTCCTGGTGTGTGGGTGTTTCACAGGGGCAGGCTGAGCAGGAGGAAACACCTTTTTGGACATGGGAAACTCCTGCTGAGCTGTGAAAACAGGAATTCCTACCACAGTGAGTAGCTGGGTAGTAAAGACACCAGATCCAGTGAAAAGTCAGGAGTAACTTGGGAACCCAGCTGGAGCCCAGCCAGTGCTTTCTGGAAAGACTTTGAGGCATTGTAAAAGTCTCTGCTTTTGATGATTAACTGTGTCCTGGACAAGGTAATCCCTCCAAGGGCTGTCTCCTTGATTTCCAGGACACAGCAGAACTTCCTCAAACTGGGAAGTGTTTTGGAGCAGTTTGCCACTCCTGGTGATTTATGGGAACAAAAATAGTGGGTAAAATGGGGGGAAAATAGTGGATAAAAATAGTGGGAAAATGCACACGAATTGCTGTAATTTGGGCTCCTCATTGACACAAAAATTATTTTCTGTATGAAGCCAGAATTGGAGATTTAATAATATGTGTTTTAACAGGCCTGAGGCATGCAGGGAATGAACTGTACAGGTTTTGCCCTCTGTTGTTGTCTTGGTTTGAAAGACAGGTGTCTGCTAGGGAAAGCAGGGACCCCCCACCTTGAAATGGAGAAAGTAAATCCTCTCTTTCTGAATTAGTGTAATTTTGAAATTAAGGGGCTCTTAGGCAAAGATAGGAGGATAGGAATTACAACTTTTTACTAATATATATTATAAGGCATGCAAAACAACAACTGCTAAAAAAACAGGGAGATTTTCCACCCCTCCCATATCAGAGACTTAGCCATCACTGCTTCTTAGCTTGTTGTGCCATGAGAATAAAATGTGTATAAGCTGAAGGCTTTTGGTGCTGGAAGCCTCGTGGACACAATGTGGGTGTTGCTTGTGTTTAAAGCTGATCACTGGGGGTTTTTTGTGCTAAATCTGAAACTTTAAAAAGAGGCTTCTTTTGATAAATTTCCTGTTGTGTTCAGTTCCTTCAATTTGTTCAACAAATTCTTTCAAGATATAAACCCAATTCTTAATGGAAAACAATAAGAATAATGAAACATAATACCAACAAAATTTTAAATTTGGTGGATATTAAATGTTTCAGGGATCCGATACAACTTGGGGGAACTTTAGGTCTGAAATATCTCAACTTCTGCCTTTTGTTCCAGTTCAGGGTAGATTTTCCTCCCAAAGTTCTTGTAGAGCTTGTGATGCATTTTTGCCATGCTCTATTTAATAAAGTTCTAACCTCGGATGGTCCCCAGATTAAATGATTGTTTCAGAGGATTTGTAGAGGGAGCAGCAGATGTTCTAAATTCTATTTCTTTGGAAACTCTATTATTTCCCTGTCATCTTGGCAACTGGTTCTTTCTTAGCTTCTCTCTCTTTCCCTAAACAAGCCCAACATACCTCAGCCCCCAACATTTTCATGACCAGAAAACTCCCACCCCACTTGAGGCCTCACCATGGAAATGGGAAAAAGCTCCATTCAGTGGAGATTTTCTGCCAAGTTTTCATTAAATTTCATGGTAGGATTCCAGTTAGTTTTTAGTTGGGGCTCAAAGGTGTTCTGTGGCTGCTAAAACCTCAGGGGGATAACATCTCCCTGCTCCCCCAGCACAGCCAACCTGGGCCTGCTTCTTGATAAAAATCTGCTGCATCTGTTCTCAGGAAACAGAATTTTCAAAATATTTGGTGCCAGCTGTAGGTCCTTCTTTTTGACTCTATAGCATCAGGTGGGGCTGGTACAAAACAATTATTGGGATGGCTCTGATGAGGTAAGTCCTGCATGTGTTGGTATTTGAATGAAATTAACTGGATGTGTGTGATCTATATGGCTAGCTAGTGGGAAAACAGATTTTCTGTAAAAAAAAATAAAAATTTATTCAAATCAACCTGTGCAACCAAAGTCATGCACATCACTGTGGGCATAATACCCATGAAATCACTGTTCACCACAACCAGAACAACACATGGCCCTCAAGGCTCCTGATTCCCTGTGCATGTGCAGCATTCCAGGGACAGAATTAGGGATGGGAGAAGAGTGAAACAGCCAAAAAATCTTGGCTGATTTTCCAGCTGAGTGGCTTTTCCAGCCATGCTAAAATAATGCAAACTTAAATGCCTCATGTTTTGCACCAAGCTGATAACTTTATCATCAGCTTTCATATTCTTTACTCTTTGATTACTTCTCCTAGGTGTTAGTTATTATATCCTAGAATCCCAGAATGGTTTAACCCATCCAGTGCCACTCCCTGCCATGGGCAGGGACACATTTTGCATATCCCAGGTTGTTCCAAGCCCTGTCCAGCCTGGCCTTGGACACTGCCAGGGATCCAGGGGCAGCCACAGCTTCTCTGGGCACCCTGTGCCAGAGTCTCCCACCCTCACAGGGGAAAACTTCTTCCCAAAATCCCATCTAGCCCTGCCCTCTGGCAGTGGGAAGTCATTCCCTGTGTCCTGTCACTCCAGTGTAAATGGTCTCTCATCCATGTCCATGAGGTTTCTCACAATTGAAGCACAAGGGGACTGTACCAGTTTAACCAACTGGTATTTTAAACAGAATTGGTTATATCAATGTGCCTCTCCATTAATTTCTAATTGAATCATTGTCTCTAACAGTGGTCAGAACTTCGTGATGGGTAACTACAAGAGACAAAATGTCCCAAGAACCCCTTCCCTGGGAATCACCCAGGAGAACAAAAGGATTTCTGTTAATGAGGTTTAAACAGGATCAAGAATTTGCTTGTTTATTGCAAATCTTGTTTGGATTGTTAGCAGGCCCATCACAGCTGAAATTCAGACTCTTCTCTTGGGTGCTTTTTGTTTTCTTTTTAAACGTTTAGGATAATATGTTTTTTAAAAAAACCATCTAACTCTGAAAAAAATCATATTTTGGGAGTAAAACTTTCCTGATATGCGGGCACTTTTGGAAAGAATCTCTGATTGCAACAAGCTGAGCCCTGTGAAACAATTTCAAGAGAGTTTGGGCACCTAAATAACTCTTTTGCATCATGAAACATGGACTCAACAGAGACATTTAGCTCTGCAGCACTACCCACAGCCAGCCAACATCTCAGATAATTGCTTGCAAGGCTCTATTCATAGGGGAATTTGATTTTATCACTGCTTTCCTTGCTAACATCCCCCTCTGCTCCGAAGTTGCTAACCACCATTTCATCTCAGATTGTCAAACTAATTAATGTAATTAAGTTAAACCCAGGCTGCCACCTACAGCTGTAGGTGGCAAAGCCATTTTTAAGGAGTTTGGGCTGTGTCCACCACAGCTTAGGCAACATTTCCTGAATTATCATTGGCATCTCCCCTGGAGGAGGAAAAGCCAGGGTGAGCTTCTTGTGCCTGTGCTCTGCTGAGGGACAGCACCTCTTGTGTGCCTCTCACTCTGATTTTGGGCAAAGGAGGCACACCAGGCAGGGGATGAAGCTGGTTTGCAGAGGTTTGGTGAGCTCTGAGCTCTTCCTGCTGGCTAAAATGTCTTTGGGAGGAAAGGGAAGGACAGGGCTGCCCATGCCTGTGAGCCCTTTAGCCCCTCTCAGCTGGAGACATCACCTTGCCTCAGCCTCTTCCAGAAGAGGACACTGCTTCATCCCTCTTCCCACCAGGGGATGGACAACATGGAAATCAGGATGTTTCACAGCAGGGACATCAGGATGCATGGGAAACTGGAGTTTTGGGGATGGTGATGTTGTTAAAGTGATCTTTGTGCCAGGAGCAGCTGGGGGGCCCAGGTAATGGAGAGCTCACAGTGTTCCCCAGTTTTCTTTCTCTGGCATTTCACCTATAAAAATGCTCTCATCTCCAGCTGTATACTTTGGTTTAAAATGGGAAAAAAGAAGTTTAACAGCCTTCTGCGGTTTCTGTTGCCTTCCCATCTGTCAAGACTTCCTTTTATTTGGAGCTTGCTGGCTTATATGAGTCACTGGGGAGGCTCTGCCTTGATTTATGTTGCAGTGTCATAAAGCAGGGTGTGCTCATTGCAAGCTAATAAAAGCTAATGATACAAGTAGAACAATAGAAGGTGGGACAATGCTAATGCCTTTCTGAGAGCATGGAAATAAACCTTCCTCAAGTTTTCTACCTCTCAGTGTGAGTTTCCCTCCAACATCTCAAGGTTACATTTACATATTTTTAAATGGTTTGATATTTGTGCTGAATTCCTCACCACAGAGGCGGATGGTGGTGCATGTGTGTTTTTTAATCACTGATTGTTTTGTTCTCTATGAAACTTTTCGATTATTCTAGCCACAAAGAAAACCCTCACTTCCATAGAAATCATTCCTGGGTTTTGGTAGCTGAAAATCTGGTCATCTTCCTGATTTTAGGATTTTAAACCAAAATGCTCTGCTTTCTCCACAGGAAAATGAGGCAAGGAAGTTCCATCCTGCAGCTGGGAGTAATTCCCAGCTCCTGCCTGTTGGTACAGTGCTGCACAGACATCCTTCACTTATTGGGTCTGGCAGGGGAGAAGCTTAGCAGAATTTCAGGTGTCAAGCACAATTAAGTGTTAATTAAAATGATCCATTTGCCTGTCCCCCAAGGTCCCCTGCTCCAGCCCAATGACAACATGCAATAAAAATATCGGGGCACGTTTATTTTCCAGCTGTCCCTGTGACAGGGCAAGTGCATTTCTGGCTGATCAGTGAGTGACTGTGACAAATCTCCTGGATAAGGTTTGAAAGCTCTAAAAAAATATTTAAAATCCTATAAACACGAGTATTTATCTCTTGAATTGCTAAGCATTGCCATTTGAAATATTTCTTTCCTATATTTTGATTTTTCTTATCTTCTGTGGCATGGATTCTGATGTATTTGCACAGCTTGAAGTCCCACCGTGCCCACAACCAACATGAATGCAGGGTGTGACTTGTATTTAGGAGTGGGAAGTGATCAATTCCTGCCCAAAGCCTTAAGAGAAATATTCTTATCTTTCCCACTGGGATTCAAAGCCCAGGAGCAGAAAAATAACCATATGACTTATGTGAATAATCATAATTTGCTGATCCAGCTGGAGGGCGAATTGCTCAGTACTGATGGGTGACAATTTTTGTCTTTGGGTCAAAGAAAAGGAGAAAAATTGTAAATGAAGGGAAAAAAATTAAAGGAAAAAAAATGTTATAAAACATTAAAGAAAGTAGAGTTGGAGCTGGCTTAAATCTGCTTGGTGATATATTGGTGAATATTAAGATCAGCACATAAATGTATGTTCATCCTTTTTTTTTTGTGGGATGGGAGTAGTGGAAGAATGGAAATGACACAGTAAGTATTCCATGACACCTCTCTGTTTTTGTTTTGTCTCCTAAACTCTGTATGTCTCATTTTCCTTGCACCTTGAGCACTCCCTTCCAGTCTCCCACTCCCTTTCTCACACTGGCAGCTTAGTTTTCTCCAGGAGTTTGCTTTCCAGCTCTGCCCTGCTTCCACCTCCTCCTGGCTTGTGTCTTGTTGGATGATTCACTTCTGCTGTGCCATGTCTTTCCCTGCATCCACATGCATCTCACTTTGCATCTCCAGCTCTAATTCCGTGTCACAGCTGACCCATCAGCCTCAATCCAAGGCCACAGATTAATCACAGATTCATTTTTTCTCTCAGCTGGCTCTCCCCCACTCTGCATCCCTGGGTCCTTCCTCTCCAGCCACGCTGGGGACTTGGCTTGTGATGATTCCTGTGTCCTCCACCCCACCCCTCTCCCTTTGCACCCTCATTTCCACTGGGATTCCTCCATTCCCAACTACCCATTCCTGACCTAAACCTTCTCCGTGACTTTTTATGGGTTTTGTGTCAAGTAGGGAACTTACTTGGAGCAGAAATCCAACCCCTGTTGGCACAGCAAATAAAATGGGGAGTATTGAATTCCAGCAGGTGGGAGAAGATGCCATGGCAGTGCAAGACAGGCTGAAAACTTTTGGGGACCATGGCTTAGACATTCAGAGCTGTGACAAAAGTGAAGCAATTGATGCCATTGTAGACCCAGCCCTGTGGATTTTGGAGATGATGAGATTTGCTGTTTCAAAGTTATGGTGTTACAGGCAAATCAAATGTCAGAAAAAGGGAGGAAACTGGGAACTTTTGTGTAGGAAATTCAAGGGGGAGAAGAGTTGCCAGAGAGGATGCTCTCTTTTGCCTTTGGTGCTCCTTTCCACCTGGGAATGCAGTTTTGCACCAGGATTACAGGATGTGAGATGGAAAGCATCATAAATAAGCAAATTTTCCTTGCTGTCAGTCTGGTGTTGAGGTGGTAAATGCTAGCAGAAGAGAAGACAGAAAAAAGTCTAAAGTTTTAATTAGGCTTTGCTTTGTTTACCCAAAAAAGTCTGCAATGTAAAAAGAGACTGAAGAGAGCCAGGAAGTCAAACCCATGATGGAAGATGGGTGTCAGAGTACTTCTGTGTGTAATTTGTTTCTCTTTTGTGTTCAACAAAACAGAAACTTTTATGAGAGTGCTTGGAAAGCAGAAAGGATGAACCAAATGAGCTGCCCCTGGATCCCTGGCAGTGTCCCAGGCCAGCTTGGACAGAGCTTGGAGCAACCTGGGACCATGGAAAGTGTCCCTGTCCAGGGCAGGGGGTGGAACTGGATGGGCTTTAAGGTCCCTCCCAACCCAAACCATTCTGGGATTCTGGGATTCTGTGACTGGTCAAAAAAGATAATCCCTGAAATTATTCAGGAATAAGGTATCAGGGCAAATTAATAAGGAAGGCAAGTTGGATATCCTGACAAAAAATATCTTTGAGTGAACAACTGTTCACCAAATATTTACTGCTGGGAACAAATCACAAGATAAAAGATGGTCAAAAGCCACCAAAATAAATTCAAATTACATCAGTAGGAAAAACTTCAATTTACTTTAGTGTCTGATGCTTAGGAACAAACACTGATGAAGGAGGAAACGCTTGAAAATCTTTATGAAAATCAGTTCTGTACAAAATTGCCTTCTTTGGAGCGTCTCTCATCTGTGTGTTTGTGTTAGGATTAAAATTTTGCCTTTTCTTTTATTTTTTCTTTTCTTTTTTTTCTTTTTTTTTTTTTTTTTTTTTTTTTTGATCAATCATAAGATGTAAGAACAACCACATCAGCAGTTTTGTCAGCAGAGAACTGAAGGAAATATTCAAACATGTACTTAGCCTCAGCCTGGATGATATTTGAGGGTAGTTAAAAAGGCTTTTCAGGGAGAAATCCGATGCAATTAACCAGCTTCCGATCTGCCTTATCAGCAAATCACATATTTGTGTGTGGAGACAAATGCTGACACACAGCTCTGGAAGTTTACTGAGTTTACTGCTAGACTGAACTGAAGAGATTAAAAAGGCATTTGAGGCAGAATCTGCAAAATGAGCCTGTTGATGAAAAAAGAATGAGTTCACTCTCACATTCAAACGGATGAAGGTGTAGGGATCTACAGGGGAGATGGAGAGGGGTTGTTCACAGGAGCCTGGAGTCACAGGAGAAGGGGGAATGGCTTTAAGCTGTCAGAGGGCAGGGTTAGGTGGGATATTGGGAAGGAATTGTTCCCTGTGAGGGATGGAGAGCTCCCTGGCACAGGGTGCCCAGAGAAGCTGTGGCTGCCCCTGGATCCCTGGCAGTGTCCCAGGCCAGGCTGGATGGAGCAACCTGGGACAGTGAAAGGTGTCCCTGTCCATTGCAGGGGTGGGAAAGATGATTTTTAAATTCCCTTCCAACCCAAACCATTCTGGAATCCCCTTGATTCTGTGATCCACCAGGTGGATTTCACTGATACCACAGAATCCATTCCTGCTTTCAGGGAGCATTTAAGAGTCACTTTTTTTGATAACAGTGGTTCTAATTTAAGTTCTGATAATTTCTGTGTTTATTTCAACTCTGCAGATTCTGTGCAGTCACTCCTGCTCCCAGACACCATCCTGATCCAAAAACTACAGGTTCCCCCAGACTCCTACCCCAGAAACCACAAAATCCTCCATACTTCCTCTGATCCTTGGACAGCAAGGTTGTCTTTCTTGCCTTGGTGACACTCGAGACTGCTGTCACAAATTAATTAAAGGTGTGATGCGAACACGTTAATTAAACTCCATGAACACCTGCGTGGATCCTCTCAGTCATAACTCACATGCTGTTAAATTGCTTTTGCATAATAACAGACCTACTTTGGGACTGAGCAGACCTGGAAAGAGCCCTCCTGAAAGCAGCCAGGAAAAAAACCCCTCCCTTGCAGGGGCTTTGGCTTGGCCATGGCCTTGGAGCGGGGCCCAGCCTCATCAAAAACGATGAGAATGTTTTAAGCACACTTGGGACAAGATAATTTCAAATGAAGGTGACACTTGTGGTCTGAGGCAGCCAGTGAAGCACCATGATTTGGAGAGGACTCTGCTTGGGGACTGAAGATTTAGTGGCATGTCAAGCTCAAAGTCAACACAGCAGAATTTAATGCTGTGTAAATGGGAGCCAAAGACAAAGCCCTCGTGAATCCATGGGATGGATGTGCACGTCCCCCACAGCTGCCCTCTCCAGCACCAGGGCTTTGCTCAGAAATAACCATTATTCCTAGCAAAAAGAAAACACTATTGATTTTCAGTCCTCACTGAAGCTTTCTGAAGTATTTTTTACATGAGGGAAAGCCGTTGCAGTTCTTAAATTAAAATTCTCTTTGTTTTTTCCCTTAAAAATCTGGTCAGGTGAAATTGTGAGCACAGCCAGAATTTGATGCATTCCAGACTGATCCTTGAAGGAAGGAGTAAGGAATGGCTGATCCATGGCACACAAAGATGTGCAGGGCCCCCAAGCAGCTGGAATGTCTCTGACAGTCAGTGACACTTCTCCTCTTTGCAGCATCACACTGAGCTCCCTCTCAGGGGTGCTCTGGCTACCTTTAACTGCATGTGCTGATTTCACCTGGCAGCTCTCAGCTCTCCCCAGCAGCTGAAGGGTGTGGATGAAACATGAGAAACGCTGCAAGCAAACAAAGCTGTCTCTTGTAATATCTGAGAGCGTTTTTTTACGTGAAGTTTCTGTGACACTTCAGCACAGCAGCGCTTGGTGGAAGAGGAGAGGTGTTTTATTTATGAGTTTCAATGAAGTTGAGGTGGCTTCTGCCTCTTTCTTATAAACTAGACAGTCTTAGGAGTAAATAACATCCCATGCTGGGGAAGTGCAAGATAAATGCCTCTTCAAACCAGGGCATTCATCCTGGTATGGATTTTTTTATCAATTTTTAAACATGTGTGATGCATATTCTTATTTTCTTTTAGCCACATTTCTCTCTTGCACCTGCCTTTCATTTCAGAGACATCCTATTTTCCCCAGTTTCACATCTACGTAGTGTCTTCTGAAAAGGCTGTGTTTACATTAGCTCAAAGCATGTTGACTTTGTTCCTGGTCTTTTACTACACAAAAATTGTTAAAATTCCCTGTGAACACACTAATTATCACTGGATGCAATTATTTTTAAATCAGATGTCATTTATTCTGATTTTGTTTTGATCAGGAAACAGTTTCAACAAATTGCTTGGAGGATTGATTTCAATTAAACATATTTTTGAAAAACTTTAATCAAAAATTAATCCTTGATAAAAAAAACCCAAAGAACTAAGCAAGCTAAATGCTTACAAAGTTTAAACAGTCTCAGCATTTCTCAGGGCTGAAAAGACTTATCTCATTTCCACTTTTTCCTGCTTTCTTTTTCTGACTGAAAATAAAGGAAAAGAGAGAAGAGCTGAAATGACAAGCCTAAGTGCCTATTTGTTCATGCTTCCACTTTCTTGCTAAGTTAAAAAAAAAGGGAAAAAATATTCTTATGGAGTCTTGTGGCAAGAAGCCCTTTCGAATGAAGCTAAATTAAGTTGTTTGAAATGTGACCTTTGGCAGAACGTTTCAGTTTTTCTCATCCCCTTTCCATTCCCCCACCTCAGTGCTGCTCCTGTTTGTCGAGCACAGCTAATTTAGAGCATCTGCCTCTGAACATGATGAGGCTGTTATGGAGAGAACTGCTGTGCTGAGGGATATTTCTGTGGAAAAGCAGAATCCCTAATTTGTTTGATGGGGGCTGCAAGGTGCCTGTGCCAAGGAGCTGAAGGCCAGCACAGCCAGTTTGGATCTGTTGGGAGTCTAAGGGATGACAAACCCAGGATCTGCTGGGCCAGACACTGCCACGGACTCTGCAGGGAGAGGGGGAGGATGAAAGCTGGGCCAGAGGCAAAGAGATAAGGAGAGACAGCAGGAAGCATTTAAAGAGCTTAAAAAACTTATGAGCTATAAAGTTCTGGGGGTAGGAGCCTTCCCTGGGGAGGCTGCTGGTTAATTTGGGATCTGTTGGGATACTCACAGCGTTTGGCTGATTTGGAGGGGAGTGTCTCCATGGCAGTGCTTTGCTGACTGATTGCAGAAGTAGGAGAGGGCCAAGGAACTCTGCTTTTTGATGCTTTGGAAACTCCACTTACACCCAGAGGCAAAGCTGAAGCAGACCCAGAGGATCACCTTGTTTTTGGGGCTGCTTTAGTGGTCATGTGCTGCTGGAGCCGGGATGAACCCAGGTTCTTCTTTCTCTGGACACCCAGAGAAAGCAAAGCCAGGGGGAAGTTTGACTCATTAGTATTCCAGAGCTATTTCACAGACTGCTCCCCTGATGTCTGAGCAACCCACTGAGGAGAAAAGCTCAAAGTTTTGGAAAGAAAGGGTGCAATGAATGTTTTCCAAAAGCAGGGACAGCCGGGAGCACAGCTCTGCAGCATGGCAGGAATCCACCTGAGTGGTTTCAGTCCCAGTGTTTTGTGTGAAGAATGAATGAGCTCTTCCCCTTTCACAGATCACTTCAATGCCTCTCATCTTTCTACCCAAAGAGAAAAAAATCTCCAAGACCAACTTTATAGAGGTTGGTAATACAAACTTTTATCTTTCCTAGAATCAGGAGGAAACAGAAGTCTGAACTTTCTTTACAAATGTATTTTAGGAACTTATTTTTAATCTTTCTGTCTTCCCAAGTTTTATAAATAGACCTGTATTATCAATATTGTGGGGATTTTTTTTCCCAGAAAGCAAACTTCCCATTGTTGCTATGCATTCCTTGCTAAGCTCTGTCTATTTTTACCCTATATATTGTCTTCCACAGAAGTTTGAAAAGCTTTGGAGCTCTGACTTAATTTTCAGTATGTCCTTTCCTGGTGCTGTGATAGCACAAGAGGGAATCCCTGTGCTCAAAACAGACTCAAAGCAACCCAAAGGTGTCCAGACTGCAGAGAGGCTCTAAACCTGGTAACCAAATCATCTGGTGCCTGTGAGGATATTCTGACTCAGGGTAGGCTGATAAGGTTATGATTTGGAACACACAGGTCCCAGTCCTGCAATTTTAAATGCAGAGTGTAGTCAGAGCCTCCCATTAGAGTCAATACATATAAGCTTAGGTAAGTCTAAGCCTGTTACACTGATGCAATCTATTTTTATTTATGTTTGTTTCCCTTGTATCTCCATTTCATTTATTTTTCACAAAGTGATTCCTCTATCTGTTTGTCTGAGATATCACATTTCTGCTAAGTCCAATTATTTGTGTGCATTTCTTTTTCTGCCATAGTTCTGTCCTCCCTGGTTTTGATCTCTTGCAGAGTTTCTGGGAAAAAAACTGTGCCTTAGAGCCACCAGACAGTAATTATGTGCATAGTGTACCATTTTCTCTTGCATTAGAGTAGTTGCAGTGGTAAATAACATTTTATTTCTCTTTAGTATTCAGGGGGAAGAGGATGAGCCTGGTGCGACCATCCCTGGGTGCTGGCAGATCAGAGGACAGACATGAGGCTTCTCAGCATTTCATTCCAGTGCCCTGCTAACCCTGGGAGCCAGCAGCAAACACACCTATCTTTGCTAAATTCCAATCTCTTTGGACAGCACCTGAATGAAAGTATTTCCAAGTCCAAAGTGGGTCTGTGTCAGGAATAAAGCCAGCACATCTGCCCTCTGAGCTCAGAGTCCACGTGAACGTGTCAGTCTGCAATTTCATGTTTAGAGTGGTTAAAACAGCCAAACTCCAACTGCATTTCAGACAAAAAAGCCTGATTAAGCTCCGTGTTTTCTGCTGCAGTAAAACATGTGAAATACAAAAATTCCCAAGAGGCAGGAAGCACAAAAATGCTGCTTCTTGTTTATTTGCTTGGTGTGACAGCTTGGCTGTGCCAAGCCAGGGTGGAACAAAAGCTGTGCCCCCACCCTGCTGCCCATTGAATCTTCTCAGCCCTGCTATGGATTTCATAATGGACCTGGAGATAATTTCAAGCTCCTGTTGGTCTGAGATGAGTCAGACAAGCCAGTGTGATGATGAAGCAGGCGGTGAAATTCCGGCACGCGAGGGAGAAGATGAGAACTTGCTCATGCAGAGATATTCCCCACTCCCAGCAAACATGGAAATCTGGAATTTGTTTTTCACTGGTCTTTGTGCAGCAAAAATAAATTATCACTTCCATTTACACCTCATGTCTGGGTGAGCTTTGTCTCACACTACTAAAATACCAGCTGTCTGACATTAAAAACCTGAAATGCCTTGGCAAATCTTCGCTGCCCCAATTAATATTTTTCCATCACTGTAAAACAAGAGGTCAACTCTTAAAATCACATGAACAATACTGGCAGCAAGTGTTTGTTGCCCAGAAAAGCTGTGGCTGCCCCTGGATGCCTGGAAATGTCCAAGGCCAGGCTGGATGGGGCTTGGAGCAACCTGGGACTAGTGGAAGTCACCTCTGCCCCATGGCAGGGGATTTGAACTGGATGGGCTTTAAAATCCCTTCCAACCCAGGCCATTCCAAGATTCTGTGACTTGTTGACTTTGTGGTCGTGGTTGTTTCCATATTTCACTGCAAGAAAACTTTTCAGTGTTTATTTACTCTTACTTCACCTCACCTGCCATGTGTTTCTTATCTTGCCACAACATCCTATGCTGTCTTAGTGGCTTTTTGAGCAACTCTAACAACAGTTTAAAAGTGAGATTTTTTTACTTCTCACACCACCTCTCTCTTCCCCCTACTTTATTTTAGTGCAAACTCTATGCAGCAAGAAGGAGGAAAAGAAATTGAGTAGAAAATTTGTTTTTCAGTTTTCAAAGACAGACACCAGAAGCTTTATAAAACAATCAGAAAGGAATGAAAGGACAGCCTGCCTTTGGAGAAGCCTTATTACACTTGGGAAAAAACCCTGCCTTATGCAATTTTCTGTAGAGTGATTTCATGCTGTCCAATTTGCCTGCTAACATTTTAATTTGATAATCTTACAAATGCTCAAGAACTGATCTGACTGCTCAAACAGGTTGAGTCAAAAATCAGAGTGATGTGGAGGTCTCTTGGCCTGACAACTGGGCAAGTGAAGGAGAAGTTTTCTCTGCATGTCTTTAGCTGTTTTTTCTATAATTGGCTGTGGCTTTTAATGCCTGTTGACCACTGAAGGTCTAAGAGAAGAAGAAGGTGGCTTTTCCTGCCCTCCTTAGAGATTCCTCCTAGGATAAGGTCCAGATTACTGTGTTAGGTAGAAAAAAATGAAGTTACCCCAAGTTCAATGCCTGCTGAGGAACTGCAAGAAACTGAGCAACTGACCTACTCTGCTTGGGTTTGACCATAAAATAAAGTTTCATTTTAAAACCTTAGAAAAAAATACATGAATTAGAAATATTTTTACCTTTCTAGACCTTTTATCTGTTACCTGATTCATCATAGAGGCATAGAATGGTTTGGGTTGGAAGAGATCTTAAAGCCCATCCAGTGCCACCCCTGCCATGGCAGGGACACCTTCCACTATCCCAGGTTGCTCCAAGCTCCCATCCATTGGCCTTGGACACTGCCAGGGATCCAGGGGCTGCCACAGACTTGTCTGGGCCACTTGGTCTTTCCTGTTGTCTCCTTCTGGAAAGGCACAATTAGATCACCCTGGAGCTTCTCCTCTCCAGGCTGAACAACCTCAACTCTCTAAGACTCCCTAAACCCTGTGGTACAACACCAAACTCCAAAACTGCTGCTGAAATCTGCTGGTGGGCACATTTATTTATTTATTAATTTATTTTTAAAATTCCACTCCATCATAATTGCAACTTCAAAAGCTGCAAAAAATGAACCGAATAATTCAATGTTGCTAATTGAGAGGAAAAAAACATTTTAATTTTGGGTACATACACATGTGCCAACTAGGAACACACTCTCAGCTCTGGATAAACCTATGGACAGAAAGGCACACGTGGGCTACTGGATTCAGCATCCTCTGCTGCATCTGGCTGCTTCCCCTTTTGGGGAGGAACATGCTAAATCAATAAAAAGTAGCCTTTTGTATGTCAACCCCCACCCATCAGCCTTGCTCAAGGTTGAGATTGAATTCCTTTATTTGGAATGTTCAGTGGGGTTTGCTGGATCTGCACCCCAGTGCAGTTCACCCCATATAATAAAATAAGTGTAATTACAGCTGTAAATCACTTTATTCGTTCCTCTGCACACCAGCCAGTATGTGACAAAGTATAAACATCTGCTTTACAGAGATAACATATGTCCAGGTCTGCTGTTCTATATGTTATATATTTAATTCTGAGTATTTTTCTTTCCTGGTTTGGCAGCTGAAGGGGGAGGTAACCCAGTTGGTGCTGCTGTGTTACTGACCCAGCTAAATCCTCTGCTTCACCCACAACTGGTGTCTAGCCAGGATTTACCAACTCCCTTGCTATATAAGTGCTAGAGAAATCTGTCTCTTTTTTATGTCTGGCTAAAATATGGGCTTAATGAGTCTGGGATAAAGGAATGAAGAGCTGGGAAACCCTGGGGCTGATTGTGCACCTCTGCAAAGCATGTGTGACCCTACAGACCCTCCCTTCCCTGCAGGGGACAGATATGGGCTTCTCCTCACTGCAGCACTGCAGTCTGTAAAATTAAAAACCCCAGGGGTTTTATTTGCCTCTCAGAAAAAAGTTTGGGCTCTTAGCCCTGAGAAGTCTCATTTTCCAGGATGGTGGGTGCCATGGGGGGATCAGCTCACTGCCCTGTGCCAAGCTACTCCTGGTGGGAGATGAAACTCCTCTTCTACCCCTCTGGAAGTGGTTTTTGGGAGTTCTCAGCCCAGGCATCAATGACAACAGCTGCCAGCTCCCCTGCAGTGGTCTTCCCAGGCCTCTGCCTCTCTCCAGGTCATTACAGGCAGGGAATTACTCTGGCAAGCTGGTATTGAGCCTGAAACTCCTGAAAGATGTTTTTGTGGCTATGTGTGTTCCCAGACTTCTGTGAATATCAGAGAAAGCTGCTGCCACATGGGGAAGAGCCCAGGATGTTTAATTACTCATTTATTTAGTGCTGTGTACTGGTTTGCCTCCAGAAATCCTGAAATCCACTGCCATGGCCAGACATAGGCCTCAATACCACACAGGTTATTCAAATTTCTGATAGTTATCTCCCTGTTAAAAGTCTTAAACTTTCCTTTCTTTCCCTTTCCCCTTTTCTCCTTCCATTCCCTTTTCCTTTTCTCTTCTTCCTTCTTCCTTCTTCCTTCTTCCTTCTTCCTTCTTCCTTCTTCCTTCTCCCTTCTTCCTTCTTCCTCTTCCTTTTATTTTCCTTTTCCTTTTCCCTTTTCCTTCTTTTCTTCCTTTTTTTCTTTTTTCTTTTTCTTTTTCTTTTTCTTTTTCTTTTTCTTTTTCTTTTTCTTTTTCTTTTTCTTTTTCTTTTTCTTTTTCTTTTTCTTTTTCTTTTTCTTTTTCTTTTTCTTTTTCTTTTTTCCTTTTTCCTTTTCCTTTTTCCTTTCCATTCTTCTTCTTTCTCATTTTGCTTTCCCTTTTCCTTTCCAATGCTTCCAGGGATCCAGGGACAGCTACAACTTCTCAGGCCAATCCATGTCAGGATCTCACCACCCTCTGATAAAGAATGTAATTGCCTTCCATGGAACAGGCTCATAATCAGGAAAAAAGCCTTAAGAATGTCCCAGATCTCACATATTTCTATGTATTTGTTTTTACAATGTCCTAACAGAACTTTTCTAGAGGCTTTCAGAAAGAAAACCAGAGCCAGAAGATGGTGTCACAGAACATGGGAGCTGAATTTCTCACACCAATTAAATAAAAAAAGGAATAAAAAGCCTTGTTACCACAGGTATTGACATAATTTCTGCATGTTCTCCATTTGAAGAAGGGAGTTGTCCTTCAGACAGAAGGGCAAACTAAGCAAGAGTGGAAAATTATTCTAAAAGGATAGAGGAAGCTGTTCCATCTTCAGGAGTTGAAATGGTGCATAAGATTTTGAGTTTTCCTTGGTAATTATTCAACTGTAACCTTCTCAATGCCTTGTCACTTCTTAATTTATTCTGTATTGTAAACACCTGCAGGCGCAGATGGCTGAGCTATTCTCTAAAGCTTTGGCTATTTTGCACTGCTAAAATGAGGTAGGGCACTGGTGCAATACAGATTAGGTTTGTTGTGGAGATCTGATGGAATATTCACACTTTGCAGACAGGAGGATGATCCTTTATCAGTCTGTCCCAGCAACCTGGCTTAGGATTCTTCAGCACCCCCTTTCCTTAGGTAATAACCTTATGGTGACTGAGTTATTTTTCATTAATCTTTTATTTTAGTTATTTTTTAACCCTTGATTTGGGGTAGCAATATTGCTCTGGGGCCAAATTTTGCTTTCTGTGCTTTCACAATTTCAGGCAAGGCAGCAGGACTGTGATTCTCATTATATCCCTGGCCTCTGTTATGGAATCATGGAATCAGGGGATGGTTTGGGCTGGAAGGGACCTCACAGCTCATCCAGTGCCATCCCAGGCAGGGACACCAACATTCCAGGTTGCTCCAAGCCCTGTCCAGCCTGGTCTGGGACCCTGCCAGGGATCCAGGGGCAGACACAGCTTCTCTGGGCACCCTGTGCCAGGGCCTCACCACCCTCACAGGGAACAATTTCTTCCCAATATCCCATCTATCTATCATCTATCCATCCATCCATCCATCCATCCATCCATCCATCCATCCATCCATCCATCCATCCATCCATCCATCCATCCATCATCCATCCATCATCCATCCATCCATCCATCATCCATCCATCCATCCATCCATCATCCATCCATCCATCCATCCATCCATCCATCCATCCATCCATCCATCCATCCATCCATCATCCATCCATCCATCCATCCATCCATCCATCCATCATCCATCCATCCATCCATCCATCATCCATCCATCATCCATCCATCATCCATCCATCCATCATCCATCCATCATCCATCCATCCATCCATCCATCCGTCCATCCATCCATCCATCATCCATCCATCCATCCATCATCCATCCATCCATCCATCCATCCATCCATCATCCATCCATCCATCCATCCATCATCCATCCATCCATCCATCCATCCATCATCCATCCATCCATCCATCCATCCATCCATCCATCATCCATCCATCCATCCATCCATCCATCCGTCCATCCATCCATCCATCATCCATCCATCCATCCATCCATCCATCCATCCATCCATCCATCCATCATCCATCCATCCATCCATCCATCCATCATCCATCCATCATCCATCCATCCATCCATCCATCCATCCATCCATCCATCCATCCATCCATCCATCATCCATCCATCCGTCCATCATCCATCCATCCATCCATCCATCCATCCATCCATCCATCCATCCATCCATCCATCCATCCATCATCCATCCATCCATCCATCATCCATCCATCCATCCATCCATCCATCCATCCATCCATCCATCCATCCATCATCCATCCATCCATCCATCCATCCATCCATCTATCTATCACATCCTCTGTCCTGTCATTCCTGATGAATTGTCCCTCCCTGGCTTCTCTGTAGCACCTTCAGGTCCTGGAAGGTGCTGTGAGATTTCCAAACAACCTTCTCTTCTCCAGGCTGAGCATTCCCAGCTCTGCCATCCCAGTTCCACGGGGGAGGTGCTCCAGCCCCCTCAGCAGCTCCATTGCCTCCTCTGGGCTTGCTCCAACAGCTCCCTGCCCTTGTGTCTGGGTCACCAGAACTGGACACAGTGCTCCAGGTGGGCTCTCACCAGGGCAGAGCAGAGGGGGAGAATCTGAAGTTCCATCTCAGCAAACCATGTTTAATGGATCTGTTGCATTTTCTGATAAGTAAAATGAGGGGGGGAAAAAAAAATCAATTCCCATCATTTGCAGCTGGCAGCCCTTGGAGGCTGTGACCTGAATTCCAGCAGAGCCAAGGATGGACTTGGATCTTGACTAGTGATGGACACGGCTGTAGCATGGAGAACAACATTGATTTCTGTTACCTTTATCACTGTGCTCATCACAGTCAGATCCCTCTCCATGCACCAAGGGCAGAAGAAAAAAAGGAATTAAAAGTCACTTGTGACCTCCACCAATCAACACCCTGGATTCCTTAAGAATATTCACTCTCTCCCAGTGGGTACCCACCCACTGGAAAATATGCCCTGTATATGGATTAAAAATAATGGAAAATTTACCACAGAAAAAAAAAAAAAAAAAAAAATTTGGAACAAAATTGTATTTTCAGCAAAAATAACAAGATGTTGTGGGTTTTGCATAACATATTTACATTATTTTTATTAAATTAGTGAAAACTAGCTGATTGTTTACAAAGCCACTGAAAATAATGTCTTTAATACACAGTAACCATCTAAGAATAAGGAAAAAACCTCTTTTTTCACAGATTAGAAGTACGTTGTGTTTATTATGCTAATTTGGGGATTGGAGACAGCAAATTGAAGTATCATTTTTCCAGTTCATTAAGATTTGACTTTTGACTACTGCTCTGCAATTGATTAGTTTAATTATGCAGACACCAAATGTTCTGAAGGCCATGAACATGGCCACATTCTACCTATGATAAAATGTGCTTTTGGTAAATGATAATGTGAGCTTTTCTAGAGAGGGAACTGCTCCATTTGGCTGGAAGTCCAAACTCCACCATCTCTTGTCAACACAAGCCATTGTGGTATCCTGTAATTAATATAGGGAGCATACATGTTCTTTGAGTGATGGGAATTACATCTAAAGTGACAATTAGCCTCCACCACAGAGCAAGACTTTCACACTCCATTAACAATAAAATTAGGAATAGCATTTTCTCAGCATAATCCATGGTCATTATATAGCCATCCATGGGGATCAAGAATGGTGGTTGTTATTGAAATGTATCATTATAACAAGGGTAATGATTGCAGCATTCATCCAGCTGTAGTCATCAGTTGCTCTTTTTTGCTCTGATTTGGGAAGGAAAAAAATCTGCAATTAAAAAGCACATAGTCGCAGAAAGTCACTGCAATTATTTTTGTACCACTTCTGTGCTTTAGAACTTCATTTTCCAGAAAGTTCAAGAAAGAGGCAGAATAAACACAACTTGGTTTTCTAAAAGAAATAAAAGACAATTCAAGTGCCATGTAAGTTAATTGCTGGGATCCAGCATGTGAACCTAGATGTTAAATGAAACAACACAAACATTTGACTAATCATCATCCCTCCCTTTCCTTGCACTCCTGGTTCTCAGAGGATGACTCATGTAATGACATCACCCCATATTTTTAAAAAATAAATCCAGTCTTGGTCAAGGCTTGGCATCAGAAGGGACTCACATTGATGGTGGTGTGGAACCATCACTGGACAAAGGAACTCTCCTATGAATCCAACATATGGCCCATGCCTGGATCTTTTGGCACACAGTGACATTTGTGTCTTGGTTCTTTCTGTTGACTGGCAGCTGGGTTCATCCCTTGGGCACCTCAGCACCTCCAGGAGAACTTTCTACTGAGATAGATCTGGCAGAGCTTGTGCAGATACTGGAAATCTCCAGTGTGATCCCATGGGTTATGCACCCAGATGTTTCCTCATTCACTTTGCCTTTATTTTATTCAAATATTATCAGTGCAGAAGAATATGACCTTCACTGAATCCTCATAGTATTGTGGAGTGGCCTGGGTTGGAAGGGGCCTTAAAGATCATCCAGTTTTCCCCTGCCATGGGCAGGGACACTTTCCACTGTCCCAGGCTGCTCCAAGTTCTGTCCAGCCTGGCCCTGGACACTGCCAGGGACCCAGGGGCAGCCACAGCTTCTCTGGGCACCCTGTGCCAGGGCCAACCCACCCTCACAAGCATCAGTTCCCTCCCAATATCCCATCTGACCCTGCCTGAAACTGATGGCTCTCAAATCTATCTCCAGACAGGCTATCTTTGACATGAAGGAAAGCCCAGCTCAGGTGGCCAAAAAACTTTGCATCCTCCATAACAATAATTTTAAAGATGTTCAAGCCAAACATCAGTTGTTAATCCTATAGATTATGATTGTAGGTCCTTATTCAGGAAAAAAAATTGCATTTAATTTCAGACTTCAATTTCTTGGATGTCAGTGAAGTGTGAGTGCACTGACTGTGCACCCTCATGGCACAGGTGGTTTCACAAGCTCTGCAGGGTCCTGTGCCTTTCTGCTCCATCCTCTGTGCTCCAAAAAATCAATTTCTGGTCTCCAAAACAACCTGTGAGTGAGCTGCTGAACTCTCCTGCCTCAGTGAATGCATCCTGGAAAGCCATTTTGCAGATTTTGGGTAGTTGCACCAACCAGCTCTGGGTGAAACTGGTTTTGTTGACACAACATCTGGGGTTTGTGCATAATGGGGGCATGTTACTGAGATTTCATCTCCTGCCATACAATTAATAGCCTTGAACATATGTTTTATGGGGACATTTCCAACAACCTTTGCTGGATAACAGGGGTGTTTAAAGGATGTTCCCTTTCTGCCTGCATTCAGCTGAGGTGCAAGTGCAGATCTGAGAGGTCAGGTCTGGTGGTAAATGTTTCACTTGGGTTTTATGGCTGTGTTTGCTGATGTTCCCTGGCAAACAGGAAAGTAGAAGAGCCAGCAAAATCCTGAATGCATTTAATTCCTCCCATCTAAACCAAGTAAATTCAGGCTGAAGACCAGGCATATATGTGTATATTTCTAGTAGCAAAAGTAATTCCATTTTCCTTGTTGCTGTCAGGGCTTTTAGATTTTGTGTTGGAGAAAATTCCTGAAAAGTATCCTCTAGAGGAAAACCAGGAAACTTTTCTTGCACAGAAAGTCATGCTAGTTGATTGCACCTGTTCTTTCTGGCCTGACTGCTTTTTAAATGGATTTTATGCTAATAAGGAGCTTGGGACTTTACTTCTCTCAAGCATATAAGACATATAGGATTAGCCCTGGAGCCAAAGTTTGTGATTCCTCTGCAACATTGAAATTCAGTGCAACAAAATAGTGATTTTTTTATTGTTTCCAGTGAAATAAGTAGAAGTAGATAATGCTGTATTTTGGGGCAGTTCAAAATGTTGTTTTTCCTGAAGTTATTTATTCTTTTAACCATATTTTTCAGTTTAGATATATTTTAGATGAACCACAGTTCACTTTTTTGTATTTCAGAATGAAATAAACTTTTATTTTAAAAATTAGACCCCAAACTCCTCCCTTGCCCTTCTTATTTATAGAAATTTGTTTGGGCTCCTATTTATTGCAAATAACTAAAAATAAAACCGTTTTGATCACAGTTTAAAATTTAAAACTTTTTAAGAGATAATTTTTTTTCTGATTGCCCACTTTGGCTGGGTGGAGTGGTATGGAGAGTTTACCTACACCACGTGTTCTTTTTTTTTTTTTTTAATAGAAACTTAATTAATCTTCCAATGGCTTCGGTACAGGACAGCCAGGGGGTTGTTGTTATATTATAAGTGAGATTGTTTTCCTTTGAATTATGTAATATAAACCACAAACTGTGGAGTATTTATCCTGTGCTCCCTGCCCAGGTTTCCCCTGCTCACACCCAAGCTGAGCCTTTCCATCTGACAATATTTACAAAGTAAAAATCTATTTCAGTCAGTAAACGATGCTGCTGCTAATAGCTTGGACTGCAATCCCATAAAGAGCTTAAGCATATGGATAATATCTGCTAGAGTTAATTGAGCTGCTGGCATCACTGGAATGACAGACACACAAAGACCTGAGAGCAGGAGCTTGGCAAGCTCCTCTGAGTAGTGTAGGGGTGTGAGATCCCCCTGGAGTGGGATCTGGGGACTGTATCCCTCACTCACCACCTGATGCTGGGCTTCAGGATCCCTCTTTTGGGATGATTCAGGCTGACATCTCGTGGAGAGTCATTAAATTATTACAATTGTTCACTCCTGTAGCCTGGTAGGGCACCCCTGTGGACATCCTCAAGCTTGAAATCATGGTGAGCCTTAGGGAAGAGGGAGGTCCAGGTCCCCTCCTGACAACTGATACAATCATCTTGCAAAGCTGGTACCTTTCTCTTTGCATGAGTTAGGTGGAGAAAGCAGGGGATGTTCCAGGGCTGTGTGCACACACTCCTGTGCCCTGTGCTCTGGGATGGCCCTGCTGGAGCAGGGAGGTGCCACCAGGTGAGCCACTGAGAACCCTTCCAGCCTGACCCATGCTGGGGTTCAATGGCTCTCTTCCAGCAGAGCACTGAGGTCCAGGTCTTGAAATTCATCCTTTCAGAGAGATTTATTTTATAAAAACAAGAAAAGAACACCATTGCTTATAGTAACTACCTGTGTTGGGTTGATGTAGGCAGAAATGTGCATTCTGTCACCATCTGCTGAAGCCAGGTGGGGCAGTGACCCTGATCTCCTGGCACATATTATCTGCTAATGGGCCAGCTTTAAACCAGCTGGGGCAATCATCTTTATCTTTCCACAGCCCATCCTCCCTCCAGGAGATATCATCTGCTGCTGGCCCATCCAGTCCCACTGCATGACTGATAAAATTCCATCATCCCACTGGGAGATGCTCCAGCCAGGGGGAGCAGCCAAGCCTTTCCTACCCAGATAAAAACTGACATTTTGGACACCAAGGCACCTTCTTTCCACTGCAGTCCAGAGGAAAGCCAGACCTTTCCACATCATCCCTGCACCTTCAGAGGAAACTGCACCTTCTACAGGAGCACTGCTCCAGCTGAACCACATCTGCCACTGCAGGGGGATGCAGCCACCATTGAATGGCACTGCTGCCAACACCCTGACTGACTGACGGGTGTCAGCTTGGATTCTGACTCTGTCAGTGTTTTGGGGATTGTTCTTTGTAATACTGCATTTCTATTTTAATTTTCCTAGTAAAAAATTGATATTCCTAATTCCCATATCTTTGCCTGAGATTCCCTTAATTTCAAAACTATAATAATTTGGGAGGGAAGGGTGTTTACATTCTCCATTTCAAAGAGAAGCTTCTGCCTTTATTGGCAGACACCTGTCCTCCAAACCAGGACACTACCTCATACTATCAGACTCAATAATGATTTGATTTTTCAGGGCACATTCCATTGCCAGAATGAGAATTTGTGTGCACTTTAGAGGTTCATTTCTGTAAAGCTTCCCAGTGTGTTTTACAGAATCCATATGAATCACCACACTTGGATTTGATCTATGGGGCATCTACTGGAGCAAGACTGGGAGATACCATTCCCTAGGAATTGGTAGAATCATGGAACCTCTGAATGGTTTGGGATGGACAGGACCTCAAAGCCCATCCAGTGCCACCCCCTGCTGTGGCAGGGACACCTTCCACTGTCCCAGGTTGCTCCAAGCCCCATCCAGCCTGGCCTGGGACACTTCCAGGGATCCAGGGGCACCTCAAGAATTTTCTCCAGCTTAAGTATCACTTTATTTGGACCACTTGTCTTTAGTGGCTGCAGTAAGAGGAAGACAGCAAATTAAATGTTGCCAGTCACTAGCCATGGCTTGCTACACACTCCTAGAGTGGCTGGGAAAAAACCACTCGGGAGTGTGTTCAGGAATGGCACATCCCGAGTAAGTGCTGCTGACAGAATGAACATGGCTCTTCCCACTTAGAAGTGATGAGTGTGGTGCTGACTAACCCCCAGAGAGGTGTGTGGTGGGGCATGAACCTGATGCTATATTCAGAGATAGAGATCATACTCACTCATCAGCTAAACTTCTGCTCCGGGACATTGCCCCAGAGCAGGAGATTTATTCCACTGTTTTAACTTTCCTGCCCTATCAGAAGTTCTCTTTATCTTCCCAGTATATCACCTTGGCATTTGCCTTGACTGAACTCTGCTCTTGCTGCTGTTTTTTAGTGTGTCTGCAAATCTGTCACTGCCCCTGTTATGTCTCCCAAGTCACAACTACAGGGCCTAATAAAAGGTACAGTGAAGTCATCTTCAGTATCCTTGGTTCTCAAATATTCAGAGTGAAGTGTTGCCTGGTGTCCAGCACTGTGGTGTAAACAGGAGAAATTCCATGGCAGCTAATGAAAGCAGACCTGTGGAAAAAGGAGCCCTGTCTCTGATCCATCCTGCTGGGTATGGATTATGCATCACAGCAATCCTCTGCAGCAGCAGCAAACTCAGTCCACCCTGTAATGGGCCCAAGCACAGAGGTTCACATTAAAGACATTTTTCAGTCATTTAATTGAATTTGAAAATGTCACAGTAATTCAGGCTCTACTTCACTTACACCTGTACAAATCTGTTTATGGCGGCTTGATGTAATTTTGTCCACTATAAACTGGCTTAAATGACCTGAAAAGGGGATTTGTTTTCCCTTTCAATTCCCTGAAAGCTTTGAAGAAGTTAATAAAGCAAGTCCTCCGTGTTATTTTTGCAGCAGGCAGAATCTTCACTGCATTTTCCCATTTAGTTGTTAATTTACTCCAGGATGAAGGAGTGTGATGTCGTGGCCATTAATAAATGACATAAATAAGACTTTTAATGTGTTTTTGGAACATTTTCCTTGCTGATTTTCATTCTGGACCCATTCATGAAAATGCAGGTAACCTAAAAGTTTCACAGGCAAGGGGCTGATTCAAGGTTTGATTTAAGTTCATATTTAGGACAGAAGGATGGAGTGAGAGTTTTATGGCATTTTTTGGGATGCAGAAGGATGTCTTTTCAAAAGCTGGACAAAGCAGCTATTAATGGTTGAGATTGACCTCAAAAGTTGGGACTTTTTAGAGACCGACTTTGGGAAGAAATGAGTTGAATGCTCCATTAATTATTTTAAATAAACCTCCCCTGAGCCCTCTTTTGTCACCTTCTGCTGGCACAGTTGGGCAGAATAAACACAACCACATGGACAATATTCCTGTTTAACTCTTCCTCTTCCTTCTCTTTTGGTTATCCCCGCTTTCCATATTCCTAAAACCAACTCAAAGGTGGAGCATGTTTCCTGATCTCCATCAATCATTTATTTGTTTTTAAAATAACCCAATAATGGAGTGTTCTGTGCCACTCCACCCCTTATCTGTGGACTCAGCAGGCACAGCCTGCACTGATCCAACATCTTCCCACTGTTTTCCTGAGGGCTCTCCCAAAGTCACTTCAATGACATGCAGCAACTTCTTCACTGGGAAAAGTGTGTGTGAAAACTTTTGACCCATGAAGAGCATCAAGTCCAAACACATTGTGAGGTCATTCATATTTTTCCTAAAGATAAAGGAAGATGGGAAGAAAATTTTTGTGGTTTTTTTTGGTGTACAGCCCACAGATTTACCCTGCTCTGCCTCTCCTGCACACAGGGACACCCAAGGCACCATCAAGAAGCTCGTGAGCATCCCAAACCACAGCAACACATTCCAGGAATTTTCCACTCCACATGCACTGGGCTTGGCTCAGCACCCACCTCAGCAGCACCCTGGAGCCCCATTTGCATGGCAGGGTCACTCCAGAGGCGCCTGCAGGGCTGGGCAAAGGGGCAGGGTGCCTCCCTGATCTGCTGGAAATGCTTTCCCCAGCACCCCATTGCCCCCTTACCCCCAGGACAACCCTGGGAAAACAGGGTTTGGTGCAGTACAAGGGAAAGGGAAATACTAAGGATGAAACAAAATGAAAAAGAGGTCTTGTATGAGGACATTGGTACCAAAATAAAATGGGAGGTGCAAAATGAAATACATGAACGGCCCTAATTTTTAAATTTCATCAAACCCAGTCTAATTAAGATTTGTCATTGGTGTTGACAGACACTTTCTGTTCAACCATTCTGATGGTAAAAACATTTTCCTAAGGAGAATTTTGACTTTTTCTAGACCAGGCAAGGACATTAAATCATTTTTTTAAAAGCCTAAGATGTGCTGTACATTGATAGATGTTTGTTTATGAGCACTAAAAAAACAGTGCACTGTAAATGAGTTCCTATTGGTAGCAAATGAACTCTTTCATGATTATTAATGAAGTCTGGAGTTGCTATTGCTGTCTAATTATACCAAATGTATTTCTCAAGGTTCAGGGATCTACATAAATCAATAGAAGAACTGAGTCTGAAAAATGAAGTGAAAGCAGTTAATACACTGCTTGATTGGACCTTACTGATGGCTATTAGATACTTGGTTTTTTTCTGGTTTAATTTTCTCAGTAGCTTGAGGAGTCTTTCTGTTCCAAGGCACTTTTGAATAGCTGGTGTTTTTTGGTAACCTACCTAGAAGTTATTTTTGCATTGTCAATGCAGTAACCACGAACTCTCCCCATATAATTGCTGTGGGGTTATGGAATTTTCCCTGCAGTGAGTTTTAATTATTCTGTGCTAATTAAGCAACTGATGCCTACTGTGAAAAATTCTCCCTTTGGAACAATGTGAGCAAAGGTGCATACATAAATTTCATAACATATGCATAAAAGCATCCTTTTTTTATCTCTTGTACTAATTTCATGTCCCCATGTTGGGGCGGCAGCATGAATAAATATAACTCCTATGGCTGTATATAGAGTGCTCCAAAGACATAATATTCATCTTTTCCCATTAAAAAAATAGCAACATGGTATTTTTGGGCTTGTTGGATCCTCCTTTCAGTGCAAAGACTGTCACCTATTAAAAAGTTAGATAAAAAATGAGATGCTTAATTATACTTGTGTTAAAAGTAGACTTGTGTCTTGCTGGAAAATAACCCCAGGATGGTTTGGGTTGGAAGGGACCTTAAATCATCCAGTGACACCTCCTGCCATGGGCAGAGACACCTTCCACTACCCCAGGTTGCTCCAAGCCCATCCAACCTGGCCTTGGATATTTTGTAATTGCAATGACATTGAAAAGGGAACAGAGAAAGGGCAGAGGGAGCAGAAACTGAAGACAGATGTTTTCTTCTGGAAAGTGCATCATCCCTTAGGCTGTTAAATTTATAGGACAGAGCATTGCAAGAACTGGCAAGATTATAATTGGTGATGTGCAATCATTCTCAGACCACTCCAATGGTGGGCAGGCAGTAGGAAGAAGGAAATTTGAAGACAAAATGTATAAAAATGTCCAGGGAAGTAATTTCTGATCTAAATAAGTAAAACCTCTTTTATTCTACCTGAAACAAAATAGATTTTTTTTGATAGCTGTGGTAGAGGTGAAATATATTCTCTGAGAAAACCTTCATTAGATTAAAACCCAAGCTTTTTTTTTTTTCTCCTGAAAGAAGAAAAACAAATCAGCATTAGTTGTTTCCAGTGGTGGTTTGGAAGGGAAGATTTCTGCCTCACAGCTGAAACACTGCACTGGCTCTTTCCATGGGTACCGAGCTGGGTGGATGGATAATTGGATAATTACAGCACTAATGGAGCCCTGGGAAAACTGGTCCTGTCCCTCCTCTGCTCAGACTCCAGCTGTGTCTGCTCTGTGAGGTGGAGGTGGCTGAGCCACACAGGGGAGTTGTGTTGGCTGTCACTGCCCTTCTGCTTCCAGAGCACCCAAAGTGCAGCTCTGGGACAGGAGAGCTCTGTAGGACAGGGATGGACAGGCTTGGGAGCACCCCAGGAGTGCCAGACTTGATTTCCCTGCTTATGAAAGACGTGGAGGCTGGGCTAAGGCTTTGTGTGGGGAGAATGTGGTCTGGAGGGTCTTGGCTGCACTGGGGTGGAGTGTGAACATCTTTAGCCAAGCCAGTGAGGCCAGGAGGAGTAGAAGGCAGTGCCTGGGGGAATTTGGGGTTCAGCTATTCATCCTGAAAAGGGGGACCCTTGTGAGATATTAAAACCACAACAGCAGAGTCCTCACAGGTGCAAAGACCTGCCCTGGGCTGTGCCTGCTTGGCCAGAGGAGCTCCAGGGAAAAGAGCAGGGGAGACCACAGTGCCCAGGCAGCAGCATCCTGCACCAAAAACCTCCTGAGATCCCTTCCAGCCTGAGTTACCCTGTGAGCATTTAGAAATCCGGGCTGAGCAGAGTACCAAGCTAGAAACTCATTTTGATTTTTTCATTAAGAAATTCCCCTGCTAGCAGTCAGCTCGCTGTGTCACCAGGGTGCTCCAGCCGAGCAGACAGGTGGGTACCCCAGTCATGATCCACCTGTGGATCCAGCAGGGCCGTGGAGATGTGATCCAGCCTGACAGCAACAGTGTCCTGCAGTCAGGGGCTGTGGCAGCCACATCCAGCCTGTGGAAATGTGAAAATGCCATCCTAGCAGCGAGCTGTCACAAGCAGGAACACAGGCTGCTCTCTACTTAAAGTTCTCCATGTGACCAAAAAAAAAAAAAAATCTGCCTGAATCATCTTTAGAGAAGCCCATTTTTTCTCTTTTCAAATTACAGATCTGACATTTCTATAGGTTTGTAATTCAATTACCTTTAGCTCTGCTTAACTGGAAGCTCCTGGTCCTTGTAAAGATACAGAGCAAATATTGTCTTTTGGCAGCCCAGCCTCACCTCTACTTGTTTTGACAAGATGCTTAAAGAAACTACAGGTTTCAAAGAGGCTCATTTATCTCATCTATTACTTCAAGATACTCTGAGAAAGTTCATCACAATGATTTTCCAGATTTGCCATTTTTTTGATCTTTCCATCTCTTCCTCATCTCATCTGTGCTACATTGCAGGAGCACACAGATATAAATCCATGCACTTGGGTTTTTTTATCTGTGTGTGCTCTCTTTTAAGCTGTGCTGGAGTTTTCCTTGCCATAGCAGCTGATATATTCAATAATCAGAAGAGAAAAGCTTTATGTCCATTATTCCCTTTTCATCTGTTGAAGGAATTTATACAACAAACTGTGGGACCGATGCACATTGCAAGGCATTGTCACAGTGGGCTCCAGATTGTTCTGGCTCAAGTCCCCAGAAGTCTTTTTGCTCCTTAAATTTAGAAATCTACCCCCAGAAAAGACTTCTCCTGCAGAGGGTGCCAGCACTTTGAATAGGTTTTCATTTTTATGGGAGATAAAAGGGAGCGTTGCATTTTCCTGTGAAAATAAAAAGTGTGGCTTGCATTTATTCTTTGATAGCCTCAAACAGAACTTTTTAAGTGGAATCAATGCTGTTCTCTTTGCTGGGGGGTGGCCAGCAGTGGGGCTGCTGGGATAACCCATCCTCTGATGTCACTTTGCTGTTCCCAGCAGAGACTCCCTGGGACACCTTGGCTCTGCTGTGAGTGCTGCTCTCAGTCCTGTAGAGAAGTTTGATGGGACGTGGAATTACAGACCCATTTAGTTTGGAAAATCCCTCTGAAATTGTCAGGTCCAACTGTTCCTCCAGCACTGCCAAGGCCACCACTCACCCATGTCCCCAGATGCTTCATCTACACAGATATTAAATCCCTCCAGGGATTGGCACCCTTCCCTGGGTAGGAAGGTGACACTTTCCTGTTCCAATGCTTAACTGGCCTTTCAGTGAAGAAAATTTTCCTTTTCCAAGCCATGTGGTGAAAAAAGAGCTATTCAAATGCATAAAGTATGCAATTATCTGATATGTTATTTGTTTAATTGTATGTCTCAATAAAGAAAACTGAAAACTGCCAAAGTGCAATATCTGGCCAGGTTGGATGGGGCTTGGAGCAACCTGGGATAGTGGAAGGTGTCCCTGCCCACGGCAGAGGGTGGAATGAGATGAGCTTTGTCCCTTCCAGCCCAAAGTACCCTACAATTCCAGGATAAACTATATGTGCAATGCCTAATTGCTTTTCCAATTTTGAGGCATGACTAGAGAAGGAAAATGGTGAGGGATCTGTTTCATCTGCTCCCTGCCACTGCCTGTGTATGAGGTCAGAATGTTCTGCTAAAACACATCTCAAACTAAGCTGTAGGTCAGTGTTGGGGGGAGCAGGACAGCAGAGCAGCATCTTCCTCCTGCAGCACGCTCTGTGCAGTGACAGTGAGGTAGCAGACTTTGGAGTGTGACAGATTCCAAACTGCCCTGCTTGGTCAGATAAATTCCAGAGTGCCTCCCCTCCCCAGCACAGGGGCTGTCATTTCCTGGAAAGGCACCTTTGATCCAGGGTCTGTTACTCTCCTGCTGAACTTCCAAATTGCTAATTATTCTGGCAAAAGAACTTCAATTTTGTGCCAGTGGGAGATTTCAGGTTAATTAAATGGTCTTGTTGGTCTGTGCTTCACCAGGTAACTGCTTTGGGCTGAGGCTGAGGAACTTTACAGCTTGAGGACCTAATCCTGTCTTGACCTGAACTTCAGCAGGCCAAGCAATGTCTCCAAGTGCCTGAACAAGTTCTGAAACTCTCTCCAAAACACTTCAGGGCCATGCCAGGACAACAGTGAGCCCTAGGCTGTGAAAGTAACTCCTTGCTGCTTCCCACTTTTTCTAGCCTTCAAGCAAATGTCCCGAAATGTGAGAAGAGCAGCAAACCCAGCTGCTGAAGCACATGTCACATAAATCAGGGGTCTCACCTGTGTGGTGGGTGAACAAAACAGAAAGGCAAGAAATCCCAGGGCAGAAGGGAAAAGCTCCAGAGCAAGCTTTGACCTGAGGCAGTCAGGGTTTGTGTCTGCAGCACAAAGAGAGGAGGTGGCTGCTGTGGGATTAAAAACTGGAGTCCGTGGTGTGGCAGAGCACCAGCTATCAAATCCAGTCCTCTCTATGCACTGACAGTGGTGCTGAATTCCATTCTGGCTGAGATAGGAGGCTCAAATGGGATGGGACACACAGACATCACATCATGGATGTGGGGGGAGTCCCTACAGAGAGAAACGGGAAGGGGGAGCAGCAGGGGCCGTGCACATTTGCTTAGGAGAAAATCTGGAGCAGGATGGGATCAAGGAGCATTTGGGAGACCAAATATTGGGATTTTTCTAAGAGTTTTGTGGATAGTGTTTCTGGAGGGATTTGGTACAGGAATGGAGGAAATTAGATGGGTGCAGAATTTAACATCAATGGGTGTCTAAATATTTTATATCACATTTTGTGACTCTGATAAAGTGAAACAGGGAAACAAGAACAACTGCAGAATGCAAAAGAAGCATTGCTAAGATATCCAGGGATCTTTGCCTGTAATGTTTGCCATCAGTGTTATTTCACTCTAATTCAGAAAAAAAATCACATTACAATTAGCAAGAAGAAAAACAGGCAAGAATTTGGAGAAAAATAATACTGATAAAAGCAATCCAGGTTCTGTTCTGAGAGATGCAGATGAAGAGAGAATTTAAGTGGAAAAGGGAAGCAAAGATATCCCTGGTGAGCAAAGCCTATTTCACCTTTTTCAGTGCAAAGATGATAATAATTACAGCAGTATATGATTTACTCAGCTTTTGTAGCCTTTTTCCTTGCACTCAAAAGAGAGATGGGAAAGGCTCAGGAAAACACAGAGAGGTGGGAAGGGCTCTGAAACAAAAAGCCTGCCTGCTGTGGCTTTCTGCAGCTTTCTGCCTCTCTCCTGAAGGAACAAAAGGTGTCAAATCTCCATATTCTGGGGCTCTGCCAGCTCTTCCCCTCTCTGTATTTTCCTGAGCCCTTGCATGAGTGGCTTTGCCGGGTGAAGGCAGGGAGAGGAGCAGGAGGTGTTCTCAGCTGACTCCACACACGTTCTGCACTGCACTGCTCATTAATATGGCATTTTTAGGGTAGGATGGCTCCTGGCTGGCAGGTGACAGAACTGTTGGAGGTAGGTGCTGCAGCTGGAGCCAGGAACTGCAGGGGGACAGGTGGAGCTCTGTAAATAAGGACACTTGGAGCCTGTCTGTGCAATGCCAAGACCATTCCCAGCCAGCAGTGTCCCTGATTTAAACAGCAGGTCACTGCTGCCAGTGCTGCTGCTGGCACGAGGAGCCAGAGGACAAGATCTGCTCAGCTTCCAAGGGGTAAGGTCACTAAATATGTAAAAGCCCACAAACTGGCCAGTTTCAGACCATTTGGACAAGTTCACCATGATTTTTTACCACATCCACGTTCCTCATGCCCATGGCACCTGCAGCATCTCTCCTGCTCCCCACACTCTGCTCCTTAGCAGGACAGCACCAAAAGGACTTTGAGGGTCTGCAGCATGTCCAGGGGAGGGAATGGAGCTGGGGAAGGGGCTCAGCCTGGAGAAAAGGAGGCTCAGGGGGATGTTCTGGCTCTGCACAGCTCCCTGACAGGAGGGGACAGCTGGGAGGGATTGGGCTCTGCACCCAGGGAACAGGGACATGATAAGGGAAAACAGCCTCGATTTGTACTGGGGGAGCTTCAGGTTGGAGATTGGGAAAACTTTCTTCACAAAAATTGTTGATAAGCACTGGCACAGGCCACCCAGGGCAGTGGTGGAACTGCCATCCCAAAAAACATGTGGATGTGGTGGTTTAGGACATGGTTTAGTGGTGAATGTGGTGGTGCTGGGTTAATGTTTGGACTCAATGATCTTGGAAGGTTTTTCCAGCCTTAACAGTTCTGTGATTCCATGATTCTAGGACCTGCTGCTAAATCTGCCCGTTTGTAAAGATCAGATCTAGGCCTGAAAAGCTCAGGAGTGTGGGATTTGTGCAGAGCACTGTGTGAATATCCTGCACTCACACTCTTTTTCCTGAAGCCACTTTGCATTAGCTACCTCGGACTTGGCTGTAAATCCCATTTTTGTGCTGCAGCTCTTCTTATGCCTTTTCTCTGGTCCCTGCATTAACACTGCCACTCCATATTCTGATGTTTGGGCCCCACCTTTGCAAACTGCTAAAAGTCAAGATTGCCTTGTTGGGTTTGAAGGGCAGAGCAATCTGAAGGGCAGCACTGATTTTTCTTTGATGTCTGCCTCGTGAAATTGGCTCTATTGGTTCAGTATGACTTATGGGCCATTTCAATTTGTTGGGACTCTGCTGGGGTTTTTTTCCATTGATGTGGAGGACAGCAGGCCATGCATGGCAATGAGAAGTTCGACCCAACCTATGTAATAGGCTCAGGAGGTGGATTAGAGCAATATTATCAAACCATATCAATTTTTATGCAGGTCCATTAATGAAGTCCGTGTGGCTGGTCTGTTTATAGACAGTGTTGTTTGGTATGTCATAGATCATTTTCTGCATAACTGAAATTATTATTGCAGACATGCAATCAATGAAGTGTTCTCCTTCCAATTGGCACACTTGATTTTCCTAGTGAAATTTTGCTCAGGCTTTAATGGGAATAAATTTCCAGTCCAGCTAGGCTCTGATATCCAGTAAGTACACTGCAAAATCTGTCCTTTGCCAGCAGTCACTCACTAGCAACAATTCCTCAGGAAAGGAGCTGGGAATTCCAGTGGATCATGCTTTTGGGAAAAGGCAAACATGAGATGTGGATGTTGAAATAGGGGAATAGTTCAGAAGTGGAATGAATTTGCAGCATTTAGTGGCAGTGGCTGAGCACCAAACTTCAGGAAAATGAGACTGAATCACAGGGAGTCCAGAGGCAGAGGACAAGAGTCAAGCTTTAGAAACCAAGACAGAAAAGAAGAAAAGATTGAAATGATTGTGTGGGTTAACTTTAGAGGAGAAAAAACAGAAGGGAAACACCTCCCAGCACATCTATGGCTGCTGAGCAGTGTCCTCCCCATGTCAGGGCAAAAAGTGAGTTGGCTTGCATGGCAGCAAATTTAATCTAATCATACAGCTGAATTAGGGCTATTATAAAATTTCTAATAGTTTGAAATATGTATTGGAATTGATTTTCTAGAAAGATTATATACTCTCAGTTGCTGGATGTTTTAAATACCAAAATCCATATATACAAGAGGAACACAGGGCTTGTAACCCTACCTCAGTCTTTCCATATTTCTTTTTCTACAACACACCTCTTTGTATGTACAAAAATCACATGTATTTTCACTTTTTTCTCCCCAGTTTTGACATGCAGCTTTTCTTTGTAAAGTTTGCTCACAGATGGTTTCACTTAAATAACATTCCCAGTGGGCTTTTCAGAAAAGTCTTTTTCTGGGAACTTCACAATCAGATATTTGTGAATCACAGAGTCATAGAATCCTGGAATAGTTTGGGTTAGAAGCAACCTTAAAAAACATCTCATCCTAAAATCCCTGGACAATGCTCACTAGAGGAAAGTAGTCACTAACTGGCAAAGAAAGGAGTAACTCTATTTCAGGTTTTTGGAGGAGGGCTCTGGCCTGGTATGTGCTGACCTTGTATCATACATGTTACTATGAAAAAGTAATTAATAATTATACAATTAATAATGAATATTTAGTGAAGAATCAATCACCTATAAATTTCCATGTTTCTATCTTGATGAAAAAAAGTTTTGCCTGGGTAATAAAGTGAATTTCATCCAAGAGTAAGAAGATCTCCTGTAATGGCAGAAAACAATGTGTTGCTGTCTCCTGGTTACTTACAGGTTACTGAGCCTTTTGGAACATCTTGTCAATATCTTTGGGTTCTTTTCACTGAATTTAGTTTCCTTTCTCTGAGCACAAAAAAGAAAATACTCAATTGTAATAACAAATCCATGAAAACGTTATTAAACAGCTTCAGTAAGTTCTAGAAACATAAATGTAATATAGGAGAAACATTCCTTTACAAAAGTCGATTGGAGGCATGGTTTTGATGCAATTTGTCAAATCCATCTTGTTTCTAAAGCATGATGGAAGTTAATATTGATTGCCATTTTAAAGCCCAGCTTGTGGGCTTTGTTCCACTCAGCTGCCAGCATTGTCATTCTCAAGGTTTATTTTTCCTGTGCTCTCAGATCATGGAGGCTGCTGGAGCATGTTAGGGCTGGTAATAATACAGCTGCTGATAAACAAAAGCTGTGAATATCAGCTCAGCAGAATGAAGTGGAATAAGAAAATCTCTCCCTGCTGTGAGCAGGTTAAGAGCACTAATCAAAATTCATTTAGGGAAAAACTCCTGTAGTAACAACAGCAGTCTGCCCATGGTATCAGTTCTTTCTCTAATCTGCCAATAATGAATAATATCTGTCACTTATTTGATCTGAGATTTTGCCATCTGACCGATGGAATTATAAATTCCAAAATTAAAAAGTTCATTATTACCTATCACTGTTCTTTTCAAGTGTGAAACTTTACCTTAATACCTTTAATTAAAAGGATTTATCTGTTGACACTTCTGTGTTTTCCCAAAGTTCTCAGGCGTTTGCCCCTGAAGGTGTCCTCACTGTTCTAGGAGCAGGGAAGTTATGCCAGACCTCTTTTTGTTGTTGTCACATTCCAGTGTCCTGCAAAACTGTAGCCCTGGTGCCTCAGACTCTTGGATTTACAGGCAGAGGGACATGAGAGATGCTTCCAGAGCAGCATCACAAACTCCAGCCTTACACAGAGCAGGTGGGAGGGCAACCAAAGCCCAGAATTTGGTCTAAAAGGCCAGAAGGGCAGCAGATCCCAGATTTGAGGTACTGCAACCCACAAGCCAATAGGTAGGGATGCTGCTGAAGCTGTGGGCCTGCAGGAATGCAGGAAGAGGAGTTCCTTCTTCTCCACCCTGGGCTGGAAGCCATGAGCCTTTCCTTCACAGGAGGAATAAAAGATTCCCCAATAAAAACATCTCTGCCTGGTGCTGTCAGATGTCTTGATGTACTCAACGCGCTGCTACAAAGTGCTCAGAGTGCTGTTCTTCTCTGGAATTGCTGTTTTTCACAGGAAGGTTGCTCAGCTGGAAAATGTCCTGGCTGGCAGCCCCTCAGGAGGCCGAGCAGTGCATCACTGTCGGGCCAGGTTACAGCCTCACCCTCCTGCCTCCCCAGATCTGCCTGGGGCTTTTTTTCCATCCATCAAGGCAGTTTTCTCCCTATCCTGGTGAGACACAGAACACTGCAGTTGCCTGTGCAAGTGAAGGCTTTATTAGCACATCTCCTTTGCACTGTCTGCTGATTAATGGGGCAAACAACCCCAAACTCCTCATGGGTGCAAACTTTCCATTACTTTGCTGCCCTCGGAGAAGCATCACCCCAAAAGAAAAGCCTCACAACGTGATCTGTGTATGCATAAAGTGATTTATTTCAAAGGCACACTGTATTAGCAGTGCTTCCACCCATGTGCTCTTCCCCTGACAGAGACAAATTGCTATCTCAGCAGCTGGTCCTGCCAAGGCAATTTGCACTTGCTTTGCCAAGTGACAGGATACTCCACTCTGTACCCTCGTCCTCCCTGAGTTGTCTTGTTAAAACGTTTTTTGGGCTGCAGGAGCTGATCTGCTGCAGACAGCCAAGGCACTGGGATGATCAAAGGGCTGGGAAAGTAGTGAGGAATTTTCCTGCTGAAGGGAACTTTTAAACACCCCCCCATCATTTGCTCTGGATGCTTAATCCTGTTTAAATAACAACATGTCAAACATGCCCTGTCATCAGCTAGCATGTGTCCCTGCTGAGATTTCCAGCTTGAAGTTTTCCAGCATCTTGGTGCAAGGATTTTTTTTTCCAAATATTGACTTTTAGTTTTCAAGGTTACTGATGATGTGCTCAGGCACAAGGGTTGTTCAGCTCACATCAGGAAAAGAGGCAAATTAGAAGATGGATGCATTTATCAGGCAAATGGTCTGGCTGGATATACACTTTTGGATTTATCTGTAAGACCTTGTTTGAATAAATCCCAGTTTTTTTATAATTACCTGTGCAAACACCTTGAGCCTTTGTCTTTCAGCTCCTCAAAGAAAGAGCTCTAATTTATGATGTTTACATGGCAGTGTCTGTGTGCTGGCACCTAACAGGCTTCAATCTTCATCTCCCCCAAGGAAAAAAAAAAATCTTATTAAATAACAGTGAGAAACCTACAGGATCAATTGTGTGACAGTGCCTAATGTTGCACTTCCAGCTCCAGGTAAGCCAATTACTGGAGGTATGATAGAGGACAAACTTCAGGCAGCTCTGCTCCATCCTTTGGCTGCTGGTGAGAGAAAGGGAGGGCAAAGCTGCATTTCTAGATCAGACCAAGTCACCTGAGCTGGCTTTTTTGGCTGTAGCAGTGCTGAGGCTTTCACACCCTGACACTTCTTTCAGGACACCTGTTCCATGATTTAATAACTCGGGTGCTTGCAATTCTGTGGCTGAACTAAAATTAGATGCTGTGTTTGAGTCATTAGTCTGGCTCAATGTGTCCCAGGAGCAACAATCCAGCAGTGCTGTGAGAAACAGGTTTTGTTTGTTTGTTTGTTTTGTTTTTTGTTTTTTGTTTTTAAACAAGAACAACTAAATTAGTGCAAAAACCCTGCAACCCAACCAACCAACCAAGCAGAAACACCCAAAAAAACAAACCAGAAAAACTTGTTTTCTCAGTGTACAGAGAATTTAAAAATCTTCAAAGCAGTAAAAAGTTGGGAGAGAGGAAAAGCAGGTAAGTCAGATGTTTCTATGGTGCTCTTAGGTGAAAAGCTGACTCTGGCAGGGCTCAAAGTGCTTGGTAACCTTTTGTCTGAATATTTCATAATTGTAAAAAGAGAGAATAAAGTACTCAACCTCTCACCATTTATCTTTTGTTGTTGTTGTTAAGTTAGGTCCAGAATAACTATTAAAGGTATTAACTGTTCTGTGCTGGTTTGTCAAATTATTCTCACACATTTTGGATTCTGTTTTGGGGTTTTCATTATAGATATGGTTTTTTTGCAGTGCTCACCACACCAATCACACAAAGACTTGTGGATGTGGCACTTGAGGGCATGGCTTAAATTTGGATGTGATGCTGGTGCTGTGTTGATTGTTGGTGATCTTAAAAGTCTTCTCCTACCTTAATGACTCAGACAAAGAGAGAACTCATGAACTCTGGTGTTATCTCTTTCAGGCTCTTTCAGTTATTTTGCAAATTCTGGGGTGTTCAAACCAAAATATGCTGGTGAATTTTCTGTATTAAAATCAGCAGTGTGATGGGTGAAGGGGAAAATGTTCATAGATAAAAGAGCAAGGTTTTAAACCAGGCCTAAAGCAGGTGTAATGTCTGCTGCCTGCCTCACACTAGCACTTGGAGCACGTTTTCCCCCTTTTCTAAACTGCAGAACTTGTTAAAAGTGTGTTAAGTAACCAAAGACAATTTCAATCAATAATCTGGTCTTTGTCTGACAGCTTTGGTATTGGATACATATTCATACCCTCCTTCAAAGCTGGTTCCTCTTTATTCTTCAGAGGGTGAGAGCTTCATTGCTAATCAGAACACTATTCCTACTTATAACTCGCAGCAAATGAATCTCAGCCAGTTGTTTAAATTGAAATTTTTAGCTGCCAGTCAAGACAGGTCAAATGGGAAATGAAAAAAATTAGGATCACTGACTAAAAAGAACAAATATCTCTATGCATCCACCTGTGGCTCCATGTATTCCCTGGGATGTTAACTCCATGCAGATGGCAGCTATTCAGACAGCTTTCCTATCTTAAGAAATTATTTCAATTCAAAGGAAAAATGCTTTTAAAATGCCATCCACTCACCGCAATTGACTTTGCCAGCAGGTTAAAATATCTCTAAAATGAATATTCCACTTCAGACTGGGATTTTTGATGACTAAAGTGACTCAACTGTGTCTGCAGCAATTGTCTCCACCTTTTCTCTGGGAAAAGAAATCCCAACAAAACAGCCAGCAACCCTAGGAGGGAAACCTCAAATTTATTTATACAGCAGCAGGAAATACACTCCCAAACACTGAAGGCACCACGTGCAGGATGCTTCACAAGCAGAAATAATGAGTAGCTCTTGTCTCAATGAATTTTGAGGTGATGCCTCCACCAAAGGCTCGAGGAGGAAGAGGAGCACAAATGTCTGGTGTCTGCTGTAAGGACCTGGAGGGGGTTATTGACAAAAGGACTAAGCCAGCACTATTTAAATCAATAAATGCTGGGTTGCAGCCTTCAGCTGCTGCTAATGTGAGGCATTAAAAACAATTCCAGCTGCATGATAACCTCTGATGTTCTGAACCAGGCCACTTTATCTTACAGAAACACCTTTCCCAGCTCAGAGAATTATGGAGCATTTGCCCTTAAAGCCTTGGTAATTGCTGCAGGTAACACCTTGGATAACTCAGCCCTGGTTTTGCAGAGCTCCTAAATGTCCCTTGTGGAGTAATACAGGGAAGGGAGGTCACAGTGCCAATGCAGGGACATTTATCTAACAAAGGCAGCATTTGATATTGCACCTCATTTTTTTGTTCTTACACTGGAAGACAAGGAAAAAGGACACTTGAAAATTGCAACCTTTTTAGAGTTAATAGATGTAGGTGGCTCTCAGAGCATAAAATTATTCTCTGAAATCTGAAAGCTCCTCTGTCTGACACATTTTTACCTCTAAACATTGGAATTATCTGACTGAAATCAGTGAAATCATTAATTCACACTGGCAGATATAGGAATGAAAAAAGAGTCAGGATCACCCCTGTCACCAGGCAGTAGAGGATGCAAATGACTTCTCTAGATACATTCTACTTTCTCCTAATTTGTTTTTTTTCCCCATCAATAACCCAATCTCTCTTCCTGTGTACCATTGCAACAAAAGCTTCTGGAGACAGACATACTGCCTTGAGTTATTGCCTGACTCTGGCTTTTTCTGCTTTAATGCTGGAACCCTGAAAAAGCAGAAAAGGATTTTGACAATTGAAGTTGCAGGCGGGTTTGCTCTCAGTGCCATTGTAATTTACTTACTCAGATGAATGTCTTTTACACTTTGGTAATTTCTTTGCATTGTGCATGTTCATTGTTGAGTGAAGTGGAAATTCTTAAAAGATGCTTTAACTTGGCTCTTTATGGTTGGAACTGCTTAAGAGATGTTTATGGAATTATGGTTTTGCCTTGCTTTTTAGTCAATCAGTCTCAGTTGGAAGAAAAAAACTGCATTTAACAATAAAGAAAGCAAAAGCCCCAAAGATACCCTGCAGCAAACCAAGGCAGGCTTATTGGGGATGGGGATGTTTGAGCAGGGCTGTGTTATGCTCTCTGATGGTGTTTCAGGGGAATTTAGGGATGAGATAGCCCCAAGAACAGAACCACACCACTCAGAAACACTACATTTATAATTTATCAAGTGGGATAGGCAGGGCAGGTGGGCTGTGATTTTTATGATTAGGTTTTTGCCATGTGACTTTTATCCTTGGACACTCTGTTCCCACCCCACATGAGCCATTTCCTGCCATATTTGGGTCACTATCACCCTTTAAACCCCTGCCCATTATCTATTAGAAGGTTCCAGAATCCCCAAATCATCAGAGCAAGTGCAGAACTTTTGGGTAGGTTTTCCTGCAAAAAAAATTATCTGTGTTTTTGTTTCCCTGCTCATGAGCTGGAGCTGGACAGGTGTGGCCAAGGTCTCAGGAATCTGAGCAATGCTTTCAGGGAAGGATCAACCCACGACAGCAATTTGTTGCCTTTATAAATTATTTGGAAGGGACACCTCAGCTGGTAGAGGGGGAAATAAAAGATACATAATGCAAAGAGCAAAGAGGCAAAGTTGACAGATAGTTGATAAAAATGTAACCTTCATTTTTCTGTTGGCTTGAGCTGCTGCAAAGGATATTAACAGAGCCAAAGGAAAGGTCTTGCATTTTGTAGTAAAAACCCACTGGAATATCTTGCTGGTAGCAGCAGACTCAATATCAGAGGAAATATTTACACCAAAAGTGCAATTTTGTGGATTTTTTCCCCCTAGATACTCAGTGGGATTTGATGAAAGAAATTAATTCAGGGAAGTTTTGTGTCTTATGCTCATTAGGGTCTTAAAATCAACAAATCTTTTTCAAAGATTTCAACATGATAGTGTTGTGAGAGGAGCTTTGCACAATGAAGGAAAGTAGAGTGGAAAAGAAGATTATTTCCTCTAAAGAAATAACCTAACTTAAAAACAAATCAACCCTAAAAAAAAAAAAATCCACCAAAGAGGCAAACTAATAGTATAAATTAACCTGAAGAATAACAATAATTTGCTGATTTGCTGTCAGTCTGGATCATATCAGGAGAGGAGTGGGATGATAATATCTTGCAAACTAAGCAGAAGCATTGAGGTGACCTGTTTTGTTATTCAGAGCTGGAAACTCCACACAAACCCCCTACAGCTCTGAGGGAAATGCAGGTCTGATCCTGCCAGGTGCTGAGCCTGCTGTCTGCTCCTCAGAAAACCTGGAGTCATTAATAACACAAAAACCTTTCTAGTGCTGCAGTAAAAGTGGGTCTGCCACATTTTTGGGAAGCCAGGTCAGAAATGGGAGGCAGGTGGGAACAAAGCAGTTTAGAGATGGTCTTTAATCACAGAAATCCAGAGAAGGGACAAGAAAGGTTTTCTGTCTGCACCAGCCTTTGAGCTGGGGCCGTTTGGAAAGATGAAACTGTGTGTATGGTGCATCCCAAGTGGGACAAACCTCTGTTCCAGCAGCAGATCAGCAGCAGAGCTTGCTGGGGCAGCTCCACTGAAACAGCTGGAAAAGCCCCTTTGGTATGCAGGGCTTTGAGTCCATTCCTGTCTGTCCTCAGGTGGTGCCTGCCTGCTGCTGCTTCTGACTTCACACTCTGAACATCTCAGAAAATGGGCTCTGAAACATTTTTTTATTTTATTTTTTTTTTAAACTTTTTAACTCTATTAAAGGCATCTTTATGGAGTGCATTGTGGGTAAGGCCCTGACAAAACAATCCCTTCACATCATTTTGGGCAACTTGCCAGAGTTTTTTGAGGTTGCAAAACTTCAGTGAGAGCACTTTCATTAAAAAAAAAAATTAAACTGCTTTTGTTTAGTATTGAAGCCCAGGCCCCTTCTGCTCTCATGCCCCACATCTTCACAGCAGTGAAACAAACTTTTTCTGAGCTTTCTAATTGGGCTTTTTACATCTCTCTGTGGTACCAAGTGATGGTACCTGGACTACTTTCATCATCAAAGCATCATTTTCACAGCCACAGCTCTCAGTTTGGGTATTTTCCTTTGCATGTACCATAACAGTTACAGGTGTGCAGCAGCACCAGGAGAAAGAGAAGGGGAAAGGAAGGAGCTGGGAAAGTGAGGCTGGTGATGAGGACCTGGGGAAAAGGGAGGTGCACACAACAACAACCTGCCCCAGGGCTTGTGCTGGGCTTTGACAGAGCTGCCTGGGCTGGTGGGAGGTGTCCCTACCCACGGCAAGGGGTGGGACTGGATGGGCTGTAGGGTCCCTTCCAACTCAACACATTCCCAGATTCCCTGATTCTACCATCAGTTCAGTGACTGCACCCATTAAATAGTGGAATTTCTTGAACTCTGACACATAAAATTCAGCCCTTTCTTCCAGCTGAAGGTCAAAGACTTTTCAGTTTTAGCTCCATACCTTCACTCAGCTTATGGTATTATTCAGATTAGGGTGTTACTTGTTTTGCTGGTTATTTTAGGGATCTATCTACAGACTGGCTGCAATATGAGAATCCTTTGGCAGAGCCATGAATTTCCAGGTCTTTAACATTCATAACTGGCAAATACAGGAAAACCAGCTTAGCTGAATTATCCTTTTCTTCTGGCTGTCCCTGTGACCATGCACACCCTCATACAGGTGCAAAAATCCACATGTAAGGTTAAGAAACCTGCTACTCCTAATTAAGTCAGGCTGCTTGACAACATTCACCACTTCTTCCAACTCCTCCATCTTCAGGGAGAAGTAACTGAGATTCTCCTAAATATTACAGGGAATGGGCACAGCCCTGAGGCTGCAGAGCTCCTGAAGAGTTTGGACAGCACTCCCAGGGATGCTCAGGGTGGGATTTTTGGGGTGTCTGTGCAGGGACCACAATCCTGGTGAGTCCTTCCAACTCAGAATATTCTGTGATGCATTGAAATGTGAAAAACCAGCCTTAAATCCAAACAGGATGTTGTAAAACAACCTAAAGCATGACCAAACTCTTTTTCACGGTCAAAGTTGCTTATCTCTGTGTTGTTTCAGCCAAGGAAGCTGTTCTGCCATGGCAGCACTGCTAAATGGCATGAGCCCCTTTTGGTCTGAAGATATATTTCAGTCAGGAAGCAATCAGGGGGAAATCTACTGCTTTGCAAATCTCCCCATAAATCTGAGGGCCCACTTACCTCACAATGAAGGGTTCTTCTGCCCAGTGAGAGGGAGCAGAGTCCCTGTAGCTGCCTTTAATTTGAATTATGGTTAACCTGGAGAATAAACTCAGCATAAGAGTTATGCTGCACCATTAAAGTGGAGCCTATGTGCCAGCCTTGAAATGATTGTAAGGTCATCCACAGACTCTGAACAATTACTCTTGTGCTAACCCCAATAACCAGATTTTAGCTAAATCATAGAGACCTGCACTGCTCCCAGACTTTTCCCAAAGACTTGGAGAGATGAGCAATTTAAAACTGAGGGTTTAATGTAAACCCTGCAGATACCAAGAGAAAAAAAAAATTGAGCAAAATCAGATAAATGTGGCTCGGAGAAGGATGGTTTGGAAGGGCCTGGAGTGACAAGACAAGGGGGAATGTCTTCCCACTGCCAGAGGGCAGGGTTAGATGGGATACAGGGAGGGAATTGATTTTTGTGAGGATGGTGGGACCCTGGCACAGGGTGCCCAGAGAAGCTGTGGCTGCCCCTGGATCCCTGGCAGTGTCCAAGACCAGGCTTGGAGCACCCTAGGATAGTGGAAGGTGTCCCTGTCCAGCCCAGGGGGTGGCACTGAATGGGCTTTAATGTCTCTTCCATCCCAAACCATTCCAGGATTCTCTGATTCAGGTACCCATGCAGTCCCTGTGCTTGTGGAAATGAGCATGATATGGTAAACACTGAAAAATTTAATAATTCACAGAGAAATTAAACACCTTTCTGAGACTTCTGTAGTGGTTTCCAGGTCAGGAGTCATGAAAGATTGACTTGGGTAAGAAATGTTTGGTTCCTATCTGGAAGTCACTTTCCCATGTTGGAGAGAACTCCTGGCAGCCTGTTCTTAAGTGTAAATGGATGGAACTTTCTAAAACTTCATTAATGACTCACTGATTATCAATAGCTGAGCTTTTATTAATGTGTGGTGAGTTTCCTTCCCTATGATTCAACCACTTTTTCCCTCTTCTTTCTACTTTCAGCAGATGGATCATTAAAGGGTCCCCATAGCATAAACTTATTTAAAGATATTCCTGGCTGATTTGGCAATAGAAAGAGACTTGGAATTTAGTTTCTAAAAGTCAGTATCCCCTCATTTAATGTAATTACAAAACTACATAATTTTAAAAAATGAGACATTAACTCCACATTTATGGTATTTAATGCTCTTGGTGTGCAGATGGAATGCATGTAAATGTGAAATTTAAAAAATGGTATTTTAGAAACACTCCACTCCAGGACCTTCTGTACATGACTTAGGGGAATCGGCAGCAAATCCATTCAAGGCATGAGTTATGGATGATAAAAACCCAGGGAACTTGTCTAATAAATAATGGTACTAAAGCCCTCTTCCACAGTTCTCATTCCTAATGTGAAAATGTGCAGCCTGGTGTGACTGAAATGTGAATGGTGTGTCCTGAGACCTGTTCTCCTGGGGAGGATGAGGGGTGGATCCTCCTTGGCCAAAGCATGGCAGTGGAAGCCCAGTTTCCATCCTGCATCATCAAACCAAATTTTTGACCCTATTTATGAATAACCTGGAATTCTGGGCTGTGGTTGTGGAAAATCAGTGGCTTTGGGTGGTTTTTTTGAGGCTGTCATTTTGTCAAAGGCCTCAGTGCCACACCATCCTATCTGCTGGCACCAGGGATCTGTCTCTGGGATGGATCCAGCACCCCCTTCCAAGCTGACCTGACTCTCCCTGATGAGCTGAGCCTCTCTGGGGTGTCAGCTGAGTGAAATCCCCACTTGTTTGCATCCTGCATGGAATCAGGCTCCCTGCATGCACGGGATATTTAAACACACACAGAATACATGTGATAACAAGACCCAGATGGACCCTCCTGATGCACCAGCAAGAGGAACAGTAGCACAGAAATAAAACCCAAGGGGTCTATGCTGTGCTGTTTCTCTCCTCTGTATTTCACAGTAATTTCTGCAGTTGCTGCTGTCCTGCAACGAGAAAAAACTCTGCCAATTTAAGGTGATGCTTTCAAACTCACTTGTCATCCTGGAGGTTTGAGCTGAGCACTGGTGTTTCTTGCAGTGAGAAAAGAGGTGGGCAGGAGTGACTCATATTCAATATCTATTATAATGTAATTCCAGATTCTGGCTTCTGACAGATGCTTGAGCTGCAGAGGAAGGGTCATGAGTGACAGAGTCATCTAAAGAGAGGGAAATGAGGTGTCAAGGCAAGTTAATGGGGCTCTTTGGATATTGCAACTCTCCTGGCTTGGGTCAACTCCCAGCAAAAGTGTACTTGGAACCACAGGAAAAACTGTGCTTGAAAAAAGAGGTTAAATTGTTGGGGGAAAAAAAGGTTAAACAGGCTAAACTGTTGGGAAAATTTTAAATGCTCTATTTCCATCTCGATTGGCTTAGAAGATGTTGAAGAAAGGGCAAGGGAAACTACCAAGAATTATAAATTCATAATATTTTTCTAGTTAAAACTACATTTTTATATTTTTTTAAAACTAGAGCTGTTTTCTTTCATTTTTTCTCCTTATAAATAGGATCAAAGCTTTCACTCAATCTCAAAGTGGCTTTTTTTGTTCTGTAGTTGAATTATAAAAATCTAACCCAAACCCAGAGTATTCTGAGTTCAGTAATTGTAAAGCAGATTATATTTTTATCCCCCTCTTTTCCTCTGTTTTGTCTTCACTGAGAAATGTAAGAGGTTGAGAAAAGGAACTTTTGTAATTAAATTATTCACAAAAAAGTAAGCAAACCAGGACATCAGACTTTCCACTAATAAGCTGCTCCTTTTTTTTTCCCTTCTGCATCATTAATATCCCTTTTGCTAAACTTATTAAGATGAAAAATGGTTATCAATACTTGAGTTTTATAATCAGAAGTGCACTTATTTCTTATACACGTAATTCCTTCTGACACCAGTCACCTTAATCTCACATTGTTTGTGCTTCAGCAGGCTTTGACACTGCTGCAATTATCTCCTGCTGCTTAATAAAGCAGTTTTATTTGGAAGGCAGAACTAAAGCCTGACTGATGACCAGGAGACAAGAAAGTTGGCATGGGAATTTGCATGGATTTTCATGCAATGGGAATATGGAGCCACTTCCATGGTCTGTTATTTGCCTCAGGTGGGGTGGCTGGAGATTTTTTAGGCTAGGACTGGCAGGGAGAGCTGGGCAGGCTGTGTGGGAGAACATCCCTTTGCCAGGCACAGTGGGTGCATCCCACCAGCACCTTGTCAGGCATCTCTGGAAGGAGTTTTCGTGGTGGAGTGGCTCTGGAAGTGCCTCTTGTGTGAAGAAGGAAGAAGGGATCTTTCAGGATACCTGGACAGAGAGTCCTTACAAGGGTCTGACTGACAGGACCATGGGGAGTGGCTTCCCACTGCCAGAGGGCAGGGATAGAGGGGATGCTGTGAAGGAATTGCTCCCTGGGAGGGTGGGAGGCCCTGGCACAGGGTCCTGGATCCCTGGCAGTGCCCAAGGCCAGGCTGGATGGGGCTTGGAGCACCCTGGGCTAGTGGGAGGTGTCCCTGCACATGGCAGGGGTGGCACTGGATGGGCTCTAAGGTTCCTTCCAGCCCAAACCAGTCTGGATTCTGTAAATGAATTCTACCCTTTGCATCCTGCAAAAGCCTTGCTTGGCCACAGTCATGTGTTGTTTCTATGAAAACATTCTTTTAAGCATCCAGTTAGTGAATTTTGTTGTCCACTAAACCATTCCCTAACCTCATGTTCCACGGAAAGCAGTGAACAGCTGAGACCCACAGTGTCATAGAATACCAAAATCCCAGACTGGTTTGGGTTGGAAAGGACCTTAAAGTCCATGCCATTCTCCCTCCTGCCACGGGCAGGGACATCTTCTAGGTTGCTCCAAACCCCATCCAACCTGTCCTGGTCACGTGGAGTTAATTTTTCTCAGGCAAGTAGGAATTTGGAGGATAATGTGCAGGATGATTCACATGCTAAAGACAGCCCTGTTAGCAATGCATGCTGATGCTGCTTTGGCTCCTGACAGTGATGAGTGGGGTGTAATATCTGATAAAGATTAGAGGCCTCAGAATTCAAACAAAACTCCTGAACAGGAATCCCATGATACCAAAACACCATTTACAAGCTTTGACAGTGAGATAATTGGTCTGGGTGTGGCTTCTACTTACTGGAATAAATGATGATAAATAGTGGCTCTGGCTGGACTTTGACTAGGGAAAATTGAATACTCACAGATATATTTTTATATTATTTCTGCTGTCAGAAGTCTGGAGAAAGGAATGCCTGTGCATTTTTGTGTGATCTGTGAGTAGAACAGGGCTGGCTGTGCACAAGCCAGCTACTGCACTGCTTCCTTGTACTCCCACACTGTGCTCCTTCCTCCATCATATCCTGTGCTTCTCGACCACAAAACCCACACCAGAGCCATTCCTCCTTCTGCCATCACCCACAGCCATTATTCTTGCCACCTGTGACTTTTCCATCCCTCTTAAGAATTTTCTCTTGACCTGAAAATTGGATTGTCATCTCAAGATGGATCATGAAAGGAGGAAACACTGCTCAATGAATCCATTCCTAACTCTCCTCTGTGAAATAGTGGGAAGTAATGTCAGGATATGTGATGTTCATCCATCACTGTCAAAGTGTCTCAGAAACCATCAGTTTCTGATGCCCTTTCCTGCAGCCACCTCTACATGAACAAGCTACAGGTGATGTAAAACAAGCCCTGGGAAGGGGAAACTTGCTGCAAGAACAGAAAGTAAGGGAAGAAGGACAGATTTATTTACCCTTCTGGCAAGTTTGAGGGGCAGGGGGTGTGGGTGTTGAGCTCACTCATGTCCTTTTTGGGGGTCTGTGAAGGAGATGATGCTGGGAAAGTGATGGAGGAATACTTTTATCAGTTCCACGTGTGGGGAGGTATCACTTTGTCCTCATACCTAGCAGGGCAAATGCAGTTTGGGAAGCTGGGCCCTATTACCTGACTCCAGACTTGTCCATTAACCTCTGCATTTCAATTTCTGAGCAGTGATGAAGCTTGGGATTTACAGGGAGAGTGTTGGCATGGCTTTGAGTTGGGGCTGTAGACTTAAACTACAGTAGTGGTGTTTAGCTCGAGGAGAAGTACTGCATCTGTAAAATTAAAAAAAAAAAAAGCAACCACAACCTCAGTTAATCTGCAGGCCTGTTCCCTCTGAAATTTTGTCTCCTCAGGAAAGAGGAGAGGTGCATTTGTCAGTGCAGTGTTAAACACTAGATGCTGAGTTGCCAGGAGGAGCATATTTGTTATGACAGGCAAGATGAAGTACCCACTGTCTTTTAACCAAGTAAATATTGCAGGACTGCTCATTAAAATGCAGAGATCTGTCTTCATCAGTTGGCCTCCCTTCTGCAGTTCCAAATTTTGAGGTGGTGAGTGACTGGAGAAGGGTTCAGCTACCAGAGCTTGGATTAGGCAGAGTGGGATTTCCCTCTGCACCTTTTCCTGCCTCATCATCATTAGAGACAGAATGCTTGCCATGTGCAAATGAAATTGAAAATTAGTATTTCCAGTAAGAGGAAGGTAGGTAGAAAAATAACGTTGCAGAATGAGAGTGGAAAAGGAAAAAGAAGTATCTCACTTTTGCTGGTTTGGAGATAACTCTAAACTGAGTAAACACTAAAAGAGCTTCTGTTAGAAATGATGACTTCTGTTGTTCAGAAAATATTGCTGGTGACTCTCAGCCCTCTCCTGATCCACCATTGGGGTAGAAATTAGAAAACCTTTCTTGAGGAGACCTTTCCAGCTAACATTGCAGTTACCTTCTCTCCTTTTCCCCATTAAACCTCCCATTCAAACACAAAGCACACACTTCACCAGAGGAAAAGATGATTTCCTAGGGCCAGGTGGGTTGTTTTTTTTTTTAGCACTTGAATCCAACTGAGTGACAAAGGGAAGAATAACACACTGCAAGACTTCAAATCATACATTTTGCACAGCCCTCCAGGTGTCAGGGGAGGGGGGGCAGCTGGCTGAGTTCACCCATCACAAACTCCTCATACCATGGTACATTTGTTAAAATGAAAGGTGCCTCTTGCAGAATAAATCTCAAGGAATGTATTGCCATTAGCTGCAACCATTGTTGGTGCCTCTGACTGAAAATCCTTTGGAAATTTCTTGTTAAGGGAAGTGCTTCTGCAGCAGAGGACAGGGAGCAATTGTGTGCAGAATTTGTATTGCTTCAGCCTGCTGGAAAGCATTGATAGACCTGAACTGAAGTCGACTGGAGAAATATCCCTGTGAAAACTTCTCTTAATTTTATAATAGCACATTCCAGCAGCAAGGCAGGAAGGAGAACTTCTCTAATGGTTATAAGTAGGCTATTTTGCTTTTTGTAGGTGATTTGCTGTCCCAGAGTAAGCTGACATGTCCATCTAAAGCAATCTGTGACAGGCTTCTTATAAAGGAAACTATCCACATCTAGATGTTGGAGCTTTGAAAGGACCATCAAACTTTGTAAAAAAAACCCCAAAGTACAGGTCGATGCTTAGAAAAGGTAAAGGTATCTGAAAACACCTTTATGTGCCTTTAAGATTAAAGGTGAGATTAACATCTCCAGGTGCAAGAGTCTTTTCATAGAGAATCCAGATTCACCCAGCTCAGAAGTTTCTAGGCAAACCTCCCACTTTCCACAAAATTATTTTAAATGCACAAACAAACAAACAAACAAACATTGATAGGTTTTTTGCAAAATATTACTCTGCTGATTCATTTTATGGCATCCTGAGTTTATTATTGCAATTTTATTTTTGAGAGCTGGGCAGGACTCACAGGGACAGTGGAAGTGAGACAAACTCTTTGTTGTGGTTTCACTGCTCAGGTAATTACATGAATGTCTGAATTAAAGGATCTTTTGGTAATGAGAGGGTCCAAAAACACATGGGACAAGCTGCCACAGCATTTCTGTAAAACCTGGGTATTTTGGCATGCCAGGATTTTTTTTATGAGCTGAAAAATATGTGCATCCTCATGTTCAAAATATTCTCCTGGTGTGGGGAAGCAGTTGGGACACATGGTCCTGGCTCTACACTTTATGTGTGGATTTCACTCCTACAAAGCAGATACACAGAGATTAAAGTGCTTATCCTGCCCTCCTTTGGGCTGCTGAGGGAAGAGAGAGCCCTCCCAGCTTTCACATTTTAGTCTCAGGATACTCCTGGAGCAGAGGTGAATGTTTCTGAGTCACCCAGCCTGGACTGTCCCTGCCAGGGGAGCACAGAGCAGCTGAACACAGCTGCCAGAAGGTGCCAGCCCCCAGGGAGAGAAGGGTTATCCAAGGCTTGTCCTCCCTGCTCAGGGCCCACAGCCCAGCTGTGAAACACACACCAGGATCCCTCTGCTGTCACCTCCTCCTCGAGACAGGCAGCCCGTGCCAAGCACGGGGGATGTCACAACATGGTGTGATTTTGTGAGGAGCACCAGGTGCCTGAGGAGGAAGAAATTGCTGGTTTACTTGGTGTTTAAGGCACATTAATAATACAGTTACTTTGATTTCTTGAGCTCTAACTAAAGGCTTTATTCAAAAGCTGCTGTCTTCAGTGCCTTTGCAATTGAATTACAGTCCCCCACACCATATTTTTGGATCTTAAATAATTCTCTTTTGTGATTGCTTGACAAGAATCAGACGTCCTCCTACCCCATGCCAGTGTCTACTGCATGTTTAATGTCTTTATCTAGTTCTTCTTGCATTAGTCATCTGAGTGTTTGACAGGTATACATCCCGGGCTTTTAAAGTATATTTTTATTCATCTATTCATGGGCTCAGTGCAGGTTCTGATATATCCATCAGTGCCATTGCCTGAAATTGAAGTTAAACTCTTTTCTCCCGTGGATTAGGACAAACAGATCTTGATGATGATTTACTTAAGCCCAGCTTTTCTCTTCACCAGCAGGAGCACTGTCTTCCAGGACTCAGGTTCATCCAGCTGGCTGCAAACCCCAAAGCACTTGGTTGTGTCAAAGGGAAATGACCACAGGCAGGTGATCCTGCAGCCCTTGCAACCTCCCCTGAGGATGTCTGAGCTCTTATACTGTCTTTTGGGTGTTGTGAACCTTTCTTAGCACTGCTAGGGGATTGTCCATTTTGATGGTTGGTGGTGTGCCTCGCTTTTAGGGCAAATTTCAGTTTCCTTCTCACAGCTCCACAGCAGCCTCTGGGTTTTATGTTGCATCTGGAGTTGGGAAATACGGACACATCCCCTCCAACTGCACGATGGAAGGAAGGAATGAGAAAGTCAACTCACATCCCTGCTGTCTCGTGCTGAATACCTGGCTTTCCAAGCACCAGGATTGCTCTCTGCTGGGGCAGTGCCTCCTTGGCTGCAGCACTTCAGGCTGCTTGGCAGGACAGGTGAAATTCAATTTGGCAGCATGGGGAGAAGTGGGGAAAGTTTGGCCAGGGGGGGGAATAATTTTGGCCCTGTCAGGTCAGAGCACAGGGAAGGGGCTGGGACAGGGCACTGGTGCTTAGGGAAATGCTGGGAGGGAAGGTCTGGTGTGGAAAGGGTGGGTGGTGAGGATGGGGTGTCTGGACAAAGGTTTGATGTCCATTCCCAGACCTCCCTGATCCCCATCACTACACACTCCTCTATCAGAACACCTCTCCATACTCTGCTCTTGCTCCTCTCCACAACTTCTCCTCCTTTTCCCAAAAACCTTGCTCTTATGATGACAAACAGAGTGTCAGAGTGCCTGGGTGTGCCATGGATGAGCTTTTCCTTAGCTGGTCCCTTCCCACTCAGATTACTCTGTGAATTCAAACACTGCTCAGTGTTCAAGGCACAACATGATGCAAAAGGAGAGCCAAAAATGGGATGGCAGATTTTAGTGTAAGGTATACACTTCTGTGATGCAGGAGGCAAACAGCAAGGGGTGAGAAATATTCCTGTCTTACAGACTTCACGCTCCAGATGGTAAATATATATTGTCTGAATTCACTGGGAATGGACTCAGTGTTTGGCTCTGGAGAAAGTGTGTCTGCACTGGACATGCTAAAATAAGAATAAGAAACAAACACAACCATATTTGGGACTTGCAGTTAATGTTGCATATAATGTGTGAAAATAAGTCAAAGCACAACTAAATAGTCAAATATTCACATGCTGCAATAGGTAAGACTAATTCTAAATAACTCATATCTAACATCTAATTTTAATGTCTCTTTGTTTTTTACAGTGAATTCCAAATATCTTTTAAAAAAATCTCTATTGATCTCCCCAGCACTACAAGAAATGAGTCTTTTAAAGGACTGCTTTTAAGCAAGGTGAAAATGCATAACAAGGAAATAAATACTATCAGAAAATCTGTTGCTGCAGCCTCGGTTTCCCAATGTAAAAAGTGATATCTGATTTAGGGAATTTTGAGGGTTATATGCAGATTTCCACACTTCAGCCATAGTTATTATATTCTGAATTGTTTTAGATGAAAATAAGAACTTTTTGGCAGTTTTTGATGGTGAGATGCCTTTAGTGACAGAATCTTACTCAGTGAGGAGTTTTATACTTTCTTCCTCCCCTGGTGAAGCTTTTTTGATTGACACTGAGTAAAGATCAGGCTTTAAATTTACATAGTTGCCTCCACATATAGGAAATGCCAAACAACTTAAAAAGTAAAGACATTTAACTTAAAATAGAAGATCTACTCTTCTAGTTTTTGGATGAGATAGGGAGCAAAACTCCATGGTTCTAGTGATATAAAATTATCCAAATTAGGATGTGAAATTGCTTTAGGGACTTTTTTGATGTTTTGTTTGTATGGGATCTGGCAAATTAAAGATGATGGCAGATGCCTAATTCCAGGACAAATTAGATCAGTTTTGTTTCTCTGAGATAACGCAGCTATTGATTTATTTTTACCTTATCTGGCTTATGCTGAATTTTCTCTACTTCTAGAAGGAAATTTTTTTATTAATTTCCTAATTTTTGTTGAGACAGATGAATGTGAAAATGTTATATTTTTTCCTAGGGATACACCACTGTCCTAAAACCTGAAAAATTGTAGCAGCTTTACCAACCATCCAGGTACATCAGCTAAAATTCTAGTTTTCCCCCCTTTTTTCTGTATTTTGGGGGATGTAGTGAAGATGCACTAGCTAAAACAAGCAAACAATATCTCTGAGAATAAACACCTTAATTCTTCACTGAAAAAATTGGCAAATCTGTTTCTTAATGAAAAGAGTTTTTAAGTTAGAAATATTTTCCTATTTGAAATTTCATTTTTCCAATTCTAATTTTCCACAGTTAAAATTTTCATTATTTTCCTTAATCCTCTTCATTTTTTTGATGTAATATGGATAAAAAAAAAAGCTGCTGGAAACAGCTTTATATCATCTCTACTGATTATATTTTTTTAAAAAATTGAGCAAAATCCTGTTTTTTGATTCTCCTGGGACCAGTGAAAAGGGCTCCATTTCTTTCCTGTCCTTTAGCAGGAATTGCCCCTCTCCTCTACCCCTCATCAGCCAGTGTGTAGTGCTGTCCAAACCTGCTATGTACACCTGGACTGATCCCAGAGGCATTAATGGATTTACAGAGGACATCCTGACATCCCACAGCTTTATTTTTCTCAGTGACAGCCCCCCCAGAATGCTTTGCATCTGTTCAAAAGTCGTCTTTAATTATTTTCTTTTCTCTTTCCCTTTTCTTTTTTTTTGGAATGCAGAGGGACCAACTGGTAACTTGTATTCATGTTTTTATATCTTGAGATGATTGTGAGCAACACATCTTTTAAGAACATTTGTCCTCTTTAACAAATACCAGATTCTACTTAGAAGATAATGAAATTCAGATGAGCTCTTCTGAGCATTGAATTGTTAGCATTTTGCATCCACTTTTATAATTGAATATTGTGCTAAGTTTACTGATGTTTCTTTTTTTTTTTTTCCTTCTCTCATCTCTTAACTGTGCCTGTTTTGTCACTCCACATCATGGTGGTAGCAAGACACACACAGGGAGAGGGAACTGGGTATTTGCACACTGAGTTATTCTCACAGGGATAGAAAGGGAATAGGTGGGGAAGTAGAGCTGGTGGCACAGGGATGGAGGAGCAGAGCTGGTGGCACTGGGATTTGCTCACACAGACCCTGCTCCTCACCCTTCCCAGCAGCAAGGGGCTGGAGGAGCACCAGGAGCTGGGAGGGGACAGCCAGGACAGAACCTGAGTGGCTCAAGGGATATTTCACATGTTCAGTATGTAGGTTTTTGTCTGAGGGATGGAGCCTGCTCTCCTGCTGAACACCTGCCCAGCAGAAGCAGGGAATGAATTCCCTGGTTTGATTTTCTTGTGTGAACCCCTTTTGCTTTCCCTGTCAACCTGTTTGATCTCAACCCAGGAGTTTTCTCACTTTGACCCCATCATTCTCTCCCCAGAGGGAAGTGAGGGGCTGAGCTGCCACTTTGGGCTCCACCACAGCCCTTCCAGTGCAGCCAGGATGCTGCTCTTGGGATTAGCTCTGGCAGCACAGAGAGCACAGAGAGAGGCTGAAGACTTAGAAAGAAGCTTCAAGAGTTTGAGGAACTGCTCAAGAGACTAAAGATTTCTGGGTGCACAATTTGCTGCATATTAAAGTGTAGATGTGCACTTGAGTGTATCTATTTATCTCTCATTGTTCTGCCTGTTTTACACAGCTGTCATTGGGAAATGGGCTGGTCTGACCACCTCCTCTTTCCTTTGACAAGGGTTTACTGCTGCAGCAAGGGATGCCTGGCACTGAACATTTTCCATGGAACACAGGTGTGATCCAGCCTTCTTCTTCTGTGGCTTGGTAAAATGCATCCAGACAGCTGGGTAACTGTGGGATCGATATGTCTGATTAACTGCTGGAAATGCCTTCAGTTCCTGCTCCTCTCCAGCTGAGCTCTCATGTGGAAAACCCCACAAGCACCAGGAATGCTCTGAACTCCAGACAGCTCCTTGTCTTCCCCCTCCTGGTTCATTCCAGCGCAGCTCCACTGACTCTGTGAAGTTCCACTTGGCTTCCACAAATAATTATGTCAAATTTCCATAAAAGTGGAATGGAAATGGGATCTCTGGTAAGGAGCAGGGATAATGGCTTCTGAGTCCTCAGGCTTGCTGTCTGTGGCTGGTGACAACGATGCTGTGACATTCCATTGACTTTTTGAAACTTTGGTGGTTAAAAAAAAAGCATGGCTTCTATTCTACAAAGACCTTATTTACTCCAATAAATCTCAAATGCCAACGTGTTCCTGCCTTTTGTATCCCTTTAACATGGCCCTAAGTTTCCCCCCTCCTGTGTTATGCATTTCAATTATATGCAGACCTTGAATGCCATTTTCTAATCCTCCGTGGTTCATTTGAAAGTCTTGTAAAATAAAACTTATTGGTGTGTTCATTAAAATGTCAGAAATATTTTTGACTTCAATTAGATACTACAGTAGTTTTATCCAAAGTGTGCGTAAAGTACAATAACTATGTCAGGAGGATGTAATTAACAGCAATTTAAATGAACAATTGTCTTAAATTTTTCTGGCTCTTCATGCATGATAACTTAATCAAACAGCAAAGTTCCTACAGACTTGCTCGTTTTAGAGAGAGGTGAAACACTATAAACTCTCATTTAAAAAGTCAGATTGAAAGCCATAAAATTACTGAGCTAAGGAAGGGGAATGCAGAAGTGTAGTTCCTTTCCAGTGTCAGCATATTGCAGCCAAAGCCAGTTGGGAAAAAAGACAATTTATGGCATGGTCACCAATTTTGAGGACTGAAAGGTCAGAATCATACAATCCCAGAGTGGTTTGGGTTGGAAGGGACCTGGAAGATCCTGCCATGGGCAGGGACACCTTCCACTAGCCCAGGATGCTCCAAGCCCTGTCCAGCCTGGCCTTGGACACTTCCAGGGATCCAGGGGCAGCCACAGTTTTAAAACAATTACAGAATTTGGTTACATGTATTTATGTTATTCCTTTTCATTCAAATATATCAGTTTTTCAAAACAGATATTTCGTGGTAAAGTCTGTTTCTGCTGAGTATCTTGATTGGTTTTTGGTTATTCACTGTTTTGGTAGTTTTTTGTTTGCTTTTGCTTCCATTTAAAGATTGCTTGAAAACATTTGTAAAAGTTAATATAAATTTTCTTGATTCACTTAGGACTTTATTCTGAACTGCAAACTGTTAAAACATGTGGAAAAATATGGAAAAGAAACTCCAGTAAAACTTCTCCTTTGGCCTAAAGTTACCCAGGAATTTGTAGATAGGTGACAAAACAAAACCTAAACCCATCCAAAGGCTCCTGAAATGGGGGAAAACCATTCCTTGCCCATCTTCAGTGATCACAGCTTCAGCTGAAACAATGGAAACCACTCAGGACATGACCAAAGCTGCTCCTCCAGCTGCTGGAGCTTTGAATAAAATCCAGAGCTGGAGCACACAGAGTAAGTGCTGTGTCAGGTCAGCCTCTCAAAGGGCCTCTGCTTTGGGATGGGCATGGGGAATTCCTTGGTCTGAGGGTTTCTGAGTGAGGAGAACTTACTCTTGGTGCAGTCTGTGTCTCTGGGAGTCTCCTGTTGCCCCATTTGTGTTGGGTTTGAAGCTGCCCTGCCCTTGGCGCACACGTCGGGTAACGAGCTGGGCTCGCCTGGCATCGACCTCACCTGGCCACTGAAGCAGGGCTTGGCACACCTTGGAGCTCCCAGCCAAACCAGCACCTCCAGCCTCACCACGGAGTCACTGAGCTGTGGTCTGTGCTGTCAGAGCTGTGCACCCCTGCTGCTGAGCAGGATCCACGCCCAGCTCTAAGCCAGGGGCAGAGGACCAGAGCAAAGGACGTGACTGTGATGTGCAAGCTGCTGGACAAGTCTCGTGGTTTTCCCTTTTCCTGGTGCCAGGGCATAAATAAAAGACCAGCTCTGTGAAGTGTTCCTCAGCAGAATAAAACAGAGGAGAGATTAAGCTGCAGTGGGCTGCCTTTGTATTCAGCTGTGGTGTTTGCTGTCTCTTCTCCAAGCAATATTGGCTGTTCTGTGAGCTATAAAGGAATTTTCAGCTGCTTTTTCTTGCTGGCTTTCATTGCTGTTTTTTAATTAAAGCTTAAGGAATTAAATGAAGCGGGGATGCTGGGGTTACACAAGGATGAGAAAAGATCAGGCAGTCAAATCCACCGAGGGGCAGAGGGGCTGATTCTTGGATTATCATCCTCAATGATTGCTTTTTCCAGTTTAAAGAATAAACATTGATGCATTTTAAGCATTTGGGTGAGGCTGACAATGTACAACTGCCTGGGAGAATTAGATCTGAAGCAGATTGGGAGCTGCTTTATTAAGATTTTGGGTGTGATTTGCAAAAGATGCACCAGCAGAAGGCTTCTTTCTGTGCTATCTTTTTGGGGAGGGAGAAATGAATCATCAAATGCTTAATAAGAGATCTACCTGTTTGGAAGGGAACATCTATTGCATGAGGCATAACTCTCCCTAATACAGCAGTATATCTATTTATTAGGCAGAAACATTTGTAACAGTGATTGTTTTGTTTACAGACTGTGGCCACATTGTGTAATTTAACTGCAAGGTGCCATACTTAATTGAGATGGGGGAGGAAATGAGAACATCAGCCATGCTCCTAATATTTACAGACATGGAGCTCTACTTTTCCATTACTGTTGTAATGGATGCAGGTTTGAATTAATTTTTAGAACTGCCAGGAATAGCAGCATATTGGATTCTCTCACTATTTTATGTTCTGTGTCCCTGCAGTGTCTCTTGATTGCTACTCATTAGAAACAGGCTACGCTTGTGTTTACCAGAACTAAAAAATATTCCCTTTCCTCACTGCACCTTGCAACCCAAACTTTGCCTTTGATTTCGAAATATGCAAATTAAATATTTAAAAGTTTCAAAGACTGTATCTTCTACCATTTTAAACAATGATGAGATTTTATGACGAGCTGGAAGGATTTTAAATTATATTTCGTGTGCCATAGGCAAGAGAACTGTGGTAATTCCTTTGCCTCATTTTCTTTTATGGGAATAATAATGTCTGTTTATCTGGAGATGAGCACCAGGGTTTTATTTCCATGGTGTGGTGGGATAATGACTGGATAGGGGAAGTGCTAAGCTGAGCTTGGGAGAACTACAGGCTGTTTCTGGGTCTATCTGGATCTGTGGGGTTTGGCTGTGAAGTTGTCCCTGTTCATACCACCAAGATAAAGATTCTGTTGGGTGACCCAGAGAAGTGTCATGTTGATGACAATCCAATTTTGGGGTGAAACTTCTCTCATTTTTTAGTCTTCTGGGCTCACTCCTCTTCCCAGCTCAGCTGCTCTACTGACATGGGTGCCAGTGGATAATTGTGTAAAAATTACAGCACAGGGACTTGTGAGTGCCCCTCACACAGCTGGATTTGATTCTGAAGGCATCCCTTTAATAAACCTTATTGTCATTTTAATCTGAATTGCATTATGAAGGCTTTGACCTGTGTTATGTTTGGATAACTGTGTGGGATTTTGCAGAATATGCAGCAGCTTAGGTCATATCATGGAATCCCAGAATGGTTTGGGTTGGGAGGGACCTTAAAGCCCATCCAGCACCACCCCCTGCCATGGGCAGGGACACTTTCCACTAGCCCAGGTTGCTCTAAATCCCATCCAGCCTGTGCTTGGGCACTGCCAGGGATCCAGGGGCAGCCACAGCTTCTCTGGGCACCCTGTGCCAGGGCCTCCCCAACCCTCACAGGGAGCAATTTCTTCCCTATATCCCATCTAACCCTGCCCTCTAACAGCTTAAAATCATTTTCACTCATCCTGATGCTCCATGCCCTGATGCAAAGTCCTTTTCCAGCCTTTTGGAGGCTCCCTTTAGGCACTGGAAGTATCATGCATAAGCTTCCAAGCAAAAGGGTTATTATAATGTGGCAGGAGTGGAAAATCAGGGGGATCCCAGGAACTCCTGGACATTTAGACCCTGAAGGGAGTTTGGGTTTGCAGAGTCCTGGGAGTAAAATTTCCATCAGTGCATCCACCCTTGAACCTCTTTCTACATGTTCAGGGTCTGGTCTCTGAATGTGTGTCCCTGAAACACAGCACAGCTCAGGGTAACCAGGGAGCTGCTCTGGGCTTCAGTGGGGATGGAAATGCTTGGATTCTTGAGCAATTGCCTGAAATAAATTGTGTCTCATACATACATGAACAAAAACTATTTCTCCCTGTGGCTGCTGGTTTCCTGATTGGTAACCCAGCTAAAGCATAAGCTTTAATTAAGCCAAATTTCAAATCTACTGTGGAAAATAATGTGACATTGTCAGATTCTAATTCTTTATTTGAGACTGGAGAAGCTGAGTTGCTAAGAGACAGTGTATTTTTTATATATTTTTTTTTACAAAATGTTACCCTGTTTCATAGTTTCCTAATTAATATTGGGTGTCTGGTGTTTACACAATGCCAATCTCAGCATATCAGGCAGTTTGCTCACTGTGCAGAGAGGAAGAGGAGGGATGTCCTGTAGCCCTGGGCACCTCCAGAAGCTGGGGCTGCTGCACTGCAGAGCACACAGGAAGATCTCCCAGCTCTTTGCTTCCTTCTGACTCTCTCTGTGCTGCCTTTGAGCTTTGTGGCTGCTGAGTGGTTCCCTGGCACCACTGACAGCAAGAGGGCCATTCCTATTGATCTCACCACTGCCTCTTTCCAAGGGCTCTCCCCTATATCCAGCAGCATCCCATTAATACTCTGCTTGGCCCAAGGCATCCTACCATTTCTCTGAATCAGCTCCACTGCCCATTCCTTCATGTGGTCTTCCAATAATTCACTTTGCTCCTTGCCCATCCCTCAGAGGCCCTGGAGAGACACAGTGCACAAAGGCATCTTCCAGGGGGATGTGTGGGTGTCTCTCCATTGCCTGGGCAGCAGTGAAAAGAGTGCAGCTGGTGGAGCAGTGATGCTCTGAGGGCATGCTCCCACTCTGAGGTGTTTCTCTTCCTCCCTGGAGGCTTTTGCCTGCAGCCAGAGAAATATCTTCATTGCAGCTGAGAAATAATAAAATACCATTAACACTTATCACTGCCTGGGCTTTGTGAAAGCCATTCTGAGCTGGCAGTGTAGTGCTGAATAGGACAAACAGGATGAGAGATGCTTTAATTAGTGTACAGGCAGTTAAGCTCAATAAGTCTGGGTTCAATGAAAAGGTTGCTGTAGTGCAGTGATGCTCATTCCAATTGCCCACATATTTTAAGAAAACAAACCCTTCTTGCTAATACTTGGCACGGCTTCAGTTTTAAAATCAACTTTTAAAAGTCAAATGTTTCTTTCTTTCTCCTGGACTCAGAGGTAGAAGGTAAAACATTCTCTTGTGTGTGTTGTACAGGATCATCTACATTTTAGATGTGATGGAAATAAACTTACCATGAAATCCACTCTCAGAGATGGATCAGAGAACACTGATCACATCAGAATATCCAGTATTTTGATGTTTTGCTTCAGCTAAACATCCACTCCAGAAAAAAAAATAACACATAAGGACAGGTTCCCTATTAATCCACTTTGTCTTTAATATAGGTTTGCCTTGCCAGCTTAATTTCATACTTTGGTTATCATCCTTATAGATCACAGCATTAAAGAATAATTTCAGTTGTGCAACCAATTTTATCTTGTCACTTTTGGTAATTTTGTGACATTTTTGCTTTATATGTGTTGGTCTTTTTTTTCTTTCTTAAGGATCCCTGATAGTAATTTTCTCTTTATTTATCCCTCTGACACTTTATTTGTCTTGCACTGACTTTTTGGCTGGCAGTGAAAGTGAGGAATGCTGCCTGAATACCTCTGCACTGCAAATCCACAGGCAACTCCATCTTTGCTCCCTAAAATTGCATTCATTGGTGGGCTTTGCAGCTATTTATACATTCATTTTCCTTTCATTTCCTCCCTTATTCCCTGCAAGCCTTCCCTGTGAATGCCAATAAGACAGCTTCAGGTCTGTGGGTTGGATGGGACACTCTGCTACTCTTCTCACATTTCTCCAGGGGAAAACAACCACTGTTTCTCATCCTGACCCCTGCCTGCTGCAATCCCAGTCTGGAATCACTGCACTGGGATGGAATCCTCACACTGGCAACATGCAGGGTCATGTCCTCAGCTCTTCTGCCATGAAACTGCAATTTATGTGTTTCAAACCCTTCTCAGCTGAGTGCTGGAAAACAGAGTCTGAGGGAAATCTGTGCTTATTCCCAGGGAGAGATCTGTGAATCCAGTGCATCATCTGGAGTGTGCTCTGCTGGGATATTCATGGTGTATATGGGTGCAGGGTGTTGTGGTGTGCAGGGCTCTCCTTTCCTTGTGGAGTGCTGCCTGTAATTCCTCATCCTCTTTGTTCCTTTAGTTCTGAAATAAGAGGTATTTAAAAACACACAGTGACCATGCAGAATGTACAGACTTCTATTGCAAATCACTCACTTTTGAGCTTTTCTTTTTGCTCCTTTTTTTCCTTCCTTGGCTCCCAGCAACAGAATATCCCAGAATATTCTGGGTTGACCCACAAGGATCATTGAGTCCAACTCCTGGGTGAATGGTCCATATACATATAATGAACCCATGACCTTGGGGTTATCAGCACCATGCTCTATAAAAAAAAGATTATACAATGATTTTGAAGAATGTAAGTTGTTTTTCCCCAAGCCAGTGCTTAAAACTTTGAGAAAGATGCTATTTTCCTTAGCAGTGTGGTCACTGAAATTCATCTGAGGGATGTTATTTAGGGATAGGGATTATTTAGTCTCATACAAGGAACAACCAGCTCAATAAATACTATGGCTTCTGTAGACCTGTAGAAAAGAAAAATTCCTCATGGAAAGCTCTGCAAAGCTCATAGAAAAGCTCCCTGAGCTGCTTTAGTCCTTCCACAACCCCCTGTTATGAGGCATTATCCAAGGACAGTTTTTCTCCTGGTTCCTGCAGCATTTCCTCTTGCACTTCTTACCACAGGAGCTGCAGGTGGTAAGAAAAGAGACGGGCAAAATTAATGCCCTTTCTTTACAGTGGGGGTGTTTTCTCCAAGGAAAATTTGCTGTCCTGTTCTTCACATCCAGGCTGGGGTGTGGCCACTGCCTGGAGCTCACTGCTCATGGGGCAAGGTGCCAGCCTCATCTTCTGGCCTGAGCTCTTTAATTGCTTTTTTCCTTTTCAATTGCTTCTTTTATTCTTTTCCTACTTTGCCTTACCCTTCCCAAGGCATTATTTTTTCAGTGATGCTTCCCAAAAGCAATGCACAGTTGCTCACAGCGACTTCCAGGGTCTGAAGAGGGACAGTTCATCAGGAACTGGAGTGACAAGACAAGGGAGAATGTCTTCCCACTGCCACAGGGCAGGGTTAGATGGGATGTTGGGAAGGAATTGTTCTGTGTGAGGGAAGGGGAGGTCCTCGCACAGGGTGCCCAGAGAAGCTGTGGCTGTCCCTGGATCCCTGGAAATGTCCAGGACTGGGTTGGACAGGGCTTGGAGCAGCCTGGGCTAGTGAAAAGTGTCCCTGCCCATGGCAGGGGTGGGACTGGATGGGCTTTAAGGCCTCTCCCAAACCCAAACCAATCTGGGATTCTGAAATTCTATAAGCTGAGATTTATAATTGACTGTCACTGAATTTTTCATGACCAAATGAAGTCTGACACTGCATATTTGAAATTTTTGTTTATTCACAGCACTTAAATCCAGATCACCACTGTCCTAAAAGCTTAGAATGTTTATATATCTTCTCCAATGCTATCTGCATGGCATTACCTGGCTGGGAGCAGCTGAATTCCAATGAGAAGGAAGGGGAATGTCCCAGGGGCTGCTTCAGGTCCAGCTGAGAAAGATCAAGGTTGTGTGGAGGGAAGGGTGGGAGGCAGGAGAAGTAAGAAAAGGAGGTGTTTTTATGAAGATATTCTCATAACATGGACACTTGGCAGGGAGGTGACCACACTGTGAGTGCCAGGTATGGCAGGTTCCAACCTGGGGCTTGTGGGATGTCAACCTATTGTAAAAATAAACCTGTCCTCATGGACTTTGTTAAGGATCCCATCCATTTTAAGTTAAATTCTTAGATTTGGGCATTTAGCACTGCAAGTTCTCAATGCTGAAACCTTTTTTTATCACTGATGCATCACCCTGGCCATAAATCCAGGCACACCAATGACTTCTTGCTTTTCTTCCTCACCTGAGTTAATAAAGCCACAAACATTGGGCAGGATATTTTTCACAAGCAGGACAAAAACCCTTCACCATCCTTTGTCAGGGCCAGACTGACAATGCAATGAGGGGTAATTATTTTGGTATTGATTCCAAAAGATTCAGATCCATGCACTTCCAAGGGTTAAACACGTCCAGGCTGTGCAACAGTTAGAGCTGGGAAGTGTTGGAGTTGCCTTGGAAACAGGGCATATTTGATTCCAATGGAAACAGGGTAAACAAGCTTCTTTTTATACTTCAGAGCTAAATGAAATGTGGCCCCCAACTTTGTGAGGAGTTATTATAAATACCCTTAAATCACTCCAGAAAATTTTCCTTGTTTTAGTAAAGTACAGCAAACAATAAAGAGAAGAAGGAGAGGAGAGGAGAGGAGAGGAGAGGAGAGGAGAGGAGAGGGAGAGGAGAGGAGAGGAGAGGAGAGGAGAGGAGAGGAGAGGAGAGGAGAGGAGAGGAGAGGAGAGGAGAGGAGAGGAGAGGAGAGGAGAGGAGAGGAGAGGAGAGGAGAGGAGAGGAGAGGAGAGAAGAGAAGAGAAGAGAAGAGAAGAGAAGAGAAGAGAAGAGAAGAGAAGAGAAGAGAAGAGAAGCACCTCGTGTCACAGCAGGGTTTGACCTCCTGAGCTCATGAAGAAGTTTCTGGGCTCTGATCCCAGTGCAGTTTTTGTCTAAGGACTTCTGAGGCCCTTTCATCCAAGTTTGGTTTGTGTGGACACACGACAAAGGCAAGCTGAGGAGGGGGAGAAAAGGGAAAATGCAGCAATTCCTGCTGTTGGTTCTTCCCTTCCAACCAGTGTCACGTTCCCACCCCTCTCCTCTGCCTCCACCTGTAACAGGTAGAGGCCTCTAAAGGTTGGAAAGGAATTTAGGGTCAAACCAGTTGGTTTTTCATGGAGGGAAATCTCTTTACTGATTAACAGGTGTGTCTTACAGAAACAAGATCTTCCCTGAAGGAAATTTTGATTTTGTTAAGAAATCACTTATTTTCATGTTAATATGTTAAACATTTGGAGAATAATAGGGAAATCATTCAAAACATCCCTTTTGGACCAATACAGAAACATTAACTTTTCCACGTTGGTTTACATAGGAAAAAAAACCATGAATATATTCCCACAGATCTAACAGAATAAAACAATCCTCTGGTGGGTAAGTAACTTTTTATGTCTTTGATTAGTGATTACACCACACATAGTTGTTTTTTTCTTCCTGGCAAAAATATATCTGAGTAGGAAGCTCTGAATGTCAGCAGTTTGGCTTTCATATTTCTTTAGAAAAGGACTGAAAAATGTCATGGTAGGAGTAAGTGCCCAGAAGCCACCTGTGACCTGAAGCAGCACTTCATGCATGGGTGAAATGACTTCTAAATGGCCCATGTGAGTGCATTTGCAACAGGGACCTTTTCCAGTAATATTCCTGTCAGTAAATCACACTTGAAGAAATGAAGTTGGAGCAAATGGTTTTCTCTCCTTATTTTTGCTCTGTCTCCTGACACATTTTGCACCTTCTGCAGAGGACAAGGAGGTGTCAAACGCACCTGAAATAAGGTGGTTTTGAAAGGAATGGGAAATAAATTGCTTGAAAAGTAGTTTTGTCTTTCAAACTCCTGTCCTTTTTCGGGGTTTGGTGGCTTTTGCCCTGGTGTGAGCTGCTCAGGAAGCTCCCACATGGGATCCATCAGCATGGCTCAGATCACCTCAGTCCAGCACGTGGAAAAGCTGAGGAATGGGTGATGGGAGCAAGTGTGAGCAAAATGCAGACCTTGTTCCCTTTGTGCTGCTGTGAGAGTGAGAGCTTGTGGTGCTGCTTCACCTCCTGCCATCCCAGCACCAAAACTTTCCCTGCTGTGCCTGCTGCTCATGGATATTTGGGAAGAGCTACCACACCCTCTTCTCCCAGACCTCCACCCATGCAGGCTCTGAAAAATGCTCTTTTTGAGTGTGTTGGGTTGATGTGGCCAGAAATGTGCATTCTGTCCCCATCTGTTGAGCCGGGTGGGGCAGTGACCCTGATCTCCTGGCACATATTATCTGCTAATGGGCCAGCTTTAAACCAGCTGGGGCAATCATCTTTATCTTTCCCACAGCCCATCCTCCCTCCAGGAGATATCATCTGCTGCTGGCCCATTCAGTCCCACTGCATGGCTGATAAAATTCCATCATCCCACTGGGAGATGCTCCAGCCAGGGGGAGCAGCCAAGCCTTTCCTACCCAGATAAAAACTGACATTTTGGACACCAAGGCACCTTCTTCCCACTGCATTCCAGAGGAAAGCCAGACCTTTCCACATCATCCCTGCACCTTCAGAGGAAAACTGCACCTTCTACAGGAGCACTGCTCCAGCTGAACCACATCTGCCACTGCAGGAGGATGCAGCCACCATTGAATGGCACTGCTGCCAACACCCTGACTGACTGACGGGTGTCAGCTTGGATTCTGACTCTGTCAGTGTTTGGGGATTGTTCTTTGTAATACTGCATTTCTATTTTAATTTTCCTAGTAAAGAACTGTTTTTCCTAATTCCCACATCTTTGCCTGAGAACCCCTTAATTTCCAAATTATAATAATAATTTGGGGGAAGGGTGTTTACGTTCTCCATGTCAAAGAGAAGCTCCTGCCTTTATTGGCAGACACCTGTCCTCCAGACCAGGACATTGAGCCTTCAGGATGATCCTGGATCTTTCAAAAGGAGATCCAGGCAGGTGGCTGGGCTCTGAAGTGGCCAGTGCTGAGGGGAGATGGTGGCCAGCAGCAGCACTGGGGACATCATGGAGCAGCAGCCAGTGTGGCACAGCTGGGACTGGAGCAGGAAAAGAAGCTTTGAGGATGAGATTTAGAAGAGAAAGTTAATGAAATGATTTAGAGGAGAGGATTGGTTGGTTTAAGTGGAAGGGACATGGAAAAAATGGGCCAGGGTGGGAAGAAAGGACAAATGAAGTGCTGAGTGGGTGAGAAGGAAAAGTAGCTCCAAGGTGGAAAAATCTGGGAAAAGTATTGGACATGACAGATTTTTGAGGCAGTAAATGGTAACTGAGAGCTGGGAAGTGCTGAAATTTTGCCTGTGCTGTGGCAGTGGTGGGAGCAGATGGGAAGGGTTTCAAAGGCATGTTGATTAAAAGACACATGGTCACCTGGGGAGCTGCAACTGGGAACTCCTTTTAGTGAGGCACTGTCCCCTCTGGTCACATTCTTATTTCCTGTGAAAGATGGCTTTCAGGGAGTGCCCAGGCCCCTTTCCCACTGCCAGCAGGATCTTTAGCACCCACGATGCTCAGCAGGCTCTGAAAGCAAACCCTCGAGGTTTGTTTCACATCAGGACATGCAAGTTTCCCAGGAGAGGCTTTCCTTTCAGCCAGGATCTATTTTCAAACTACCTTTTCACAGCAATCTCACGGCTCCTTCCAAGCCACTTTTATTTTAGCTTGCAAAGCTTTTAGGCGTTGGCCCTAAATATAAATAAAATTGCCCTGGTTGGGGAGGAGATAACAAACTGCAGTGGCTTCAGTGATGTTCACTTTCCTTTAAACTGTGCACAAGGAGCCCCAGCCATGTCCTCTAACGAGAAACCCTCATTAAAAGGCCTGAGGCAAGGAAATAAAGCAGGTCTCAAATCCATGCTGCTGCTTTAGAAGTTTTGGTCTTTGACAGACCCGTTTTATTTTATTTGCCATGCAAAGATTGCTGGGATGAGGATATTTGTCCAGTAATAACATTGGATCTCAGGTGGGCTTTGCTGTGACTGCAGGCAGGAATCCACAGCCACAGGGAGGGTTTCTCTCTCCTGGGGGATCCAGCAGCTCCTCCATGCCTGAGGTTGTTGTGAGTGCTTTGGGACCAATCCCAAAAGAAATAGCTCTGAGAACCATATCCCAGTCTCCTGAGCCAGAGGCAAGGCCAGCAGGGAGCACTTGAGCAAACACAAAAGCAGAACGGTGTGCTTTCACCAGCATTCCCTGCAGAACGAGAATGTTGGAGACTGGCAGCCACCCTGCTCGGGGGCTTTTCCAGGGAGAGGAGGAGCAGGAGGAACAGCAGATCACCTGCCAGAGCAGGGATGTGGGGTGAGTGAATCGTTAACATCACAGAGTGGGGCTGCTCCTGCCTGCCAACCCCTCTGGCTTGTGGGGTGTCACCTTTACTTCTCCAGATTTTCAGCTTTGGCTTGTTTGTGCTGAATTTTTACTTTAACTGTTGTAGGCAGCTGGAAACAAGAGGGTAGATTATGGCAGGAAGGGAATAGTGTTTCCCTCTGTATCTGTTGAAGTACCCGGGGAGAAGATTTTTTAACTGCCTGGAGAGGAAGAGAAGCAGCATCAGCAGCAAGGCTGGTACAGAGCAACAGCCCCAATGTGTGTGTGCTAAACGGATCTTACAGTTCCTAATGACTTTGGGAGCAAGATGAGGAGATATCCATCTCTTTTCTCCCCAATCTATGTGGAGAGAGGTATTGGATGGGGCAGCCTTTAATAGCTTGGACTGGGAGTTCTGGAGCCTGTAAGGGATTTGGATACTGGAGAGTTGTGTGTGGCAGGAGCTGGGTTTGGGGTGCTGAGCTTTCTGTACAACCCATAGCTCATAGCAGGCACCAGTGTGCTGGGATGAAACCCCTGCAGTGGTCAGGGGTGTAGCTCCAGGCTGGATTTTTCCCCAGGAGAACTTAGTGAGGCTCCTTTATGCTAAATCCCACAGTGAGAGAGGAGGCTGTGGCACTCCTCTTCCTACCCAGGAGACAGCACTTACCTAATTCTGCACTTGGTAGACGCCGTGGGTTTCATCTCACCCATACTTTGTGATGCCTGTGCTCCAAATTTAAACAAGCCAAGGAACACAGGCTGGCACCCTGGGTTTATTTTTTGTGCCACAGTGGGGGAGTTGCTTGGTTTGGTAGCTTTGGTTGCCCTGAGGAAAAAGCTGCTGGGAGAGCACTGTCTGCCAGAGCTCCTGTCTCACCTCCTCCTCCCCCTACACATTTGGAATGAGATGATCTCTAAGTTCCCTTCCAACCCAAACCTTTCCATGGTATTTTGGATATCAGAGATCTCTCACCCACACTTTGCTGCAGGTGTCACTGAAACAAATGTCTGAATAAAGCCATGAGGTGCTGTAAATCTCTCTGCTGAGCAGAAGATGCAGCATAAGATTTTTTTTTTTTTGGATAATGGAGCAAGATACTCGAGGAAGTCACTTTGGAAACCTGGCTGTTGTTTACAACAGTTTATTTCAAGACTATGGGTAGCAATCAGCATAAGTGTTCTTATTTCAAGGAAAAAATCACTATGGGAAGGGAAGGGAAGGGAAGGGAAGGGAAGGGAAGGGAAGGGAAGGGAAGGGAAGGGAAGGGAAGGGAAGGGAAGGGAAGGGAAGGGAAGGGAAGGGAAGGGAAGGGAAGGGAAGGGAAGGGAAGGGAAGGGAAGGGAAGGGAAGGGAAGGGAAGGGAAGGGAAGGGAAGGGAAGGGAAGGGAAGGGAAGGGAAGGGAAGGGAAGGGAAGGGAAGGGAAGGGAAGGGAAGGGAAGGGAAGGGAAGGGAAGGGAAGGGAAGGGAAGCTTCCCAAGTGGCAGAATACTGCAGACCAGTAGGAAAGCAGCCTGTATCCTTGTGTCCTCCATCCTTTTCCCCCAGGCTCGAGACTCCCCCCAGGATCACTCCCTGCCCCAGGAGGGCTCCTCAGCCAGGGTGCTCCTCTTCCAGCTTCAGCAGGAGCGTGCTGGAGCACCACCGACTTCCCCAGCATGTGTTTTCAACTGTGGGTACTTCTGCCGTCCTGCCAGAGCCAGGAACTTCCAAATGAGCAGTCACAGCAAAACAAATCACAATCTCAGCTGCTGCAGGAGGTTCCAGTGAGCTGGAACTCTATTTATTATATGCTTGAGAGACCCGGGGAGCGGCACAAAGCTGTGTGTTAATACATGGGCAGGCAGGAGACAGACAAGGCAGATGCTGCATTAAGCACAGCTCATTGGAATTGGAGAGCAGAGAGGCCCTGGCCCTGCCTGTCTGAGGTGGTCAGCTTGATGGGCTCTTTAGAGAATCCCCAGGAAGGCTGCTGACATGCAGGCATGACTGAAATCCTGTCTGGAAGCACTGGCAAGTGGAGCAGAGACAGATTCCTCCTGCTCAGCTCCTCTAACAAACCTGCTCTCTCTCACTGTGGGTTCAGTGTCTGATCCCAGGAGGTCACCCTGGGGGAAATCTGCCCATAAATAAATGGATGGGATCTTTAACTGCTGGATCAGAGCAGGAGGATGTGAACATGTGAAAAAGCACCAGGGCAAAACCAAGGTCTCCTACCAGTATTGGGTGCCACAATATGAGAAAGACCTAAAGCTCAGAGTGTGTGTCCATCTGCTGGAAGGTGGGAGGGCTCTGCAGAGACACCTGGAGCAGTTGGATGGATGGGCAGAGTCCAGTGGGATGAAGTTTAATAAGCTCAGGTGCCAGGTCTGGCACTTTGGCCTCAATAACCCCCTGCAGCACTACAGGCTGGGGATGGTGTGGCTGCACAGTGGGCAGCAGAAAGGGACCTGGGGGTGCAGGTGGATGGCAGCTGAGCAGGAGCCAGCAGCTGAGCAGGAGCCAGCAGTGTGCCCTGGTGGCCAAAGCCAGTGGCCCCTGGCCTGGGTCAGGAATGGTGTGGCTGCAGGAGCAGGGAGCTCATCCTGCCCCTGATCTCAGCCCTGGTGAGGCCACACCATGAGTGCTGTGTCCAGCTCTGGCCCCTCAGTTTGGGAAGGACATTGGGACACTTGAGTGTGTCCAGAGGAGACAAGGAGGCTGGAGAGGGGCTGGAACACAAACCCTGTGAGGAATGGCTGAGGGAGCTGGGGGTGTTCATCCTGGAGAAAGGAGACTCAGGGGTGACCTGATCACTCTCTGCAGCTCCCTGGAAGGTGGCTGGGGTCAGGTGGGGGTCAGTCTCTTTCTCCAGGCAGCACTGACAGAACCAGAGGACACAGACTCAAGCTGTGCAAAGGGAAATATAGGTTGGATATTAGGAAAAAGTTTTTCATGGAAAGAATAAAGTACTGGAATTGTCTGCCCGGGGAGGTGGTGGAGTCACCATCCCTGGATGTGTTTAACAAAAGACTGGATGTGCCATGGTCTGGTTGAGGTGCTGGGCTGGGCTGGACTCCATGATCCTGAAGGTCTCTTGCAGCCCAGGGATTCTGTGAATCCTGTGGCTCTGTATAAAATTTTGGCAGTTTTGGCAGCTCAGGTGCCCAGCATGGCCTGGCTGCCCCAGCCCAGAGGGATGGCAGGGACAGGACAGTGAGAGGGACACTGCTGCTGAAGGCAATGCTGGCTCTTGCATCCAAACCAGTCCTTCAAAATCCCAATTCCTCCCATTGCTCCAACTTTCACTCTGATGCATTCATGCCCAGATCCATATTAAGTGCTTTCCCTTCTGTCCCAATACCTGTGCAAGCACAACTTCACTGCAGGATTAAGCACCTGCCAGGACTTCAGAAGATTTGTTTATATTTTCCCCAAAACTTCTTTTCAAATAGATTACAAATGACAGAACCAAGGACTTCTGATATCCCACTTCTTGTATCCACTGTAATATTTCCCTCTGCATAATATGCAAGTTGTATCACCACATTTTTGTAAATTATCATCTTTGTTTCTCCAAAAACTTGTATAATCATAAATCTTGCTGTGCACATAACAATGATTAAGATTAGCAGCTTGAGTTTTCACCTTCAGTGCCTGCAAATTAAAGCTCAGAGGATGGGCCCAGTTAAATGGAAATGAAGTGAATTAGCTGCCTTTTATTTTGGTTAATTTCTGGAGCACATATGGTCTGTTATCTTTTCATATTATAGATACACCATTTCTGGGGATGCACACAATGATGAATATTGGTTGGTTGCCCCATCTGGTACCTTATTATGATTTTTTTTTAAGAAAGTTGTTATTAGCCAGCAAGGTCAGTCTGCTGCTTGTATTTTGAATTTAACTTATTATTAGACTATTACGTGAGCCCCTCCTGTTTCCTCCCACTGGACTCACTTGAGGCTTGTGGATCTCTATGAAAAAGTGATTTAATGACATTTTAAAATGTAAGGGCTTTGTTTGGTTGGTTTTTTAATGTTTAATCACTGTATTTTTGCTAGTAATGGATTTTTTTTTGCATAATATGTCCCTTAACAAACAGCAAGAAAAGCAAGGATGCTTCTGATCCATGTACAAGGAAAACAGTGGACACATACTCTACATTTCTCTACCTTGCCTCAGATGTGACACCTGCAACCCATCTGAAAAAAGAGTTTATTATTACATGTAATTGCTTTTTGAACTTCTGTGATTTAAAGCAATTAATTAGTGGGGTGTTGGAAAATTCTTTCTAATAAACTAAACATTAAAGGTTTTAAGTTCTTTCTCCCTGAGTCCTTCCCTGCTCACACCACCAAAATCAAGTATAGCTGCATTTGTGGATTCAGAAGGAAGACAAAACAAAATTCTGTGAAAAATAAATGACAGGAGGAAAATCTGAAAGTCTTCTTGAAAATAAGTTGTCCAGTGAATCATTTCACCCATTTCCCCACTGTGGATCAGCAGACACAGGAATACACAGAGCAGGGGCAGGCCAGAATGAATGCATTTTTATGCAGGATCTCTGAAAAGGGAGAAAAAGGAAAACACAGGATGGGATAGGGAAAAGGCCAAGCTGTTTTGCACATCTTTCCCATGGAACAGCCTTCCAAATCTGCCATAAGTCAGGAATTGGTGTGGTTCCTGCTCTGCAGATGGAGCAGCAGCAGCCCCTCTTCAGCTGGGCATCTCAGTCCAGTGGAGCAAACCCTCTGGCTGGGGTTTCCTGCAGCAGAAGCTGTTGGTGTGGGCTGGTTTTTCTAAAAAATCCTCCATCAGTCTTTTGGCAAAGCAGCTCTTGGCAGCAATAGGTGCACAAGTAGTGACAGAGCATCTGAAATAAGTCAGATTCCTTTGTTGGATTTTATCAGAGCATATCCACTTATCAGAGCATATCATTCATTTCTAAGTTAATTATATCTAATCTTCTTTCTTACTTCATTGGCAACTCACTGCAGTGCCAGGAGCCCATGGAGGAGAGATGGGGCCAGGGTGAATTTGCTTTTTGATATCTCAGTTAATCCAATACAATATTATTTGGTGTTTTTTATCCCTGGAATACGGAGAAACAAGGAAGTAGCAATTAAATATATGAAACAATTATATAATATGTGGACCTGTGCATTTTCCACTGGACATTGATTAGTAGGATCTGTCTTCTAAAATTATAAAGTACTTTCCTTGAAGTCAGACTGAGAAAACAGTGAGAAGCAAGAGGCACCAGGGATCAAACTTTTGCACAAACAGCAAAGATTTTTTGTGACTGGTATAGAAATTCATTCTCAGTCACCCTCAGCAGCAGCTGGGTCTGCTCTGCCTATGGCAGGTAAGAAAGGTATGTTTAAGGAATGGCAGCAGCATGGATATTTATTTTATTTAAATAAAATTAGTACTGAATTATACCAAGGAGAAATGTTAAAAATACACAGTAGAAACTGGTCTTTGGCTTTATTTTGACTTCCCTTGACACCTTCTGCAGGGGTGTGGGTGCTTTAGGAATGTGGACTTAAAAATATTGTTAATTCATCTTCAATTTCAGCGTGACTGAATACAAGAAAGGGGAAAAATTCCCCCAAAGGAAGCATTTAACCTGTTCTTTTCAGGAAGCTAAAGACAGCTGTGTCACCTTGGGCCCTGGATGTTTTCTGTTCCTAAACAGAGTTATCTGCTAAGATTGACCTTTTTGGGGAGGGTAAGGAATTTTTATTGATTTTATTTGTGTCATTGATCTTGGTTCAGAACATGATTCCAAAAGATAAGGAGGGGATTAAACCCACAGAGAATCACCTGAGAGGTGTACAGGGCTTAGTTTCAGCTCAAGAACATCTTTATCAGCCCCCTCAGTCAGCTACTGCTTGGACAAATCCACCTCTATGGAAAAGGGTATTGGAAAATACCTGGAAGCAGGAATAGGGGAAAACCCCACGTTCCTGTCATCCCTACACTCCTGTTTTTTGGCAAAGAAGGGAATCCTTAAGGCTGGGAAAGCCCTCTCAGGGCACTGAGGACAATCATTAACCCAGGACTAACAGCAAATCCTGGCAGAACCCCTGAACCCAGCTGACTGGGGGTGCTCCATGCTGAATGTTTCTTTTGATCAAATTAAAAAAAAAAAAAAAAAAAGTGACTTTTTTATGCAGTCTTGTCATGGAGCCTGAGCACAACACGAACAAGGGACAAATTGAAGGAGGCAATGAAATCACAGAGAAAATTCACAAACCTTTTTGCTACTGCCAACATTCATCAGACCAAAATTTCTTTGCACATCCATCCTCAGAATCAAACATGTTGTCTCTGCTTTTAAAAAGAAAGCATTTTATGTGTAAATGCCTGCAATTGTTTTTTATTTGGGGAGTTTCCTTGTGAGGGATGATGCTTCAAGTCATCCTTTTATTTTTTTTATTTCAGTGTTATTTTAGGTTTTTCCAAAAACGTCTTTAAGAAAATGCAAATGAACACAGCTGCCTGTTTTTAAGACCTTTTCTTTGCAGGGTTTAGAGTTTGGCTAATGACTTTCAAGCTTTGTGGATAGGACCAGCCTGGCTGCACAAAGACATTTCTGAGGGTAGATGGCAGCAGAGGAATTGCAAATACATTTTTCTGAGTACCCAGTGTACGAAATTCCTCCTATTCTCCCAGCTTTTGCTGGCAACTTTGTTGGAAAAGTACAAAGCCCTGAACCTTGCTAAGCACTGGAATTTGATTGTTTAGAAATATTAGAAGGCTGGGGCTTAACAGCTCTGTAAGTATGGTGTGTTTTGATGCTGTTCATCACTCCTGGTTTCCACAACTCAGCTCCAAGCAGTTGGTGCTGTGTATTTTATTCAACAAAGTGCAGCATCAATCCAGTGGTGAATAGGAGACTGGGATTTTTGGGAGCTGCTGGGAGTTCAGCCTGCTCTCCTGAGGGGTCTTGCAGACAAATCCCTGTCTCCCCTCTGCAGGGATGTGCTGTGTTGTGCTGTGCCACTCACCTGGAGGGGATCCAAGCAGGGAGAGAAGGATCCAGGGAAATCCAAGATGTGACAAGCTGGTCATTGAATGGAAAATTTATTATATATTTAAAGGCAGGCAATAGCTGAAAATAGGTTTTAAAAGAGTTTACCATTTATGTATAGTGAGTAGAACAGCACCTCATCCTCCAACCTTCCTTCCTCTGAGTAATGGTTCCTTCTTTTGTTTAGAGGGATGTGTCTGAATAGCTCCAAGTCTGCACCTGCCCAGGAGCCAGTGCCCCTCCTGCTCACCCAGACTTGCTGGATCCCTTTGAATTGCTTTAATGCGTCTCCTTTCATCTGAACTTACCCAAATAATTGGCAAACTTTGCTACCTTGCTGCTCCTCCCCTCATAAAAAACAATTAAGTCTGTACATTTCTGTCTGAGTATGGAAATTCTACAGCTCCCAAGAGCTCTGTTTTTTCGGGTGATTAAAGTAAATCATTCCTTTCTGCTATTTTACCTCTTCTTGAAAGGCTGCTGAGTTGAGTGTTCCCCAGGGAACTCAACAAGATGCATTTGAAAATTCAAATAAATTACTTGGGCTAATTTTAGCCATTATTTGTTGCTATTCCCAAAGGACACTAATAGAATAGAGGATGGATTCCTCCACGTGGCTTTGCCCACATGGTGACCCAGATTTTGCTGAGATTGGAAGTTTTGGGGCACAGGGATGACTTTCTCTGTTTTTATTTTAGGAAAGTTCATTGTGGAAATTGGGGTGGGCAGGGAGCTGGCATCACCTGCAGATGCAAAGAGCTTCAGTTTCAAAGCTCTGGGAGACACCTAGCTAGGAGGAAGGACATCTTTACATCATGGCAAGAGAATAGAAAGAAGAGTTGACTCTGTGGGAACTAATATATTAACCAGTTTGTTACAAATAAAGTGTTGTTCCTGGTTTGATATATGGTTGGCTGGCTGGCTGCCTGCTGCATATATGTTTTTTTTTTCTTTATCCTTGTTATTGATTGGATCCTGTGAGAGTTGGGATTGTTCAGCCTGGACAAGAAAAGCTCTGGGGTGACCTCAGTGTGGCCTTCCAGGACCAGAATGAGCTGACAGGAAAGAGACAATTTACAAGGGATGGAGGGACAGGACACAGGGAGTGTTTCCCACTGCCAGAGGGCAGGGTAAGGTGGGATATTGGGAAGGAATTGTTCCTGTGAGGGTGGGGAGGACATGGCACAGGGTGCCCAGAGAAGCTGTGGCTGCCCCTGGATCCCTGGCAGTGTCCAAGGCCAGGCTGGACAGAGCTTGGAACAACCTGGGGTAGTGGAAAATGTCCCTGCCCATGGCAGGGGTGCAGTGAGATGAGCTTTGAGGTCTTCTTCAGCGAAAACCATCCCACGATTCTATGGCTTTTCTGCTAGCTCCCCAACACCATAGTTTGTGTGCCATTTTTAGGTATCCTCACAGGCTTATTTTGAAGGCAAGCTCGGCACTAAAGTAGGTTCTTATCAGCTGACAATAGGCTGCCAGAACCTGTGCAGCAACCTGAACACACACCATCCCTGCAGCACTGCTACCAACTCCTTTGGATTTAGCTTTTTTAAATTTTTTTTTTGCAGTCTTGAGACTTCCAGCACTCCAGGGAATCTAGCAAAACCAGAAGGAGCAATTAGGGAATCGTTGCACACCACAGTGATTTCCTAATGAGTGCTGTTTCCCCTCCCAGCTGTGGCTGTGCCTCTGTCTGACTGGCTTTGCTTCCCAGGTCCTGCCTGTGCTCCTTCCAGCCTGGGCTGTGGCAATCATGGAACAACAGGGATTCCACAGCAAACCCTCCTGGGGTTATTGTTTTAGCAGGACACAGTCTGAGTGTGATGAGAGGACCCTCCCACTTGAGCACAATCTTTTTCATTTCCCTTAGAACTTAAGAACCAGTTGTCCAAGCACTTCATGTTTATTTCCATCCTGCTTAAAACAATGAAAGCAACCCTTAAAATTGTTCTCTGTTAGCTTTGGGGTCAGAAGTGCAAGTTCTTCAGTGCAAGAAGCACTAAAATGCTCACTGCAGCCTCAGACAAAAAAAGACACAAACAAACAAACAACCACATTTGTTTTTATGCTGTCTCCAGGAAGGAAAATCACTGAGGCACTCAAATTGAGCCCTAGAAGAAAACTTAGATAAAGCTGATCCCAAATAAATAGGAAAGATTTTTTCATTTTTCTTTATTTTATTTTTTTTGTCTCAAGGGGTGACTGACTTGAGCTGTGCTGATTTATCCCTGTGGATTCACATTAATCCAGCTATGTAAGTAAGAAAACTGTGATTAGGGGGAAATTATTCCCTGTGAGGGTGGGAGAGGCCCTGGCACAGGGTGCCCAGAGAAGCTGTGGCTGCCCTGGGTTCCCTGGCAGTGTCCAAGGCCAGGCTGGATGGGGCTTGGAGAAACCTGGGATAGTGGAAGGTGTCCCTGCCCATGGCAGGGGATGGTGAGATGGACTTCCAAGCCAAACCATTTTGGGGTTTTGTGAGTCAATGATTGCCCTTTGAGAGCCCCATAATGTTGGGAATTTCGGACTAGAGCATATCCCATGTATTGAAGAACTACAGTTCTACAGCTTTTGTGGTCTTGACATGACCACATTAGCCCAGGACTTTTTCTCCACTGCTCCCTGCCCCTCAGCTCTGAGTCTCTTTTGGAGATGGAGTCTGGTTTCCAGGCCCTGTTTGCTGTCATTGCAGGAAATACATGGCCATGACAACAAAAACTTTAACTCCTTTTCAACCTGTTGCTTCTAGCACTTCTCTCCTAAAAAATAAAGCTTGTGCTAGAAAGAATTGCCCTGATGGTGGGCAGTGAATGTTTCAGAGTCTCTGCTCATCATGAGGGGCAGGGACTGGGCTGAATTTGTCTTTCATGGAAGGTTTCTCACCTTTTGGCTTCTGTTCTGTCCCCAGCACTGAAGGCTAGACTCCTCCCTCAGCATGGTGGGAGTTTTTCCTCATTTAGCAGCAGATTCTCCAAGCTCTGGGCATTTTCTGAGCTGCCCCTTCTGGTGAAAATGGGTGTTCCTTAGAAGAAACTGGAACCGTCCTCATGCATGGCCTTGTGTTGCTCAGTTAGGGCAGTTTTTATCCATTTCTCATCTTATTTATGAAAGTCCCAGGCTACTCTTGTTGCCTTATTATTACACTGCTGAGAAATTAATTAAATTGCAAAGCATATCAATGAGGGGTGACATTCACCTTTCATAGAACAACTGTGCTGCAGATCAGTGACAGCCAAAATATCCTGGAAAATAGAAATTATGTCATCTGTTGTGCTGGGGGCTAATGGAAAAGCTAAGGCTAAGGCTTGCAAAGCAATAAATGAGCCAATACATGTACATAAAGATGCTTCAGTCCTCAGAGTTTCACTGTCATTAAACAAATGATTTTTCCCTTCTGGGGATTTGTATTGGAGTAATCTCAGGCAATGTGTTGGGTTATGGAAAAAGACAACACTTCAGTTTGTTCACAAACTTAAATAGAAAATCTCTTTGGTTCCATTTGTAAAATGTAAATATAAACCACTTTGGCATAATCAAATTTCCAGAACACGAGGCTATGGAAATGTTGAACAAGGCACATCTTTTCAGCACTGTATTGGATGGGATTCAATTTGAAGTTGAGTTTTTAAACATTCTCTTTTTTTAATTTTTTTTCAGTGACCTGTATCTTACGGAGAAATTTCTCTAATGTCATCCTAAATTATGATCACAACTCTCTTACCCCCATGTGAGCATCTCTCACTGCTGGAGTTTGGTTGCAGAATTATGAAAACATTTCATAGATTTAAAAAAAAAAAAATCAACACGTCTTCTGCTGGTATAAAAGAAGCAGTTGCTGATTTTCATCCACAGGTCCTGTTTTGGAAATGTCAAGTGCTTTGTTCACACCCAATTAACATCCATTGATTCTCAAACCTATTCAATGACTTGCATTAGCACAATGAAGACATTGTTCCCTCACAGAGGATGGCATTTGCACTTCAAAGAGGAAAAATATTGACACCGAGGTTCAGAGAATATTCCACATGCACTCCTCTCCGTCCTACTTCTTATTTAATATTCTTTACATTTTTGCCCTTTTTTGCATGTGGTTCTGCATAACTTTGGACAAACTCAGAGTGAAGATAAGGTGTGTCAAACTATCCAAAATGCTGGAAAATGTATTTTCACTGGGGCTTCCCGTGTTTTTTTTTGTGGTTTGTGTTTTTGTTTTGTTTTGTTTTGTTTTGTTTCAGTAAGATGTATTTCAGTGACATTTTCTTTGGTAAGAATTGTAATTAAAGAAAATAATTTTAAAGAATTGCAGGCTCATACCAGTTCAGAGCAATTAGGCGAGGTAATTAGAAGCATGATGAAAGGGCTGCATGGGAAAAGGAATTTAAACCCTCGTTGAACTGTTACATCAAAAAAGTGAATAAGAAAAAGAGTAAGCTAAAAGTAGGGCTTATAGCTGGTAGGCAAAAGATAAAGCAAATTATTCTCGAAAAAAGGAGTTGTTTTCCATCCATGTAATAAGATTCCTGAGGAAGGTTCTTGGGCTTACAGGAGGACTGGAGAGGGAATTTGGGGTTGTTTAGTCTGGGAAGGCCTTTCCAACCTTCATGATGCTGGGATTCTGTGGACAAGGGCCTGGACTGTCAAGACAAGGGAGAATGGCTTCAAGCTGTCAGAGGCTTGGATGGGATATTGGGCAGAAATTCCTGGCCATGAGTACAGGGAGACCCTGGCACAGGGTGCCCAGAGAAGCTCACTGCCAATTTCCCTTCTGGATGCCAGCAGACTGGTGATTTTCTAAGGGGAACACCACCAGCCCTTCCCAGGACCCTCTGCCGGTGGGTGGAGGGCACAGTGTCCCAAAAGAAGAGCATGACATAAAGCTAAACAAGCTTGAGACTGGTTTACAAAGCTGGAGACTGAATCACCCTGTGGATATTATGAAATAAATGGGAGGAGCAAGGAAATGAGCCTGGGGTCTGTTTTTTGTACCAGGAATGATTATTTTCTTTTCCAGGGACATATTTCCATGTACAGTGCATTAAGATCCAAAAGGTGAGCCCTTTGGAATTAGACCTATATCCTAAAAACCTCCCTCTGTGAGGAAAGCATGGAAAAGGGCACAGTGTGAGGGAGACACACAAATTGTCCCAGCCAGGAGAAAGGATCCCTGTGTCTGTACCTGACCCTGGAGCCTTGGAGGCTTTGGGACATCAGTGCCACAGGACTTCTCGTGATGGTGGTGATGTAGGATTGATTTGTAACTGGTGTGTTTGAGTAGGGCTGCCCTAGGAGCAGCCATTAGCTGCCAGCCTCCTTGTGTTCCTCAGTGGTTAATTAATAATCAGATCCACTTTTATCCCTGCACCATAACAGAGCCTGACAGCAAAAGGCATCTCAGACTGTGATTTAATGAGGGGACATTGTTTTTCCTTCATGACCACAAACGGGCAGATTATTTAAATCAAGAGCTCTAATAAAAGTCCCCTCCGTGTAACAACACCACCAACAAATGTTGCCCCGGTAATCAGCTCGTGGGTAACAGGGCAATAAAGCAGCTTAATTGTGCCCTGGGTGCTGCCATCCATCTCCAGGCCAGAGAGCACCTTCATGACAGGCTAATCTGCACTCCAGAGCACCCGGACAAGCTCCCAGAGTAATTCCTCTGCCAAGCATCTCGTTTGGCTGGAGATGGAGTAGCTCATTTGGGAGCCTGGGAAGCTCAGCTGAGCTCTGGCAATTTCCACCAGGAAACTTCCAGGGCAGACTAAGCACAGTCCAGGTGAGGGTTTGCTTAATCCTCATACGTGCCTGTGCAGAGGGAAGCTCTTCCTGCTTCCATTCCTGAGCACACGGATGGAAACCAGGCTTTAATCCCATAGAAACAATGGGAGGAACTGATATTCCTGTATGGGATTTTTTAAAGCAGGATAAAGCTCTTTATCAATAAAATTATACTGTATCATAGAGGCTGTTTCTATATTAAAAAAAAATATTTCCCTCATAGAATCCCAGACTGCCTTGGGTTGGGAGGGATCTTAAAGCTCACCTCTTAAAGCCATGAGACACCTTTGCACTAGAATGGAGAGGGCAACTTTAGTAAAGGAAAACACTGGGCTCTCTTGGCTTTTTAAATTCCTTATATTTTCCTTTCTTAGCCAGTTCTGTCCTGACTTTTATTGTAAGAGTAGTTAAAAGCAGGGATTTAAGACCTTTATTCCAGTTTCCATTGGCACTCTGATTTTTCCTACTAATCCCATATTTTTAGTGGCGTTTAAGCCATAGTGGAAAACAGCACCTTTAGTGTAATTAAAAACCAATTTAGGAGTCTGACTTGTGTGTTTTAGTTTGCTTTTTTAAAATATACATTAATTTCTGACCTCCCTCTCTACATATTCCTTCTATCTGGGGTGAGCCTTGCTCTGCTCTAGGCAGCTGAGCAGTGTTTTTTGTGTATTTTCCAAGGAATACCAACTTTTCTAACCTGCTCTCCATAACACATTCCTCACCACTGACCCGAAGCATCACCTACACAGCAAGAGCTCTTTCCAAATTCTCTGCATGGACTTCCTTGCTGCGAGAAGCCAGTGGGCTCCACACTTTGCTGAGGTCGTCAAACAACCATTAAATCTCGGAAACTTGAGCTGCTGCTGACTCCTGATGGGTTTGAACCGGTGGCCTTGGGGCAGAGCTCACTGCCAAGCCCTCTGAGCTATCTCCTGCTTTGTTTTTCTTTGTTTTCCACTTGTTTTCCTGCTTTTGTAACAACTCATGAATAAAAGCAGAGGTGGGGAGAAAAAGCACAGAAAGATATGCCTGGAACTACAGAAAAACAGAAGGTAATTTAAGGGCTTTTTTCTTCCCAGAAGTCAGAAGAAACAATGAGAAACCAAATGCTCTGAGCAATCCAGCTTTTAAATGATTGATATTTTCTCCAGCAACCTCCTGAAGAGACAGTGGTAGAAGGTGATTTAAGATAACTTTGTTCTTCTCATGGGAAATCAAAATCTTTTTCATAAAATTCTACCCCACCTCCTTTGGTGTTCTGCTGCAAACAAATATCCAGCTGGCATTAAGTTTCCATTTGGAGTGAAATTAGCAGAATTGGGTGGTAAAAATGAGTTGGAAATATTATTTTATTATTGTTATTATTATTGTGATATCATCACTATCATAACCATCATTATAATGCTATTAATTATTTTATTTATTCCTTTACTCCAAGGCTATAAATACTACACTACTGATTATGATATTGGATGTAATTCTGGGACAGAATTCCATGTTGGCATCATGTTGGCCTGAATGTCATTATTTTTCAGGGATTTCCCTGGCACACAGAGGGATGAGCCAGGCTCCTCACTCAGCCAACAGCTCTGCCTCCCCAGAACAGCCTGGAGCTCCTGCCCCGTTGTCCTTTCTTGTGCTGGACCTGGGGAATTCAGCATTCCAGGAGGTGCTTTACAATTTCCAAATGGTGAAACAACAGCTGCAAAAACCCCAAACCAAACTAAAAAAAAACAAACAACCAACCAACCAAAAAAAAAAAAAAAAAAAAAAAAAAAACCAGCAAAAACAAAACAAACAAAAAAAAAAAAAACCAGCAAAAACCAACAAACCCAAACAAACAAAAAACCCCAACACCACCAAAACAACCAACCACTCCTGCTCCCTTTCTGGCTGAGTTTTACCCAATTCCCTCCAACAGAAGCTGATTCCTGAAGCAACCAGAGGAGCTGCACACCAGGACACAGAGATGATGGGACAGGATGAATTTCTTTTCCCATTTTTGCTTCTTCTTCATCCACCCACTGCCCCCATCATTAACAGCCCAAGCAGTCACCAAATGTATGCATTGAAAACCACAGTTAATGTAGCATTCAACCCTAGGACCTGGAGTTCTTTGACACTTCCACTTTTTTAAATTTTTTTTTTTTCTGGTAGAATAAAGTCAGATCTCAGCAGCCTGCCTGGTTTCTGTTAAAATTTAGATCTACTGGCAAAGGACACATTCACCTCTTGTCTCCTAAACTTCCCCTCTGTGACTTATAGTATGTTAATTTTTAACTACCCTGCTGAGCAGCACCATTCATAATAAATATGATATGGAATAAATGCATTACAATTTATTTTTACTGGCATGTTAAATTATGCTTTTATAGCTCCAGTTGCTCCCGTGCCATGAAGGAAAACTAAATTTTCAATGAAGGTACTTAAGGGTGCAACATTTTCTCTACATGGCAGATGTTTCCTCTTGCCTGGATACTCCTTTGTTTAATTACAACTGACATTATTTTTAAATACAGTTTTGAGTAATTTTGCAGCTACTTTTCTGCTTCTGCTGCAAGAGGGGCTTTCCAAGAGTTAAATTCAGTTTCAGTATATTCCAAAGTTTACAACATTTAAAGGAAAGTGCCATTCCAGGAGATAATATACACATTTTCATGTCCAGTATTTTTGTCTTCTTTGACACAACTGGTATAGAATTCTGTTGCAAGCCTCACTCAGGGGAGCTGGGTCATAAATCTGTTTATATTCAGCTGATCCTGCTCTCTTCTCATTAGACTGAGATGTTATGACAAGTTATTGTAAATCTGTGTTTGCTCATCTTGAAGAGGAGAAGTGAGGGTCTGAGAGTGCTGCTAAGTAATTTGAAATCACCCAACCACTTTTGTGCTTGGCTGGAAAGAAACCAGCACTTCCCACTTCAACAAGTGTCGTGCATTGATTTGTTTTTAAGGTGCTGGCATGGGTAGGCAAGGTTGGTTTTGAAAGGGGGAAGACTCTGGGCACTTCTGGGGGTGCCCACAGGAAGGACATCTGGGAAAGAATGTTCTTTACAACACAAGTAGGAGTGCTACCCAAAACTGTGGTCACACTCTGCAGCCCAGGGGCAGATCCAGCACAGTGCTGGGTGGAAGATCCCACTTCACACTCAAACCAAACAAACAGCAGGGCACAGACCACAAAATGATGAATTTCTGCAAGTCTTGGGAAAGGCAGTGAGAGACCTTAGTGAGTAAGAGGCACAGTGTGACCTCAGCCCCTACCAGCTCCCAAAAATGCAGCCACAGAGAAGTTGTGCAGCCCAAGTTATAGGACAGCTGCATTAAGTTTGCACTGTGTTTCAACATATAAACTAGCTTCTTGATTTAATGATTTAAGTTTAGTCAGCCTTTTTGGTCCTGGTAGGAACTACTGCATCCTGGGAGGTTTTTCACACTGCTTGGAGCTTTTGGAAATACGGCTTTCAGCAAATTCTGGTGCCACACAAATGATAAATCAAGTGCAAAGCTTGGTGGCTCATTACATAAACTGCCCAGAACCCACTGTATTGATAAAGTCCAGCCAGGCATCTCTGTCTGTTCAGTCCACCGAGGAATGTGTTGATATATTAAAGTTGTACCCTGTCCTTTACCAGCTGCCTTTAGGTTGGGAATTGTGCAGGAGGGCAGGACTGGGGCTGTGCTTGTGCTCAGTGGATAATGTCCAGGTCAGCCCCATCCTTATCTCAGCCCCACACACCTGTGGGCCACTGAGGTTTCTCTGCACAGATAAATCAATTTTTCAAGGACATCCCCTGAGCTGAGGAAGGCACCACACAAACATCACTTTCACAGGAGGTATCTTTATGTCTCCCTGCAGTTTAATCTGAAGCATGACAGAATGTGCCAGCCTAAGGACACCTTGTCCAGCCTACAGAGCCCTTCCAAGGAAGGAATTATCTGCTGATCAATGGCTGTTAAAGCAGGGGGTTAATACAGATTTGTCACTTTGAGAGATGTGCATGTGCCTGTGTGTGTTCTTTCATTACTGGTCACCCTTTTTAAATCACGTTAGGGAAAACTGTGCCTTTCTGCCAGGATGTGATCAAGTGTCAGGTAAGGAGTTTGCAAATTGTGTTATGTCTCCTTCTGGAGCTGTCTAGAAGAAATTCTGAGAGTGAGTGCACCTCCATTGCTTCCTAGAGCAGAAAGTTATCTAGTGCAGCAGCAGCAGAACATCTGGCCTGATGTGACTGGATTTGGGATCTAGGAACAAATTTCCTCCAAACGGCAGAACAGTGGCATCCATTTACTCACATACAATCACTTTCCTCCTGGTTTTTTATTATAGCTAAGAGAATTCCCAGGCTTTTGTCTTTCCTTTTTTAAAATCTCTTTTTTCCTTTCCCTTTCCCTTTCTTTTCCCTTTTTCATTTTCCTTTTTCCTTTTTCCTTTTCGCTTCCTCTTTCTTTTTCTTACTCTGTTTCGCTTTTCATTTTCTCTTTTTTTTCCCCCTGTGGTTGACACAGATTTCTTTTCATCACATATGGTCAAAAAGAAAGTCTCTTGATAGCCTTCCAAAAATATTTATAATTTTTTAGGTTTTGCTATGTGTATCCAAAACCTATTTTCTTCACACTGGAATTCAGAGAGTGACAGAATCCTGAATGGTTTGGGTTGGAGTGACCCCAAAGCCCATCCAGTGCCACTCTGCCATGGGCAGAGACATTTTCCACTAGCCCAGGTTTCTCCAAACCCCATCCAACCCAACCTTGGACATTTCCAGGGATCCAGGGGCAGCCACAGCTTCTCTGGGTACCCTGTGCCAGGATCTCCCCACCCTCACAGGGAGGAATTCCTTCCTGATCCTTAACTGGTATTGGATTTTTCCTTTGAATTCACCTCCTCTGAAATGTTGGCATCTTGGGTGTTTGATGTGAACTGTCTGCTTTCATTAGTGCTTTTGAAAAACTACTGTCTGGTCTTTCAAAAAATTCAGCAATTTAGCAGAGAATCAGCAACACTTTGCAGCATTAGCCCAGACTCAAACCAGGAGCTGTCTCAGCTGAGGATGTAGAGAGGTTACCCACCTACTAGGTTTGCCTACTCTGAGTATGTGCAAACAGACATAATCATGAGGTAAGGGAAGTCAAATTAGGAGAATTTGCTATGACAAGTCTTTCCTGCTTCACAAATACACTGAATAAAATGCATCATCTTTGTTTTATTTGTGCAAATGCCTGAAACTGTGGGGCAGCCATGTGCAAGAGAAGCTGAATATTTTAAATTTAACCCAACGTGCCATTTCTTCATGGAGATTTGAAAGTTGTGCTGCAATTCAGTTCAGAAAGAATTTCAGCTGTTTTGGGCTGCCCCTTGTGAGTGTGGTCAGAATGTCCAGGCTGTTTGTCAGAGCAGATTTAGATTCCTGATATCCAAAATAATTGCAGCCAAGCAACACTGAGCTTTTCACACTGAGGCTGTAATTTCCTACCTTATTTTGGGATTTTTGCTGTGTATTCTTTGAGGTTTAGCCACAGCCACATCAGTGCTCCCTTCCATGTCCAAATGCTGGCAAGGTTCAGTCACTGCTTGGCTTTGTGCCCACCCATTTATTGTGGAAAAAAGCACTTTCCAGGAGCTGCCACACCAAGACTTAAAACGACAGGCTGAAATAATGATCATGTTCTTTGAAGACAACAACTTTATTGGCCTCTGGTGAAGTCTGAGGTGATGGAATCTCTGCAAGGGAAGTGGCAGGATGGGCTGGGGGCAGGGGTGGGACTGGGCAGCTTCCCCCCAAGCAGAAGGGAGAGTTTAGGGACAGGACTATGCAGGTGCCATCCCAGAAGTCTTTCCCAGCCCTGATGACTCCATGATAAGAAGGATGATGTGTTTCCTATGTTTTTCAGTGATCCTGCCCAGTGGCCTCCTCTTTTTGCCCTCTCTTGGAGGCTAGAAGAGCCAAGGGAACAGCATTTCCATCCCTAAGCCACCAGCCACCCATGACAAAATCTGCTTTGGTGGGAATGGATGGTGGGATGTCTCTGCAAGTTTTGACAATCCAGAGTTGCTGTCCAGCAGTTTTTACTCAGCTGGGATCCCCCAACCAGTGCACCATGTTCTCAATAGAGGGCTAATACCTTCTAATAAGATGCTTTTTCATTCTGCTGGATTAAGAGCAGTCAGTCAGAGAAAACTATTGAATTTTATTTAGCTACAATAAGCCTGAAAGGCAACACTTCAATATCTCTGATCCTCCAAGGGCCCCTTTCTCATTTACAGTAAGTCCTAACATATTGCTGGAACTGACCTAACTGCACATAGATATTTTAGGGGGTCTTTGGGGATTCTTCACCGAGGAAAATTAAAATTCCTGAGGATGGGGAATGGAGAGAAGCCTTGCATTGTTTATAGATGGGTGAGGCAAATAAGAAAACAGATGTTTTTGACCTCTCCAGTCTGGGTCTCCATGGTCATTACATTTTTGTAGCTGTAGCTGCATTGTAGAAAACATCCTTACCTAAAAGATGATACCAACAAAAGAGGATCCCTCCCCTGAGTCCTGTAGTTCCTGCATTCACTAAGTGCTTGTACATGTTATTAAAAACATTTTGTGTATTCTCTAGGAGAATGTATCAATATAAGCAGAAAAAAATTATGTTGCCAAAAGAACAGAAAATCTAGAAGCAGACATCAAAAAATATGTGGTTGAGAGGAAACTGGATTGAGATTGGAGCTGCTGGATTGGCAAATAAACAAACAGGAAGGAAAGGGAAATACAACTCTGGAAGCAGTCAGCACCCAGGAGGAACTACTAGGGATGATGTCCAGCCCCACTTTCTTTACAACATCCACTGTGATTGCAGGGAATGAAAAACTTACAAATTAGCACATCTTAAAAAAAATGGTATCTATCTATATCTATCTATATCTATATATATATCTACATCTATCTATATCTATATCTAATCTATATCTATCTATATATCTATATCTATATCTAATCTATATCTATATCTATCTATATCTATATAATCTATATCTAGACCTATATCTATATCTATAAATCTATATATAATCTATATCTATATCATCTATATCTATATCTATCTATCAAATTAATTACCAAAAACCCCAAAAACTCATGATGGTGAGCATGTAGAAATGAGATGTCTTAGTATCAATTTAAGCAAACAAAGTGATTAAACTTATTTCCTCTTGATTATACAATATACATCACTTACAACAAAACCATGCAGGGAATAATCAAAGTGCACTTTGGAAAGGCTAGCACAGATATTCACCTGGTTTAAAAAAAATTCAATTTAGGCAATTGGGCAGAACTTTGCAAGCTGCCAGAGCCATTGATGTGCCCATTTGCCACACGTGTTCCATGTGAGGACCCAGTGGGTCTGACTGGCTTGAGGGACAGACACTGGAATTATTGTCTGGGATTACTTATTTTCTTGTGTTAAAATGAACTGGTGATTTTTCTCTGCTGCTGACAATGGGATCAGATCAAGATCAGATCAGATCAAGCTGCCTCTTCATCCTGGCAGTGTCCAGGGCCAGGTTGGATGGGCTTGGAGCAACCTGGGATAGTGGAAGGTGTCCCTGCCACAGCAGGGGGTGGCACTGGATGGGCTTTAGGGCCCTTCCAACCTAAATAATTTCAGGTTTCTTTGAAAAGAGTCCCTTCGGTGTGGCTATTGCTCTAAATAACATCCTAACATCCATATGGCTGATGAGCTTTCCCATCAAAATTGGAAGCAGCAATAATCTGGGGGTATTAGGGAGGAAGGCAGGGGTGTTTTGGTGCTGTGGTTGGTTGTTCTCCCCTTACAGGGTGAGAAAAAAGGCACTCTTCTACTGAAAATTATGAATAGTTTTTGCATGTGAGGCCACATATGAAAAAAAAATTGCATTCAGTATGAAGCAAGAGTGTCCTGTCACTCCAGCAGCTGTGAGGAGGCAGGCAGTGAGCTGCAGGGCTGCAGAGGGAGCTTCCATCAGCTCCTTGGCATGTCCTGGAGGGAGCCCCAGCCTGCAGCCCAGACCCAGTGTGGCCTGATTTATCCATGCAGGGAAAAGAGCCTCTGTCCTGGAGGCTCCACCACACAGGTAGAAAATGAGCAGGTAGCTATTTGTGGGGTATGATTTAATGACACGGTGGGGCTCACTCAGAGGCTGGGCTGCTGATCTTGGAAGTTGTTTCCAGACTTAATGATTCTGTGATAGCAAGTGCCTGAGCAAGGGAAAGGAGCCTGCTGAGGCACTGAAAAGCCCAGAGAAGGGGAGGGAAGGCAAAGCCTCTCGTGTCTCAAAAAAAAACAAAGTTTTTTTTTGCCTGCAGCTACTGCTACAGTCGTGTATAAATAGCAATTCAGTTCCAGCTTGAAGTGTTCAACGTGTACATTTATCCTGTTAGAGAAAGGTAAATACATCCCATCTTCAAATATCAAACAGTCCCAAAACCACCAAGACACTCTTTTCAACATTTCACTTTGTGATTGATGTTGCTCAGCAGGTGGTGTTAAGGCATTTAAATATCAGTCCTCAGGGCTTTTTTTGTAAATTTGCAAAAAAAAAAAAAAAAAAAAGAAAAGGTGCAGAACAACACTCCTTTTCAGCATAATAACCTTATGGAAGGTTTAATTGGTTCTCCAGACACCTTTGTTATTTCCACAGCCTTTCAGTTCTTCACACAAACCTGATCCAGGCATTACTTTCAAAGCTCTATTGAAATGAAATAAAATGAAAAATCAGCAATTCACGACTTTATGCCCATTTAAAAGATGTTTTTAATGTCTTAATAGAAAGAGAAGTATCTGGGGGAATATACACTGTTTTACAGTAGAGAAAATCGAGTATTTGGGAAGAAAATGTGTTTTGTGCTATTTACCACAATGTTTTTAAAAGTCTTTAAATAGTGATTGCTGAAGAGTGATCTTAGGTAAATGTGACTACTCCTTGTTGGGAGATAAATTAACAGGCTTCATATTAATGCTAAAAGTTCCTTTTTGGAAAAAAAAACAAACAAAAACAAAAACAAACTTTTTCAATTTGCACTTCAGAAACTTTTTCCCTGTGTTGTTTGTTATGCTGAAAGAAAAGCAGGAGCTCCAGTGAGGACAAGATTTAAACATTGACTCTCTGAGCCCATGAGAGAGAGAGTTACCAAAACTCAGATTTTTGGCTCTAGAGTCAAGAATAAAAATTAGGGAACTCATGGGTAAATTTGAAATAATATACCCAAGGGGCTCTTGTAGAGCTGTCTTGCATGCATTTCTCCAAGGGACTGGAGAAAACACAAAAAAGATTAAAATTATTAATATTATGTGAGGCACACAAGAACAGTCCAGTCAATGCTGAGCTCCAAAAATATTTCTCCATGAGAGGTTATGATGCTTATGAAATCCTCACATCATTTTTTTCCACAAATGACAGACAAAATCAAGCAGCTTTAGGAATTTTTAGAAAAGCAACAGATGGGGAAAAGCTTCCCAAAATATGTAATTGCTGCACTGTGTGGAACTGTACTGTCCCTGCACTTCAAGTATTATTTGGTGTTTTGATCCCCTGCCTCAAAATAAAAGAAGGAGGAGAGCTGGAAAATGAGCAAAGGAGAGCAAAAAGGATCATCAAAGGCAGGGAATGACATTCCAGGCTTGGGGTAGGGGGTAGGATTAAGATTTCTAAATCATGAGTGGGATAGAGAACATGAATTTGAGACTATAATTCACTACCTGTCTCCCTGATAATAGAACTGTACTAATGGAAAAGCCTGATGTTCAAGGAAAAGAAACAAGCATCTCCCCAAAACTCTATTTTTCCATTCAAAGGGTTTAAAATTATAGCAGGAAGTGTTTTCTCTCCTGTCAGAAATGAGAGGTTTTTTGGATTTCATGTGTTCAGCAGGCATTGCTGCTGCCACCAGTGTCACCTGCTGGTCTCTAAACTCCTCATCTTAATGTCAAACAAACAATTACTGCAAAAATAAAATCAAGAGATGAGGCAGCTTGATTAACAGCTAAGAATATCCCTGGCACCCTGAGGAGATGCAATATAATATTTATGTATTTAACATTGTGGAGTAATTCAGGTAACTGATAGTTAAGAAATGAGAAGCAGGTTACAAAACACATATTATAAATTAATGATTGATTCCACCTGCCATGAGCACCTAAAAAGATTATTATCTTGGCCCATAAAGGGCCAAAGTAATGGTGCAATTAAATCTTGATGGAGTAAAACATGTCCTGCCTGTATTCCTGTTTATTTTGTGCTTTTTCCTGTTTGTGAGGGGAGGAATGATTTCTTGCTCTGGGTTTTATTAATTCTCTTTAGTTTTTTGGGATATGTACTGAAGTTTATGGGCCTTGTCCTGCTGTCATTTTTGCAGAGCAATTAATCCCTGTTAGGTAACACAGAGCCCTGAGAGAGGCTGGCAGCCTTAATGTTCAAGGGAAAGAACATCATTCAGATTTATGCTTTGTTCTATCACTAACTTCTGAGGGCTTCTAATTGCTGCAGCTGGCAATTAATATAACTGATGTAATTCCTTTCACAGGAGATTGTCCCCAGGACTGTGGGATTAATCCAGCCCCAAATAAGCTTCTTCCCCTGGGATTATTGAGCTCAGGACACCTTCCACTAGCCCAGGTTGCTCCAAGCCCCATCCAATCTGGCTTTGGACATTTCCAGGGATCCAGGACAGCCACAGCTTCTCTGGGCACCCTGTGCCAGGGCCTGCCACCCTCACAGGGAACAATTCCTTCTTAATATCCCATCTAACCCTCCTCTCTCTCAGTTTGAAGCATTTATTTTTGTCCTCTAAGAACACACCCTTGTAAACAAAACCTTATGACATCTGTGACAATGATATGGATGTGACAGGCTGCTGTGGAATTTGCAGGCATTTTATATCTATTAAAAAAAATCATCTTTGCAGCAAACAAACTCATTAGGAGCAATGGATAAAGGCATGGAAAGAAAGTGAAACCTGCAAATTCTCCAAGGAGACACTGAACAAGTATCCTGCTACTGCTAAAGGGAAGAGCAGGGAATTAGAGAGGAAAGTGCTTTTGTGAGTGGAGCAAACACGGATTTAAGACACACTGTGAGGACTAGGAGAGGACACCTATAAGCTTGGAGAGTTTATAAATTTATTTGTTTCACAGCTTGGCTTTTTCCCCCTGTATCTTTTGGCATTGGAGTCACAAACAAGTTAAAAAGCAGATATTATAGGAATGAGAACACCACTTGAGGGTGGCTTTGCTTCCAGCTCAGGTAGGCATGCATACCTGCCCATAAGTGATCGCTGAAAACATGAAAACAAACAAAAACACTTTGTCACTGTGTCCAATTTTCATTTCCCATGGCAGTTGTTTGCAGGCTCAGCATATTCCAGAAACAACGTGGTGCTGTGTGCCATGCACTGTTCACCCCAGGGAGTGGCTGCAGCTGTGCAGGGCAGGGTCAGGCTGGAGATCAGGGAAAGGTTCTGCCCCAGAGGGTGTTTGGAACTGCCCAGGCTCCCCAGGGAATGGGCACAGCCCCGAGGCTGCCAGAGCTCCAGGAGTGGCTTTTCCATTTATCCACCTCCCTTAGCATCCCTCTAACCCACTCTGGGTTGATGGATGTGTGGAGCAGCACCAGGCTCTCACTCAGGCAGGGCCACACGAGCTTCTGTCAGCAAGACACACTTGGAAAAGGAAGAGTAACAATTTTCCCCAATCGCAGGAAAAAAATAAAAATCAAATACTTTGCCAGCCTTCCTTCCACATGAGCCTTGTGGCAAAGTGACTTGGCCCCCAGGTGATATATGATAGGTAATATCAACTTCAGCTGCCCATGAGACAACCTAAAAAACTACAAATCCTTACTTTTGTTTTCATTTTTCTTATTTATTTAAAAACATCTAAATATCTAGCTGAGCCTCATATCTGCTGGTATGGGTGGTTTCCACTATCAGCCAAGATTTTCATCCAATATAAGCATTTTTATTAGGTCTAGACTGGGGTGAGCAGCTGCCACAGGCTCAGTTAATTTAAGTTGTCTCAGCAGCACTGCAGCCATGTGCTGAAGGATTGAGGCTGAGCACAAACAGGTAGATCTGGCTGGAAAAAATTGGTTTAGTAGAGCCCAGGCTTTGTGTAACTTCTGCAAACAGAGCAACCCTTCACTAGAACATAAAGTCAATACACTTTGCTTTACTTAGGCAAGAGCTTAAAAGCAGAAGCTCTGCCCATTCCTCCCAGCCTGGGGTCCATCTTGCTCCCAGTGTGAATTCCTAGGAAGCAGGTGGCAAATGTGCACCAGGAAAGCTCAGGAGGTTTTTAACCACCTCAGTTGAGGATGCCAGCACACAAGAATCCCATCCCTGGCAGTGTCCAAGGCCAGGCTGGATGGGGCTTGGAGCAACCTGGGATAGTGGAAGGGGATGGCACTGGATGGGCTTTAAGGTCCCTTCCAACCCAAACCATTCTAGGATTAATGGAAAAAATTATTTCAATGGGACTATACTGTTGGAGAAATTTTACAATGTCTGTCAATGTCCCTACACAGGAACATTTTATTGTGGGAGCTGGACTGGAGGGGATTGACAGTGAGCTGGCCTCGGCCAGCCATGAAGTAGACATCAGTCTGAGGCCATGAGAGGTGGGATGATGGGAAGAGAAGCATCTGGTGGGGTCATGGAGAGAAGGATGGGATCATGGAAGTAGGTATTTTAATATATTGGCTCCATATAAGGTAATGTTCTGAGTTCTTGTTGTGGATTGGTTAGTAGTGTTTTACATATAAGGTAACATTAATGTTCATTGGTTCAAAGCTCTGTTGTGAAGGTTATATGTTGTTATGTTCACCCCATTGTCTGGTTTTTTTGAGGTTGCCCCATACTGTGTTCAGCTTGTTTTGTTTTGTTGTCTTGGCATTATTAAAGTTTCTTTTCTGAGCTTACTTAATCAGACTGGTCCCTATATCATTTGCCACCCTGGCTAGTCCAGGTTGTGTCACATTGCCAGCAACATTTTATTATATTATTGTATTCCCATATTAGGTTCCCATTTTCCCAGAATAAGACATTCCTTTTTCTAGACCAGTTTGCTGAGAAATGCTTAAGTAGAATCAGAAAGTAAATTGTAAGATGAGAAACTTTACCAGCATGGATAACATTGGGGATTTCAATAGGGAGTAAATTCCTTGAGTCTCTTGGTACCTGTCCCCCACTACCAAAGTGAAGATGATGAATTTTGGGAAATGCCATGGCAGCAAGCAGTGAGAGCTGGCTGCTGAGAGCCAGGGATGCCAGAGGGGCTGGCAGTGCTCTTCCCACCCAGGGCCACAGTCCTGCAGCAGCCAGGGAGGGGAGCAGGGAGGTCTCTGGCCCTGGCATTCAGGAATGACCCCATGGTGTTGGGGCAGGGCCAGAGCAGAGCTGGCAATCTAAATCTGCAAAGCAGAAAAAATCCTTGAAAAGTGGCTAAGGACAGGCCAAGGACAAAAGCCTCAGCTCAACAGTGGGGGAAGAAGGTGTTTTCCATGGCATCCTGAAAATTTTGTCCTGATGACTTTAGAGGCAAGCAAGACATTCTGAATCTGTGGTCTCTCCAAGACAATGGAACAGACATGGCAGGATGGATCTTCTCCATGTGGGAAGTGCTGACAAACTGCAGTGGAAATATCAAACATTTTCTCTTTGGGCATTTTCCCATCCCATCCCATCCTCTTTTTTCCCCTGCTGTCTGCTGGCTGCAGTTGGACACACCTGAGCTGAGCTGCTGAGGCAGGGCAGAGCTGGGGCTGTGTGTGAGCTGGCAGAGGGGAGCTGTGAGCCAGGGGCTGTCCAGGCAGCAGTGAATCCAAGTGGATCTGCCTGGAGCCTCCCTGTGCTGTAAATCCCACGTGTTCCTGCTGCTGCTGCCCATCTGGCACTGCAGCAGAACAAATAATGGCACCAGGCAGCCCATCCAGCCAACCCCCAGAGCTAAAATCAGCTAATGTTGGTTTATCCCTAACAGCTTGAGGAAGTCTTGCAGTTTTAATTCTCCCTGGGGATTCCTTTCCTGCTTGGCTCTGCCTCTGTGTAGGAAACCCAGCATTTTCTCAGGGAAATGTCAGGTTTAATTGAAGGCCACATGCAACCAGTGTTTCATATTTGAGCAAGGCAAGATTGCCAGGATTATTTTGCAGTTTTGTGCTGATTGTCATGGCTGGGGGAAGGAAGGGATTGGGGAGAACAAACTTGAAAATCCCTGTAATCTAAACCTACAAAATTATTTGATCAACTTTAATTCATAGAGGAGTTCCTTTAACTTGTAAAGGTTTTGCTTTCTGAAGCTTAGTGGCCTAAAACTGAAACTGGACTGGGGAGGAGAAAGAGGATTTAGGAATGAAGCTGAGCCTGGGGTAAGGTGCTTTAGGAGAGGTGTTAGTTTGTCTTTCCTTCTCACTACCCAAAGGTAGTGCATTGGCAGTCAAATAATTGAATTTTCCCCAAGTCAAGCCTGTTTTGCCCATGAAGGTAATCAGCAAGTGATGTCCCTGTCTTTACCCCAACCCTTTTTAGCCTTTTTGTGAGGGGGAATGAGACAGTGGCTGGGTAAGGGCCCATCACAGATTTCTAGAGAGCAATTGCATTTTAGATACAATTAAGGCTTTTAAAATCATGGATTGTACATGGAAATTAGTGATTCTTAATTTTTTAAAGTGCTTTTTTTTTAATGGGTTTTCCTGAAGGGGAGCTAGGTTTACACATTTGAGTCATTAGTATCAACACTGCTTTACAGGAATGTTGGTATAAAATAGAGGGATATGAAACCTGTTTGTGCTCTTTTCTTCTATTTCCAAAAACACCAGTATTAAAATTCCTGCTTGCACAGAGTCCTTCTGCTTTGGTTTGCCAACAGATGTGCAGCACTTGCATGGAGCAGAGGCTCACACCATCCTAGAGAGGGAAAAAATGCTAGGAAAAGTCCCTGAGGCTGGCAGGTCATGAGAGCAGGCAGCATGGCATAGCAAATGTCTCTGACTGCCTCTCTCTTACAAATCCTGGTGCTGTGAACGTGTTCACATGCACCAGATGTTCCTGTTATTTTGTGGATTGCAGATCTTCAGGCTGGAAATGAAGGAGAGAAGGAAAGGTGAGAAATACTTTCAGTTTTTCCATCTGTATCCCCATTCTAAGTTATCACTGTATTTCCCAAGTGAAAAGCCAGGTAGTTCCAGAAATTCCATCCTGGAGTGACAGTACCTGTTCAAAAATCACACAACTGTTTTAATAATGGGCTAAAGACACTGAAAAGGCTTCATGTCCACTGTATGGAAAATACACTTTATCTCTCTAAATCTTATTGTTCTTTCCCATGACTCATTTACAACCCACTTCACAACTGCTCCAATACAGGCATTAAGCTCCATCATTTTCCCAGTGACTTTCACTGGTTTCTGTCCCTTTTTCCTGCTGTTGTCAGAGAAAAATGTGGCAAACTCACCTTATGGAACTGAGGATTTTACAGGATGTTGTACCAGACATCCTACTGGGCTGAGCACTTTAGTAATCTAAATGTGATAACATGACATAATTTGGGGTTCATTCACACTCCCCACTCTCTTAGGTGGCATTTCTTGCAGGGGAACAGACAGCATGTCTCATCCCTCCTAATCCTGATAAAAACATTCTCTAGACAAAGTATAACATTTAAAACAAAGTTTAAACTCTTAATCATGGCTCTTAAGTGCACTCCTTTTTCTGCCTTTCAGGGCTGTTGGTTTTTGTTTGGGGTTTGGTTGTTTTTTTTTTTTGCACCATGATTATAATGCTTATCTGCAAGAGACAGGCTGCTAAATTAAAAACCACTTATTGGTAATTGTCTGTCACCCAGCATGGCTGTGCAGAATGTGGGTTTGGGTTCTGCAGATTAAACACACAGAGCTCCCAACCCATCCTGAAAGGCTCAGGGAAATCAGGGCTGGCTTCTCACACAGCAAAGACACCAGGGAATGGGTGACATTTATTTTACCGTGAAACACCAGGTCAGGAAGGATTCCTCGTGTGGATTTCAAACCTACAGAGAATGGAAATTCCTCTTTCTTGGAGATTCTTGGAGATTGTTCAGTGTGTGTGTGAGGAGCTGGCTGGCTTGGGAGGCCGTGCACCCATGAGAAAGAGTTAGCCCTGGGGGCCAAGTTGCAGGGGAAATGTGGGATCTGGCTTGGATGTCACAGCTGGGGGCTCAGCACAGCCCTGTCCATTAATTAAAGAGGATGACATAAATAACCAGGACCCATTTGTAAATAATGTCTATTCACCTGCTCAGCTTGTCCCATGTCAGTCAGACTGGCCTGGCTTGTACTCTCTCGTTAAGTGCTGTTTTCATGGCCTTTTATACACTGGAACTCTCAAATCAAAGCTTTTATCTCCAAAGATTAAATCATTGCTTTTTTTCAAGATGTGACTCGAGTGCAAACTATGAAATACCTTTTTTTAAATTTTTTTTTGCCTGAGACTTCTGTTCCTTTCAGCAGAGTGATATTAAAGTGAATGCTGAATGCTCTTGCCATTGATCATCATACCAAAGGAATAGAGTTGTTCCTGTTTTCAGATCTATCCTAATTCAGATCTATCACTGCAATGTGATTAGACCCCAATTTTTTGGATCAGTCTCAAGGGGAATTTGGCTTTTTCCATCTAATTCTTGCTTTCTCTTTTCCATCTGGCTGGGGCCTTGCCATGACCTGAAAACCTTCCAGGAGAGGGACCCTGATATTGCAGCATCCAACTCCTGACAGGCCAGGGGTGAGGGGGAGGAAATGAGCAGCTGTAGTTTTAGATAAGAAAACAGATAATGGTAAGCAAGATGGTTTTTAATATCCCAAATCAGGGCAGGCATTAAGTGTTGGCTTGCACTAGTGAAGAAATGCTCGAATAACTTACACAAAATTAGTGCTGGAGCCAAAATGTTGCTTAGACCCATTCTAAGGAGTCTAATCTTTACAAAATATCAGCTATCAGAGCAACCATTTTGTTGATTTTAGTCTTTATTAGCTTTTTGTGGACTGTGAGAATCTTGCAGGTGGTGAAGTAGAAAAACATGACAATGTCTTACATGTGCTACAATTTATTTCCCTATTTAAGGAGAAAAAAAAATAGTAGGCATTTACCTGAATTTTCATGAGAAGTAAGACTTAATCCCCTCTTTGTAAAACTCAGGGTTAAGGATACCAAATTTGGGGGGGAAATAAGAAAGTCCCAGAGGACTGGGCTGGCCTGAGATGGCTCTGAAAGGTTTAGGAACCCTCAGCCTCTTTTTCTAAACTAAACAGAAATTAAACATGGATTTTTTATTTCTGACTGGCTGGAAGCAAGAGAATTTACCTCATTAAAGAAAATCTCACTGTGCCTGTGGGTCAATACAAGATATCCAAAATATATAACTGACTATTCCATGAATGTATGAGATCAACTCCCTTCAGGGAGTGGGTCCTGCAGCAACAAAATTGTGTTATCCTCAAGGCACAGTGGATTCCTGAACATAAAGATTGTGGAAAAAAATTTGTGCCTAAAATACTTGTCCTATGACAAATTTTCCAAGTGCTTATCAGTGTATAGGAGCATCCAGGAAAAACACAGGGTAGCTCATTAATCCATGAAAAATTGCAGGTTTAACAAGAAATATATTGCATTTATAATACTAGAATCCCAGATTGGTTTGGAAGGGACCTTAAAGCTCACCCCTGCCATGGGCAGGGACATTTCCACTGTCCCAGGTTGCTCCAAGTCCCATCTAATGTGGCCTGGGACACTGCCAGGGATCCAGGGGCAGCCACAGCTCCTCTGGGCACCCTGTGCCAGGGCCTGCCCACCCTCACAGGGAAGGAGTTCTTCCCAAAATCTCATCTAAATCTACTCCATAAGTTTGAAGTGTCTCACGTGGACTGGCTCCACCAGCTCCACATCCTCTCTCTTGAGACTTTTTGTGGAATAATGAGCTGATGTGGTACATTTTGAAAAAAAAGCCACTCAAAATGTAAAAAAGTAAAGTAAAGGAATTATTTATATCAGCAAATCCTTCCTCTCTCTGTGCAGTATCACCCATAAATTATTAATATCCTTGCCAGGGTCATCAAAACAATCCTTCAGGGTGCCAGTGGAAACAACAGAATTTTTTGAAACACAGTCTTTGGGAACACCTCTAAGAATTTAATAAATAGATTTTTGCTGCTGGCTTTTTATTCCTTTCATGGAAGACTCACAGAGCAGATTTTTGTGCTGTGTGAGTTTTCAAAAGCAGTGCTCTCTCAGTATCTGACAAATTAGTGGATTACTTGCTGTACTTAGACACTAAAATTATACAGTAATCCAAAATTAACAAGTGAGACAGGCTTTAGAAACTTTTCTGCACCACTAAAATGTCTCTTGGCTACTTATAATGACAATGGGCTGCCTTTATCTGAAATCTACCTATTTCAAAACTAATTAAGTCATTGGAATTAATTTCCATGTAGATGTCAAAGCTCTGTAACCAAACTGTGAAACAAGCAGGAGGTATTTGTTCTGTACTTACATTTCAAACCCTCTCAAATCCTGCTTGAATGAACAGAATTAAAGCAGAGAAAGTGCAGAAAGAAGCACGAGGAATGCTCCTGGGGGAAAAAAAAAGGTTCAGAAGTCTGGTTACTGGAAATGAGATAGTTGCTTCAGCCTGGGCTGGAATGGTTTATTCATCCCAAGTTGCTCCCTGGGAAAAATAAGGAAGATGTTAAACTATTAGTTTCCAAAACTTAAGACAAGAGGGAGTTTGGCAGGAAGCTACTGCCTACTCATTAACTGAGCTTTCAGGTTCTCATAAATAGCAGCATCTCAGCCTGAGCCCTCCCAGGTAAACAGGCAGCAGCTGGGCAGCTGTGAAGAGGGACTAAAGGTTAGGTCAACAACATATTTATTATTTTTATTGATTTTTTATCCTTCCCCCCCCTTTTTTTTTTTTTTTTTTTTTTTGCCACTGTAGCTGAAAGAAAAAAAGCTTTGCAGGTGATGTTGGAATTAACTCAATTGGCTTATCCTTCAGAGATCCCTGCAGTGAATGGATTCACTGGGGTTACATTAAACAATGACTGGGGCTATTGGCCAGAAACAATTCCCAAATGATCCCATCTGGCTGTGGAAAACGTGGTTAGAGGAGGAGTTACTTGGTGTTCTTGTTGTCTGAGTGGTGTGTTTGCTGAAAACAGGAGCCTTATGGGTGGTGCTGTGAGACTGGAGAATATATTGTATTTGCAATCCTGTGAGAGCTAGGGAAGGGACAGAGAAAAATTAAAACTCTTTATTTAGGTGGTAAATGAGAATAAAAATATACTGTCTAGTAATCTTAAGTTTCACTGTCTACTCCTATCCTTGATTGCTCTTTCCTCTGTAAATGGGTTATCAAGAATCAGAAGGAGATGCCCAGGGAAGTGATGGAATCATCATCCCTGGGAATGTTCAACAAAACAAGTGGATGTGGCACCTGGGGACAAGTTTTAGTGGTGAACATGGTGTTGCTGCTGGGCTGAGGGTTGGACTTGATGAATCTTGGAGGTCCTTTCCAACTTTAATGATTCTATGAAATTTTAAGTCATCTCAATTCTTCAGAAGATGGGCGAGAACAGGATGTGGCCCAGTCAGTTTGTGGGAATGCTGATGAACAAATCCTCCTCAGGGACTTCCAAGCTCATGAGAAACAATCAAGGTTTTTGAATTTCCCATGGGAAAATCAGCTGACCTGACAGCTTCCTCCCAGGTGACAATGTCAATGTACATAAAGTTTATGCTGCTGCATTTAAATGTGGAAATTAATGCATATTGGTGTATAAAATGACAAAAGAAGAAAAAATATTTTGGGCTTTAAAACTTTTAAAGCTTCAGGAAAGGCTTTAAGTTGTTAAAAAATGCTGCAGCTCAAAACTGGCTTGGAGTTCCCAGTGCACCTCCCCCTCCACCAAATCTATTCCTTGAAGAATATAGATTTCTTAACAAAATAAAAGTGGCATTGGTTTGTTATGCTGAGATGGCAGGGTTACTATTATGTCCTTTTGAATAGAGCTGGGATTTTAATACAGTTTGAGAAATGCTGCTTTGTGTTTGGGGAGCTTGTGCAGCTCATGTGTGGGAGGCTGCACGCATAAGCTCCTTCCCAAAAAAGGGAAAAAACAACCCCAAAATTGAGGAACACTGAAAATGTGAATGCCCTGTCCACTTGCCTGCAGTGAATGAGGGAGGAGAGCTGCTAGAGAAGAGATAATGGCAAAACAAACAAACAAAAAAAACCTTGTAGCTTCTAAAAGCTATCACTTTTTTGATGAGATTGCACTTGCTCTGGGAAAATTGTGTTGCACCAAGCAGTTGGTGGGGGGCAATATAAATGGGTGAACCTTAAAGGATACAAAATGCAGGAAAGCATGGCTGAAAACAGGCTAAATTCATGGATCCATGGAATGGATTGGGAAAAGACCTTAAAGCCCATCCAATGCCACTCCTGCCATGGGCAGGAGCACCTTCCACTGTCCCAGGTTGCTCCAAACTCCATCCTGGGACATTTCCAGGGATCCAGGGGCAGCCACAGCTTCTCTGGGCACCCTGTGCCAGGGCCTGCCCACCCTCACAGGGAACAATTCCTTCCCAATATCCCATCTAACCCTGCCCTCCTTCAGCCTAAAGCCATTCCCTCCTTGCCCTGTGTGGTGGGAGAGGCTGTTCCATTAACCTTGTCTTTAGCCCAGGTGCTGGAGCTCCTTTACCAGCCCCCAGTGCCTGTTTTCCACCTCACCTTGGAATGCTGGTGACCTCCAGAGCATGCCCAGGCTGGCTCAGGTAAGTTATGTCAGCACTGACCTATCCATCTTCCATGCTCCAGTTCTGTCCTTTATTAAAGGAGAGTTCTGCTTAGCTATCCCTCACTCCACAGACACACAGGCTGAGGGGAAAAAGCAGTGGAAAAAGTGCCAGAATATCCTGGAGCTGTCCAGAGCAAAATTACAAAATGAATCTAAGGTGCCAGGGATATCCTCTGTCTGAAACAAAATGGTTGGTGAAAAACAGCATGTTTTATTCATAGTGCTGTATTTCAACGTGTATTTTAAAATATCTTCTTAATATTCCTCCAGAAGCCTAACGCAGCACTTGAGAGTTCTGTGCTCTGCTAGGAATTATAAACCACACACTGACTCAGCAGAAGCAGCAGGAACCCAATCCCATGGAGGGAACGTGCACTGACTGCTCAGCTTGGCAGGTCCCAGGGGATGGAAGGGAGCTGCTCCTGTCCCCCTGTTTGCTTTCCAGCAAGAAGTGCTGCTGTGACCTGTGCCAGTCCGAAGGGGACACTGGGCAGCTCTTGCTGCTGCTGCTGGAAAAAACTCAGGATGAAGAGTTTGTATCCAAAGGTGAATATTATTACTGAAATTGTTCATTTCCCCCTGTGCTGGGCACTGCTGAGGCCACACTTGGAATCTTTGGGGCAGCTCTGGATCCCTCATGACAAGAAAGATGTGAGGGGGCTGGAGAGTGTCCAGGGAAGGGAATGGAGCTGGAGCACCAGGAAAGGGGCTCAGCCTGGAGAAAAGGAGGCTCAGGGGGAACCTTCTGGCTCTGCACAACTCCCTGACAGGAGGGGCAGCCAGGGGAATTGGGCTCTGCTCCCAGGGAACAGGACAGGAGGAGAGGGAATGGCCCCAGGCTGTGCCAGGGGAGGTTCAAGTTGGATATTTGAAAAATTTCTTCACAGAAAGGTCTGTCAGGCATTGGAATGGGCTGCCCAAGGCAGCAGTCACCATTCCCAGTGGTTTAAAAATGCTGTGGTTCTGGTGCTAAGCAATGCAGTTTAGTGCACTTGGCAGTGCTGGGTTAATGTTGGGCCCCATAACCTGGCATAATCCTGCCTTTCCAATCTAAATAATTCCATGTTTCTGTGTCAAATAGCACCTATTCATAAAATCCTCCAGTCAAGTTATAAGATAACCATAAATACCTGTTTATTCCTAGTCCCTCTTTTGCTTTTGCAGGACTAGCATCAGCGTTTGTAAGTGCCACCTCAGAGAGTTCCTGGTGCCTGTTTCAATTCTTTGTATGGAATTATTCTTGCATGGCGTTTGTAATTGCTCCTGTCAGGAACATGGAAACCTTGCACACGTTCAGCAACGTGCCTTGGAGAGCAGGTAACCTTGGAGATCCATGGGATGTGCCCCTGGGATGATGGGGTGATGGAAATTCTGCAGGTAGTTCCTGAAATACTGCCTTTCTCCTCACATGAAAGCTGAATTCTTTCCAGAGGTAATGTTTGCCCTTGGCAAAGGAAATTTTGATACAATAATGTTTATGAACAGCACAGGGCACCCAGAATCTTTCACATCTGTCAGATGTCCCAGGACAAATCTTCCTGCTTTTTGAGTGTGCATAGAAATGAAGGAAAAACCTCTGAGTGATGAGGATCCAAGGAAATGAAGCAAAATGGGATCTTTTATTGTTTATATTTGCATATGAAAATTGATTTCTTTTTCTGGAATTGCAGTTTCCAATCTCATTCTGCCCCTTTCAGATTGGCCATGAAACAAAATGTGCTTATCAGAACAAACTGAAGAAGGGTTTTCCTCCACAGACCCTTTTCAAAGGTTCTGCCAATTTTAGGTGACTCATCAACCTGTCTTTTTATTTAGCTCAAAAAGCAGATTCTTTTTCAACTCCACTATCTTCATGGAAGTGTTTTCATGGAGAATCAATACAGAAATAATGTCTCTGTACTTTTCAGTTCCAAATTCCAAACAGCAACATCCCTAGATACTACTACTACTACTAATGATGGTACTATTACTACTACTTTTAATGATGCTGAATTCTGTCATTATTTTATGATAATAAAAGAGGAGTATATTATAGTCCTATCTTTTCCTTATTAAAAAGCACCATTAGAATAGAATCCATTTCCAGTAGTCATGAAATTTAGGGAAGTCTTTACCCTACAAAGCAGTGCCTAGCACAGTAGTGTAAAATAGAATTAATTAACAAAATTAAGCTCTTCTTGCTCTCAACATCATGTTGCCAGCCTTGGCAATAGTGCTTAAAAATTCATTATTTGTTTTTCTCTTTGACAGTGTGAGATATTGGCTAGAAGGGTATTTCCAGGTTTTGCCAGGAGCTGCACCCCAGGACAAGCTGCACTCCTAAATTCCACAGCAGGGCTGTCCTTTGGCAGCACTCCCTTCCTGACTCACAGTGCTGAGTCTCAGCAGCACCAGGGCCCGGAAAACATGTATTTATTTTATGAAATGCAGTATTTTATGCAATTTGTTTTAATTCATGTGCTTTTACCTATTTTACATATTTTAATTTATGAAATTTTGTATGTATTTCAGCTAATAAGGCTTTCACCATACAAATTCACTTTGTGTCTTGATAGCTGTCAGTGAGTGAATGAAAGGGAATTATGCTTATAAAAAATATATGTTTTATGAAACTGTTTTTAATGTTAGTGAATTACAGAATTCCAGAATGGTATGGGTGGGAAAGGGACCTTAAAGCCAATCCAGGGACACCTTCCACTAGCCCAGGCTGCTCCAAGCCCCATCCAACCTGGTCTTGAATATTTAATTAATCTCCACAGGTATAACAAACTCAATGATTTGCTTGACCCCCAAATAAATAGTAATAAATTGAGACAAAGAAAGACATTCAGTGCAGCATTATTAGAACATTTTATCAGAATGCATTGCATACAGAAGCTTTAAAACCACAAAATGAGAGGATTTTTAATAAAACTACACAATGTTATTTTCTACTCATGTACACTAAGATTCTCTTCAAAATTCTTCTAAGCCCCAGAATGAGTTATCTCAAAATAATGAATATTATACAAATACTATATCCCTTTAGGCTAAAGAAAACAGTAAAAATAAAAACAAATGTGAGGTATCTTTATCCTCTTAGTCTCAGTTACTGTAATGGAATTTAACTGTTTTCTTGTGCATGATTTGTCTCCACAAAAAGAACTAACAAAATATCACAAAGACTGGGGAAAAGACAGAGTTTCTTCTTACAGAGATTTTTTTTTGAGGGGGCTGATTTATGCCAAGGAAAAAATATGTCTCTGTCCTCAAGCTCTTTACTCAAAGAAAATTGAGTAACTCCCAGTGCCTGTGGTGGTTCTGCAACAGGATTCTGTGTTTTCTCAAGCCTCTCTTCCTTACAGGATTTTTGAACACAGTGCTAAGTTTTGGGATTTTTTGTAGTAAAAAGAGAACATTGAGCAAAAATAGATATAGAGAAGGGAAAATGGCAGAATTCTTACAATTTAACATCTTAACACAGCTTAGAAATGCCAACATCCATCCTATTCCCAGGGAACAAGGGACAGGGTAAGGTAATATGGCCACAAATTGCAACCAGAGGAGGTTCAGGTCAAATACTGGGGAAAACAAAATTCTTCATGGAAAGGCTGTCAGGCATTGGAAGGGTTTGCCCAGGGAGGTGGGGGAGTCTCCCTCCGTGGAAGTGGATGAGATTCAGAAAATGAGCCCAGGGATACTCAGTTAAAGGCTGGATTTGGTGATGATTTTGTAAGGAAACAACTGGGAGAGCTCAGTGTGAGGGGACACATCAGGTCAAGCCACCATTGCACACCCAGGGTGTTAAAGTATTTGGGCAAATTAAGGACAAATAACACAGTGAAATCTGACTCCTAGGGGAATGATCTCATTTAATTTTGTTACTGATCCCTTGATGGCGTTGTGCTCATCTTTGCCACCCTTGGACCAGGTTTAAGGTTGAAATGGGATTTTCAAGCCACCTAAGTTAGTTTTCCTCAGTTAGGCAAGGTGGAGGATGGCAGCATGCTTGGGGACTGAAAAGCACTTTTCAGCTGTTATAGATTAACAGCATGTTTACTCAGCAGGCTCTTTTTGGATAAGTTCCAAAGCTACCAGAAATGGACTTTTGTAATAATTTTCTTAAACATATTTAATTAAGGAAATAGCAGATGTTTAAAACTCAAGCTGCCACAACCCCCAAACTCCTTGCTTGGGCTAAAACCATTCAAGCCACTCTCAACAAACACCTCATCAATCTTAAAAACCCTGTGTGCAATTCTGCTGGCTGCATGCATTTTATCCTGTGTTCTCCTGCTTTTTAGCAGATTTAATTAGCCAGTTATTTTTTGCTGGTTCTCTAATCCTTATTTTTCAAGCCATGACTGTTTAGTTGTGTGAGCAGCTCCTTGCCCAAGCTCTAAATCCCTGTTTATGAAACATCTGGGTTTGATGTCTTCCTAAAAGGCACTTAAATAATTGCCTTTAATTTTACAAAGAAAAATTAGTGGGAAATAAATCTTATGATGTTTTTGATAACCATGTATTGCAAATGAGTCTGACCTAAGTGAAGGATCCCCAAAAGTGAAGTTTATGTTATACCATGTCATTAAATTTTGCCAAATCTGGGCTTTTCAGGGTAACCCCAAGATCTAAAAACCCCTCCTGAACCTTCAGCTTTAGCTCAGTAGATTGTAAATATGCCATTTACAAGGTGATTATTATGAAAACTCTTCTGAGTGACCTGAGAAAGGGGAATGTGGCTGTTACTGTTTGAAATCTCATTTTGGTTTGTAATGCTGGAGGAATCTGACTCTGAAATGGGGATGTTTTTCAACATTTCAAGATTCTGCTGAAGGAAAACCAGCAAAACAACAATATTAAGCCCAAAGTACTTAGTCACAACAGGCCCTTAAAAGGATCAAGTTCTAAAACTCCTGTAGTTTGAAATTGTTCTACTTTACTCAGAGGAACTGTATCAACTGATACCAGCAGTGTTACTGCAGCACTCTATTCCAGCAGGTACGACTATCCAAGGAATTTTTTACCTGATTGCTTTTTCCTCATCTAAAACCAACTTCTGTGTTCTGACTGAACTTTATATGTTGTATTTTTTTCCTTTAAGAAAAAAAAACCAACAACAAAAACAAAACATAGGCAGTAGAACATTCTTTTTTTAAATCCATTTTTATAATACTGTAATTCAGGACTAGCACAAGAGTGACAGGACAAGGGGGAATGGCTTTAAGCTGAAGGAGGGCAGGGTTAGATGTGATTTTGGGAAGGAATTACTCTTTGTTAGGGTGGATAGGCCCTGGCACAGGGTGCTCAGAGAAGCTGTGGCTGCCCCTGGATCCCTGGAAATGTCCCAGGATGGAGTTTGGAGCAGCCTGGGACAGTGGAAGGTGTCCTGCCCATGGCAGGGGTGGCACTGGATGGGCTTTAATGACCCTTCCGACCCAAACCATTCTGGGATTCCATAATTCTCTATTGCTAAAATAGGTGCTGATCAGGTAAAATGTTCCCAAACTGAAGGAATTAATTTAGAACTGGGAGATATTTCTGTGTTTCAAATGGACTCAGTGCAGAGTGTGAGGTAAAATGTTTCACCACACTTAAAGCTGAACAATTCAGAGATTTCTACCCCTGTTCAAAGGTGCTGTGGCCAAGCTCTTTGCTCCTTAATGCCAGGAATGTCTTCTGTTTTCTGTGTGTTGATTTTGGAGGGGCTGTGCAGACTCCAGAAAATGAACACATGGAGTGAGCTCAATTTATAAACCAGAAACTTAATGTAGCAGCAAGGAGTGCAAGATTAGCACCAGCCCTGTTTGGAGCCATCTGGCTGAAGTCAGCTTCTCCCTCAGGTGTGGTGTCCCTGCAGCTGCTGTCAGGGCAGCACCAGCACTGCTCATGCACCTGACAGGCTCTCCCTGGGACCTTCCTGGATTTGCATTTCTTCCTCCTCTAAAAAGGGGGAAAGCCCCCCCAGCTCCAAGCCATGCTTGATTGTGAGTGTGTGAAGTAGTTCAGGGCTGGGTTGTGTTTGATAATTAATGAGATGAGCAATGCTGTGGTCACCTGTAAGGTGAATTGTGAAACCAGGAGTGCTGCCCTCACCACCACTTGTCGTTCTACCAAGATAAAACTTCCCATGCAGCGAGGCCCAAATGTCCTCCTTTCTGCTTTAATGAATTTCATTATTCTTTTTTAATTTCCATGCTCTTGCAGAATAAAGGTCCCCAAATCATTAACTAATTTGATATGTCTTGAGTACCAATTCAATTCTTGGGTCCCCTGAGAACCTGAGCCATCTTGTTCAAACACCTCTTAACTTAGTTTCATAATTAGATACACCTTGATTGATGGGGTTTTGTATAGCACTTGCAGAGGAAAGGAAATAAACCTAATTGTTATCACAATTTAGCAGGTTTTAAGATTAAAAGTCTTAACCAAATCAGTCATTTCCAAGAGAAAACAAAGCCCTGCTCTGTTGTAGCACAAAGTAAGGAGGGTCTTTCAATAGTGAATTATTTGGGGGGGAAGAAATTGATATGGCAATTATTAAGAAAGTTATTTCCATGTTACCTGCAATTTGGGTGTGTATTTATATGAAAAGAGGGACTTGTAATTTTACCTGTTCTAATAGCTAAGTCATTCCAAACAGGAAGTTCATGGTGAAGTAAGTGCTGGAAATAAATTGTTAGGTAGAGTTGAAGCAAAAGGAATAAAGTATTGTTTTATTTTTCTTTTTAATTAAACCCTTTCCTTTTAGAAGACGTTACAGAAGAGCCCTTTTTAACTAAAAAGGAAGTAATTTGGAAAGCCATGTAGAATCCCAGACATTCCTGCTTTCTCCCATGCCTGCAGAGTCCTAATATAGCCAGGCACTGTGGCAGAGTGACTTCAGGTAGCTTCAAAGGTTGGATTTGATGATCCTGGAGGCCTTTTCCAACCTTTTAGTACTTTATTATTATTATTTCCAATATTTTATTATAGCTGAGGTGTGAGTGACAATGTGCTAAAAATTACTGGCTAAGCCTGAGACAACACAGGCAGGAGTTTATCTCATTGATAGAATCAAGCCTGTCTCAAAATCTCCCTTCTTACTGAACAAACTCATCTTGCAGAGATAGAAATGAGAAATTGTTGGTCACTCTGGAACACAAGTTGCTTTAGGACAGAAACAAAGATATGAAAATCTTATTCTAGGGGCAGAATCAGTGCTCTGGAGTGGATAAACTTCAAATAATTCCCTTCTTGTTTTTTGCAGCTGAATAAGACCTTCCGAGGAAGGCATTGGGATACATTTAAAGAAAACTGGAGCAGATTTTCTGTTTCTGATATTGTTTATCCATGAGACCAGTGTGCAGCAGTGAGCAAAGAGCCAGAATTATGGCAGAGGTATTCAAATTCCCAAGTATTTGAAATGGGTAGGATCAAATAATAACTTTCTCAAAGTTCTGAGTGTTTTGGGAATGAATCAGATGTTAAATCAGCTGGAAAAAAAATCACAAGCCTTATATTTCTTTATATTATCATCTGTAGGAGAGGCTTAATGTCTCAGAATTATCCAGGGCACTAAAAGTCTCAGTGGTTACAGATTTACACTTTGTGGGCAGTACTGAGGAGAGTTAATTACAGGGCCTAGGGAGTTATCAAAAGGATAACTTTCTTCTATCACTTCGGAAAGTTTGGGATGCTGTGAGGAGCCAATTTAGTTCTGCTTTGTCTCAAGGCTGATTGTCAGAGGCACGTGGAGGAGGGGTTGCACATATGTCACACTAGGAGAAGATGAGTGTCCTGGTCTGAAGGACAGGTGTCTGCCAATAAAGGCAGGAGCTTCTCTTTGAAATGGAGAATGTAAACACCCTTCCCCCAAATTAGTATTATAATTTTGAAATTAAGGGGCTCTCAGGCAAAGATATGGGAATTAGGAATAACAGTTCTTTACTAGGAAAATTAAAATAGAAATACAGTATTACAAAGAACAATCCCAAAACACTGACAGAGTCAGAATCCAAGCTGACACCTGTCAGTCAGTCAGGGTGTTGGCAGCAGTGCCATTCAATGGTGGCTGCATCCTCCTGCAGTGGCAGATGTGGTTCAGCTGGAGCAGTGCTCCTGTAGAAGGTGCAGTTTTCCTCTGAAGGTGCAGGGATGATGTGGAAAGGTCTGGCTTTCCTCTGGAATGCAGTGGAAAGAAGGTACCTTGGTGTCCAAAATGTCAGTTTTTATCTGGGTAGGAAAGGCTTGGCTGCTCCCCCTGGCTGGAGCATCTCCCAGTGGGATGATGGAATTTTATCAGTCACACAGTGGGACTGAATGGGCCAGCAGCAGATGATATCTCCTGGAGGGAGGATGGGCTGTGGGAAAGATAAAGATGATTGCCCCAGCTGGTTTAAAGCTGGCCCATTAGCAGAGAATATGTGCCAGGAGATCAGGGTCACTGCCCCACCCGGCTCAACAGATGGTGACAGAATTCACATTTCTGGCCACATCCTGCACTGCAACCCAAGACAATGGGAGAAATCCCTGTCTCTGAGTCAGCTTTGCCAGCAGCCATTTCACAGCTGACATGGGACAGGCAGCCAGCAGAGACCACCAAGGACACTGCACCCTGCAGAGAGGTTTTTCCTATCAGATGGTGAAAGATCACCAATGGCCCACAGTGGAAGGCTGGGCTGGGCCCGTGGTCTCCTGTCAGCAGGCAGACTTTGGGAGGAGACAGGGGCATAAAAGTAATTGTGTCAGAAGCTCTGGGGGCTTTGTGACTGGGGTTTAGTGTCTTGTCTTTTGGGCTTTTTGAATAGGAGGCTTTTTGGGTCTTGTGTTTTTGCTTTGGCTCCTGCCTGCTGATGTCTCCTTCTTGCCCTCACCCCGGCCTGTTTTTGCCCTTTTTGTCCAGGCTCCAGCCTGCCTTTGGCTCTTCTGCCCTCGCTGCCTCTTTCTCACCCTGGTGTCTGTCCTGCCTCTGTGTCCTTGACCAACACTCTGCCTACTTTGTTCCTGTGTTCCTACTGGAGCCTGCCTCTGATCCAGCCCGCACCCTTTTCCATTTTCCTTCCTCCTTTTCTGTCTTTTCTAGTGCTCTTTACAGAGAAACTGCTTTTTTATTTAATTTTTTCCTTACCAATAAATGGCTCTCACATACAAGGTTGTCTTGGTCGATTCAATTTCATCCTAGACCTTCTACTTTTAAAATAATTCCTCGCAGTTCCCTCCCATGGAAGACAGATACTTAATTTGAGGTTAGCAGTGATTAACTGTAGCTACATGTTTGGATGGAGTTGGAGTAAGAATCTTTGGGAATGCCAGCTTAACTCACTGGTTATATGGTGGCAACCATGGAGGAATCTGATTTTACTTAATTTTGGGCACTTTTAGTAGCCCTGTTACTTCAGTCGTGTCTGGGTGACCTTTGGGTTTGCCTGGTTTAGTTTTTGGGGTGTTTTAAGCTGATTTTATTAAAATCTTTAAGAAGTCAGTTTAAGTTTGGAGGAAGTTCAGAACAAGACTCAGCGTGCAGTTTTTATAGACAAAATCTGTGGCCAGCACATTGTGTGCTCTGGGATTTTGCACTAATGGTGGGGAGAAGGGTGAGAAATGGGGAGAATTTTGACATTTTGGATGAAAACAGGCCTCGGTTCTGTAACCACCAGTTTAATGAATGGGCATTTCCAGGCAGGTTTTACCAGGAGAAATTAAGCAGGTTGTTTACATGCAAACTCCTGTCTGCTTTGGTGAGTAACTCTTGTCTCAGATGAATGCTCATAATCTACTGATTGACAAAGGTAATAAATCTGGTAAGGGTTGTCATTAGCTCAGAGAGGAAGGTAAAGGAAATCTAGATGGGAAAATTTCTAAACTGAAGCAGAGGAACTTTTGTCATGGCATTAATTTGCTTATTAATTGGCACACAATGCACATGGCTGAGTAGAAAAGGCTGGCAGAAAAAAGGAGCAGGGAAACTGAAACAGAAGCTCCAAACTGTAAAATGGAACCAACGGGACCATTATGATACTGTGTCAGAGGATGCTGAATGATGTTCATCTGTCACACCACAGTTGTCATAAACTCAGTAATTTTTAGGTATGTTGTGGCACAGCAAATAAAACAATAAAAATTAAACAAATAAAACTTCTACTGTGTGGCCCAAATGCATGAACCTGGTTTGTCTTTGCTTGCCTCTTGACCTACATATTTAATTTTTCCTCTCAGAGCAATGCTCACGTGAGTCCTTTCATTTGTCACAGCCTTACACACACACATTTTAGTTAAGGGTTAGGAATGCCACAGAGAGCCAGATGTATCCTATTCCTATCAAAAGCAGCTCCAGCCTGGAAAAAATTAATTCCTAATAATATAATTCAGCCAGTTTTTATTAATGAGGTCTATTGAGGGAGGAGGTCCAAGCCATTGGACTGTGACTCAAATAATTTCCTCGTTCCTTCTGTGACCTTGAGCGAGTTGCTCGCTATCCGTGGCTGGAATTTTCTGAGACTCCAAAGATTTTGGAAGGACAGTAAAGCTGATTGACTGTTCTGGTTCATTGGCTAAAGTGAAAAAAATCATGCAATAATGAGGTGAGAATTGTTGGTAAAACAGGAAAAACAAAAAACAAAAAAACCCACAAAAAAACCCAAAAATAAATAGGTTCAGCTCAACAACTGAGTTTTGCTCTTAAAGTTTCTTTCTGGCTTTATGCCTTTTTTATTGTATCTGGGAAATTTCTGAAACAAATATTTGACTTGTATAAAAATTAAAATATAACAAGAATGCTTTCATTACTCATGCTTCCTAGAGCAAGCAATTTGACTTGAATAATCTAATTAACTATAACTTCAAATTTGACTGCTTCCTGAAGTACTATTTTTTAATAAAAAATCACAGTTTTAGTGCCATGCTTTTCCATAGAGTGTTTCATTACACTTTTCATTATGTCAAATTGGTAAGTTTTTAGAGACAGTGACTATGCCAGTGTGAAAACCTCCAGCATTTCCACAGCAAGTTCTGTATTTCCTGAGCCTTCAAGGCTTTTTTGGTAATAAAAATAAATGCACGGAGCTATTTTGACTTTTATGCTCACCCTAAACTTAGGTGACAGTGTAAGGAGGTGAAAGGGAAGGGATTGACTGCTAGGTAAACTTGTAGCCATTAAAAGAAAAATGCTGAAAGAAAAAAACTATTTCTATGATCTCATAATAAAGTGAAATAAGACATTGGAATACTGAGTTTCTTACTGTGACACAGGAACAGCTGGACCAAGAAGGACTTATCCTGATGTTCAGAGGTCTTTAACCTCTGCTGGTTCACAAATCTGTCAATCAGCCCTGAACTGGTGAGAAAGTTGGACGAGATGATCACTGCTGGTCCCTTCCAACTGAACGATTCTCTTCTGTTTTTCCATATTCTCTATAAATGTTTCATAAATCTGTTTCTATTTTGACCAAAGCACAGAGATATGATGGGAAAAGTGAGGGATGTTCTGTGGAGGTGCAGCTGGAAGGTGTTAAACCTTGTGTCAGCTCCACAAAGACAAAGATTTACTGAATGCTGTGATCTTCAAAGGCAGGGTCAAGGTGTGTAAGATCAGTTCAGGCATGATTACACCTGACTTAGCATTTTCTGGGCCTGCAAAAATTAATCTAACCAGAGCCTGATTGTCTTCTCCTTTTTGTGTAAAAACTCTGGGAGAAATATGGAAAGAAACCTCTGAGGAACACAGAGCTGATTGAAGAATATGCAAGCTTTTTCAAGCAGGCTCCCTGTTGGGAAAATTATTACTTATTATATGTTTTTATTGAGACAGAGAGAAGCTCTTTCAGATGGCTGTTTTTCAGCTTTTAACTGGTTTCAGGCACTGTTAATTAATAAATATTAGTCAGTGTGAGGCTGTTTTGTTGGTCTTGTGTGCATACACTTAGGAAAAAAAAATACACAGATATAAAGCCCAAATCCAGACTGAGCCCTTCTGTTCTTAAATAGTTTTTTTAGCATTTTTAGCATACAGCATTTGTCTGTCAAATGAATTTATGGGAAACACTGACATCAGTCACTTCAGGCCATAAAAACCCAGCCCCACTTTTTAACAGGAGGGTGTAACACTTCCCTTCTAGGAGTGTGTGGAGATTCCTCAAGATCACTCCTTGAGGCTGAGGAAAGAGATTTGATCATTGGGATGGGTGAGGGACATCAATCCCTACTTAATAACTGTTTTTCTACTTTTAATATGATTGCTTCAATAAATAGTGCACTGTGCTCAGAGTTAGAGCTGGCTTATTATCTACTACATTTTGTAGTAAATAATTCTGATGGAGATATTTATTATCACTATCAATTCAAATAAGTAATTTTTGCTAGTGGAAAAGCAACAGGCACATGTGAACCAGCTGGAAAGAAATAGTTAAGCAGCACGTGTAGTGGATAAATCAGCTGGTGTTTGAAGCCAGGGTGAAATATGGGACAAGTCTGTGGTTTGGAAAGTACCATAAAATTCCCCAGGGAAAATGCAGATTGGACTTGGCTTTAACCTCTCCTCAAATACAGATACAGTTCACTGATAGGTCACAGCAAAGGTCCTCTCTAACACCCCAACACGTCTGACTGTTGTCAGACAGACTGTAAATTGGATTGCTCCAATTATCTGGGCTCTGGGAAGAATAACAGTGCAGTAAATAAAGGTCTCTGGAGTTTGTCACAGGCTTGTATCAACTTAGAGAGTGCAGTGTGGGCTGGAACTCTATAACATCTGTGGGCATTTAACTGCTGCTCTCCCAGGAGAGGCTGTTCTTGCACATCCTACCCTGCCACTGTCTCCCAGGAATTTAGGGAAGTGGTGATGTGAATTGGCTGGGAATGTAATTTTCCCCTCTTTTTCCCATCACAGTGCCTGGCCCAGGCAGTGTGAAGAATTAACAAAGGCACTGCAAAGAACATCTGCAACAACTTGGAGCCACCTGGGAGCACAGTGCAGACATTCTAAAGGAGAAATTTTTGCAGCTTTCTTCTTAGATTATTGTATCTGACAAGTGCCAGGCTTTGTTTGGGGTTTGCAGTTGGTGTGTGTTAACATTTCCTGTGCAGGGATTCTTAAAAAACAAACAAAAACCCAAATAACCTTTGGACCTGCTGAAAACTGAAGTGGAAGTTATTTGGGAGACTGTTTGTTTTCCAGCTCTCTAGCACTGAAAAATCATAGAATCACAGAATATCCTGAGTGGGAAGGGACCCACAGGGATCATGGAGTCCAACCCTGTCCCTGCACAGACACCCCAACAATCCCCCCCCTGGGCATCCCTGGGAGTGCTGTCCAAACTCTCCTGGAGCTCTGGCAGCCTCGGGGCTGTGCCCATTCCCTGGGGAGCCTGGGCAGTGCCCAGCACCCTTGGGGCAGAACCTTTCCCTGGTCTCCAGCCTCTCTGTCCCAGCTCCAGCCCTTCCTTTGTGTCCTGCAGTGCCCCCAGTCTCTTCCTCTCCAGGCTGAACAAGCCAAGTGCCCTCAGCCACTCCTCCCACAAATTCCCCTCCAGATCTACATCAACGAGCTGTGCTGTGCATCCTCGAAACCACTGTTGTGTTACCTAGAGGAGGCAGAAGTTCTAAATAGATCCTTGGGCACTAATTATAGGGAGAACAGTAGAAATTTTGCCTTGATAATGTTCTTGGTAATTATCCTTTATGACATTGTAAATCTGTTTTTTTTTCCCAGGTTTTATGTCTGCTCATGTTCCTCTGCAAAACAGTGGAGTTTATTTAAAATTAGCAGCAGTTTTATTAATGACACTCAACATTTCCAGTAATGGCTGTATAATGTAAATCCTGTAAAGTGCTTAATAGGACACAGCTTCTTGTTTGGATGTGTGTGGTGATAAATTGAAAAGAAACTAATAAAACATGGAGCAGAAGGAGAGAAAGCTGGAGAGGTTTCAGGGCAGTGAACAGAGAGATGGGGCCAATAATGATGTATATCACAGGTCATCACATAATCTTTGTGTTTTTACAGGATTTTCCCTAAAGCCTCTTGATTTTGTTAAGGTTTTTTTTTCCACCAGCAGTTCTTGGGTTTGCATCTGGATGGGTTAGGGAGGAGATTACCTATAAGCCATGTCCTAAATGTGTTCAAAGCCAGCTGGATGGGGTTGGAGCAACCTGGAGGAGTGGAAGGTGACCCTGCCCATGGCAGGGAGTGGGACTGGATGCTCTTTATTCCCCAGACCAGATTGCTCCAAGCCCTCTCCAAGCTGCCCTTGGTCACCCCTTCCAGGGGTAGCACAAGATGGGGGCACATCCAGGATTTTGGATCCAGTGATTCATCTGGAGCTGCTTTGCCAGTGTGTACTTCAGGTTATAGAAGATTAAGAGACTCTTTGAAAGGCATCAAGGAAATCTGAAGTTCTACCTAGAGAAAGAACTATCAGTGTTAAGACATTAACTATATATTGCTTGGCCAACTATTATATTTCCATGAATACCTGGGTTATTTAATAGAAAGTTATTTTCTTTGATAAAACACAGGTTTCATGTTTGCCATACCTTCAACTCTCTGAAGAATTCTGTTTGTGTCAGTGAAATATGACATCTTTGCTTTGACAGGAGGGGAATTTGTTTTAGGAATTGGCTGACTGGTAGTGAGGTCTCTGAATATCCATTAAATTCTTCACTGCACCAAAAATGAGAGTGGAGTAGTTAAAAACTCAGTTTAAAGTCTTCTGGTAAATGAGAGTTCACTCTAAAAACTGCAAAACAAAGTAAGCCCAAATCCATTAGGCTGCCACAGATACATTCTATTTCTGTATCATTTTAGTTGTCAGCAAAAGTATAAATACTTTTGGGAGATCCAAATCCTACTTCCAGTGCTAATATAAATCTATGGTTTGTGTTATTAGCCAGCTTCTTGCTGACCCATAAACTTCCAGGACTGTTTTTAATGACAGGAGAGTTATGCAGGGTATGGGGGGAAAATCAGAGATTTAAAAGTAATTTTAAGTGGAAGTGATTGATCTCTTCTAGAAATATAAAATAATAATGTTTGAAGTGACAGGAAAATCTGTGGGAAGCTCTGAATAATAATATATACTAGTGTTTAAATATATTATGACAATCCCTCTTTAAAAATTCAAACTGCAGCTCTAAATCATGCTCTGATAGCTCTTATTATCTGAATTACAAACAGCCATTGCCTAGGATGTGAATGTGGATATATATGGGGTTTAATTCTGTCATTTTTTAGCATTGGTCAGTGTTTGGAGGTTTTTTCCCACACTGAGAGAAGTGTTTTTCACTGCCTGGCAGAAACAGCTTTCCCTGTTTCCTCTAGGTCAATGCACATCCAGAGCACATAATATATGTCCTGAAATGTATGCATTGTCCTAAAAACTCAACTGGCTGGAATTCTCAAACTTGCCTAAAGGATATGAATGCCCAGCTCTCATTAATTTTAATTCAATTAATAATTTGGTTACTCATTTCCCATTTTAATTTTAATGGGAATTGGGCATCCAAATCCCATAGGCAGGTATAAAAATATCAGCTGGAAGATAATGAATATCCAAGGGAATGGAGTTCCAGAGCAAGCTGGAACTTCTCTGCTGTGAAAGTTCTGCCAAAGAGCCTCTTTGCTGTTTTGTGTAGTCAGGAGTCACAACTGAGCTTCTTCCACAAAAAGGACAAGACTCTGACAGTGCTTCAGAAGTTCCTGCTTGAGAAAAATATTAAGAAAATGTGGGGGTTTTAAACACCTTTCATGTTGCTCAACTTTTATTTCATGGAAATTTCAAATAATGGTATAAAGAGTCTGTTTCTTCCTGCTGTAGTATCTGATACCTTTCATAAACCAAGTATTCAGAACTTATTGTCAAATCTAAAGCTGGTGACCAAATCAACAGGAGCTATTTTTTGTCTTATCATTTTGAATGGCTTTTCTCTATTTTTAATGTTTCTGGGGAGCAACATTCCTTTTTCCTTTTAATTACCAGATTGCAGCCTCTTTTGTGTACAACAGAACTATCCTGGAGAAATTGAATTCCTCAATTAGCAATGGAAAAAGAAGAGCAGTTTAAATGGCAATATAAGCAAGTCAAACCTCCCTTAATTAATTTTATCATTGCTTTTTTTTTTTCTTTTTTTTAAAGAAAAAAATGCAGTTTAGCTTCACAGGGGAAAATGTCACTTAATCATGCTACATTTAATTGGAACAAATAATTATAGTGAAATATTAATCATTATGCTCTGAAGGCCCATTTGAAATGTAATCAGTGTGAATGGAAGCCAGCCTGCTTCCTGCATTAATTTGAGCTGTAACCTGGATCAGGTGTGTTTCTCAGGAATCTCTGTCCAAAGCTTGTAGCCATTGTAAAGCTGGTAATAACTTGAGTATAAAATTTCATATGACTAAGCCACTGGGCACGAAAATTCCCACTGTGAGAGTCTGTACACATCCTGGAAGAAACATTAGGATGGAGTTTTCAAAGCCCTGCTTCTGTGCTGTCAGTATCCATTGTCATGGTAATCCCATGTGGAATTTTGCCATTAAATTCCACGGAAGTGGAGTTTCTCAGTGCCATGAGCTTGTAAAGAATTGCTTTCAAGAAGTGGGGGGAAAAGAAAAGGTAAATACTGTGATTGCATCCATCAGTTTGCATTGCATCAATCAGCTTCCATTTAAACGCCCTCTGTTGTTAAATTGAAATGAAGATGGATTTGTTGTTCTGGATGGTTTAGACATCTATTAATTATACATGCACATAATATTTAATTATCGTAAGTGTGGCAATTTTGTTGAATTAGGGATGGATTATTCCATTCAGAACCCAGCAATTGGACTTTATGATGTTTGTCAGTTCATAATCATCCTGGAATCGCTGGCTATGATGTGGGTATTAGGAAGTTTGGAAATCCTACAATTTGAGGAGCCTCTTGTGGCTCTCGTGGCCATGGGAAGACTGAGCCTGTGAAGTTTAGTTTAGAACTCCTTCCAGGCTCCTGACTGCCTCACCTTGAGCTGTCCTAGGGAAGGGTTAGGTGGGTCAGGAAAAGGTTTTTCCCCCAGAGGGTGTCAGGCACTGAACAGGGAATGGGCACAGCCCCAGGAGCTCCAGGATTGTTTGGACAGCACTCCCAAGGGATGCACAGGGTGGGATTGCTGGGGTGTCTGTGCAGGGACAGGGGTTGGACTGGATGATCCAGGTGGTTCCCTTCCAACTCAGGATATTCTGTGGTTCTGTGACCTCTGGGTGAAGAAGGAGAAAAGAAGACACACTCAGAGAATTCACTGGTAGAGCCCAAGCTGAGCTCTCCAATTTCAGCAAGCAATTAGAGCATTGAGTGATTTCCTCCCCAGAGTAACTGTTCAGATGCTGTGCAGTGTTTCCCAATTAAGAAAACTCTTTATGGTCCCTAGATTTTCCACGTGCCTCAACATCAAGGATCAGCTGTATTACCTGTGCAATCAGAGCAAGCTTTGCTCACTTTTCCTCTCTTCCTGCTTTGGCCTTTCCCTCCTCCTGAAGTTTTCCAGGTGCCTGCCAGTGTTTTGCTTTCCCCAGGAAGAGCTGTGGCTGAACATTCCTGCTCAGCCAAGGTGTGAGTGGAAAAATGTGTGGGAGAGGGGGAAGAGAGAGGGGTGGAGAGGGAGAAAGCTCATCTAAGCTCTTTCCTGGGAGCTCTTTGGAGTTCAATCTTTCTGTCAGGTGCCTTTGACAGGAGTCAGGACTCAGTGAATGGATGAAAGGGAGAGAAGAAAATAGCAAGGCCGAGGCAATTTGAGATAGTATCCGGTGTATCTTGGAGTGAGATAGCATTCAAAGGCCAGGTTTAATTTAAGCAATGGCTCTGTGGAGTGTATTAACCTTTCCACCCTCCCTCCCTCCCCCCATGCTGAGCACTAACTGTCTTTTCTGGCTTTTTTAGAAGTGTCTTCCCAGCCCTACTGCACCATTTTTCATATCCTCTTTGAAGGAGATATGTCCCTGAAATTATCTTTTCAGAATCATGCTAATCCATCTGCTCTATCCCCCAGTAAGGAAGGTAAATATGGATTGTAAATGACAAAAGCTGGGAGATGGGAGGGTGGAGAGGCAGGAGTAAGGGTGGCAGCAGGATGGATGGAAATAATGGAGTTAGCAGGGCAAAATGAAGGGACCAGGGGGAATGTGGGTCAGCTATTCTGCCAGCATAAATGTCACAGGTGTGCTGGCTTTGGTGGATCTGTGCCCATTTATTCCAGCAGGAAAGTTAGCCATGCTTTCTAGTCCCAGCTAATTATAGCTGGTACCTCAGTTCCCTCTCTGTGCATGGGAATGACCTGGGGTTTATATCCTCTTCTTTTCTTCTCTGATCTCTGACCTGACTTTTGTAATGCCTCCTGGAATACTTGCTGGCTTAATCTACTGAGTTTGGCATCTGTGACTTGGACAGGACCAAAAACCCACCCCTCTACTCAGTAATTGAGAAATTGAGTTCTAGTTAGGATAAATTAGGCTTTAAAATTATTATTTTTTTTTATTATGGACATTTTCCACTTTTTAAATTTAGCTCTAAATAAAGAGACCAAAGAAAACTATCATATGCTTATGAAGTTTGATAAACCTTTTTTTTTTTTTTTCACTTCAATGTTGTTTTGCTATGTAGAAAGGCTGCACACCTGTCACAACTGTCCCTCTGTGCTGGCACTGCTGAGGCTCCTCAAATTCTGTGTCCAGTTTGTGCTTTACAACAGCAACAAATAACAACTACAGATATTTCCAGAATTTTCAATAATCCATGCTGTATATTAAGACCTTCACAGCCATTTCTTTTCAGTAGAGAGTGAAACAGAAGCTGGAAAATCAATGTAACCAACAACTGAATCATTATGTCTGAAACTGCAACAGGGATAGCGTGTTGAAATTAATTCATCCAGATGGCACCAGAGCTCACAGGCTGGAATGATTTCTCTAATGCATATTAGGAACCAGTGAAATAGCTTCAGATAGGGATCTGGATAAAAGTGGCTTGGTGTATTTTCTAGCAGCTGCAGTTCCTCCTGAGTTGGTGTAATGGATAAGTTCAGACACTTCTGACAAAGTGCTCCATGAGAATTTTTTAACGGGCTCCACCACGGAGCTCTCTCTACATGACAAATGGGGCTGCAAGAGCTCTCCTGGTCTGCTGACAAGCCACAGATGAAAAACACTGACAGCACTGCCCACAAAAAGAACAAGTTGTGTAATTTACTGTGGGTCACACATTTTTAATGTTGTAAAGTTACGTCCAAAGCTGTCACCTTCACAGATTGAGTGACCTCTTGTGATAGTAAAGGTTATCATATAAAGAAATGCATCTTGCAACTCATTAATCTTTAGAGAAACAGCCAGAAGGATTTCTGACTGCTGTTTGCAAGTACCAAAAAGTATGAGACCAAACACTGCTGCGAAAGTTTGTGGGGAAAATAAATCAACATTTTGGAACAAAAAGATGTTGTATCTTCTTTCTGGGTTGGAGTGACTTTGATCTTTAACTACTTACAAATGAATCCAAATAGAGTTTGGGGCTTTCTGAAGTTTGCAAAAGTGATTTGCATTTCAAAAGGCCCTGCAGTAAACACCAGTTAAGGTCCCAAAAGTCTTCTAAGAAGATGATTAACTTGAGAAATCCTTTGCTAATAATTAGTGGGGCTGACCCTAGGTGAAATCACATATGGTGGAAAAAAGATCATGTATCACAATGCACTGGAGGAAGGACTTAGAAGTCAGTTTCTTTATTAAATCACAATTAAGGCTGTGCTAGAACATTTACATTTCAGTTCCCAGAAAGGTAAAGTAAGAAGAATGAAGAATGTTTAACAGCATTACAAAGATGTAGTTTATTTTTCTGGGACCTCTCTAGGGCCACAGGAATTGATAAGCAATGCAATGGTTGTGAGGCACACAGTGATTTTCCTGCCAGGAGATTGAATCCCACTCACTGTGTCAGGAGCCCAGGGGTGCTGCTGCACTAAAATGCATTTGCAAATGCAGCTGTCTTGGGTTGCAATACAGGATGTGGGCAGAAATTGTATTCTGTCACCATCTGTTAAACCAGGTGGGGCAGTGACCCTGATCTCCTGGCACATATTCTCTGCTAATGGGCCAGCTTTAAACCAGCTGGGGCAATCATCTTTATCTTTCCCACAGCTCATCCTCCCTCCAGGAGATATCATCTGCTGCTGGCCCATTCAGTCCCACTGCATGGCTGATAAAATTACATCATCCCACTGGGAGATGCTCCAGCCAGGGGGAGCAGCCAAGCCTTTCCTACCCAGATAAAAACTGACATTTTGGACACCAAGGTACCTTCTTCCCACTGCATTCCAGAGGAAAGCCAGACCTTTCCACATCATCCCTGCACCTTCAGAGCAAAACTGCACCTTCTACAGGAGCACTGCTCCAGCTGAACCACATCTGCCACTGCAGGAGGATGCAGCCACCATTGAATGGCACTGCTGCCAACACCCTGACTGACTGACGGGTGTCAGCTTGGATTCTGACTCTGTCAGTGTTTTGGGATTGTTCTTTGTAATACTGTATTTCTGTTTTAATTTTCCTAGTAAAGAACTGTTATCCCTAATTCCCTTATCTTTGCCCGAGAGCCCCTTAATTTCAAAATTATAATAATAATTTGGAGGGAGGGGGTTTACATTCTCCATTTCAAAGAGAAGCTTCTGCCTTTATTGGCAGACACCTGTCCTCCAAACCAGGACACAGCTCCTGCTGCCTCGCTGAGAATGTGCTGAGACCCGAGCCCCAGAGGACACGAGCTTGGCAGAGCCATTCCCCAGCTGGAAACTGCAGGATCCCAGCCTGCAGTGCTGCCACTGCCTGTCCCTGGGGCTCACAGCAAAGCAGCTGCTGGTGTGTCTGTGCAGGGCCACTCCTGCTTCTCCCAGATGAGCCAGTGCCAGGAGATGTGCCAGAGCTGCCCTGGGCAGCCCTGGAGGAGCTGCAGCACACGGGGAGCCAGCCCAGCCCTGCCAGGCTGGGAATCTCTGGGTGCTCCACTATCCCAGGTTGCTCCAAGCCCCGTCCATCCTGGCCTTGGGCACTGCCAGGGATCCAGGGGCAGCCACAGCTTCTCTGGGCACCCTGTGCCAGGGCCTCAGCACCCTCACAGGGAAGGATTCCTTCCCAATACTCCATCCAAATCTCCCTGTCATAAAGTAGATGCCACGATCTGTCCTTGGTAGGAGCAATATCTTACACCCTACGCTTTTTGTCTTTTACCAAGACACATTGATTTCATTTTGGTAAGAAAAAACCACAGAGGAAGATGTTCAACCCAGGAATTGTTCTGTCCCCATTCCATTGCCTTGCTGCCCAGACCTGGGCTCAGATGGGACATCCTCCACTCCTCATCCCACGTGCTGTGCCCACAGCTGAGGATGAGCACTGTGCCCTCTCCACTGGTGCAGCAAACAGACAGTTTTGGAGCTGACCTCTTTCCCCACCACCCCAGCTGACAAGGTGATATTTAAACCAATCCTTGCTTTGAATATATCTGTCTCCCCGTGCCACTGGACTGTCACAACACCTCCAGATGTCAATCTTTGTGATTACAGCTGAACAGTGACTTTCCAGAACTCATCCTTGGCAGAGCGACCATTTCCTCACCAACAAGGAAAGCAGCTGCCCTTGCTGAAGGTGCCAGAAGAGTTCAGGTTTCAGAGTTCTCTTTTCAAAAGGCTGAAGAATATGCCATAAGCTGCCTTTTTAATATACATATCTCTGACAAAAGAACACTTTCACACTGTTTTCCTTAGCAGCAACAGTTCAAATGCAGACACTGCAGAAAGGGGGAAAAAAGAAATAAATTGTGAGACTATAGAAAAATTGCAGGGGGAAGAAGGGTTTAGATCACTGAAGGCTGGCACAGTGAGTGAACCTAAATGCTTCACTGATTTTTGCTCACCGGATAAATATTTGAGTTTAAAGTCAGGAGAAACTTATTCTTAAAAAAAGCAAACTCTGAAAGGGTTTTGACAATGTAAAATACATCCTCTCCCAAGCTAGCTGATATAAAGAATGCAGTCTTTTAACATGCCTGGACAAGCTTTAAAAATGACTCAATAGATTGTAGAATTCAGCACATTTTCTTCCCAATTATTTTTGTGGAGATTCTGACAAATGTTTTCTAAAGGAGGAATGGCAGGCTGTCTATTTTATTTTAGTTTTATGGTACTTTTATTTTTATCCTGTCATGAGAAGCAAATGGCAGAACTATGATTAGGATAAGCCGTGTAAGAGGGCTCAATCTGCACAATTTATAGTGCAGCTTGCTTTAATCTGTCAGGAAACGTGTGTTATATTGCCTTTCAATAGAGGAGAGAGCTCTGGCTATATATGTTAATAAATTCCAGCCAGACAGTCCTAAAAGATGCCAACAATTGCTGGAAGTACTTGGAGCAGAAACCGTCTGCATTATTGAATCCCAGGAGGACTCTTTCAGATACTGTGGATTTCTTGAGCAAAAAGCAGACAAACAAAGAAAGCCCCCAGCAACTCTGCTACTCAAAAAAAAAACCTTTGGGAAAAACATTCCAAATGTAGTTACCATGATAATTTTATTAATTAGGTTTTTAAAATTTACCAGCCTGATAAAATCACAGTGATTATTATTATTAATACCAGTGATTTGAGGAATTTTGGGTAATTGCTTTTTTACTATTTTTTTCTTTTTCCTCTTCCCAATTTTGAATTCATATGCTCTGAAACCCCTGAAGTTGTGATCTCAGTGCCACTCAAATCACAATGCAGGTTTTTTTATATATATTTAGTAAATCTGAAAATCCATATTTGACACAGGGTGTTGTCCCCTGGTTATTTATGGTTTTTATTGGATTGCCACTGCTGTCCATTTTCAAATCTTCCCCTTCCTGATGGAGTGATTTCTTGTGCTGAGGTGAATCTGATAGGAAAATTAGATGTAGTATTTGCACTGATAGTTTCTGGATTTGGACTCTCCAGCAAGCTTTGAAGGTTGAATAACAGGATTCCTGAAATGCCATGGAAAATAATTGAGGGTTCTTACTAAAAAAAGGCTTTTTACATCATTGTGTGTTGCTGTTTTTGCAATGGGTGTTGCAAGAAAAAAGTAACAGGTGTCAACACTAAATGTTACACTAATCCCAAAGGAGAAGAAACAGCATCTAAGGTTAAGAAAATGAAATTTATGATCTTTTCCAGAAAAAGCAAAGGAATTTGCTTTAAGTAGCAACTTCTCTGGGCACTCTGTGCCAGGGTCTCACCACCCTCACAGGGAAAAATTCCTCACCAATATCCCATCTAAATCTTCCCTCTCTTAGTTTAAAACTGCTCCTGCCTTTTCCATCACGATTGGCAGATGTAAAACATCACTCTGCAAAAACAAATTCCTTCATTCCTTACTTCCAGGGCTTTTAGAGTATAGAAAAGGAATACTGTTGCTTTTTATGGCTTCCTAATAGCAGTGTCAAACACACCTGAATACCTCCCCTATGGCAGGATGCAGACATAAATATGCTTTTCCACTTTGTGGACTTCTGTAGAGTGGGACTGAAGCTGCCTGTGAGCAGGAGATATGTGCTACTTCATTTACCTAAAGGAGCAGTATCTCAGTTCCACAACTTGGGCAACAGGGCACTGGACAGACTGGAGAATGTTGGTTTGCTCTAGCATTGTAACTAGATGGGTAGAAATCCCATTTAAGCTGGTTAAAAAGAAATTACTAAATCTTGTATATGCTGCCTTTCCAAAGAAGGAACAAAGTAAAATAAAATATGGAAACCTACCAAAGGAGATGCTAAAGCTGCTGTTTGTGTCTGCAAGGGTCTGCAATGCTGTTGTTTAAAAAGTCACTGGAGAAATCCTATAAAAACCTGATTACCAAGACATTTTTTGCCAACTCATCAATCAAGATAACACCAGAATTAGAACAGATAACAGATGCAATTGAATTAGTGCAGGTGCCTTTCTAGCTCTCTATGGCAAGGAGAGAGTCGGGCTCTTTCCCCAGGTAACCAGTGTTAGGACAAGGGGAAAGGCCTCACATTGCACTGGGGGAGGTTCAGGATGGATATTAGGGAAAATTTCCTCACTGGAAGAGACTGTCCAGGGAAGGGCTGGAGTCACCATCCATGGGAGTGTTTAAAACTGAGTAGACTGGGACTACCAGTTAAAACTGGGACTTTGCAGCATGGGCATGTAGAAATCAGCTGATGATCTTGGAGGTCCTTTCCAACTCTAATGATTCTAGGATTCCATAGCCATGATCATTTCTGAGTGTATAATAGTGGCCTATTATTACACAGTGGCCACACTGTAGAGAAGGAGAAAATATGTTTTATGGGACCCATTTTTTCCCTGCAGTAAAAGCACACAAAGTTGTGGTCCAACAGGATTGATTTCAAATAGCAACCCGGTCCTGTCTTGAGCGAGGCTCCAGCTCAGCCTGCTTCTGCAGTGCTCAGCTCAGTCTAAAATGGTTAATTTAAAACCTACCAAGATGGGAAAACCCCCCAGACAGGTTGCTTTTGGCGAGCTGTTGTCTGAGCAGAAAGCACTCCCCGAGCCCCACGCCATCTGAACCATCTGCTCCACGAAGCCGCAAACGCGCCTCGCACCTCCAATTCGACAATTTCATCCCAATTTATTGCCAAGATATTGCCTTTTCAGTGGCTGACCTCTGAAGCTGGATGTCAAGCACTCAATTATTTTCACCTGTCAGAAAGTTCTCCCAAGAAGTGATTGAATTCTTCTGGAATGAATTTTTGCTGAGGTGCACCAAACTCTCTTACGAGGCATTTCGGGTTGTACAGTGCTAACACTGTTACAGGCTCCTTCCCTCAGCACTGCACCTGCCAGTAAAACGGGTTATCCTCCCAAATGGTGACCTGACCAACAGCCCAGGATTAAAACTTACCTCACTATTTCATTTTAATCTTTCCAGGAAGCTTTCATACTGTTTTAATAAAAGATTGTCTAACAATTTAATAGAGAACAACTCGGTGCGGAATGTTTTTTTATGAGGGGCTGTAGAAGTACTAAGGATATGATTACAACCTCTGGTAAGAACTTGGGATTCATTATAAAAAGTTATAGCTTTTACAGTAATTTCTGCCAAGCCTGGCTGGTATCATCACTGCTGTATCACAGCAGAGGCTGCAAAGAGTAACTAAAACACCGGGAAATTGAGATGCAGCCCCAAGTCCCCTGGACCTCATTTACTGTCAGTGTCCATTGCACTTCCACATCTTGACACATCTTCCAGCTAATGAGCAAAACCAAAGTTTATAGGCAACACTCATTAAAATGCAGAGCCCAATTCTCATTTGTATGAAGCCCAAGGCACGTTTTTTGCCCTTAACAATTCTTTAGGTGCTCTCCTTCAGCTGATCACATAAAATGAGGGAAAAGAAGGGAAAATGCACCTTCCACTAATTGAACAAACGGATGAATTCCCAGAGGTACCTGCCTGAATGGAGGCAGTTCCCTTGGAGCACTGCCTTCTCTCTGCCCCCCCTCTGCTGCTGGCTTTTTCCACTTCCCAAAGGAAAATTTATAATATCTTCAAATTATAACTTTATACCTTGTGGCACTTCCAGCCAGCCTGTAAAAAGCAATTAAAATAGAATATGCAGAAGGAATATAAACCCTCTTGATTCAGATCTTAACTAAATCTCCAATTAGAAGTTACAAAAACGCTTTCCCTGGAGGTGAGTTAGTCTGTAATTGTCTTATTGCAGTTGTCAGGGACTTTTCCCCTTTCTATCTAAATTCTTAACAGGGTGAAGGGTTTGGGGCTTTCAAAAACTAATAGAGATCAGGGAAGCTGAGCAGTGTCACTGTCACTTTGTCACTAAGTTTGCTCAGTGTTTCACCTGAGCCTCAGCCAAATGCTGAGGGTGGGAATTATACATTTCACTGGATGTAGCAACATCTTTCATGTAACATGAAAAACTCACCAAATATGGTGTTTATTGCACCCAAATTTCATTTTTTGGGAGCCAAACTCATTGCATCTGGGGCTGGTGACTCACAGGGAGCTCCCCTGCATGCTGTTATTGTAATTCCAGCAACAATATCTCTTTTCCAGGATTTGGTGTAGGAAGTAACTGACTTGTCCTCCAGTTTTTCTTCCCCTCTCAAGATCTTTTTTTAAAAAAAAACAACCTTCACTAATGATTACTTTTAATGGAGTATTCTTTCTTCTTATTATTTTTTTCCCCTATTAAGGTGAATTCTTTAAAAAAATCATTAATTTTTATTTTGAGTTTGACACACTTTGTGTCAACTTTCCTCTGCACAATCAGTGTTGCATCTGAAAGAAACTACTTGGCTGCATTTCCTTTTTACACAAAACCAGGACTTTTTTGGGTCACATTACATTTTAAGTTAGTTTACTAGAACCAAGCATTTTTACTTGACTCATTTATCCATTTCATTTCATTTCATTTCATTTCATTTCATTTCACTACTTGCTTATCTGTTGAAATACAGTCTATAATTTCTGTTCTTTACTGGCTTCACAATAATTGTGTAACATGTTACAAGCTAAAGATTTCATCTTAAGCTTATGACTTAAGAAAATAATTAAAGCACTCTACTTTTTGTCTGAATGAGGCAAAAGTATAGAGGATAAGAATCACATGATTTCAAACTAAAGGAAGCAGTATGAGGATCTTAAGATCACTAAGAAAATGAGGAGGAATAGAAGAAAATTACTTTATGATTAGAAAATAAACACTTCACATATTGATCTGTTTTTGTGCAAATACACAATTCATATTGCCAAAAATATCAAGTACATTTCAGACTTTTATCTTTGCAACATACACAGAGAACAATTACTCTTTGTACAAAACCAGCAAGGTGTATAAACTAATTTACTGCCTCAATGCCTGTAATTAATGTTTCCTAACTCAGCTCAGGTCATACAGACCACATTACACCTGTAATTCTCTCAGGTCATTGGTAGTACATCACTACAGAGCTGCTCAAAACTATTCCCAGGCCATGTTTTCTCTCTGGAAAGCAAATATTACTGATCCTGCTGTTTCCCTGGAGGACTGCAACTTCACCAACGCCATAAATTCTGTAAAGACTGTGTAATTTGACAAGGAATTAAGCAAACTACAGGAGAAATTGGAGAAATTATGGCAGAAGGAAAACAGTGCGTTATTTCTATTTCCAGAGGGGAGGATGGGATATTGGACAGCAATTCCTGTGAGGGTGGGGAGGCCCTGGCACGGGGTGTCCAGAGGAGCTGTGTGTGCCCCTGGAAGTGCCCAAGGCCAGGCTGGAGCAATCTGGGCTAGTGGAAGGTGTCCCTGTCCTGGCAGGGAGTGGCACTGGATGAGCTCTGAGGTCCTTTCCAGCCCAAACCAGTCTGGATTCTGTGAGCCCAGTGTCTTTCTCATATGGAATTTCTTGCAGGAATTGAGCAGGAGTCTGCAGACATGCTCCTTCCAATGAGGCCTGGAGTGGTGAGGAGCTGGGGTTTGTTGGGTGGATGTTGCACAGCCAGGAAAGTCTTGCATGTCACCAAACACCCTTTGGACCTGGAAGGAAATCTCTGTATCTGTCAAGAGGTCCTTTCTCTTCTCTCCCCCCATTCATCCCCCATCTCATTAGCCCTCTCACAGCTGGACTTGTGAATATCCCTGCTCAGTCTCTGCACTTTTCCTTTGAGCATTGGCTATGGCAGACAAATGATCCTGCATTAATTCCAGTGTAATGTGCTCTCACTGGAATGCAGTCCACCATAGATTTTAAAATTCCTTCAGCGGATGCAGGAGCTCATTATCCATCTTCCTCTGCAGCTCAAGCACATGTGGCTGGGGTATTGCTCTATTAATCATGAGAACCCAAAAGCCAGTCTTGATTTAAGAACCCTGAACTCTCCATTAAACTAATTTCTATCTGTCAGTCATAACATTAATGATATGATTAACACGTGTTAAAGTAACAATAAAGGCTCTGATTTCCACTTGGAAAATGAGAGGAAGTGTGTACAGAAGGGTTTTTTTCTTGGCTTTTGTCTTGTGGAAGTTTTGCTGATTATTTTAAATATTTTGCTAATAAAGCCATTTCCAGCCCAAAAGTGATCAACAGAATTGCATTGTGATAAGAAATGGGTGGTTTAATATTCAGATGTCTAAGTACAGTTAGAAAGACTGTTTCTAATATGACATAAATTCCAATTCTAATTTCTCTTTGAAAGCAAAATTTGACATTAAATAATAATTTAAAAAGATCTGTGCTCCTATTGGCATATGGACACATAATATTCTCAGATGTTACCATGGAAATCCTGGCTGAAGCCATATTCTACATTTATTGCATCTATTTACTTATATATTAAATATATAGATCATATATTTATTGCAGATATTGCATAAATGACAATGTTACAAAAGCAGAGAGAGAAATATGTCCCTCACTGTTGCATGGAATATGATGGGATTTTATCTTAGACCTGGCTTTGATTTTCTAGACTTTTATACATTCTGGTATCCATAATCCAATTTTTGCAGTAATTCGAACAATTTAAATGTTTTTGCTCAATCTGGAGGAAAATAAAAATGGAGAAAATATTTAGAAAGAGAAGCAAACAGAATTTAAGCCATTGAAGCTGCACAAATATTGAAGAAACAGGTGCTGACATAACATCCCTAAATATCTTTAAGAATCCAACAGATTTCTCAAAGGCAAAGGAATAATTCACACTGAATCCAAACACAGCCTAAGGACATCACAGGTAGAACTGAGGTCCTTTGGAAGTCAAGGGTAAAATTGCATTTCTTTGGAGCCAAGGTCACAAAACTGATTTTTCCTTCAGGGCCAATTCTCAAAGGTGATTTTATTGTTCTGTGGCTAAATTTGATTAATTTTTTTCTGTAGTGATACATATCCCAGTAACTTGCACTAAGCCAATTCTGCCCTTTTTTTACCAATAATTGGAATTTTCATAAAAACATTTAGGTTGGGAGAGACCTCTGGAATCATCAGGCCCAACCATTAATCCAGCACAGCCAAACTCCCACTAAGCCACTCCCTAAATAATGACATTTTCTGGACCTGCATTTGGCACAATGCAGTGATCACATCCCATGAACACCCAGTGACAGCTCAGCTGTTGGACAAGGAACATTTTAGCAGAACAGCTGAATTTTTTTTTTTTTTTGGCTAAAACTCTCCTTGTTCATTCTCTCTCTTTATTGATGATTATAAATTCAGGGAAATACTTTTTTTTAACCCCTCTTATAGAATTATGGAATGGTTTTGGATTGGAAGGGGACCTTAAAGATCACTTTGTTCCACCCCCTGCCATGGGCAGGGACACTTTCCACTGTCCCAGTTTGCTCCAAGCCCCATCCAGCCTGGCCTGGGACACTTCCAGGGATCCAGAGGCAGCCACAGCTTCTCTGGGCACCCTGTGCCAGGGCCTCATCACCCTCTGACACAACATTCCAATCCATTCTAGGATTCTATGATTTTGAGGATCTGGGGAAATTCAGGAAAAAAACCTATTTATATATACATAGAAAGCATCAGAGTGATTCCTAGTGATTATTCCAGTTTTTCTTCCTGTGGGCACAGAGATCTGGAGATGCCTTTCACTCTCAGAGGAGTCAATATCTTGGCAAATGTTTTGCCAGAGTTATTTTTTGAATTGACCTGGGCCTCATCTCCCAATTAGAAGATGAACTTCTGCTGGATTTCTTTAGGGTCAAAGTTCCTGAGATTCCAAACTCTTCCATTGCATTGCAATTTAAGCCCCACCACACACTGTGCTTGCTTTAGAGTGGTTGTGCTCCCTTTTTTCTCCAGGGTTAAAGAGAAGCTGCTGTTATCTCTGGTGCTCAGACACTTCCCCTTAATGTTCAAATGTTCCAGGGATAATTGCTTGCACACAGCCTTGTACACAGGCTGCAAGAGAGGACTTCAAACACTGCTAAAGGCCTTAGAGTTTTCCTGGGAAGCATATCCTCATCTGTGCATTTGCATTTAGACATTCAAACTCTGACTATTTTGCCTTCTACATCCCAAGTGACTGCTTAAGCTGTGTTTTATGCAGGGATGTTGTCCATCATTCTCCTTATCCCCTTTGTGGAGGACAATGATTGGGATTATGGTTTTTGTAGCATGTCCTGGAATATTATATTCTTTCAAAACCTCAAAACAGTTCACTTTGGATACAAAGGAAATGTGCATTTCAAAGTTGCTTCACTGGCTTGCTCCAGCAGGGATTCTCCCCTGGGTTTGATGTGAAGCCCAAGACTGAACTGTGCTGTGCAGTAAGTAAACAAACCATTCCAAAGTTTTTTCTTGGCATATGCTGGCTGCACCTACACTCTTCTTATCCCAAAGCAGGGCTGGCTTTAAAAGGCAGGAAGCCTAATTTCACTGGGCTTTTATTTTGAAATCTTTGCATTTCCTGTCCCCTACTTTGAGGAACTCAATATTTTAAGTGGAAATCTTTGAGGGGAGATGATTAAAGGTGAAATTAATTTTTTTTTGAGTCTCTTCTCGTCCTGATACTGGGTTTACAGATGCTCCTCTGCTGTGGAGCCTGGCTGGGAGAGCTGGGGTGTTCACCTGGAGAAGGGAAGGCTCCAGGGAGATCTCAGAGCCCCTTCCACCCCTAAAAGGGGCTCCAGGAGAGCTGGAGAGGGACTGGGGACAAGGGATGGAGGGACACAGGGAGTGGCTTCCCACTGCCAGAGGGCAGGGCTGGATGGGATATTGGGGAGGAATTGTTCCCTGGGAGGGTGCTGAGACCCTGGCACAGGGTGCCCAGAGAAGCTGTGGCTGCCCCTGGATCCCTGGAAGTGTCACTTTGAGTAACCTGGTTCAGCTGTCCCTGCTTGGACTGGACAACCTTGGACAGGTCCTGTCAGCTCAAACTATTCTGTGAATGTATGATTTTCTTTTAATACTCTTTTCCAGGGTCAGGCTGTGAATGGAATAGGAAAGGTGACCCTGCTGAACCTTTTTCTGGTGAGCAGAGACAGAAATTGTGTCTGTTGTATGGAGACTCAGATGGTTTCACCAATTAAAAGCAACTTCAGTTCAAGACTGGGAATTCTAGTGGGAGGTGTCCCTGTCCATGGGAAATGGATGATCCTAATGTCTTTCCAACTCAAGCCATTCCATGGTTCTATAAACTCTGGAATGCCTTCAATTGCTTTATTATTTTATCATCATGCAAAGCCAATGCTTACAGAAATGCAAACATTTGGAAATTGAATTCCTGCAGTCATAAAATTTCAGTGGTTACAACATAATGGTAAAATCATTGAGTTTTTTACCTGAAACAGAAACTTTTACATTTTACTCTGTGTGTTGGGGAGAAGGTGTATTGCTATCAATTATTGCAATTTTAGCCTCATAATACTTATCTGATGTCTGTAATTTTATTAGATTTGGGGAAAAAAATAGATTTAACTGGTGCTTTACCTGCTTTCACCAGCTTAAACTTTGGATGTGATTTATTCAGGCCTCTTCTCTGAGTTGTGCAGGTAACATTGCACTGTGCAAGGTGCAGCTCCAGGATGGGGGATATTAATGGAGCTCCAAAGGTGCCTAAATGCCATTAAACTTCTGCTGAGTCCAGGTTCTGTGTGAAGCTGCCATGCTGATTAAGTTACCCAGAGAAAGAATCTGTTTTCTTCCTAAAAGGCATTGCAAGCCTTGTGATCTATGCAGAAGTCCTTACAAAGAGGTTTTCCTTGCAGCATATCTGAAGATTAAAACAATTGGCTTTCACAGAAACAATGGGGAATGTTGCAATTCCTGCTTAAAAGCTTTTCTTCTCTTCCCTTTCTCCAGTGCTGTGACTTGGAGGCAAATGGGGAAGATGCTGGAAGATGCTGACAGAGGAGCATGTGGGATGAGAGAAGGTGCTCCAGGGGTGGAAATGATTTACTGATGATAAATCCTCTGAGCCTTTTTGGGACATCACAAATGCAAGCAGCAGATCCTGCCTGAAGGCCTTGGTCCTTTTGCTCTTAATTTGGATGAGGAAAGTAAAGTGATCAGCAGTTTGTCCTCAAAGGATTTTTAGATTTAAAATAAAAGAGTATTTTTTCTCTCTATTTTTTTTTTCTTTTTCCTTTGCCAGTGAAGAAGAGAGGGAGGAGGATTCCCCTGCAGCCCATGCAAAGGACTCACACAGGAGCAGGTTTTTTCCAAAGGATTTGTGGCCCATGGAGAGGAACCCTGGCAGAGCAAGGGAGGAGTGTGAGGAAAGGAGCAGCTGTGGTGGACTGGTCATAGCTCACATTCCCCATTCCCAGCACCACTCAGGGGTGATGTGGAGCCTGGGGAGAAGGGGTGGGAAAGGTATTGTTTTAATTAGGGTTTTTCTTTCTCATGATTTAAGCCTAATCTCATCAGAAAATAGTTTCATTTTCCCTGAGTCCATTGTGCCCATGACAGCAATGCCCAAGTGATCTCCTTGCCTTTGACTCGTGGCCCTGAACAACCCCTGTGTGGGGATCTGCTCAAGGATCCAACTCCTTCCCTATCCCCAGGATGATCAGAGGGATGGAGCCCCTCTCCTGTGAGGAAAGGCTGGGAGAGTTGGAATTGTTCACCTGGAGAAGAGAAGCTTTAGGGTGACCTCGTTGTGGCTTTGCAGTGCTTGAAGGGGCTGACAGGAAACTGGAGAGAGACTGTTTACAAGAGATGGAGGGACAGGACAAGGGGATATGGACTCAAATTGAAGGAGAATGGGTTTAGATTGGATATTGGGAAACACTTATATTGGCAATGAGGGTGGAGAAACCCTGGTACAGGGTGCCCAGAGAAGCTGTGACTGCTCCTGGATTCCTGAAAGTGTCCAAGGCCAGGTTGGATGGAGTTGGAGCAACCTGGGACAGTGGAAAGTGTCCCTGCCCATGGCAGGGGGTGGGACTGGATGGTCTCTAAGATCCCATCCAACCCAAACCATTCTGGGATGCTGTAATACCCTAAACTGCTCCCTGTAAATCAAACATTTCTGAACCATGGAGTCAACTGGGCACCACATTCTATAATGAACAGAAAATGCTAAAAGACACATATAGAATGGGGGAGATAACAATGTTAAAAAAAAGAGTTACTGAAACTTCAATTTGTGAGCTTTTCACAGAATAAAGATCTAGTGTGGAGGGGGACAGCCTTATTCTCATTCAAGGAAATCTAGTCAAAAATAGGAAAAAAAAGTCTTTTATATTAAAAATAATGAAAAGATTCCAGTTTGAAAGCATGTAGAAAATGTAGAATTGTTCACTTAAATTCTCAGAGTCTAAAACATTCTCTTTTTCCTTTTATTCCCTCTAGTCCTGAACAAAAACCCCTTCACTGCTATCTTAGGAACTTTTTCTGAAATAGGAGCTGCAGCTCTTCTCTCCTTTCAATAAACCAGGATCAGGAAAAGTACCAAAAAGTACCACAGCAACCAGGAGAGGGAAAAAAGATGGCGCTGCTCATGTGAAATGGGATTTTTTTTTCTCTATACACACATGCTTGCAGCTTCTGGAAAATTCTATCCCTAAAAAGTCAAATAAACACTGCAGACCCAAATTCTACCTCCTCCATTAGTCCTGGCAACATCCTTAAATGAGGTTCCATTGCATTTTTCATGGTTTAGACATGATTTATGAGGAAATTACCATCATCTGTCAACTGGAATGTTTCTAGAGGGCACAATAATCATGGCTGTCAATTACTTTGCTGCTGCATTTTTGAGATTTGTAGAATATATGTATTTTTCTGATACTCTGAATATGACAGCACTATTGTGTCCTTTTTAGGACTAACTACCCAACTATAAAGAAGCATTAAATGTAGGGACAAACCCACTTCTGTTGAGAATGTTTGTGGATTACAGCAATTAAGCTGTATCATTGTTCTGTATCATATAAACACAGGAAAAAAAAAGACTTCTCTGTTAATTTTTCCTAAGATGCTTCATAAAAAAGGCCAAATTTAAATCAAAACTGGGTGTGTTGTGTTCTGTCTGTAGTGGAAGATGTCCCTGCCCATGGAGGGGGTTGCATAAGATGATGTTTAAGGTCCCTTCTGACCCAAACTATTCCATATCAGTCTTTAATTTTTCGTATCCTAAGAAAGAATATGATTTATTTTATCACTCCCACAATTTAATCAAGGATTCAATTATTGCATTTAGGGGACTGGACCTCCTGGGCTCCTTTCAAAGCCCCCAGTTTGATTTCAAGTGCAGGAAAGAAGTTCCCCTCCATTCTTCTTGGGTGCTGAGCCTTAGGAGGCATCAGGCTGCACAGGAGCTGGAAGTGCTCAGCCTCTCCTTGGAGAACTTCATCTCATTGCAAGTGGAGTCTTCAGTGCAATCCAAAGGCCACTGGAGTTAATTGAATGATCTGATCCCTCCTGTTGCCAGGGGGAGCTGAACGAGGCCCCAGAACATCACAGAGGTGTGATGGCATTTAGCTGCAGCCCTCTCATTAATTAGGAGAGCACCTGAACTGTTGTAACCCCACCCAGCACGGGGCACTTGGCCTTTTCCACATTCTGACTGCCTTTGTAATAGAGGCATTTCCATCCTTTCCCCCTGCAGAAACCTCCAATCTGACTGGCAGAAATAAATCCCTGAGCATTTGAAAACATGGGAAATTCAGGGGCAATCCCGAGGCTGGATGTGCTCACCAGAGCAGTTTGTTTGTTTGCCTGTCCTGATGGAGTGAGAGGGTTTGCTGGCAGCCGTGTCCCTGTTTTACCACTGGGGTGTAGGAGAGTGTTATCCTAAGGCATTCAGCTGGAATGCCCTGTGCCAGGGGATGCTCTCAGAGAGGCACTGATGGCAGCTCTGTGCTGATTGAAATCTTAATTAGGGAGAAATAGCTGTCTCTGACCTTTCCTTCCCTGATTTTTTCTTGTTATTCCATGAACAACATGCATGCATTTGTGTCCAAACATATCTATCTATATCTATCTATATATCTATATCTAATCCTATATCTATATCTATATCTATATCTATATCTATATCTATCTATATCTATCTATATATCTATATATCTATATCTATTTATATCTATCTATATCTATATCTATCTATCTATATCTATATCTATATCTAATCTATCTATATCTATATCTATTTATATCTATATATCTATATCTATATCTATATCTATATCTATATCTATCTATATATCTATATCTATATCTATATCTAATCTATATCTATATAATCTATATCTATATCTATCTCTATATCAATATATATCTATATCTATATCCATATATATCTATATCTAATCTATATCTATATCTATATCTATATCTATATCTATATCTATATCTATATCTATATCTATCTATATCTAATCTATTTATATATCTCTATATCTATATCTAATCTATATCTATATAATCTATATCTATATCTAATCTATCTATATCTCTCTATATCTATATAATCTATATCTATCTCTATCTCTATATCCATATATATCTATATCTATATAAATCTATCTATATCTATATCTAATCATCTATATTTATATCTATATCTATGTGTCTATATGGTGATTTAAAAAAAATTAGCCAGTTTTTAGGCAGTGATGGTTTCTGTCATGGTTTTTGTTTGATATATTTTTTCACCACAGAAGTACTTACATAATAACCTCAACTTAAATGACTTCCAAAAACAAGTGGATTGTTTTTAATTCCTCCAGCCTGCTAAAATTAGACCTGTGCTGCAACACGAATCATTTCCTAAGAAGCTTTATGGAATCAAGAGAATTGTTAAGGTTGGGAAATATTTTTAAGATCTCCAAGTCCAGCCACCAGCCCCAGCACTAACCCTTGTCCCCAGGTGCCATACCCACAAATCTTTGAACTATTGCAGGGATGGGGACTCCACCACTGCCCTGGGCAGCCTGTGCAGTACTTGACAGGCCTTCCAGTGATTAGATTTCTCCTGTTATCCAACCTGATCTTCCCCTTGAGCCCTTTCCTCTCACCCTGTCCCCATTCCCTGGGAGCTGAAGGTGCCCCCTGAGCCTCCTCTTCTCCAGGATGAGCACCCCAGCTCCCTCAGCCTCTTCTCATCAGACTTTTTCTGGAGTGTAGCATTATCACCCTGGAAAACAATTCCAGTTTCTTTTGGATTTGCTTCACAGGTGATCAAAAATAATCAAAACCCCTGAAACTAAACCTCAAAACCTTTCCTCTCCCCATCCCTCTTCAAACATGTTGAAAAGGCTGCTGGAAAGATTTCCTGTTGTTTGATTCAAATGTGTTCTTTTGAGGGTTAAAGGTTTCTTCATTCCTGGATAAAGATGACATTTTGCATGGGATACGTGGCCCTAAACTCCATTATCCTTTAGAGGCAGCAGCTGCTTTGGTGTCTGGTCACCTTCATTTAAAACAGACGAGCAGAGCAGATGACTTCTTAAATCCCAGTAAAATTTAATACTGCTTTTGGAAGTGTCAGCTTTAATTAATGTGGAAAAAAGAATAAAGAGATTACACTATTTTTTTTTCTAAAAAGCTGAAGCACAGCTGTGGACATCTCCATAACCTTTAGAGGAGTGCTTCCCCCCAGGGCATCCAGACCATGGCATCCTTCACTGACTCCTGGGATGCAACAACAAGTGCAGTCATTTTTCTGCTTTTTTACTGATTTTTTTCCCCCCCTTCACCTCTAAACTTATTTATTTCCAGGACTTCCTGGACTCAAGCCAGTGCCCTGAATATGGGGATAATGGACTGTTTAGTGTGATCAAGACTTCAAAAGGTCTTGTTTCTTTAAAAACAAAAATAAAGCAGTGGACAGATTAACTGTAGGGTTTTATTTAAGATTATGTGATGATAAACCTCCTAAGAAGCCTATGAAATTATGCTGATTTATTTTAGAATTTTTGATTTGGTAGAAGTAACTAAAAGAAACAGTCCAGGTCTGTACCTTTACACTTCAGAAATAATTTTTCCATGTATACATTTTTGTTTAATTGTCTGGGAAAAACAGGTGAGGATAAACTCTTGGCAAAACAAGTGATGGAATATTTCCCCAATCCATATTTTGTCATTAATTGGAAAACCAAAAAGACAAAACTAGTGAGGACAGTAAGATGAGCACAAAGTAGGACATATGGGATGGGAATTGAAGTTATTGGGGATAAGGAGGAATTTCAGGAACAAATAGCCAAAGTGAGGGTTTGGGGGCTGCTTTCATGTGGGGCTGTGATGGGAGCAGCTTGTCTGAGGGCCAAGGAGAACCAAGGGATGCCCCTTTTATGTCACCAAATCTTGGTCCTTCCTACTGGGGCTGGAGCTCACAATACTGGAATTACTCATGTTGAGGTCACTTCTATTTAACAACTGAATTTTGGGTTAGGGTTCCAGCCTTCACTATCAAAAAGAGTTCCCAGGATCCACCCTCTGTGTCTCTTTCTGCATTTCAAGCCCCAGAGCACTGTGAATTCCTTTTCTTTTTTCTTATTTTTTTTCCCTTTTTTTCAGTTGCCAATTATGTATTTGAGGACCAGTATAATTTTATTGTTATATATCCCTTCAATTTTACTTCTAGACTAAAGAATTCTCATTCCTTCTTTTAGCTGCTGACAGGAATTTATACTGGTAAGCAGTGAAAAAAAAGGGAGGACTTTCAAACTATCACTTTGGAGCATAAATTTCAGTGCCTGCCATAGATTAAAGATTCTAATTCAGTCAGGGTTTTCAACACCTGCCTCTAAAAAGGTCCTCTTGCTTCTGGAGCCATTGATTCCACCAGTGACACTTCCCTGTGCATTGATTCATAGGCTCCATTAAGAGGATTTTACAGGAATGTTTGCACGGCACATGAGAGAGAAACCTCCAGATGAATGATTTATCAAGGGCTGCTGTGAAGAAATGGCAATGAAACCTCCAGTGTGGGCTTTTAAAAAAAGCCTAATTATGATTTGTGCAATTGCTAATAAATAATGGTGTGAGCTGGAATTCTAAATCTTGTGCTTTTTGGGCAATATCAGTCCTTGCATATTCATATTTCAGGCCACTGGTTTTCAGATTGTGGTCCTTAAATTCATAATAATGGGGCACATATATTATATGTACATATTTCAGATGTATTTATTGGGTTCATATCATATATATGCAGTATAATATATTTTATCCAAGTAATGTTGATGAATGCTGATTTAATAATAGGAAAGCAAGTAGAGGGCTAATGTAGCTTGTATTTATCACTAGGAGTATCATACTAGGAATAAAATTCATTGCATAAAATTCACTGTTGTTTCTGTGCAATCAGACATTGAAGGCCACAGAAGAAAACTCATTAATATTTGCCTTATTGATTTAATGATTGTTTATTTTGTCTCATGTTTTAAAATGGCTGTTCAAATTTATTTTGTTTCATATTTTAAGTGGTTGTGAAACCTTGCAACTCTTGCTTCCTCCAAATTTATGTCATTCCTTCTACATGGTGATCCTTTAAGTTTGAAACTGTGTCAGACAGACTGATCCAGAAAGTGTGGTGTGGTTCCTCCCCCCTAAATTCCTGTGTGATGGTACAAGAAGGGATGTGTTGTGATGAACCCTGGCACTGCTGTGATGAGGGCCTGTGCTGCCCAAAGTCATGCAGCACCTCCAGCTCTTTGCTTCAAAGATGGCTGAGAACACCCAGACAGGGATTTTGGGAATCAGCAAAATGTTTTTTAACGAGCTTTCAGGTGGGCTCAAGAATGAGTTGCTGTGTCTGACACTGAGTGGCACCCAGAAGACACTTCTATTATTTCAGTATCTGAAAGTGCTTCATATATACATATGTATATATAAATCTCCTATTCTTACTACCATTTATTGATAATAAATACAGAATTTATCTTAACAGCTAAGCATTACTGTGTGAAAAGCAGAACACAAACATGCTGAGGAGCTGGGCTTCCTTCTCCAGGGAGCACCAAGCAGGAAACTGAAAATGAGTTCACTTTTAACCAAATGGCACCACCCTGTGAGAGAAATGGAGTCCCAAAATTCTGCTTAGAGCAGTGCCAGTTTTCCTCCTGAAGGCCCCCTCTTGTACTCAGTGTGACAAGGGGGAAAGCCAGGGGAGGTTGCATGTGGATAAGATTGCACTTTGTAGGTCTTGGCAGTCAACCCTCTCATTTGGAAAATTGTCCTAGAAAGTTCAAATATATGAAAATTTGGGTCCCTGAGCTCAATGAATGTTTCCTTGTGTGAAATGCAGCACTTCCAGCATCCTGGAAAGCACAAGTCCTGGGTTTATGGAAGAGCAGTGGAATTATCCTCCCAATTTTCTCCCTTTTTGAAGTCATTTGGTTGCAAGGAGGACAACACAGACAGGGACAACAGACCCCAATTTCTGGGGGCTGCTCTCAGGCTGCTGCTGTGTCTCATCTGTGTCTGCTTCGTGCTGGCAGAGCTGGACCTGTGGCAATACCACATCCTTGCCAGCCAGCTCCACCTGGAGCTGATGGATCCATTTCCCCACAGCAAAAATGTAAATAGGGCATTCAGTCAGTTAGTGCTCCCTTTTTTATGTGAAGAAATCCTTCTAATACTTTTACAGCTCTGAGGCTGAAATGATTAGCCTGCAATAAACTTAGAAAACCCTCTAGACAGCAAGAGCTATTCAGGGCCATGTCCATCCAGAAGCATATCTGAACTAGCTCAATATTTTGGAATGTCATGATGTATTTGGAGAAGTTTTAATTCAGTTGAAGGTAGCTCTTTTCAAACTCATGGGCAGGAATGAGCCTCCAGAGGCCAGAGCTGCATTTATTACAAGCTCTCTAAGGGCCTTGTCTGATTCTAGGCTCCAGCAAAAAAAGGAGCAAAATATTGATGAGTAGGCAGTGCAATTCCCTCTCCAGAGCCTTGTGGTCAAATTAATGGAATCAATGCACCACAAACCAGCAACCCCTTTGTCATATTTATGTCACTTCTATAGCATTTACCTATAAGACAAAATGCAACCATTAGAATGTGGCTGTACTACATGGGCACATCTGTGAAATGGAAGAGAATTTTAAATCACCTTCCCCTTCTTTATTAGCTTCATATTTCCTATTTGGAACGCTTGTGGCCAGAACAGATAAGGAATACAAAGTTCAGGAGCAGCAGGGAAGGGTCTGTGCTGGTGTGGCCCAGAGCTCAGCCTTGCTTTTGGAAACTCACATAATCCCAGACAGGTGTGGCTTGGGAGGGACCTTAAAGCCCATCCAGTGCCACCCCCTGCATCATGTTTCCACTCTACCAGGCTGCTCCAAGCCCTGTCAAACCTGCTCTTGGACACTTGCAGGGACATGACAGCCACAGCTTCCCTGGGCACTCTGTGCTGGGGCATCACATCCCTCACAGGGAACAATTCCTTCCCAAAACCCCAATTAACCATGCCCTCCATCAGTGAAGCCTCTTGTCCTGTCTCTCCAGGCCCTTGTGCAAAGCCCCTCTCCAGCCTCTCTTGGAGTCCTTTTAGGCACTGGAAGGTGCTCTGAGGTCTCCCCAGAGCCTTCTCTTCTCTGGGCTAAAATGCAGAGACCAAGGATGCAAAAGAATCTAAAAAGCTTCCCTGGTTTGAAATATTTGCTGTTATCTGCCAAGTGTCAAACCCTCATGTTAGTACCAGTGGGATAAAAATATCTCCTGCCTGTCCCTTCTTCCTGCCATATCTCATTGTCAGGATGGAGGAGGAACAGGAACTTTTTTGGATTAGCAACAGCAAAGTTGTTAAATCTAATCCAAGTCCCTAAAAAAAGCTCTCTGAGGTCCTGTATGTGCAGGGACCCAACACAGTGAGCCTGAGAAATGCCTGTCTGCTGAACAAAGGTGATTAATGCAAAAAGCTGCCTGATGTGTTATGCAGAAAATGACCACACTGACAACATCCACAGGGCTGGATCCTTTCTTGTGCTCTGAACTGATGCCTGAGCATTGTAATCTATTCAAACCATGGCACAGATTGAAATCCTCCCAAACTCTGTCATCAATATCACTCCTAGTGAATCCTCTCTTCTGATAGACTCAGCTCCCAGTCATTTACCCAGAAGAAAAAGTGTTTTGACATTCGATTCTGGAAAACTTAAGGTTTGGGGTAGAGTTTGACAAATGAAAAGCATTTGGAGTGGAATTCATTCATCTTGCATGGTGGATGGCTCATGGCTGGGTGGAATAAAAATAAAGGGAAGAAATTAACTTGCTTTATGGCTTATTATCATCTATGATGTCTCTCTGATAGTTTGCTTTCCTAAATTGCTTTGATATTCACCTTAAACAAACTGGAAACTTTTCACATCTTGCAGTAACAAATTCAGCCCAGGAAAATTCTGGTTACAGATTTTTCCTTATCTAGCTGTGATGGATTTTAGGGGTAGTTTGTAATTTTGTGATGGTTGTTGGGCATTTTCTTGTTCATTTGGAGTTCTTTTGGTTTTAATTTTTTCATTGTTTGTTTCCTTTTTTTGTTAGTCTGCTGTATGCATCATCAAGAGAAGTCCCACTTCTGGTACTGGTCCAGAGGAGGCACCAGGATGAGCAGAGGGATGGAGCAGCTCTGCTGGGAGGAAAGGCTGGGAGAACTGGGGTTGTTCAGCCTGGACAAGAAAAGCTCTGGGGTGACCTCATTGTGCCCTTCCAGGACCAGAATGAGCTGACAGGAAACATGGAGAGAGACAATTTACAAGGGATGGAGGGACAGGACACAGGGTGTGGCTTCCCACTGCCAGAGGGCAGGGATTAGATGGGATACTGGGAAGGAATTGTTCCTGTGAGGATGGGACCCTGGCACAGGGTGCCCAGAGAAGCTGTGGCTGCCCCTGGATCCCTGGCAGTGCCCAAGGTCAGGTTGGATGGGGCTTGGAGCAACCTGGAAGGTGTCCCTGCCCATGGCAGGGGGTAGAACAAAGTGGTCTTTAAGACCTTTCCCCACCAAAGCAATTCCACGATTCTATGAAAGTGAGAATTATGTAGAAGAAAACTGCCAGCAGAAACTCATATTAGCTGGGGGTGTTGATGTGCTTTACCCCCATTTGTCACATGAAATCAGCAGCCCAAAGCAAGTCATGAACAAGTCAGCAATTCAACATTTTACTGATGCTGGTCACAGGAGAAGAAAAATTGTACTTCATTTCCAGGGATGGAAGAACTCTTGTCAGTTTGTATGGTTGGCTCCTTGATGATGTTTAATTTGAGTATTCATGCAAGGCATGTTTGGATGAGCAAAATATTACTGTGGTGCATTCTGCATTTTATCAGCAAAACCTCAGCCTCAAAGTGATGTCCCCAAAGCTTTGTCATCAGCATCATCAAGATCTACCATGAGATGGAAAAGAAAAAAGGGTTGGTGGGCAGAATCCCTACCAAAAATTGTTTAAAGCATCAAAATTCACTCCTAGGGCAAGTCCTGTGTTAATTTTATCACCATTTCTCTCTGAGTGAGCCCAGCTTGGTCAAGCTGAGTTTATTCTGTTGTTCTTCCACCTGGTTTTCCTTGTGCAAGGACTCTTTTCAGGGCTCTGTGGTGCACAAAGCAGGACTGTGCCAAAGGGCCAAAGGGGAGCAGAGAAGCTGACCAGTAATAATCAATCTTGTGGCGAGTTTCTCAGGCATAACAGAAAATAACTGGCAGTAGCTGTGCTCTCTGATTTATTTTCTATGCTAATGAGATCAAAGTGCTGCTTCGTGCTGCCCTCAGAGCTGAATTAATGGGGAAAATCTTCATGGCTGTGATTGTGTGGGGCTGTGGTAATTAAAAACATATTGTTTAGCTGGAGTTAAGTCTCTAATTAAAGAAAGTAAGAGCAATGAGATGAGGAAAGCCTATTTTTAAGGATTCGTTCAGAAAAACAGGAAAATGTTTGATCTATATTTGCAGTCACTCTACAGCCAAGGTCACAAAGCTCCTAAGAAATCCAGCTCAGAATAACAGTAGGAATGTTGAAGGAACTCACAATATATTTTTTAAAATACCCCCCCAAAACCAAAAAGAGGATTCTAAACCACCCAGAAAGCCTGAGGGTTAATGGGATTAGAGATGGGAGTAATGGGATTAGTGTCTCTGCCTTGGGAACAATGTCACCCTCTCTATCAAACGAGATTGTGGAAGAGGAATCAGATGTGCATTGCCAGGGACCAATTCCCAGGGAAATTCTGCTGGAACTGCAGTCACTGGGAATTCCCAAGCAGCAAGGGAGCCAAAATGAACCAGAGCTTTATAATCCTGATGTGAAGTACTGGAAAAAAACCAGCTCCTTATTGGACAGGTGGCTTTTGGGAAGGATCTTAGTGGTGGTGATGGTGGTGACATGCAAAGGGGTTTTTTATTCTGACTTTAGCTGGATTTAGCTTTCACTGCAGACTCCAAATCCTTTGTGGTCAGCAATTGTGGCTCAGGAGTCCATCCCAGGAGGCTGCACAAGGAATAGCACCTGCAGGGAATATGGGAACCAGAAGAGGTGTGGAACTGCTGCAAGGATGTCTTGGCTCAGGGTAAAATATGGATAAAGAGAGGAAAACTGCTGTGATCTGTCACAAATGAAGGGCACAAGCTCAAAAGCCATATTAAAGTCCAGTTTAGTCAATAGTCTACATCACTTTTGGTTGTAAAAAACAGTATCAAATCAAGAAAACTTTAAGGACTTATCACCAAAAAAATTGAAGATTTACTAAGGAATAAGGAGTTAACCTCAACTTCTGAAAAAAAAAAGTATTCTTTAAATAAAAATAAAAATTTTATATATATTTTCTTTAAAGTTTCAGTCTCCAGCATTTCACCACTATAAAGATAATAAAAATATTTTTATCACCACTTATTGTAGTGAAATACATTATTTTATTGCACCTTACTATAATAGATGAAGAAATCTGTGTTTCTACACCCCACTCACTGCAGCAGGATTTTCAATCAGATTTTACTAATGTGATACTTGACATTCAGGAAAACTGAAGCCCTTCAGTCCATCCAGATCACAGATTTCTGGACATGTATCATCTTCCTGAATCTGACTGAAAACAGGGAAGCAGTAGTAATGTCCTCATTACTAATGGGAATGTTCATAGTCATTAACTAATTTTATTAGTTGTAAATATTTATAAACACCCATTAATTTCTATGTTGATTTACTGTGGATTTGGCTTTCCTCCTTCCTCTGCTTAGTTTTAGCACCAGAAAATGGTAGGTGGGAAGTTTAGAATAAATTCTGTGTGCAGAGGGGATTAATTTGATTTTGGTGATGGTGGAGCAGTTCACAATGTCCTTACAGTGACCCTGAATCCCAGAGAGGTTTGGGCTAGGAGGGACCTTAGGGATCATGCATTTCACCCTGCCATGGGCAGGGAATCCTTGGATCAGCCCTGGGACAAACAAAGGCTGCACGTGGATGTTTTCCAGCCCAGGAGCCCAAGTTGATTTATTTAAATGTTAAACACCTCTAATGCCAGAATGTCTCCTGGAAGCCCCATGGAACTGGCAGGTGGTGTCAAAGATTGGTTAGTGACCTCTGCTTTGGGAATTCTGCTCAGCATCAGCCTGAAAGGGCTGGGATGTTCCCACTGCCATCTCTCCATCTGGATATGAAATGCATCTTTTGCCAGTGACTGCCAGTCCTCAGTCAGAGGAAGATGTATTGTACAGAAATTGCAGGGAAATTGTGGATGCATTTGATGTTTGCCAAGGCAGAAAGGTGATTATTTGATGCTGTAAATTTGGTTTCTTCATGGATTTGTTGTTCATGTATAACTCCACAGCTGATGTGTGGGGGATGGCTGGTGCTACTTTTGAGTCTCACTAACAAACTGCAACTAAAATCTTACCTGCTTAACCTTCTTTCCCAGCTGGCATTCCCTGACCTCGAGGAGCTCCCAGAGAGTATAAAAGCAGCTTTACAGTACATTGTTTGCTAAGTGACACTTCTGGTAACTTAGGTCTCCATTGGAACTCAGCTGCGTCCCTGTGTTCTTTTCCTCCTCCTTCCTTCCATTTTTTTGAAGGGGTGTTAGAATTTTGGTGGCCCATGGTGCAAGCAGCAGTGGATTGGAAGCTGATCAGCTCCTCAGGAAAAAAAAAAAAATTAAAAAATCATACTTGTCAGAGTGGTAAAAGACTTTTCCCAAGCTTTTTGGCATCCTGGGTATCCTCTTAGTTTCTTAACCTACTGAAACCAAGTGGAGTCACATACTTAGGAAGGTTTTAAATCACAAGGGTGATTTTCATCCCCTGGATTTGTTCACAAAGAAGTGTGTTTCCTTTGAACAACTTGTTCCCTTCCCTGGATTTCCTCCCTCATGCTCTCTGAGAGGAAGGAGAAGCAGTGCTTGGTGTGATCCTTTCCCTGCACTTCCTGTGTCTTGCTCCTTGCTGGAATTTCTGCCAGCAGGTCTCAAAGGGTTCATTCCTGCTTGAAACACGGAGCTGCTGGACTCCTGACACGGCTCCATGAGGTGGGCTGGTTTAACAACCATCATCATTACTGCATGGATAATTGCAGCTCCATCCCAGGCACAAAGCCCTGTAGCTTGTAGCCCGTCCAAGGAATGGGTTCTGCCCTCCTTGCCTGCAGGATGTGAATTGAGCAACTCCTGCCTTGCTGACTCCTGCAAGGAGTGAAACCAGGAAAAAATAATAAGCTGCATGAAATATGAAGTGCCTTCTCTTTTCTGAGCATTTCTGAGTGTTACTCCTTTAAGATGCCTTTCCAAAAGCTTTTAATGAAGGCCAATGGAGTAGTAGCTGAATGCTGCTTTTTTTCTGGTTTAAAATAGACATTAATTTTCTTTTTGCCTCTCACTCATGCCCATACATCACTTTGCCTCATTCCTACAAATGTGCTACTCTGGAAAGTGTTCTCATTACTTTTACCTTCCTATCACACCATTCCAAGATCCATTGTATCAAAGATGCTACATAAAAAGGCAAATTAAAATTGAATTGCTGTAAAGCTCCTAAGAGAATTCAGTGCACTTCAAAGAGTTTACAGCTAAATGCATGATGTGGTGGGAATGGACAATTAAGTGCAGGGAATCAGCATGAATGTGAATATGTGATTATGTGTATTTTATTTGGGACCTTTAATTGCAGATAATAGTGCTGGGTCATATATGTTCAAATGTGTGGACAACCTGCTTTCCTGAGAGGTAGAATGGAGGAATTGTTTCTTCACATACACAGTGAGGGATTCTTTGGGCAATAACTCCCCAAACAGCCACTACTTTGATGTATCTTTATGTTTTCAGATCTCTTATGGAATAATTTAATAATTGGAGCTTGCAGGAAGTCAGGTGGGTGAGGTGGCACTGAAGTGGGGGCTGGTCTCTTCTCCCAGGGAACAAGTGACAAGATGAAAGGAAACGGTTTCAAGCTGTGCCAGGGGAGGTTTAAGTTGAATATTTGGGAAAATTTATACATGGAAAGGGTGGTCAGGCATTGGAACAGGCTGTCCAGGTCAATGGTGGAGTCACCATCCCTGGAAATGTTGAAAAAGAGAAAGGATGTAGGCAAAAAGCTGCTTGGACATCTATCAGCATAAAATTTTATTATTATTGCTCTTATTAATAAGAATAATGATGTTTTAAATGAGGTGGATATTATCATTTCAGTCATTCTTAGAGAGTCTTTGTCTGAGTAGTGGAAATTAATACAGCTGGACTTTGCCCAAAAAGAATAATCTTACAATTCCTGGATTTAGTGATCATTTTTAAAAAATCCTCATTTTAAAATTCAGAATGGAAGGTGGTTTTGTGAGTTAGCCAGGCTATAATCTCCACCCCAGCAGGATCTGCAGTTCAGAAAAGCCGGGTGGAGAACTCTGCTGCCTTTCCAGAGGTTCCCACTGAGGATAACAGCAGTAATTATCCTCGGGATATCTGAGCCCGTCTCAACTGCACCAATTAGCGGTACTTGAGCCTGAAAGGAGGTGAAATTCCTTCCTAGCAAATGCCAGACAATAGGAAACGGTGTTTCCCGGCCACTTGCAGACTTCCTTGGTTAATTAAGATCCTTATCCGTGTCTGAAGCCGTCACCCACAGCTCCTTTGGTGTGCTTGGGAAACGGAAAATGTAACTTGTAGCTCCTACATTGGTTCTTTGCCCTGAGATAAACGTCTCTGCTATGAAATTCAGGGTTTGGAGACTGAGCCCAGGGGGGAGTCAGGACAGTCCTTTGTGGAGGTGCCTCTGAAGATGTTTCCACGTTTTCCAGCTGGGACTGGAAATCAGATGCAATGCTGGGCTTTTCAGCAGAATATCAGAATAAAACAGTATCACAGAATGGTTTGGGTTGGAAGGGACCTTGAAGGGCAATCCATCCCATCCCTGCCATGGGCAGGGACACCTCCCACTATCCCAGGTTGCTCCAAGCCCCATCCAACCCAACCTTGGACACATCCAGGGATCCAGGGGCAGCCACAGCTTCTCTGGGCACCCTGTGCCAGGGTCTCACCACCCTCTGACACAACATTCCAACCCGTTCTAGGATTTTGAGGATCTGGGGAAATTCAGGAAAAAAAAGTATATACACATAAAAAGCATCAGAAATAATATCAGCCATTAAGTCAATGAGCTATTTAAATGAACTAATTAATTTAATGATTTTTGGAATGCTGCAGTGTGACACAGAGCCTTGGAAGAGGTGTGCCCTTCTTTTCAGAATATCAGCAAAAGATCATCCTGCATGAAAAAGGAAGGAGTTCCCCCAGCCCTAAGGCCCTGCGTGGTAATTTGTAAAAATAAATGTAAAAGACATTTCCTGATAGAAGGAAGGGAATGCAAAGCACCCCTAGTCCTGCCCAGCCTGACAAATCACAGCAGGGAAAGGGCAGCACAGGAACAAGGAATTTTTCACCTTCTCAGTTAAGAACCTTGAACACTTCTGTTTGCAGCCCTTATCTCCAAAACCCCACAACACGAGGCACATTTAATACAACCATTTTGGTTTTGTTTCTCTGATGGCAATGAAGAAAAATCTGCAGAACAGAACCAAAGAAACACTCCTTGTCTTTGCATATGAGGTGTATTTCTTCCACATCAGCAACAAATCCAAGGAAAAATGAACAATGAGCTCTGGGAATTAGGTGCAAGGAACTGGCAGGTGATGCACCAGTAACAGATTGTTAAAATTTAACACCACAAATCAGAAATACGCACATTTCCAGGGAACAAATCCCTTCTCTGCAGGGAGCACCCTCCAAGCTCTTAGAGTGGGTTAAATTCTGGCTCCTCGTGTGCTCCAGGTGGGAATCAGCTCCCATTAGCTCTCTTTGAGATGCAGATTTCCCTCTCAGTTCTCTCTCAGGTGCAGATTTCCTGCCCTCCCCTGTGCCCTCACTCCATCCTCACCTTGCCCAGCAGAACGGGGGGAATTTCCTTTCCATCCAGGCTGGAATCCTGATTCAAGCAAACCAGAAAATTGCCTCTACACAGCTCAATAATGAGAAAATTTGAATTCTAGTCTATTATTACGCCTTTGAAACAGTGCAAGATGGAGTTAAATTGGGATATATTCTGGGTTATTTCTTATTCTTTATGTTTCCTTTTGACATCTACCTACTTAATTTTTCTTTCCTTAAAAAACAGAAAAAAAACCCCTGAATATGCCACAGTTTCTCCTATATCTTTGTTATGCTTTGTATGGTGCCACAGTAGGAAGAAAGGTTCTTGCTTTCACATTAACAGCAGTTTCTTCCAGTTGCAAGTGGAATTTAAAAGATTCATGGTCTTTTGCTGTATTATTTTCATGATGACGATGCTGAGAAGGCTGTTGTTTTTTTTTTAAATCTGCCTCACGCTCCAAATATTCAATACATTCAGATTTTCATCCTAGGGTTTTATTTTGTATTTACTGCGAGGTACATGTCACTGTGGGAAAGAAAAATGTGAATTGTAAGGCTAGATTGTGAATTATAACTCATTATTATGGAAACAGAGGTGTCCTGCATCTATAGGAAAATAGGGAAGGAAACAGTAACAAAAATGGGAAAAATAAAATGAAGCATTTTGATTTTTTCACCTTTTTTTTGTTATTCCTGTGTAAGCTGTTGGCATTTATTGTGGATTTAATATTTGTGCCTTGCCTCTGAGTGTCAAGGAAACTTTCTTTTGGCTTGCTTGCCCTCCTTAAACATTACCAGATTGGGAAAAGTTGCCTTTATGACAATAATTTGCTTTATGGCAACGAGATCATTACACTTTGATGTTGCTGCAGTAAAATTAGGGGATGTGATGAAGTTAGTGCAGAAACTGTTACCAAAGCTGTATAAAAAGGTCATAAAAAACTGTCTTAATAGACACTTTACTGAAAATTTGAGGAATGGGAGAAGCAATGGAAAATATGTTTTCCTTTTGGCTTATGAGATCCAATTTCTCAAAACTGAATCATGTTTCTAAGGGCACAACCCCATGCTTTTTACAGCATTACTTTTCCTGAGTCTCCCTCTAAACAAGTTAAAATCTTGATTTCACTCCAGTTCAGATGAACAACAATCAGCTGAAATGTTACCTGTGAAGTTTTGAGTGTTCAGATCCTTCTGTTTGAGAGTGACAAATGGATGAATTTCATCCATCCTTCCTAAGCTGCACTTTCTGTATTTGCCATTAAAAATAAAAAGGGGAACTAATTTTAACAGCTCTTTCTAAGTGGCATCTGGAAATCAGATCCCCAATTTAAAAAACACAAACAAATTTCAAAATAAAATCCATTTAGCAAGCTAAGTTTATCATTGACATATGTCATACTTATCTGTAGAGTAGATAAATTCAAGCATCTCTAATTCCTGTTCTAAATCTTGGATGGATCTTTGGAATTCTGTCACTTGAGCTGTCATATTTTGAGCAAAGACTCTTGCACAGCAACCTGTTTTTACACCTGGCACAAGCAGAGAAGAAGAAATACAACAAAAACCAAGAGGAAAAGATTAAAATGGAACTCCCTACTTGATCAACTCAGTGGTTTTGGTCTGAAAAGCTTCAGATTCACAAAACAAGAAATATCCCTTGGCTACTTCTGGAGGTGCCTGGGATGTGCCAGAGGAAATGAAGAGAGAAAAAGAAAAAATCTCAAATTTATAAATGAGCACAGACACCACTATGGCCAGGACAGGACTAGGTGAGCAGGCTGGAGAGAAGAACCACAGTTTAATTTAAATGCATTTTCTCCTAGACAGGTGATAATGAATCTTGTATGAATATTGCTGTTAAATAATTTGCCTTTTGCTATTTCTCCATTGATAAAACAGAGATACTGATCATTATAAAATCTCCTGTAATCTTCTACTGCTATATAAATACACATCTGTATGGAGATATGCATCTTTGTGTCTTTAAAGACATCTTTAATGATTGTAAATGAGCATGGCAGTAGATTGACATTTTATGCATAATATGTTTTCAATTTACTTTCTTAAGTGACTTAACTATGATGATGATCTGATGTGAAAGAGTCTAATGAACTGATGAGGGCCAGCATGACACCAAACCTATCAAAAATAATTACCAAACTCTTCTATATGTGATGAGTAACTCCAGAATAATGTGGTGTTTCAGGAACACTGCCATGCCAGTTCAGGAATTTCCACTCCACAAATGTATTTCAAATTGAACAACATATTAACTAAATTTTTCAATTTCTTCCCTCATAAAATGAATCCTCACACCTTTATTTCACAAATCTACCCCTGTATCTTGAATTGCTGGTTGCAATCCAGGGCATTAATTTAAAAGAAGATATAATATAAGCTTTTTTTGCTTTTTTTTTTCTCATGCTCTTAAAAAGCTGCTTTGAATCAGGGCACAGAGTGTCATTATTTCTTCCCCTGAAAAACCCATTCCAGCAGGTGCAGGCTGCACTGCTTTATTCAGGCGTTGCTCCCATCCCTTTGAACAGATGTCAGAGCTTTCCCTGTGTGCAGGACACTGGAGGCTCCCACATGTTCTGTGTCACTGCAAGCCTCTGATAAGGCAGTTTCTACTTTATTCTGGTATCACTGGCTGGTATTTCAAATGCAACCAAGTTGTAAATCTTGACATTATAAATAACAGCTGTAGCACACAAATTCTGTACTGATTTTCCAGTCTAGGAAAAAGACCCAATCTTCCCAACCTCCTCTTTGGTTCATCTGCAGCTTTGATCCCCACTAGACACTTTTCTCAGAATGCTGGATACACTTTGGATGTCATGGTGATGATTTCTCACTGCTGTTTATTTGCCTTCAAGGCTACCTAAAGAGTTGTATTTAAATTTAATCTGAACTTCACCAATTTGGCTCACCACCCAAAATCTCCTCTGAAGTTTTGGTGTGCTCTTTGCTATTGAGCTGTGACAGTGGCAGTTCTGCTGCCCTGTAACCAGTTTTATGTGGTCTGTTGTGGAAAAAAAATGTTCCTTAAACAACTGAATATTCACTTTCCTAGGTTTTAAGGGTTTTACTGAATATTTTTTCTGTCTTATATCCCTTGAGGTCATGAATTCCACTGCAACCTAAGCCACCACCAATCTTGACCTGTGCAATATTAGTGAGCAATGGGTGTCTCCCCCTGGATAAGGATCTTATCTCAATGCCCTCCAGCGATGTCCTACAGTGCCTGCAGCCTACTGTGCCCCTTTCTCAGGATCCAGTGCAATCCAGTTCTCCAGCAGGATCAAGGATCTCTAGAAATTTCCTCTGGGTGTAGATAATTTTCCAGGCTTCATTGAAGTAGTCATGGAAACAATTTCCTCATCCTCAAGAATTGTATTGGATCCCCTGTGCTGTTAATATGTTTTTCAGACTGGTGATGTGAGGAATTTCAAACCAGGGGTGTTTGATATCTTAGAAGAAGCCTCAGGTTGAAAGAGCTTTCACTTCACAGGGAATTTGAGAATAGAAACAATAAGGCAAATAGATTACAGCATTATTGCTATTTTTTTGCTATTATTATTGTTGTTGTTGTTATTTATTCAGCTCCTTTCTAGGAACTGTCCATTGAAGACCCTCAACTGTCAGATAACCCTTGGAGACATAAAATGGGCATTGGCAGCTAATTAGTGTGAGGAAATAAACGAATAATCCAATAATAATTATGTGAGCAACTTCTTGCAGAAAGCTTCCATCTGCAGACATTTCTGCTGCTTTAATTTCTTTTATTATTATAAGGCTACATATGGTGAGTGGCTCCTGGCCGTGCTCCTCATCCCCACAGCTGCTGGTAAGAATTCAGAATGAATTACTCCACTTGGAAAATGGGATGAAAATATGGAGATAAGTGCTCCAGGGGCCCTGGCCACGGTGGTGTGTGAGGAGAGGAGGCTGTTCCTGTGGCTGTGTGTAATTTCCTCAGCTCTTATGTGTACATTTTCCATTGATCTTTAGAAATCCTCATGCACTCCCTTTCAGATTTGGGTTTAGCCTGCTTGCTTCTGTAGATCTCTCATTTCTGCTATGACCTATGGCTGAAGGTTTCAGGGATATCTGCTAAATCAGATTTTTGCAATTGTTTCTCTTGTGCCATTTTTTTTCCATCAAAGTTATTTTTTCCATTTGCTCTCAAATCTCAGCCATGTTCTTCAGCTATTTATTAATGTGTGTATTCAGGTTCAAATTTACTCTTTGCTTTGCAGAACTCTGTTTCTTTACAATAAATGTCCTTAGCCAGCCATTCCATCACATTTTGGATTTCTGTTGTATCCACCAAGTTTTGCCAGAGCAATACAGTGCTCCACCCTTTTTATCTCAGTTAATTGCTATACTTATCAGAGACTGTTACATTTTTAATATTTGCTTCTCTGAATATTTGTTGAGAGAAGGGAACTTTATTTTGTAGGGGACTTTTTTTTCCCCCTTGGACTGGGCTGAAATTCAAGTAGTACTTTGCTTATGTGCACTCGAAATTGGAGTATTTTAGAATATCCTTGAAAGCAGGAGAGCATCCCAGTGATTACACCACCTTCCCTGGCATAGGGAGCCTTATGGCAGCTTTGTTAATGAATCTCTGTGCTATTTCTGGCTCCTTTCTTAGGGGTCTGATAAATACGTGTGAAAGTCTCATCATCACAACACCCCAGCATTTCCAGCAGCACTTTTCCTCAGAGACTGCCTTCCACAAATATTTTAAGCCTCTTCCCTGATTTTGCCCTCAATGTGTGAAGATTCTGCATGGAATTGTGGTGGCTGCATTTTTCCTCCCTCAGGAGTTGCACTCACTGATGAGAGACTCAGGATTTAATTTTTTCCAGTTTTTGCTCCTTCCTTTGCTGAAGATCCATTTTTGACCTGTCTTACGTGGAAACCATTTTGGCTGAAGGTTACTTGGGGGCTCTGCTTCCATTTCTGTGTCAAAGGTATTTTGTAAAAATACTCTCTGATCTTGTTTCCAGGCTTTTGATGTTTTCACAGCTAAAACTACCTGGGAATCAATTTATAATTTCCTATATTACATTGCTGCATCATTTAAGGATTGGCTTTCAGAAGTTTGGAACTTCTTCCCAAGAATGGTATGTGATACCCTATTTACTGACTCAAGGAGAGAAGCAACAACCAAGAAACATTGAAATAAATTGCTCTCAGGCTGTAAGAGGAAATAAAAATCAGATTTACTTGCTTAGAAACAGTTTTCATTAAAAAAAACCCTCAAAATAATTCTGTGGATTCAGATATTAAGTGAAGCCTACAGAGGTTAATGTCCATTTTTGTATTAAATTACTGTTTTAAAGGATGACCATTCTGGCCCATCATTGGGGCATATCCATCCCTTTAGGGCTCACCTATTTAGATGAGGTGCAATCCAAAGGATTGTTAGGAATACACTCATCTCAGGAAATAACATCCACCAATTATTTTATAAAAAAGAAAGAATTCAGCTGATGTTTCTGAGAGGTCAATATGGAGAGTGAAGAAACTCTGCAAATAACATATTTCCCAAACCAAAAGTGTTAAACATGATTGTATTTCTTTAGAGATGTTTTTGACACAAATGGCTGCTGCTGTCCCTGTTTCAGAAGGATGAAAATGAAAGACTTGAGGCAGTGATTGCATGGTGGAAGGTTTCTCATTGTGTTCAGGCAGACAGTGGAGAGAATCTGATCAAACCCAGCTTTAACATTCCTGCAACAGAAACATTTCTTTTCTTCTCCCACAGTTCCCACATCAAGAAAACCCATTCATCTACTGAAAGATTAGAGCTCCAAAAATCCTTTTCTTTAACCCACAGTGGCACTCAGACTTTTGTTAGGTGTCACCAGCTCTGTCAGAGACATTCTATGCCAGTTTTGGAGTGTTTTTTAAAAATACAGTCTGTTCAGCTAGTTATTAATTATTAATAATTATTATCAGAAGGTTTAATTCCCTGTTGAATTAATCAATATTCACCTTGAGCATCAGCATTCTTTTGTTTTTTCCTCTTGTTTTTATGAGTGTTGTCCAGTAAGATTTATTAGGGGAACACATACAAAGATATGTGCACATTTTGGGGAAGTGCAGTTCACAATGCTATTTAGGACTCCCAGGCTGCAATGGGAGAAAGTGATGGGGAAAAAACCTGTCACACACTCCTGACAGGCTGTGTGAGGAAGAGATGGACAGAACAATAACTGCTGGGTTTGCTGGAGGAAGCATCAGTCATGAAAAATGAAAACTTTGGAGAGCACAAAAGGCAGGCATGATAAGCCCAGCTGAGGTAAGTAGGACAGAGGCAAAAAGCAGAGACAGACATGCCTGCTGCTTGGCTTCTTTTCTTCATTTAGAACTTTGCTCCATGGCAAAGCCTGCAAATAATACCATCTAATAGTGGAGCTGAGCAAAAGGAGGGCAGATCCCAGGCACATTTGACCACAAACCCACTGTAATCATGCAGGATTTATGAGGCCTGAGGTCAGAGCCTGCAACAAATCTCAGCCTTTGTTTAAATATTGAATCATTCCCCACACTTCCCCCTATTCTATGGATTCTTTCCTTCTAGTGTGCAAAGATGCAGCTAGATATCATGTGTGTAGACTTGGGAATGTGTGTTTTAATTCATTTTATTTCATGTCTGTTAAAAAAAAATAGATTGTCCCACTGGAAGCTACAGGACCAGATCCATGAATATAGTCATCCCATGGATGTGAAAGGAGCCATTGTACCATGGAATAATGTTACTACAAACATGGGATTTTTTTTTGCCTACATCTGTACCATACATTTGAGCTTATTTTTATTGATCTCTGTATTTCTACTTATATACTAGTCTATATATATATACATGTACCTTTGCATTACTTAAACACATTTTTCCTCCAGTATTATATGTCATTTATTTCCAAACTCTGTGGCTGCAAGTAATAAGAAAAGAGATTCTGAAGCAATTTATCAGCCTTACTTCTGCAGGACAGGGGTTTCTTGAGCCCAGACTTTTGTTTTTCTAAAATTAGAAGCTAATTCTGCCATCCAAGGACTTCAACAACTACTTCTGTCTGGGGTGGATTTAAATGTATTCACTGAATGTTCTTCTGTGCACTGAATGACTTATGGACAATTTTAGCCTTTTTTTCCTTAAAAAAGCATCTACTTCTAGTTCAGGAGAAGGCTGTGGTGGAACAACACAGGAGCAGTGTGGGTGATAAGACATCTGGTCGTGGGCAGTGTGATAACACAGCTGGATCAGGACAGTGTCACATTCTCAGCCCTGATATCGAGGAATCAGGAAAACAGTACAAACTCTAAATTGTGAAGTCTATTATAAACAGAAGGGTAATACAGGTCTTTTGCCCTCAATGAAATACTTTCAGATACTCCACAGAGAGCTGTTTTAGGGCAATCCAGCAGGATGTGACCAGAAATGACCTGGCCAATGGACAAAGCTGTGTGCAGAGGTGGCTTCTGCATGATTTTGGTTGTAGAATGTACCTTTATATTAGATTTCCAACTTTTCTGACTTGCCTTGAGCAGCTGGTAGCATCCAAAGGCTGATGTGTTCAGATGCACCCACTAATCCTCTCTGGGAGATAGAGGCACTACCTCACAGCTTGGCAACACTCCTGAAGCTGCAGTGAGAGATAAAAGCTCTGATTTATCCTTTAGCAGTGCTTTAATCAAGGATCTGGGGAAAATTTCATCACTGAGACAGTGGTCAAGCACTGGAAGAGGGATGCCTGGGGCAGTGGTGGAGTCACCATCCCTGTAAGGGTTCAAGAAATGAGTGCAGGTGGCACTTTGAGATACAGTTCAGGTTTGGCTGAAGGTTGGATTGAATGATCCCAGATGTCTTTTCCAGCATTAATGATTCTGTGATTTTATGATTAATTTTTTAGTAGGTGTTGGGTGTGAACTGAGTCATTCCCTAGAATGGAAGAAGCTGCATCTTCTCTGTCTCCTACAATATGAACAGGCAAGGGAGGCAATGTCACCGTGGTGATAACATCAGAAATACCAAATTTGGGTGTGGGTTCTGCAAAACAGGAGCTAATGGACAAATAATAATGAGGAGAAGGATGTTTATTTGGGTGGCAGCTTAGGTGGAGAAATGCAGTGCTCGAGGCTGAAGAACCAGCCTGGGTTGAGAGGAGCTGGGAACCAGCAGCATTTGTGTCTCTCACAGTAAGGGAGGAAAACTCCAGGACAGGAGGGACAGATTACAAGAGAAACTCCAGGGCCAGGAAGGAGGGATTTCAACCCCAAAGCCCACTGGCCTTGGCAGCTTCCTTTCCATAAGCAGCAATTCATCAGAGAGGTTGCAGAATTTAATAAAAAAAAAAAAAAAGACTCTGTGGTTAATGTGAGACTAGGATGGATCTGCTGAAAATTTTGCTTCTCAAATATGTTGGCAATCAATGAGAAAACAGGAATTCATGCAGACAATGAGGTAAAATAAGACAAAGTATACAGCAATAACTGAATGAAGGACTGGGTGAGCAGAGGGAGAAAAGGGAGACAGACACAGTGTAAAATGAGGATGGCCAGTGCTGTTTGCTGGTGCCCAGGAGCAGCAGTTCAAGGAATACATAACAGGGCTCTCAGTAAAAAACTGTGTCACAGACTACAAGCTGCTGACAAACTGAAAGACAAATAATGAAGATACAGCTGGAAGACAAATGGATGATGGTGCTGCCAGAGCACTTAATACATCCACCAAACACAGCAGTACCACAGCAACAGCCACTTGTCACATAAACAGCTCAGCAAGAAAAGGGATTTTTTAAAAAATAATTTCTATCTACAGTGCATCATCACAACAGGCTTGTAAGAAAAGATCAGTCAGATAAAAAATTGGTGGAGGTGCTCATAAAGTCTAATTTTAGTCCTGCAACATCAGGTATCCTCTTGTGTTCAAGAGAGGTATTCCCACACCAGACAGAACTGAATAAACCCTGCTGAGCAGGCTGCCCTAGCCCTCCTCCCTCAGCCCACAGTAACCATCCCCAAACTGCTGCCACCAACCAAACCCTGCCCAGGGCCTGGCACTGTGCTCTGGAACAGGGGCAAAGTCACACCAAGAGTGTCACCTGGCTGCTGTGGACAAGAGGCTGAGGCAGTGTTTGAAGGACACCCAGGAAGATTCACTGTGGTTCCTATGAGGTGATTATCCTGTCCACAGTCCTTTCTTTTCATGTGGGCTGTGGTTGTTGCTGTCTCTGGGCTCTGACAGGATGCAGTCAATGAGCCCTGTCACACACAGCCAGAGGTCAGGCTGGACATTCCACACTCCTCAAGCTTCAGTGTTAATGAGGGATGAACCAGGACAGGACCCTGGCTTTGCCTCCACGCACAAGAGATGAGCATGGAATGGAAGGTGCATCACTTCAGCATCCCATTTATCAAGTGTGGTTCACTTTCTGGGGGGAAATCATAGAATCTCAGAATGGTTTGGGGTGGAAGAGACCTTGAAGATCACCCAATTACAGCCTTCCACTAGCCCAAGTTGCTCCAAACCCCATCCAACCTGGCCTTGGACACTTCCAGGGATCCAGGGGCAGCCACAGCTTCTCTGGGCACCCTGTGCCAGGGTCTCCCCACCCTCAAAGGGAACAATTCCTTCCCAACAGCCCATCTAACCCTGCCCTCTGGTAGTGGAAGGTCATTGCCCCTGCTCCTGTCCCTCCATCCCCTGTAAATTGTCTTTCTCCATGGTATGATCTTTCTCCATGGTATAATCCTGTAGTGAATTGCAAAGTGAGAAAAGACTCAGCCACTGCTTTTCTCCACTTCTGAGGCAGAACTGCTGCTAATTAACTGCAGCAGTTAATTTGGGCCTGTAGAATGTGGAAGGAGAGCTTCCAACAAGGCTATTTGGCTCATGAATCTGACAGGGAGAGGTCTCCAACTGGGAAATGGTGACTTGGGAACAGCTTTACCTCTTCAGCTGAAGAACAGACTTGAACCATCTATGGAATAAAAAGAGAATGGCCTAAAGAGACATGTCAGGATGTTTAATTGACCTCACTCCTTTACAGTGGCCCTTAGGGAGTGCTGAAGGAACGTGGCACCATTACTGATACCAGGGTGACACTGCAAATACATGAATAAAAAAGTATGTGTCAAGGAAAATGTTGTTCATTGTGGCAGGTTCTTTGCTTTAGAGAGAAGATTTTTTAAAAAAAGAAAAATAAAAAAAAGAGGATTAAAATAGCAAGTGCTGGGTGAGCCATGGTCTCTACCTAATAGAATCAGGCAAGGATAAGAAATCCATGGATCCAGAATGGCTTGAACAGCTCCCTAGGTGAGTACCACAGTTAATTCTTCCAGCCAAGCTTCACACAGTCACTTTTCCCTGGACATAAAAGCCAAGATTTTGGCTATTCTAACTAATTTTGATTCCATGAGGATGACTTTAGGGTCATCACTGCACAGAGGCAGGTGAACATATCTGGCATTTTTGTCTGTGGTGAAAAAGGTCGGTAAAGGCCTTGGAGCTCTGTGCAAAGTGACCCAAAGGGGAATGACAGTGACACTGTTTTTTGCATCTTGCCAGCAGGCAGAGCCCTGGCTTTGAAATGCCCAGGCTGGGCTGGACTCACCTGAGAAATGATAGATGTGTGGGTGTTTGTGTGTGTGAGTGTGCACATCCAGCTAAAACTGGAACTGAAGAGCTCTGTTTGATTCATACCCACTCATCCCTTCCAGGCCATCTGTGACTTCCAGGGCTCAGATCCTGCCTTGAGGGAGTGCAGAGCTGACGGGCTGAGGTCAATCACAAACTCCCCAAAGCCAGAGCAGGGAAAAACGCCAGGAGCAGGACAGGCTGCAGGTGCAGAGCCCACACCTGTCTCACCAGGCCATCAGAGGAGGAATGCCTTGGTAACAGTTGTCAGGGAGACACCGTGGTCCAGCAATAATTACAGAGCTTTGTCCCCAGAGACAGCAGAGAGCTGTGACAGGTAATCCTGCCCTTGGCAGGTACACAAGCTGTGCTCTCTAATCCCCTGCCTGAGCCTCTCCACCAGGGAGAGCAGCTCCATAAAGCCTCCCCTCATCTCCCACTCCATTAATTGCATGGATGACAGCCTGTGGTTGCCTCTACTTGGCATCACTCCCTTTACATTCAATTAAAGTAGAATAAAAGGTGCAGACGTGGAAACAGCCACTGATAAGACAGAGGCTCTGCTCTGCCCTGTGACTCCTTTTTGGGAACTTTCAGATCAGCTTGCAAGTGAGCACATTTACAAAAGATCATTACTTTCTCTTTTCTCCTAGTCACACTATGAAATTCAAATCAGATTTTCTGTGTTCAATTTGTGGTTTAGGGGAAATATATTCTGTGCCCGAGTATACTCTTCTTTACTTTTGTACTTCTAGAAGGCACGTTAATATAAGTGCAATAAATTATGTAGTCTCTGGGAGTTTGGGCTGAATAATGAATTCAGGATTTTCAAATAACAGTAGTATGAGGAATATCTCATCAAATGGTCATTTTAAACCTGCCTTAAGCACGGAAGTGCTACGACCCATTTAGTAATGGAGGAATAAAAGTTATTTAATCCTAATCCCTTCACTGTGGCTCCAGTACCTTAGAAGCCTATTTATTACAGAGGTCATCTTTTAAGCAATATTGACAAAAAAAATAATAAAAAGATGCAGAGCACTATTTCACCCCCCAAATATGCTGCTGTCTCCTGGGAACAGCTGACATCAGCTGTCTTCAAGACCCTTTAAATGTAGGCAGGAGTAACCAGCAGCACACAAACTCAAAATTAAAACCTCAGGCAGGTGCTATTTTTTCTAAGTTGACATAGATCAGCCCCAGGTAGATCTAGAACATATTTCTATGGCTTCTCAACAAATTAACTACTTTTTGACATAACCCAAGACTAAATTTGACTTTAGGGACTCACATTTCCCACTGACACCATTACTGTCCTGGGGGCCAAATGGCTTTTTTGCTTACCCCAGCTCCAGGAACACACAGAAATAATTTTACCTCCTGAACTCTGAACCTTCCTTTTCTCTGAGTCTGACTTGGATGCATTAGGGTCTTTCTGCCCAGGCAGCTCTTTGTGCTTGTCCAACATCAGCTCTCTTCCAAGTCTTTTGACATGGAGCACTCACGTTCCTTTGTGAAGCTGCTGCTTTTTTATCCCGAGCAACATGTACACCCTTAAATTCAAACAGTTGCCTTGGGAGACAGCTCCTGCTCTTCAATCAGCTTTTCTGTCTCAGGTCCAGGTTACACTGAATCCCTTCCTCAGCCCTCAAACTATCAGCACACCTGAAGAAAATAAGCACTTGAACCTTGAGTTTTCTTGACCTTCACTGAAATCTTAGCACTGAGGACTTAGAACTGAATCTACTCAAGGAAAAATACTCTTCCATCTAGCAAGCCCTAAAATATACAACAGGAAATTCTTCTCTTAAATCTTAATTTTTTCTAGTCCTGACCTAAATCTCAGCCTGTATTTCAACCCATAAAATTACTGTTTTTAAAATTCTCCCTGCTAAAAAAACACTTTAAAATAGGTTAATATTTGAATTCACTCCCAAAGTGCTTTTCCATAGCTTTTTGTTTTGTACTGAGTGAGCAGGGGAGAGCAGGTGTGTTTTAGCTTTGATAGCTGCAATCAGCTCTCATCTGGAAAGGTAGATTTTGTAATAACCTCATTAGGTAGAAGCATCACTGGCTGCATTTACTGGTATAATTCTCTTTCTCTCTCTCTACTTTCTTTTTTTCTTTTTGGCAAGTTTCAGTTTTCGCTTGAGAACACAATAAATTTCAGATAAACACAGTGCATAGCATTTATGACTTGCCATAAACAACACTTAAGGATGTTAGAGCTATATTCTGTTTCCTGTTCAGAATCTGTTTTGTCTCTGGTGCCACAACAATCTGTCTCACTCCTGTGCACAGCAGCACTAATTGCCCTTAATTGAGAAGAGTGGAAGCTAATATGCTCCAGTGGGTTTCTGTTGGATTTGGATGATGAGGGAATCCAGACACTGGAATTATACCAGTCTATTGCTGCTTGGACAGTCACAAACCCTGCAGCATGAGAGACCCTCTCCCTTTATAGGCTGTATTTCGAACCTCACATAATTGTCGACAGTTGTCTAAAGGTTTTAATATTCCCTTCCATCTTCCTGACTGCTGAAATGCAATCTCAGTGAATATAATGAGGAGGAAGCAAATTGATTTCGTTATATGGAACTAGTTTTCCTCCACGTTTCTGCTTGCTATTAAGAAATAGAGGGATGATAAAAATATTTCTGCCAAGGAAAGTTGATCTGAGCAGAGTTTTACACTCTCCATATTTCCCAGATGGGCATATAAAGGAAGGAAAAGATGGAGTCATAGATCCGGTGGTTTCCACTAACACACATTAAAGTCTGATACAAACACGAGCAATTTCAGCCAAGGATGATTTGTGTGGATGCACTCAGGTTATGGTGGCTCTCAGGAGGAATTTTTTCCTGGAAAGGGTGGTCAGGCATTGGAAGGTGCTGCCCAAGGAGGTGGTGGAGTCCCCATCCCTGGAGGTGTCCAAGCAAGGACTGGATGTGGCACTCAGTGACAAGGTGGGAATTCTGATCCTGGGCATCCTTCCCCAACCTTAATGGTTCTGGGATTCTTCAGCAGGGGCAAACTCCAGTTGTCTTCAGTAGTCTTTGAAAAACAGGTTTCAATACCAGGACCATTACTGTTTGTAACAGATTCATCCTTTCCCCTTCTCTCTTCTATGTGTTGGCTACTCAATGTGCACTTTACTCATGGTAATTTGCCAGAGAAATTGTATTTTTTATTGCTGAGTCCACCACAGGAGCATTAGCTGCTCTGAAACACTCTGATATTGCCAATCAGATATTGCTGTGCTTGTTTTCAATTTTGCATCCCTTCTCAGCACTGTGACAATTAGGACAAAAATTCTGCAGTATACCCTTCTCAGCACCTTGATAATGACAGGGATGGGAATCTTCTCAGCAGAATATGAGTGTGTGACATGCAATGTCTGCTGGAGGTGTTGTCTGTGATACCTTAAGGAGCACCAAAAAGTTAGAAAAGCCAAAGTAAAATATGTGTTTATATTAAATATGAGAATATACCAATGAATCATAATATATGAATATAAGAAAAAACAGAAATTAAAGCCAACAGTAGTCCAGAACTACCCAACTTTTCCTAGGTAAGTTCTCCAATGAGAGACTGTTTGCTGGTGCCTGCTACAAGCAGTAACTGGAGAAGTTTTCCAGCTCCAAAGGAGATTCATAAATTAATTCTCAGAACAGAAGGTTATCATCTCACCAGAGGGATAAGCATTTGGACTGGCCTAAGTTACAGTATCAATTCCTCTGGCATTAAATAACCTTTCTCTCCCTGACAGACATGAATGGCCTTTCAGGCAGTGGCTTGAAGTTTTCCTTGCCATTTTCTCTCCAAAAGTCTTATATTGTTCCCAGTTATTACAACTCAGTTGAAATCCTACTCCAGATAGGGTAAAGACAAATAAATCATCAAGTCAAAGCCCATCAGAGACTCAGGGGGTAGAAAACCAGTGATAAAAGTACAAGGCTTTGCTTAATTGCTCATTTGTATTCCACCCCAGTGAGGGAGGGGAAATTTGCTATAGAAAGGTTCCTACATCTGTGTTAGGAAAAAAAAACCCCACAAATTGGGGAGAAAAGTCTTTGGGAATTTGGAAAGGGCAAACAATTAATTTATCTCCTAGGCATGTCTCTGGGTGCAAAAGAAATCAAACCACTGGGCCCTTTTGGCAGATGGAAATGGCATGTAATAAGCAGGATATAGCAACAAGGATGGAGTGACTAGGTTGCATTAAAAAGTAATCCAAAAAAAGACATCTAAAACATCATACAGACATTTAATATTTCCTAGGGCATGATCACTGAGTATGGAAACATGACCTGAAAACTCTTTCATTCCTCAATCTACACTGCAATGTGACACATCCTTTATTTAACTGTATAGGGGCCAAAGTTACCAATACACTGGAGCAGTAAAAAAGAAAATAAAGCCTTTCTCCAAAAAAAGGCAAAGGTGAAAAGCAGAGACCAAAAAAAGGGGTGAAAAAAAAGCTTTGGTTTTCCATCTTCCTTTGCTGCTCCCTCTTTCCCTGTCAGATCCACCTGTGTGTTGTGACACTACACTGTGACATTGTTCCTCTGACATCCCTCCAAGCTCCTCCAGGAGCAGACTGGAGAGCAATAAAAGAGGCATTCACTGCTGCCCGTGGGATTCTTGTTAAGCAGGTACCAAAGCATCTCCTTTATCCCAAGGTCAGCAGGTCTGAGTCTTGTCACTTCTGAGAGAGGTTGTCACACCCTGGCTGCGAGCTGCTGAGGGAGAAAGGACACTCAGAAATTCAGCTGGTGTCTGACACTTCCTCTGAGCCTCTTCAACTCCCTCAGAGACTCAGCCCTGGGGAAAGCTGCTCCAAGCTGGGCAGTTCTCTCCTCTCTGCTGCCCCTCAAGGTGTTTGGATCCACGGAATCCAGAGTCTGAAACCACTTTTGGAAGCTTGCTAGGCATCCATCCCTGAGATAATTGCATTTAGGTCTTCTTATCACAGATTGTTTCCTTTGGCTTTTGTGCAGACAAGAACCGATTTTTTGTACTTTCTCATCCTGATACTTTTTTAAAACCTAAAATATACAGAAAACTACTTCCTTTTAGTGACAGCACTTCCCCAATGCAGGGGGTACTTGAGGAAAGGCTGGGAGAACTGGGATTGTTCAGCCTGGAGAAGAAAAGGATTCAACTGAATCTGCCTGAAGGAGCTACAGGAAAGGTGGAGAAAGACAATTTACATGGGATGGAGAGACAGGACAAGGGGGAATGCCCTCCAACTGACAGAGAATAGAGTTAGATGGGATATATAGAATAAATTCCTGAGTGTGGTGAGGCCCTGGCACAGGGTGCCCAGAGAAGCTGTGGCTGCCCCTGGATCCCTGGCAGTGCCCAAGGTCAGGTTGGACAGGGCTTGGAGCAGCCTGGGATAGTGGAATGTGTCCCTGCCCAGGGCAGGGGGTGGCACTGGATTGGGATTTAAGGTTCTTCCCACCCCAGACCACTCTGGGACTCTGGGATTCCATGGCTCAGCTCCTCAGCACCAGATGGGCACTGGAGGAGCTCAGCACGCCTCAGTGGGCTGCAGCTCCCCTTTGCTGAGCTCAGGAGGATTTCCCCTTTTCCCTTTGAACACCCTGGCAATCACAGAGCCTTTCAGGCCACACCACCCCCTCGGGGTGAGCACCCAGAGATTCCCAGCCTGGCAGGGCTGGGCTGGCTCCCCGTGTGCTGCAGCTCCTCCAGGGCTGCCCAGGGCAGCTCTGGCACATCTCCTGGCACTGGCTCAGCTGGGAGAAGCAGGAGTGGCCCTGCACAGACACACCAGCAGCTGCTTTGCTGTGAGCCCCAGGGACAGGCAGTGGCAGCACTGCAGGCTGGGATCCTGCAGTTTCCAGCTGGGGAATGGCTCTGCCAAGCTCGTGTCCTCTGGGGCTCGGGTCTCAGCACATTCTCAGCGAGGCAGCAGGAGCTGCATTTGCAAATGCATTTTAGTGCTGCAGCACTCTGGGGCTCCTGACACAGAGTGGGATCCAATCTCCTGGCAGGAAAATCCCTGTGTGCCTCCCCACGAGTCCCACAGGACAGCCTGGGAGCTGCTCCTGCAGAACAGGGAGTTCTGCAAAATCTACTGGGCAGGCTGAGAGCACTCCTTCCTGCAGAGATCCTGCAGAATGCTCTCTGCACCAGGGCAGCTCTCTAGGAGAGAACTGCACACAAATAACGGGGCTTTTGCACCAAACAAGCTCCCTGTGCCACAAGTGACAAGGACTTGGTGTCCCCACATGCCCCGGCCCAGCAGCGCCTTCTCCTCAGTGCCACCCTGCACACACTGCCTGCCCCAGCCACCAAAAGGCTTTGGCTGCAGGATGGCCCAGATCCATGACTGCAGCCCAATGGAAACAGCAAGCACTTCAGATTCATCAGTTCAATCATTTTATTTCAATAAAGGCATCTTCTCTAACCTGTTCTAACTCAGCAAAAGCCACAGCTCAACGGCCTAAGGAACATAATCCAGAGGAACATATTCCAGACCAAGTGCTGAATAACATCTGTCAGAAACAAAAAGAGCTTCCTATAGCTTTTTTTTACAAACTATGCCTAATTAAATTATTCAGAGTTGTTTAGCTTAAACACTTGGCTTTCTTATGGCAATTGGCTTTCTTTCTTGCCTATTCTGAGCCCCAATTTGTACTTACATCTACACCCCTACTTTAACCTACAGAATTTCTCTTGATCAATTCTTCTACGTCTGCTCCCCAAATTCTTCAGGCTGCTCAGCCATGAGCCTCCTGGTCCTCCAGCAGATGGACAGACCCACTGAGCTTGGTGGCATCTGCAAAACGACTGAGGGTGCCCTCAATTGTCTTGTCCAGGTCCTTCATGAAGATGTCCATGCCATAGTCAGGGTTACTCGGACCAGAATCCTGACTTGCTTTGTCTGAGAAATGAATTTGTAAAGGATTGTCAAAGCCTGACTGAAAACTCAGTCTTGTACATCTGTATGCAAGCTCTGAGATAAGGTGTGCTGACTTAGAAAGGCCATGGCATAGAGAAGACATTGATGAGAGACAGATTGAACTAGAAACAAGTTTCAAACTATGGCCTTGCAAAAAGACCAGGTATTTAGGAGAATTAGAACTCTGAAAGATGCATTGTGGCAAGACCACGTGGGGATAAAATAATAGCTGATTGGTATTAGAACTATTAGCAGCATTGTATGATGAAAGCTAATAGGCTGAAAAACATTATAAGGTACTCTTACCAGGAAATAAGTCAGCTTCTGCTGGAGTGGCATAGAATCTTCCATCTCTTCTGTTTCAGCCTTCAATGAGACTGAAAATCAAATAAAACCTTTCAAAAGGCCTCTCAGTCGCCCCACCTCTGCAGAGCTGGGATTTTCCAACAGCCTGGGGTCTTGCTGTGCGCCTGTGGGTGCTCTGTGGCTGGCAGGGTGGAGCCGTGGCGGGGTGGCCTCTACGAGCGGAGCCCTGGCAGGAGGCAGCTGAGGCTGCGGAAGGCGCGGCGCAGCGCCCGGAGCGCCCGCCTGCAGCGGGACGGCCGCGGCGCGGGCACGGCCGCGGGCGAGTGCAGGCCTCGCAGGCGCTCGAACGTGCTCCTGTCCCACCTCAGCAGCTCCTCCTCCCATTCTATGGACCCCACGGACGCCTCCAGCACCCGGAGACCGCGCCCTGCATCTTCCGTGTGGGGCTGGCTTTGTTTTTCTGACTCCGTGCATATGCCCATGTAAAATGGCATGGGTTTCGTGTGATATGGGCAGGTCAGGGCTTCCTGTGGCTGCTCCACACTACTGTCTGTGCGTGTGCAGAGCACAGAGCCCCAGATCTCTGACTCGCACTGCTGGGACCATGAGGCATTCTCTTCCTTGTTACTGCAGCTCAGGCCTTGCTCTTCTTCCTGTGAGAGGGCCCATGAGTTGCTGCTCTCTTCCTCACTACTCTGGCTGAGGTCTTGGTCTTCTGTCCAAGCCTCATGTGGGAGCGACACGAGGTTTCTCTCTTTCCTAGTCGTCCTGTTTGGCTCTGTGTCTTCTGGCCATGCCTCACATGGGAGGGACCCTGAGGTGCTGTCCTCCTCAGAGCTCCTGCTCAGGTCTGTGTCTTCTGCCGACTCTGTGGACGAGCCAGAGCTGAGCTCCTCGCAGCAGGATCCCTCCTTGTCCTGTAGCTCTGCCAGGAGTGCCACCCCTCCTGGCCCTGCCCGCTGCCTGGGATCTTCCAGCTGGCTGGGCAAGCAGCAGGGGCTGTGCAGGGCAGAAGCTGCTGTCTTTGCCACCTCTTGTGCCTGGGCAGTGGCACTCACGTGCTGCTCCTCATCCTCTGGAGTTCCAGCCAGGAGAGCAGCTGCTGGATGGGTGTCTGTGGGAGCCACCAGGACAAGAGATGTGCTGGGCAGGTCAGAGTCTGTCTCTTCTTTCTCCAGCGAGCAGGGCTCCACCATGAGCCCTGTGCAGCGGGGGTTCACCCAGATGGGGTGGATGCTGATGTCGTTCTTCTTCTTCTGCCGCCTCTCTTGGGGCTTGCTGTCCTCCCCATGGGACACTGACTGATCTGTGTTTTGGAGAAACACCTTTCGGAGTTGTCCTGGGCCTCTGTCCTGGGCGGATGTGCGGGGCAGGCCAGCGTCTGTCTCTTCTGCCTCCAGCGAGCAGGGCTCCACCATGAGCCCTGTGCAGCGAGGGTTCACCCAGATGGGGTGGATGCTGATGTCGTTATTCTTCTTCTGCCGCCTCTCTTGGGGCTTGCTGTCCTCCCCATGGGACACTGATCCATCTGTGTCTTGGAGAAACTGCTTTAGGAGTTGTCCTGGGTCTCTGCAATTCTCCAGTTTCTTTGGGTCGTTAGACCTGGACTGTGAGAGGCTCTTTGGGTCGTTAGACCTGGACTGTGAGAGGCTCTCTTTCCCATCACTCCTGGCTTGGCAAGCACTGGAGCAGCGCTGTGCGCTCCCTGCTGACCCTGCCCACAGCCGCAGCTGCTCCTGCTGGCAGGGCGAGGGGCTGGGCACACGGCAGCGCTCTAAGGGGAACGGGCCTGCCATCTTCGTGCTCCTGTGCCGGGCTCTGCAGGGCTCAGCCGGGCCCTGCTCCGCGCACCGGTGGCGCTTCCAGTGCTCTTCCCACGCCTCCCGCGTCAGGGGCCGGGGGGGCCTCTCCTCCTCGGCCCTCCGCACGTCCTGCCTGGCGTATTCCTCGGCCAGTCTCTGCAGCAGCCGGTATCGCTCCTCAATCTCTGCTGAACACGGGGCAGACCCCACCTCTGCCCCAGCCTCCAGCTGGGGGTCGCGGTGCTCTCTCGGCCTGCTCTGGGGCTGCCCGTGGCTCACAGCTGTGCACCTGCAGGAGGAGGACAAGGCTGAGGCCGAGGCAGCGTGTGGGCTCCCCATGGCTGCCCTGGCACAGCAGCTGTCTCCGTGCTGGCCCGGTCCTGGCTGCCCCATGGCTCACCTTCTTCCTCCTGGCACAGCGCAGCCACCTCCGCTTGGGCTGGCTGTCACCGCTCTCCATGTCTGTGGACATGTCTGCCTCGCAGTGGTGCTGCGGTATCCCGAGAGCTGCTGTCTCCTCGCAGAGCTGCTCTCCTGGGACTGGGCACCCCTGGGCTCTTCGTGCCCTTTCATGCCCTGCTGCTCAGGGCGCGGCCCCTGCGTCACAATGGGCTCTGGCACACACAGCTCCATGTCACAAAGGACCTGCAACGCCCTGCTGTCCCCATGGGCCACTCCTAGCACCCCTAGGGCAGCAGGGGGAGGCTCAGAACCGGCTGGAACTGGCTGGAACTAGCTGGAACTGGCTGGAACTGCGTGGGACCGGCTGGAACTGGCTGAAACGAGCTGCAACCAGGTGGAACTGGCTGGAACCAGCTGGAACCGGCTGCAAACTGCGTGGAACAGTCTGGAAAAAACAGGTGGAACAGTCTGGAAGCAGCTGGAACCATCTGGAACCGTCTGGAACCAGCTGGAACCGGCTGGAACCAGGTGGAACTGTTTGGAAGCAGCTGGAACCGTCTGGAACCAGCTGGAACCAGGTGGAACTGTCTGGAAGCAGCTGGAACTGTCTGGAACCAGCTGGAACCAGCTGGAACCGTCTGGAACCGGCTGGAACTGGCTGGAACCAGCTGGAACCGGCTGCAAACTGCGTGGAACAGTCTGGAAAAAACAGATGGAACAGTCTGGAAGCAGCTGGAACCATCTGGAACCGTCTGGAACCAGCTGGAACCGGCTGGAACCAGGTGGAACTGTTTGGAAGCAGCTGGAACCGTCTGGAACCAGCTGGAACCAGGTGGAACTGTCTGGAAGCAGCTGGAACCGTCTGGAAGCAGCTGGAACCGTTGGAACCAGGTGGAACTGTCTGGAAGCAGCTGGAACCGTCTGGAAGCAGCTGGAACCGGCTGGAACCAGGTGGAACTGTCTGGAACCGACTGGAACCAGCTGGAACTGGCTGGAACCGGCTGGGTCAGGAGTGTGTGAAGAGTGCAGTGACAGAGCTGTCCCACAGCTTCTCGCAGTGACAGATCAATGACTGCAAATGAAAGCAGGGCAGGTGCCACAGCTTTGAAAAAGCGTGTTTTCACATCATGCTCAGCTGCAAAGGTGTAGAAGGCATCGCTGCTGGCTGAAATTTATTTATAAATAATTACAAGTCACAAGAATTGTGGAAAATTAAAAAAAAATCAAAGGGCATAATTTTTGGTGTCTATTTCCTGTGATAATTGCACACTCAGCAGAGAATTCCCTTCTAAAATTAGGCTAGAGGGCCCACTGAAAAATGCAGAGGTTCTTGCACATCAGACGTGTAGCACCAAGTTTAGGATCAAGAACTATGGTGTGAAAATACCAGGCTTATTAGGAAAAATGTTTTCCTTCCACCATAATTAAGAATTTCATCATTTGCCCCTTTATAATGCAAGGTAAATCACAGGAGAACTCACACAATTCAGGAGGCAAAGGAAAATCACCAGAGATGAGTTGTTGGAGTACAATTTCAAAATGGCTGAAATGTTCACATAGCTCCAATTTAAGCTGGGAAATTATGAGAGGAAATTATGGTGAATACTCGAGTTTTGGAGGGTTTAGATGGGCTGTTGGAAGGAATTGTTCCCTGTGAATTGTTCCCTGGCAATGCCAGAGGATGGACTTTTATATCCCTTGCAACCCAAAACATTCTGTGATTTAAAAAAAAAAAAAACAAACCAAGATATGACAGTTTTAAATGATGTTTCATATGGCTTTTTGAGGGATTGGGATTTTTTTTTCCTGTGAAAGCAATTTGGTATTACTGGCATTTAAAATCACACTTTTAATTCTGTCCAAATGAAAAGTTTTGAGCATTTGGGTTTTTTCCCCTGGAAAGAAATGTATTTTCAAAATTTGTTGAAATATGAAGAAAAACTAGTTTCAAAATTCATATTGCTGCATAAGAGAATGCATAAAATAGGAGTTTCTATGCTGTTTAATGCTAATAAGTACCTGTCATTTTGTATTTCTGAATTAAGAAATAGCCTCTCAAAATAGTGAGGGAAAGATTACATAAAAGATATGTGTATCCCTGCTTTTCCAGAGGTCATAATGCAGGGAAATAGTTTTTATAAAAGCAGTTTATGCTGTTGATTTCTGTTTTGAAAACAAGTGAGAGATCACACATGAGAGTTTCCAGTGGTCTAAGGCTCAGTCTTGTATTTGCATTGCCTCTGTTTCTAAGACTAATTGAGATGATGTTCCTGCCTTCTATTGTAAAGCAACATGAAAAAAATGTGGCAAGTTATTAATATTGCTGTCTCAGATGAGGATTCTCCCTGTAGAAGTCAGGCAAGATAAATAGGGCAGTGCTTAATAAACAGAGACAGCAGGATAAAACTTGTTCCTCCACTCTCTGGTGAGCAGGGGATGTGTCACCCTAGACAACGTGAAGGTGTCCATTGGGACAGGAAGACAAAAAATTATCTTCTCTTTCCCCTGCTTTTTTTTTTCCCTTGGTATACAATTCCAGCTAAAATTTGTCTTTCCTATATCCAAATGTCTATAGGGAGAAAACTCCAAATGCCAGAGCTCCAGGAGAGTTTGGACAGGGATGCACAGGGTGGGATTGTTGGGGTGTCTGTGCAGGGACAGGGTTGGACTCCACAATCCCTGTGGGTCCCTTCCAATTCAAGCTATTCCATGATTGTATGGAGGTTTTTTTTCTGCCACAGCAGTGAACTGAATGAAATCAAAATGAAATCAAAACTTGGATGCTTTGTCAGCACAAAGTTTGTTTCAGGTAGAAAAGGCAAAAAGAAAGTAACAGCATAGCAATGAAACAGAATGTGCTGCGTTAAATATAAATTTTTTGCCTTTAAAGCTCCAGTAATGCAGAAAAGTCACCAGAGCTGTTGGAGGGAATTACAGGTGGAAGGGGATAATTTCTGTGTTTCCTGACCACATGAAGGCCTGAAGCTCATGACTTTTAAAGGCATTTTCTAAGCTTAAAGATTCCATGAGTCTGTGAGTTAGGCATTCTACAAATTGCCAGAATGGATAACATCACAAAGGCATATGCACTACTTTTAAACAATTATTTGTTCCTTGAAAAATTCTATTGTTCCCATCTCTATAACGGGGTGGATCTCTAGAGGCAGTTCCATGTTCTTCTGTGCTATGAGAACAAATATATAGGGGAAAAAGAAGACTAAAACTGTCAGAAACAAAGCATCCCTTTAGGAATAAGCCTGGCTGGAGAATGTGGACACACAGATATCCACCAACTGCAGTGCAAAGCTGGAAGTTTTTAGTAGTAAACAGGGAAAAAGAAATCCTTTTCTAAAAAGAAATTTGGTCCTTGGGATCTCCTGTCCTCTTCCAAAAAGAAGGCAAAAAAGCTATAAGGGATGCACTGATTTTCTTCCCAACCTATTCCTTCCCATGAATGACTGCTGGATTCAGTGGCTAAGTCCATCAAAGGAGATGTCTGGAGTGAAATCACTGGGATTGGCTTTGATCTCACATTGCTGCTGAAATAACAGGTGCAAAGCTGGTGTGAAACTAAAGAGAAGCTGATGCCCCTCACCTGGGTTGGTTTTACTTTTTTGGCCAGGTTCTCCTTAAAATTCCAGAGGTACAACTCCTTATTTAGAGAACGGTTATTTTTTTCTCTATTTATTAATTCTGAGCTTTACCTTGGCCATTTACCACTCCAAATTCCAGGCTCCATATCTGAGTCACTGTGATCTTCCCTGAAAAATGATCCCTTGGGTGCTCCACTTCAAATCCAGCTTGAAGTGAAAAACCTCCAGGGGTTTTGTTAGAAGGAAAATGACAAAAGCAATGAAAACACAAAGCCAGAATTGTTTTACTAAGCTATTTTATTTATGTTCCTCTAGATACATAAAATCACAATATAGTAATTCTTGTGTGAAACCATAACTTGATTTTTAAAACCACAGGTAACCCTCTGTCTCAAACCTCACAAGATAAAATTGTGATTCTATTAACTTGATGTTACCAGTGAATGATTTATCAGAGGGTTAACCTGAATTGAGCTGCCTTTCTCTGGCTGAAATAAACATTTTCAAGTCACAGTATAGAAGGATGTTAGTCAGAGACCCTGGCACTGCAGAGATCCCAGCACTAAAATAATCACAGATCCCCAAACCTGCAGTAGAGAGTCCACACAGCCCTAAAACAAGCCCTGTATTTTTAAGAATGCCAGGTGTGGGATGAGACAGGGACCGAACAGAGCTGCCCTGGCACACAAAATCAAATACCAAAAACTAAAGTTCACCTACAAACACAACTACATGGCCCACCTTGACCTGCTAAATGAGTATTTAGAATTGTTAGCTTACAACTGAGGGATAAACCAAGGTTCTGGTCACAGTTCCAAAGCACCCAAATAACTTGGCAACTGCTGTCCTCATTTCAAAACTGGCACAGGAGCTCAAGTCCTGCTTGAAATTCACTGTTCTGGAAGAGTTACCCTTTGATCAGTAAGTCTTATCAAAATGCAGATATTTCCAAATGGGATTTCATCTCTTAAAAAAAAAAAAAAAAAAGCTCTCTAATCCTTTCTGACAAAGAGTCCTCAAAGTTTGACAGGGAATGGTAATGACTCCCACTGCAGAGACTCTTTAAGCACACTTCATGGATCTTCTTGAAAGCAATCCACAGAATCACGGGATCACAGAATGGTTTGGGGGGTTGGAAGGGACCTCAAAGATCAGCCAGTTCCACCCTGCTGCTGTAGACAGCAATTCTGCTCACTAGACCAGGTTGCATCAAGCCCCATCCAATGGAAATGGGAGTTGTAGATGAAGTCCCTTAAATGATGCTGGTTCTCCATTGTTCCAGGGAGCTCAGCTGAATTTTGACAACCAAATATTTGAGGGAGTTGTTTGGTTTTAGGTTTTTTGTTTGTTTGTGTTGTTTTTATTGTGGTTTGGGGTTTTTAAAAATTACATTCTGTTCCTTTCTGTTAGGGTAATGATTAAAAAAATAATATTTCCAAAACTTAAAAATTTTTGGAAGAGAGTATGTAACAGTATCAAGGAAAACCAAGCAGAGCTTGTGCTGTGCAAGTAGACCTCACACTGGAATCACCAAGCAAGCTGGAGCAGAGAGGAGTTTGCCCCCAAAACTCCATCAGAGGTTGGCTGCAATTCAGTTTTTTTCCTTTATTGTGTTCTGTGGTGGGTGAGAGGCTTTTTGTAGGCCATTCACAAATTTTGTCCACGAAACTCCTGCTACTTTCATCTTTTCTATTCTCCTATTAGAGATCCGTTCAGTACCTAAAGGATCTGACAAGAAAGATGGAGAGACACTGTTTACATAGATGGAATGACAGGAGAAGGGGGAATGGCTCCCCAGTGCCAGAGGGCAGGGTCAGATGGGATACTGGGGAGGAATTGCTCCCTGTGAGGGTGGGCAGGCCCTGGCACAGGGTGCCCAGAGAAGCTGTGGCTTCCCCTGGATCCCTGGCAGTGTCCCAGGCCAGGCTGGATGGGGCTTGGAGCAACCTGGGACAGTGGAAGGTGTCCCTGCCCAGGGCAGGAGATGGCACTGGCTTTGAAGTCCTTCCATCCCAAAACATTCCATGGTTCTGTGATTCCATTATCATTACAATTCCAGTTACAGCCTCCTTGTTCCTTTGGCTTCTTTCTCGCTCTGCTCACTCACTGCTGGGAACATCCCACTTGGTTTGCTGATATAAAGGACAGTGGACTTAAAAAAGAAATGTTTTCAGCCACCTCTGCTTCCATCTGTGTCTCCACTCCATTAATGGCCTTAAAGTTCCCTCAGGAATGTTGATGTGGGTAAAAAACCCAGGAAAACAACCCAGCCCGTGTGCCCTCAGCCCCACGGGTGCTTGTGAGTTAAATCTCCAGTGCTGCAGATGGCACCATTTCCATGAATGAGTCTCTGCCTGTGCCTGGGTGCTTTTCATTTGAAATATTATCTCATGCTCCGTTGGCTCTGTGTTTGCATGTGCTGAGGCCCCATTTGGTCCTGGCTGTTCAGCTTTGTGGGAACTCCTGCAGGGAAAAAATGGTCATGAACCGTTTTTCTGCATCTGGTGCCTATAAATCTACCCTTGAGCCAGGAGAAAAATTGTTTAAGTCAGGGAGGTATCCTGGTAAGCTCCAAGGAGAGTCTTCTGCTTCACTATAAACACTTGTGTCCTTAAAAGAAACACTTCCTTCTGTGCCTGCCAAAGTCTGGGAAAATCATCCCTACACTCCAGGTGTTTGGGAGCCAGGATGCACCACAGTGCTATCAAGTTGGTTCTCATTTTTCTCAAAGAACTACTTTTTCATCAGTTCATTTCATATGCCTTTGAAATTAAGACTACTTACCTTTGAAATCCAGATACTTTGAAATTAAATATCTGGTTGAATATCTGAAGTCTTACTCCTGAGAATCTGTGATGTGGGAGAAAGGATAATCATAGAGTCACAGAATGGTTTGTGTTGGAGTGACATTAAGCCCATTCAGTCCCACTCCTTCCACACCTTCCACTATCCCAGCCCTCTCCAAAGCTGGCCCTGTCCAGCCTGGCCTCGGGCACTTCCAGGGATGAGGCAGCCACAGCTTCTCTATGTTCCTGATATTCCTAGTGCTATTTTTAGCTCCTAATTGGTGTTTCCTTTTCCTCTTTTTATCATCTTGATGGGAATCCAAATAAGAAAATAAGGCAAGGACATTCAGAGTGTTCTTATTGCCTCTGTTGTCACTAGGATGCACTTAGGTCATGTCATCAGCTGTGACAAAGGTGGTGAGCAGAACACGTTTTGAGCGTGGTCCAGTTTTGAGCTTCATTGTTCCTCAGCTGAGTGGAGTCCTTTGAACTCAATTCCACTTGCACTTGAAAAATCCCAGTGGATTCAAGGATTTTAATCACACCCAGGTGAGATTTGGAACATTTTAACTGCAGTTTTCTCTTTGAATTACACTGTAAAAATGAGATCCACCCAGGTTTTATTTTGCCCTCCTCAGATGTGTGCCCCTGCTCTGCCTGTTGTGTGGTTCAAGGCTTGGTACTTTTCTCTCTTTAGCAGAGCATGGGGCCATGCAAACAGCAGCAGCCATCCCTCATCCTGTCAGGCCTTTCACCTCCAGTCAGCCTTGATATTATTTATATTCTACTTGGTGAATGAAAGTCTTTTTCATCTCTCTTATTCCAAATAGGATTCTTCATTTGTCTCGAATGAAAAATGTAAAATCCCTTCGTTAACATTTTTCGGACAATGCACCCAAAATACCTGTCCAAACCCGGGTGTTGTTTTCAACCCTGGGATAAAAGTCTGATTTCCAAATATTCAGTGGAGCACAGGGGCATAAGGCAGGATGGGGGTGAACCCCAAAGCCCAGTCTCTGACCTGTATACTGGGAGACATCCCTGTGGCACTTCTGCTGTGAGTCACCTCTCCCCAGGTCACCTCACATCTCCACCCGGGGAAGAGCATTTGGGGATTGTATAAGATTTATGGGATGTTTAGGAAAAGGCTAAGAACCTGCTGCATTTGTGTAAAGCACTGAACATATTTCTGAAGTGATATTCTTGCCTTATTTTTACATGGAAATGTGGCGCAGTGTGAAGAAAGGGAGAGGAAAAAAAAGAGGTTTGTTTGATTTTGAAGAGCTGAGGGTTCCTCAGATAATGAGCACTTCCAGTCTATTTGCATCTGTGTAGGCAGTCCTGCCAAGGCTCCACAGTCTGCTGCTAGGACCAGGATTACATTTCTCAGTCTGCCAAGCTCTGAATCTGAGATACACCACCCAGCACAAGGAGCCAGAGAGAGGCAAACAGGACACTGTAAATCCACCAAGCCAGAAAGGATGGCAACGGTGGGGGGGGAGTGGATCTGTATTTTGTGAACAGTGTGAGAAACGATGCTCACTTTTAGAATTTCAAAGGTTTATTAAACCTTAACAAAAATGCAACAAAAGACTGAATAAGGAGAAAAAAAATCAGTGCTGGGAGCATAGGACTAAACTATAATGTGCTCACCTACAAAATACCTTTTATACCCCTAAGCCTTCCCAAAGTCTTGTCAGTTAACTCCTTCTCTGCTGTCCATTGGTGAATATTACTTTCTTATATCTTGATTGGAGGTCAGGTGTTATTATGCCACACTCCAAGTAACAAGCTGACCCTCCCCAAATGCCCTGTCTACCAAGGCCATCCTGTGACAACAGTACAAGGGGGTGGGGAAAGAGGGCTGTGGGAGGATATACTGCAATTATATGATTATACATCCACAAAACTTAACATACACACAGAATTCATCTTTAATTGTGAGCCAACCACCACATTACTCATCTATAACAACAGGGTGCTGTTCCCTGCCCTGTCTTTTGTGATTCAGGGATTGCCCTGCAAATATTTCACAGCTGTAAAAGGGAGCACATGGCAGTGCCAAGGGAATGGAGATAAATCTGTATTGGAAATCAGGGAGTGCTGAGAGATGGAGCTGAGATAGACCTGAGCATGGAGATATATAATAAAAACCTGACAGAAAGCCTGCTCTGGATATGTACACTGGTGTTAGAACAGCTGACAATGTGAAAACCATTTATTGTTGATAACAGCATGGGGAAATGCAGCTTTTGTCCATGCCAAATTGCTCCTTTTACACAGCAAAACAACTCATGTCAGTCAGTTCAAGACACTTTTTTTTTAAAAAAATGCCACTTGGAGACAGTGTACACACACTCAGACACCAGTCTGGACATGGGATTGCCCTACTGAAGGAACAGAATTTACAGGAGGAATATCCAACAGCAGTCTCATAAAAGGATGCTTTTGGATGATGGGATTCATAAAACTAACATTGGGTGTGCATTCTGCCAGCTGTTTGACAGAATGCTGAGTCAGGACTGGAATTTTTCAGGAAGGCAATGGAAAGGTCAGGACATTATACTAAAAATAGTTGTTTGTCCCATCTGGATCTTATCACTTCCATTGCTTGCCTATGTAATCTCTTCTTGGTGAATATATTACACAAATGCACTCCCCAAACTGCTGTTTGAAAAATCAGACCTTTTGATGCTTTCTGACCTGTGTGACAGCCTCCCCTTTTCCAAAGTGCAGGAGGAGCAGGGAAGGGATGGGGCAGCCACAGTTTCCCTGGGCATCCTGTGCCAGCACCTCCCCACCCTCCCAGGGAAGGATTTTGTCTCAAAATCCATGTAAACCCTCTCCTTATGTTTGATGGCATTAATAAAAGCAGCAGAACTGTTAAAAGCACACCTGAGCTGTTCACCCTGCAGATTCCCTTTCACAGCAATCTGTGAGAACAACTTGACTCCTGATTACCTCTGCTTTTCTGAGGTACCAACTCCCCTCTGCTGGCAACAGCTGATGGTCTCTTAGGGGAGTTGATTATGAGCTTACTTCTTTTTTTTTGGAGAAACAACATTTACATATTTGTTTTTATTTGCTCACTTAGACTCCACTGTTTATTTGCATACCCAAAACAAACACAATAGGCAACCTTGTGGCTGATTTTCCTGTGTCAAGTCCCACACATTCCACGAAGTTTAGTGCCACAGGGAGAAATGACAGAGCATTTTGTACGTGGTTGTCTCACTGGGGACAGGTTGGGAGGCTCAGAGATAAGAACAGCAGCTTCCAGCTATCAAGTGAGCTCGGGCTATGATGCAAATAATCGTTACTGCTATTATCTTTGAAGGCAGGTGTTTGGTGTCTCTGTGAGGAAAAAATAGGATCTTTCTAATACTTCTAAAAAAACCCTTGTTTTCCCACATTGTAATAACTCAGCAGACAATGATATGAGTGAGTTGAAATAGGAAGGGAGAAGAAAACATTTCTGTAAGTGACAGAAAGGATTAATATAATTCATCTCCTATTTATTAGTGGTCGTCTGTTGTCAGGAAGTGCTTAAAAGTACACATCAATGGAAATAAATTGTAAATTATCTCAGCAATGTTCTGTCAGGGGAACCTGATAGGGAAATTCTGAAATAAATCACCTGGCATGTTTATAGAACAAACAAACAACCAAGCAAATCTCAGTGGAGGCAGCTTGCAACTGTTTTATTGCACTGATAAATGTGGGACAGGGCTGGGGAATGGCACTGAGGCAGGTCAGGGGCTGAGCTTTCCCTAGACCTGATGCCAGAGCTGAGGAAAGACGGCAGCACATCCATCACAGCCAGGAGCATGGGGTTGGATATGTTCAGCTGCAGGTGGAGAAAATAGAAGGCAAAAAAAAAAAAAAAAAAACCTAACAAAGTCCCCAAACTCACATCCACAATGTCCACAAGCCTGGCTCTTTCCATACTTACCTCAGGGCTGTGTCATTTCCTATCATCTTCATCCTAACCAACAATTTGGGAATATGTCCAATACTTCACTGAAGTATTTTACTTGACCAAGACAAGGAATTGTTTCAGAAATGCTTGAATAGGGAGAGGTTTAATACACATGTCCTCTTTAAGTCTAGTAATTTTCTTTCTTGTCCATAAATCTCAATAGTTTTCTTTTGGAATTATTCATTTTGTTAATGTCACATCTTGATTCACAGCTTAGACAATTTTTTGTGTGTTTTGCTCAAGATGTGCAGCTCCAGCTGGAGTGACAAAAATAACCAAGGCATTTTAGGTCAGGATTGAAGTTTTTTAAAGCTGTTTGCAGACATTGCCACGATACCTTCTCATATGGGCCAGGACTGAGCATGAAAGTTAGACTTCCAACTTTCCTTCCCAAACTGGAATGATTATTGCTTCAACATCTTGGGCTGTGTACTCTAAATTAGTCAAATCCCAGACTGAAAAATTTAAAAATTAGATGGTGAAAAGAAAATAAAACCCCAAAAGTTTTCAAAGTCTGTGCCACTGTACAAAGTGTCAGGGTTGTTTTTTCAGAATGACTCTAATTTTGTCAAAACTGATTTTTCCCTCGGTTGCCTGGTTTCAATTTAATGCTTTATGATGAGTTTCAACAATAAAAAAAGAAGTGGCAGGGTTCTGCTGCAACTCCCACACAGTAAATTATTTGTAAGACAATCTAGTGCTGTCCCCCAAGAAAATTTAAAAAATCACAAAGCAGTCATTATTTTAATAACTTATTTAGAGAGTTGCACAGTCAGAAATCATGTGTGACCTGCAGGGAGGAATTATTCCAAATCCTCTGAGAGTTGTTCCATTGCTGAGGACTCTGGAGCTGCAAATCCCCATAGTATTTCCAAAATAAAGTGCAGATTTGACTGTCCTTTGCAATTGTTGGTGCTCTTATTGGCTTTAAATCTCTGGCAGGACTAGTGATTGAAAAGTGTTTCCTCAAATTGCAGCCAGAACCTGAAGAGATCCTTAGAAAACCCTTTAGAGAAAAAAACAACTCAAAGTTTTCTCCCTGAATTTAGTTTGCCAATTTTGACACCATTAGAGTGTCATTATGTTGTTCCTGTAACTAAGGCAGGTTTGAAGTTTTCCTTCATTCTCAAGGAATGTCTAAACAATTCCCAGTGCAGAAAGGGAATTGCTGAGAAGGTAAATTCAGGTGCCTTTTTGATTTTTGACAGCATCCTGAGCTCTGTTTCTGACATTATCAAAGGTGGGAGCCTATGAAGGTGAGAAATTGCTTTAAATGTCTCGTGTGCTTGACAAAGCCAAACCTCCAGCTGGCTGGAGCTGTGTCAGCCCCATGCACAGACTGAGATCCTGGATCCTGTTAACCCTGCTGAGCAGAGCAGGCAGATCTTAAATAAATACATTGCTATTTAATATCTGCATTAATGACACAAGCAAGGAGGGCACCCTCAGGTTTGCAGGTGACACCAAGCTGAGGGTGCAGTGACACCCCTGAAGGACAGGATGGCATCCAGAGGGACCTGGACAAGCTCCAGAAGTGGCCCAAGGGGATCTCAGGATTAACAAGACCTGGTTAGGACACCCCTGGGGTCAGTCCAGGCTGGGGAGGAGCAGAGGGAGCAGCCCTGGGAGGACTTTGGGGGGCTGTGGGTGAGAGCTAGCCCTGCCCCAAAGCAGAGCCCCTGGTGCCCTGGGCTGAGCCCCAGCGTGGGCAGCAGGAAAGGGATTGGGGTTCTGCCCCCCTGCCCTGCTCAGGTGAGACCCTGAGCACCTGCAGAGCTGCCCCAGCCCTGTCCCAGCACAGCAAGGAGCTGGAGCTGCTGGAGAGAGCCAGAGGAGGCCCCAGGATGAGCAGAGGGATGGAGCAGCTCTGCTGGGAGAACTGGGGTTGTGCAGTCAGGAGAAAAGAAGCTCCAGGGTGACCTAATTGTGGCCTTGCAGTGCATGAAGGAGCCAGCAGGAAAGATGGAGAGGGACTGTTTCCAAGTGATGGAGTGACAGGACAAGGGGGAATGGCTCCCCACTACCAGAGATTGGGTTTTGATGGGATATTGGGAAGAAATCTTTTCCCATGAGCGTGGTGAGGCCCTGGCACAGGGTGCCCAGAGAAACTGTGGCTGCCCCTGGATCCCTGGCAGTGTCCAAGGCCAGGTTGGATGGGGCTTGGAGCTACCTGGGCTAGTGGAAGGTGTCCCTGCCTGTGGCAGAGGGTGGAATTGGATGGGCTTTAAGGTTTCTTCCAACCCAAACCATTCCATGATTCTGTGATTCTGTGACACATACAAGCAGCAAGATGAGGAATAGAGGTTAGTGATGTTCCCAACATTCAGGCAGAACAAAGACTGATTTAAAGCTCTCTCAGTGTATTTTCAGGCATTATGGTACTTGCTTTTTGAGCTGTAAGACAGATACTGCCCTGTAGCAGGTTAACCTGCAGAATTCTAAAAAAAATAAGGAACTGCTTTAATCTCATCTACAAAAAACCTTTTTCTGTACTATAGAAGCAGTTCCATTTACACTTTAATTAGTCTTAGTCTTAGTCTTAGTCTTATAGTCATAGTCTTAGTCTTAGTCTTAGTCTTAGTCTTAGTATTAGTATTAGTATTAGTATTAGTATTAGTATTACTTCTCTGGTGGTACCACATAGATTTTACCAACGCACAATATGAGGTACCTAACCAAAATGGTTTAAAACTGCTGTAGAAACAAAGTAGATGCTGTGAGAGGAAAAAGAGGAGCATTTACCCTGAGTCAAAATGAGAGTCCCTGGAAGAGGTAGAATTTGTTTCTAGAGATGTTATCTATGCAGCTGTAAGGCTTCTCAGTTTTTCTGTCTTTTACAGTTCCCATTGAGCACCTAGCATTAAAATGAAATGTGGAAATTCAGAATCCCAGGATCATTAAGTCTGGAAAAATGTCCAGGATCATGGAGTCCAACCTGTGTCTGATGCTGATCTTGTCACTGAGAGCCACATCCAGCCCTTCCTTGGACATGTCCAGGGATGGGGACTCCAACACCTCCCTGGGCAGCCCCTTCCAATGCCTGACCACCCTTTACAGGAAGAAATTCCTCCTGATGCCCAACCTGACCCTCCCCTGGCACAGCTTGAGGCCATGCCCTCTCCTCCTGTCCCTGTTCCCTGGGAGCAGAGCCTGACCTGCCCACCTCCACACTCCTATCAGGTTGCATATCTGGAAATTCAGGAGGTGAGCTGGAATAGTATCCTAGTGGAGCCCATCTATTTCTAAACATCTCTGACAGCTGAGAAAGTGACTGATGGCAGTTGTACTCCATTCTCCTCCTAAAGCAGGAATCTGCTGATCACGGACTCCTCGCTGCTCATCCTCCTGCCATTAGCAAGATGTGTTCTCCTGCTTGCTGGGTTTTCCCACAGACAGCTCCCAGCTCCACCAACTGGGCTGCAGTTCAATTATATCAAATAGCTCCCAGTTCTTTCCCTTCCAAGTGTCTTTTTCTCTGCATCCCGAGTTTAACAGGAAAATTGGAAAATATTTTAAGCAAGTGTTGTTAATAGAGCCCCATTTGGCATTTACATCCTATATTAACATATCAAACACAGTTTAACATTCAAAATCTCTCCTGTCTGGCAGCCAGGAAATTATGCCATAATGTTAATGTACATGGCCTTATTAAATTTTGCCTCTATAATAGGGAGTCTGCTATGAGGAAAAGGGAAGAGCAATATATCACAGATATTGCAACACACACCAGCACTGCAAAGATAAAATTTCAAATATGTACTTATGCAGCTGCTATCTGAATATCTTTATTTTGGATATCTTTATTAAATAACTTCATTTTTCCTGAAAATAAACCAAGAACTCAGTAAGCCACTATAGACAGATAGTGCAGGCACCTGGGGAAAGGGGATGGCAGGGGTAAAATAATAAGGAATAATAAGGAATAATAAGGAATAATAAGGAATAATAAGGAATAATAAGGAATAATAAGGAATGGGCACATAGAACAGTGTAAAACCATATGAAATTGGGGCAATCCTGCCTCCCTTCTCCCTGCACCATCTCTTCTCGCTGCTGTCTCACATTTGGGTCAGTGAGGCAGATCAGTTCACTGACATGACTGGAATTTAACCCAGGAGGGAAAATGCTTTTGGCCACCTCATGGAACATCTCTGCCTGGTTATCTTAACAATCCCAAGAAAATAAGTGACAAAGACAAGGGAATGGTGTGGGGGTGGGGGAAGAGGGAGATAAATCCTTCAGCAGAAACTGGTTGTGAATGAAGCTCACATTAAGTAAACACAGTCAGTTGTAGAAAAATCCTCAACAAAACCAGTTAAAACTTGAAATTCAAGTTTGGCCAATTTAGATAATTTAAAATAAATGCCTGGATTTCCAGAATTAATGCTTCAGTTTCATTTTTAATTTCCAAGCGGATTATTTGTTTATTGATTGGTGTTGAATTAAGACTATACTTACAAACCCAAATTGGGAATTAGCATCCCAGCTGCCTGTGCTTTCTGCAGGATAATATTTCTCTGGAATCACAACATACTGCTCCTTCTGCTGGCAGTGCTGCCAGGAAGTTGCATGTTTTGGGAGTGGTCTTCACCAGGAATTCACTGCAAGGAACTTATCCATAATTCCCTATATAGAAATATCTATTCCCTAAGACTTTCAAATCAAGCCATCCGAGCAAGGAGAGCCCAGCCATTCTGGAAGAAAGGGAGAAAAATAAATAGTTGGGACATCTGGACAAAACTGAGAAGTCTCTAACCAACTTCCACAACTGAAGTTCAATTTTCATGCTCTTAGGAAATGGGAAAAGGGGACCTGGAGTATCCTGTACCTGGAAAGGAGAGTTGCACCCACATTCCTGGGTCTTGCCAGCCTCCAGCATCCACTGCCTGTGGTTCCTTTGCCTGGCTGTTCACAGTTTACCTCCAGAGCACACTGATTTTGGCATAATTTAAAAATAAGCCTGGATAAATGAAGCCTTGCTGATGAATCTCCTACTCCTGGACTTCTTGGGCTGTTCCTAGGACCCACAAAAGTCAACAGAATTAAAGCATCCCCCTAAAGTCACTGGAGCATTAGATCTTTCTGCTGTGACTAATTAATCTTGTTCATTAGTTACTCCCCAGCTCCCCTTCCCTCTTCCTCATCACTTCGTGCTGGTGCACATTATTCTTGTCTTTTAAACATTAATTGTTGCTGTGCAGGCCCTTCCTGGAATGCATTAAATTAAATCCCCCCAGATATCCACTTTCCTCCTTTTGCCAGTGCCTCAGAGGCTGGGGAGCCAGGATGTGGCAGGTGCAATACAGGCCAATTAAAAAGCAAATTTGTGCTAACTGATGGGTAATCTGCACTGGGAACCACCAGTGGCATTAGGGGATGCCTGGGGAAAATTTTCATTAAGCAAATTCCTCCTCTGCTGGCACAGCTCTGACACCTCCACAGGTTGTGGCTGTTACAAGGTGAGTTTCCTACACTTTCACCCTTGGAATTTTTTCCTGTTGTCACTGACCAAGGGACAAAGAAACTTAGGGGTGAAGTGAGTTAAACCAGCCATTAGTCTGCTTTTTATTTACCTAATTTTTGTACCTATAAGAAATAAAAAAGCCCACCCCAAACCAAAACAACAACATCAAGAAAAAAACCAAACAAAAGCCCCCAACAACAGCAAGCCGACAACTCTTTTAAATTTCTACTTATTTAACAGATAATATTATTTAATGTATGCTTAAATATATGTGCAGATTTATATATGAGAATGAAATTCATATTCACTAAATGACAAAAGATGTGTGGCACCAGCTGAGCTTGTGACCTGCTCAATTGAACAGCTGAATCCATGGTCTGGCACCTCAATATATTCAAAATTCACCATGTATTTTATTGATATAGATGATGTATCATATATAATGTATGGTATATGGTGTATAAAGGTTCTATATTCACACAGAGCAGAGAATAAACAGTGCAAGTACCTCTTTTCTCTCTCTACAATCCAACATTGGGACGTTATCCCAGATTTGCACCGCACAAAAGTCGAATGAAATGGAATTGTGTGAGCCAAAATCCTTACTGAGTGGCAATTTCCACTTGCCACTTGCAAATATTGATCCAAGATTAAATTACTTTTCCCCTTGCATTGTGTGGAGATCTTCAGAAGATGTTTGCTCTGCTTTGTTACTTTGAGAGAGCATAAGACCATAAAATCTTGAAATGAAGGCTTCCAAAGCTCAGAGTCTGTTTGAAAATGGTCTAATTGACTGAGCAGTGCTCAGAGGAAATGTCCTGTACCATGCCCTGGATGGTGACCCTGGAGATATTCTATTTTTTATAAGAAAGAAATGCTGTGGCCCAAGGCTCCCTGCACTTTGCCAAGCAAAAGGATGAGAGTTAAATGTGTTTATGCCTGTTCAGGCATTTGTAATCCTCCAGCAGGCAGAATGAATCTTTCCCTGTGTTTCCTTTTGAAGGTATGTCACGTTCCTTCTGGAGCACACCTCTTCAGCAATTCCAGCATTCCTTGGCTTTGTGTAGGGACAATCCTGGAGAGACAAAATCACTGGGGACAGTCTGGCATTGGAGGTTTTGTAGGAACTGTACAGAAGGTTACAAAAAAGGGCCAAGAAAAGCCAAACTCTCCTCGTGGGGATGAGAGGGATTCCCCAAATTCTTCAGTTCAGCTCTACTGAAGTAACACCCTCCAGAACAGAGGTTGTCCCCCGCTCCAAAAAAAAAAAAAAAAAAAAAATCAAATAGGAAAATAGAATCCTGGAATGGCTTGGGATGGAAAGGGACCTTAAAGTTCATCCCATTCCACCTCCTTTCCACTAGCTCAGTTTGCTCCAGTCTGCTCTGGAGCACTTTTAGGAGCAGCCACAGCTCCTCCAGGCAGCCTGTGCCAGGGCTTCACCACCCTCACAGCAAAAATATCTGTAAAATGTTAGGCATTAACACATTTCTAAATTATTCTGTATTTAGCTATGTGGATGCAATTAATGAGTGCTTGTTTTCTGAATATTGCTGATCATTTATAAAACTGAGGGGCTCAGTTCATAAAAACAAAATACAATTTCCCAAATGCTCAGGTAGAGGGTTCTAAAGGTATCCAGTTCATGTAGGAAAGCATTCTGTGTAAATTCATGTGGTTGTGACATCAGTATATAATGTTACATCTATATGCAGAGCTGGATTTTATGCTGGATTTAAGGGGTTATGCTAAAAAGCCCAAATCTGAGCCATAGATTGGTGCTGTTTGTTTTCACACACTGTGCCTACCTGAGAAGCAGCCTGTGTTTCTTTCACAGGTGTATTTTCCATAATCACCCACAGCAGAGACAGGGAATGAAAAGCCTCAGAAGTGTTGCTCTTCTATTTGTTTTACTGATCCACCCAATTTTAATGGTGTCTTTTATTAAAAAGAGATTTTGAAACAAAGCAGCATCTCGACTGCAAAATCAGCTTCAATCCAAACATCTAAATTCTAATTTTAAGCTAAACCTGAAAAAAAAAGAAAACCCAACAAAACTGCTGCTGTTTTAAAGCAAAACCAATGTATTGAGTGCCAGGATCTGATCTCTTTGTGCTTAAATTATCACACTCCATCATTTTCCTCTTATTACTTGGTTCCTGAGGCTGGGGGCAGCTCAGTGTTTCTTTCCTATTGGAGATGGAGGGCAGGAGGAAATAAATAACATCTTTTACAATCCCATGCTGTCGATACAGATGCCAGATTAATAGCTCTGGAGAATGATGAGCTCTGATACAATCGAAGGGGAAAAATTGTGTCTGCAGGAAAAATAATAGGAACAAAGTGCATTATCTGCCTTTCTTCAGTATTTCTCAACTCCTCATTGGCTGGAGAGAGATAGACCTGGGAACAGGATGGCAGGGGAGCCATCATTTGCATAACCTGGCATAAACTTTGACAATGTTTAGCACTTATTTTCTCCTTTCTGTGCTTTTTAAATGCACATAGAAATTATAGCCTCTGTCAGGTGTGTCTGTGGAGATAATGGTTATGCTTCTAAAAAATAACTTTAAATCAGAACAGAAATCCTGGAAAGAGTTTTCTTGGAAAAATCATGGGAAAAATAATCAGGTTTTCATTTTCTTACTTCTGTCTCCTTAAATGATCTTTTCAGGAGATGGATCATATTTTTGTTCCTGAATAATACTTTTCCCTTATTTTAAATCTTAAGGAGGAGGACACTTCTCAGACTATCCCATTATATCCCAGAGCATCCCATAACATGCCATCACTTGGAGGTTCCTTGTTTTGTTGTCATGCCACTCCTTCAGTGTCAGTCTGTCCTTTGTGAATAACAACACTATATACCTGGAATAAAACTTTGGCATCAAAAAATAAAAAGTCAACTAAAATACCAAGCTTTTACAAGGAGGAGAAGAAAACAGCAAAGGATTTAAATGAAGTCTGACAAACCAAGCTATTATATGCTGTTAAAAAAAATACCCTTCTGGCTGAAAATCTCAGTGATAGGTAATTATATTTCTAAATGAGGCAATCATTGTTAAGCTATGAAGAATATAATTAATTTTATAACATTCTGTAGTGTTGTAGTCAATACAGATAATAGACTTTTTGAGATATTAGCTGTCCAAACACATCCAAGTAATTTAAAGAATCTCATTGTGCATTCTCCTAAGTGAAGTCAACAGTAATAAGGCACTTTTCTGTCACTCAGATAAACTCAGGCAGGGGCTGAAGTGAATTACTGAATTTAAAGAAATGGGTGCAGCTCCACTTCACAAACATTCCACCAGTTTCCAGCTTTATTTCAGAAGTCTTTTGGTTTGCAAACACAGCATACTTTAGCTTGAATCACTGTTATTATATAACAGGCAAATCTGGCCCACTGCAAGCTGAAGATTTATAGGAGAGGGAAAAAAAAAAAAAGAACTAAGCAAACCAAAAAATCTAGGAAGCAATTACTCTTTCAGATTAGGGACCACCAGAGTCACTTTGGTGGATCTTATCAGGGACAACAGAGAATCCACCAGAGGAAAGATTCATGAGGTGAATTGCAAATGTTAAAAAAAAACAACTTAAAAGTAAGAATTACTCTTTAGACCTCAGTGAGCAAAGCTCTGAGATCCTAAAACAAAAGCTTTGTCATGTAAAAATACTCTTCTGCTTGCAAAAATAGATTGATTCTGGTGCCAAGATCAGTCCATAGGTACAATTTCTGAAGAATATAGAGAGGATCACAGCTCAAACAAGAGACCAGTATTCACATCTTTAGAGCAAAGCTGAGGCCTACAGAGAGCTGTGCAAGCAGAACTCTTTGGAAGCAGTAAATGCTTGGAGAGAGACCAAGGAGGAGCAGATTGCTCTGTGTCCCAGTCCCCACTCCACTGCTCACTCAGAGAGGATCACTCCCTCTGGTTTTAAGACTGAAAAGCAGGGCTGCCCCACACCTGAGTGCTTCAGGGTGGGCAGGGTGATGCTCAGGGAGAAAAAGCAAGTGTCAGTGTGGCACACATCTGCTGAGGAGAAGAGTGTGGACCTGCAGAAGAACGGTTGGGTTGCCCTGTGCAACCAGGGGTTGGACTCTGAAGATCCCTGTGATCCTGTTGGTGAGATGAGAAGCCTCTGGCAGGGGGTCACTTTGGGTGTTTCCCTGGCACAAAAGGACCACTCGAGATGGTGGGCTGTGATATTGGCTCTGTGTGGGAACAGAGATGTGACATCAGGGCAGAACCAGGTGGAGGGGACAAAAATTCCCACACTGTTGATTCCCAGAGTGGCTTTTTGGTGCCAGGAAAAATGCCACATACTTGCCACAGCAGCCCCTACCGACAAGGTGTGTCCACAGTATTTTACCAGCCTGTGCTGTGCTGGAGGCAGAAAGATAAATACCATGGGATCATGGAATATCCTGATCTGGAAAGGATCCACAGGAGCACCCAGTCTAATCCCTGTCCCTGCACCCCAACAATCCCAGCCTATGCATCCCTGGGAGCATTATCCAAACCCTCCTGGAGCTCTGGCAGCTTTAGGGCTGTGCTCATTCCCTGGGGAGCCTGGGCAGTGCCCACCACCCTCTGGGGAAGAACCTTTTCCTGAGCTCCAACCTGACCCTGCCCTGCCACAGCTTCAAACATTCCCTGGGTCCTGTCCCTGGTCACAGAGAAAAATTGGAGAGAAACAAGGAATTTATGTTTTCTTTCCTTTCTCTGTTCCCTACAGTTAATTTAGGCCCTGAGCACCCTGGTCCATGCATTTGGCAGGGATTTGGAATAAGGTAAGATTTAATGTCTGTTCCAATGCCAAGCATTCCATGATTGTATGAATTTGTGAGGTACAATATTCAGAAAATGTCCATGATAAATTTTGTGGGGTGGCAGAGAAAACAGTTGTGGCCAAGAGCTTGTCTGCCATTCACACACTACTGTTTCCTGTGGGTTAAAATGGCAGATTGACATAAATCAACCAAATACTCATTGTGTGCTTATAACTTGTGGAAAGGCACTGAAACCTTGACTTTTTTTTTTGTGATTCTTTTTTATTTCCCCCACTTCAATGACAGTAATTGGCAGGACATGGAAAGACAATGAGGTGTTTTGTGCAGGATTTTGACTCAGCAGTGCTGGATTCTCCTAAGGAAGTCAGAGACCCCCCAGAGCACACACCTCTTCTGGAATTCAGAGCAGGGATCAGTGTTATTGCTGCTGCCCTTCACACTGTATGTCCATACTGACTGATGTCAGGGGCAAAACATTAGGTGCTTTCCAAGCCAATGGGAAAAATAGTGTGGAAATAGAATCTACAGCCAATTACCAGTGTGAGGGGAGACTGTGAATGCAGAAAAGCCTGCAGGTCTCTGCCACTGCACAGCTCACTCCTGAACACAGGACTCATTTGCAGAAATGATGCAATTATGTTACCCCCTTATTGCACAGAGTATTTTAGTCATAGCAAGAACAATGTGAACTTCAAACACATGCACATTCCTTGTGAAGAGACCTGGAGAAATACTGCAATTACAGATTATATTACAGTCATAGGTATTACAGTGAAATAAGGCTTAATTGATTTAGTTATTTCATCCTTAGCTAAACTGTGTTTTAAAAATAATTGTGATTTTATATTCATAACAACTATCCTTGTCGTGGGAAAGTCTTAGAAATTAACAGGAACCATGCCTTTATCCCATATAACCCTTCTGCTCTGCTTCTTTTCCTTCAGGAGGGGAGGAAAAAAGGGAAAAATGAAATAATTAAAAAACCCCACTGCATGCTAAATGCAAGCAAAAATTCATAAATGGAATGACCTGGGCTGGGAACACTGAGAGGGAGAAGCTTTTCAGAGCAGGGCAGGCTTGTAACCATTAGTTACAACAGCATCTGAAAAGCCTGGTGACACAGTTAAGCTTAAAATTCAAATGTTAAGCACAGAGCTTTTTCTTTTTGGCTTTAGCAGTTTATCTGTCTCAGCTCCAGTCCAGGCTGGACTGGACTCAAGAATTTTATCCTTGTTTTCCTGTGCAGTCCCAATGGTCCACCAGCAGTGCATTCCAGGTGCCTGGTTATCTTCCTTCCCACTGCTAACAATCCTTTCACCTCACTGACCCTTTCCAGCTCTCCCCTCACTTACAGAGCACCACTTGTGACAGGTACCCCATGATCTGGATCTTCCCTCCACCTGCTTTTCCTTTTCCTCCCTGTAAATGCTTTGTTTAGACCCTTCACTTTGTCTCTTAATTGCACAAGTTCTGAGTGGAACAACTGAATGCAATTTAATAAAGCAAACAGATTAATAGAGAGAAAAACAAGAGACATTAAATAATAGTCTCAGCAATTAGATGAGGAAAGGAATTAAATCACTTAATTTGAGGGCCTTAGCATTATTCACTGTAGAACTTAATTTGAATTAATATGCAGTATACACACATTAGTAAATCTCATATATGGGTGGCTCTTTAACGAGGAATATTGAAAGTAATAGCAAAAAGGATTAATCCTTATATTCTCAGTAAAAGTGCTTATTTAAGGTCTGGCAAGCTACTGTTCTAATGAGGAAGTGATAATGTAGAAATAGAGTGCTGTGAATGAGACAAGGTTCAGCTGTTGGAAGAGCTCTTAGGTTCAAAGTGAAATAAATGTGGTTGTTTATTGGTTTTTTTGCTCTTATTTTCCTGTCATCTGGGCCAGCCTTCTGGTGCAATGGCTGTTGTGAGCACAGGATTGTAACTGGATCTTTGGGGAATCTCAGGCTTTTCCACAAGCTGTTCTACTCACTTCAGTGCTGTATTTTTCAAGGGTTAGGCTGGCTGGGCCTGTGCAAACTGCAAGGTCATTCTGTAGAACTTCTCCTGCTTTCTGGAAAAAAGAAAAATTTTTTACTCTCCAGCTCAGTTGCAGAGGTTCTGAGACAAATGGTCAAGTTATGAGAAAAGTGGGTTTGGGCCATAGCAAAGAAAAGTGGAATTTTCTCTGTTGGCTGGAGCTAAGACTCATTTAATAACAGAAATATTTATGTACTTACCTGGTAATTTTTAAGCAGCTTCTGGAGGCAGATCCTGAAGTTGCCCAATTAAAATGCAGTCCTTTTAAAATTAATTTAGCAAACAATCCCTCTAACAAAAGACTATGATTGTAAGTCATGCACTACACCACCCACAGGAATATCCATTGTCACCCTATTTCTCAAGGAAAGGAAAGACAGATATCATGAAACTGTTAGGGGCTGGAAGTGTCCTTCAGTTTCCATATTCTGACCTTGAGTCACTTCCTGAGTCAATGAAAGAATCTGGGACTCAGTATTTGCAATCCCTCTTTATTGCTGAGAATCTATGAAATTACCTAATGATTTGTTTTGTACTTTCACCTCTGTAGCTCTATGTGCAGTGCAGAGGGATTTTTTTTTTTAATGTTCTGGTGGATACTCCCACACAAAACACCAGTGATAGCAAAGAACCAAACCCAAAAATGAATATTGCTCATTCATTTAAAGCCCCAACATGATTTACTGACCTTGTTGCAACAGCATTTTCACAACTTAGCATTTTATTTCTACAAGTACTTAGTCACTCAAGTAAACATTCCAGCTTTTTAATAGCATTTTTCCAATAAATATATTTGATATTTCACAGTATAAAAACGGATTTCACACTGGCATAATTTAAACCACTACACACTAATATCAATATTTTTTCCTTGAAATTCCAGTAATTATATACTTGCTGCTCTTCTAATTGGACATGAGTGTCATCACCAACCACAGGGCAATTGATTGCAGGAATAGCTTAAATGTTCTGTCCTGTTAAAACCCTTTAATGGCAAAGCCTCCATGAGAACAGGAAAGCCAGATTTAGCAGAACTCTTATGCCTTTAACAGCTTGTCAGATTTTATTAGACTTTATGAGATTCTGTATTTGCTTTTTATCTCTAAACCACTGAGTTCTTATGAGGACTGACATGTTTCGTAACAAAACAAGTAACTTGCAGTGCTGTGGTGGAAAGGAGGGAAAACTGCAAATGTATTCATATGAAATAAACCATTATGCAGAAATATTTCAAAGGAACTAATGTGATGTGTATTTACAAATGTAGCTGGTTTTTCTGTTTCCAGGCTTTGAACCAAGGAATTGCCATTCCAGTGTGTGAGGCAGCTTTACAGAACACATGGAATTAAAATTCAGCTATTCCACCCTGTGTACATGGTAGAAAATAAATTCTGGGACTATTTTAATAACATCTCAGTTGTGCCCAAAGTGGCACAGCAGACCAGCTCTCTTTCATAAAAGTTAAATAATCCAGATGAGGCTGTTCAAGCTCTGGGATATTCACAGTGAGGATGTTATTAATCCTGAGGGAAGTTAATATTTTCCAAAGGGACCAAACTCTCCCTTTCAGGAGTTATTTAGGTGCTTCAGGGTCAATGTGTCATCAAAATGGAAGGTGAAAGTTAGAAAGTTCTCATGAGACAGCAGTGATAAAGTATTGCAGATCATACATATTATAAATACATACACATATATATATTACCCTAACCTTAACCCTTAACCATAAATCCAACCCTAACCCTAAAATTAACACTTAAGCCAATCCATAACCCTAACCCAAAACCTTACCCTAACCCTTAAAACCCTAAAACTAACCCAAACCTGAAACTTAACCCTAGCCCAAACTGTCTTGGTGTGAAAGACAGATGTTTGTTAAGAAAGGCAGGAGCCACTCTTAAATGGATAATGTTAATCCCCTCCCTCCAAATTGTTAAAATTTTGAAATAAAAAGCCTTCAGGCAAAGATGTGGGAATAGGAAAAGCAGTTCTTTACTAGGAAAAATTAAAATAAAAATACAGTAATACAAAAAAACCCTCAACAAACCAAAACACTGCCAGAGTCAGAATCCAAGCTGACACCCGTCAGTCAGTCAGGGTGTTGGCAGCAGTGCCATTCAATGGTGGCTGCATCCTCCTGCAGTGGCAGATGTGGTTCAGCTGGAGCAGTGCTCCTGTAGAAGGTGCAGTTTTCCTCTGAAGGTGCAGGGATGATGTGGAAAGGTCTGGCTTTCCTCTGGAATGCAGTGGGAAGAAGGTACCTTGGTGTCCAAAATGTCAGTTTTTATCTGGGTAGGAAAGGCTTGGCTGCTCCCCCTGGCTGGAGCATCTCCCAGTGGGATGATGTAATTTTATCAGCCATGCAGTGGGACTGAATGGGCCAGCAGCAGATGATATCTCCTGGAGGGAGGATGGGCTGTGGGAAAGATAAAGATGATTGCCCCAGCTGGTTTAAAGCTGGCCCATTAGCAGATAATATGTGCCAGGAGATCAGGGTCACTGCCCCACCCGGCTCAACAGATGGGGACAGAATTCACATTTCTGGCCACATCAACCCAACACAGGGTCCCTCCCACCTCAGGATATTCCATGATTGTGTTATTTTACCAAACTGCAGTAATAAGCAAATTCCTACACACACAGGTTTTTTTATGGATAACTTTCTCTTGGCACATTTTCCACATCCCTAAATATGAGTACATGTGCACACAACAAAAATAGCATAATAAATTTAGATTCTATTTAAAAGAGAATCCACAGGCTGCTTAAGAACCAGCCTTTCTTTGACATTCAGGAGAATATTTCTGTGGAAAATGCAATATTCCATCCTTAGCTCAACTGAAAGAAAGGGATGGGGGTGGGAAGACTTCTTTCATTTTCTTTTGTTGCTTTTCTCCCACACAGACATGCAAAAACAGTGTTTAAAAGCCGTTTAATCCCAGCATGCAGGAACAAAGGAGTGCATTTTTGCTGTTTGTATCAATCAAAGGAGAGAGAGCAGGTATTCCAGACTTATTGCTGTCCTTATTGGAATACTTAGGAGTATATTCAAGTAGACAACAGCCATTTGTCCCAATAAAGCAGCACAAGTGTTTGCCAATTTATGTACTCCAGCAGCATTTTATATTAAAGCCAAGGAAAATCTTTACTTTTGCCCTGTATTTTTGTATAAAAATTCTCCTCTTCCCATCTTTCAGCCTTCTTGGCAATTTCCAGGCAATCTCTCACTTGTTCCCAGCAAAGGAGCAGTTGCCCCAGGATTGTATTGGATAATTTAGGAGCACAGGTGGAGGAGAAGGCAAGGTGTGCCAAGCACATCCCAGATTTTTCTGCAGACAGAAGAGCACCCTGTGTAATCCCTTCCAGCTCTCTCAGCTGTGTTTACACATTTCTGCTTCCATCCTGCAAACACTGCTGTGCTGGAGACACACAAAGATCTTCTTGGGAATGGCATCTCCCTTCAAAATTCCCCAAGTGTTTTATCACACACTCCTTATGGCACCCAGAAAGGCTTTGGTTAGGAGGGAAATCAGACCTGTTGGGCTCCACATGGCAGAGACAAGGTGAAAATACACTCATGGTCTACATGAGCATGTGGGGTTATCTGCAGCTGGTACTTTTAGCAGCAGATTTTAAATCCTAAACTTTATTGTTACGTGGCATAAAAGAATCCAGAGATTTTGGCAACAAATGTTTTTGACACAAATTCAAGGAAAAATTAAAATAAGATTCAACCCATCTTCAAAATACCAATAACAGTGAGATTTGTGGTCTAGATTTGAATCTCCATTCCTACAGCTTTCCTCTCACTACTTTGGAAAATACAAAATGCTCTTTTTTTTTTCCCCAATGGTGGTGAAATTTCAGAGCTACTGACACAGAAATATGAAAAAGGAGCACATCCCTTTAATATTTATTTAAACTATTATTCTTCTCAAAATTCCACTGCATTTTAGTGTCACTCTTTAGTGACACTTTACTTCCTTGTAAGAGGAGCGATGGCTCGATATTGTTTAAGTGAAAGACAAAATAATTGTTTTCTCCACTCTCTAAAAGCCATTTTGTCTGTGAGACTTTGCTGTGCACAGAAGGAAGACAAGTTAAGGGGAATGGGGGATTTTTCCTCACTTTAACACTTCCAGATGATGGAAGTGCTGACCATTTAAGCACAGATGTGAGAATAATTTAAGGAGTAGTGTGTCCAATCCACCTCCTCATGCATTTGTCTTGCTAGGAAAGCTCTTCACAGGGAAAAAATATGATTGATGGGCGAGTTAGGTAGGGATGAGTCACCTGGAATTTAGTGCTTACATGGTTTTAAGAAGTTATGGATGATGTGTTAATTCTGCTTGTGCTTATTCTACAAGCATGGGCTTGCATACAGAAATACAATTCCAGAAAAAACTATTGAGAATGAACTAAGGAAACACTAAAAGAGGGATGGCCTCTTTTCCATGCTTTTATGGATGTCCAAAACAATCCTGAACTTTAGCAGTTTGGAGTTATTAATTTTAATTTTTATTCAGGTGTCTCATTGCTCTGTGATCAATGTATTTATTTTTTGCAAGTCTCTATTATTGCCATATCAGGACAACAGAATCATTCTTGGCCTCAAAATAAATGGCACAATTTCTTCCATATTGTTTTTATTGTGTAAACCATTAAGAAACAGGTTTTCAGTTGATCGCTCCCCAAATTCCCATGGGTTTTTTCTCCTCACCAATCTTTCAGGTGAAGTATATTTATACAGCTGCTGTGTGTGTCAGTAAAATAATTAGGAGATAGGAGAAAAGGAAAATCTAGAAATGTTGGAAGGGCCTCACCTGTGCTCTGTCTTATCCATCCTTTAAAAAAAAAGTGAAATGAAATTATTTTATCATCCTTTTGGTAGTGGCATTGTAGCAGACAACTGTAGGGCTATGTCCTGAGCATGTCCTTCCATCCCAGGTAAGACTGTTTGCTGAGAATCAGACTCTCATCTTCTAAAAGTCTCAGGAAATACTTCAGGGAGGTGTAAAACTGGATGAAAACTTCTTCAGCTTCCCACTGGGTGCAAGTTCTGCTTCTCTGGATGTGCCCATCTTCGGTGTGATAGTGGATTCTTGGCCAGAAAGACTCTGAGGATCAGAACCTGCACCCTGGGAATACCAGAGCTCTGCAAGGATGCACTGAACCATCCCAGCCCACTGTGGCTCCATCAGAGATAAACCTGTGTTTAGAAAAGGGAATAAAAGCTTTGGAAAGGCCGTGGGGGAATGCCTCCCATCCATCCCTGACATGGAGAATGGCCATTTTGTGTGTAGAAGCAAATTGTGACAACACAGTCGCCAGTAAATCATAGAGGAGTCACAGAATCATGGAATGGTTTGGGTTGGAGGCACTTAAAGCCCATCCCATTCCACCCCCTGCCATGGGCAGAGACACCTTCCCCTAGCCCAGGCTGCTCCAAGCCCCATCCAGCCTGGCCTTGGACACTTCCAAGCTTCTCTGGGCACCCTGTGCCAGGGCCTGCCCACCCTCACAGGCAACAATTCCATCCCAATATCGTAACTATACTCTCTGTCACCCCAGGCTTCTCTTCTCCACTCTAAGCAATCCCAGTTCTCCCAGCCTTTCCTCCCAGCAGAGCTGCTCCATCCCTCTGATCATCCTGCTGCCTCCTCTGGACTTGGTCCAGCAGCTGTGCTGGGATCCCCAGGTCGATGCAGTATCAATAATTAAATAAATTAACTGATATAAAATAAATCCAGGCCTGTTCCATCACAGAGTGTTGCAGACATATTGATTCAACATGGTAAAACAGTTAAAAAATGCCTGTTAACTTGAAATTTCTATAATTTCTGTCAGGTTTAAAGGGCCTAATTCACTGCTGACTCAAATGCCAGATGTGTAGCTCCAACATGCTGTAGACTCAGACTCTGATTCAAACATGTCAACAGCTTTCAAGGTGTTTGTGCAGATCAAGGGAGAGGAGCTTTTGACTTCAGCTTTTCCCTTCTGTTCTGCTAATAGGGTTAACATCTAGGACAGGGAACAGGATCCTGGTGCAGACAGTTGCTTAGAAGAGTAAAGGACAGATTGTAGTTGGCAGGATATTAAATAAAGTTAGGCACTTTCAGGTTCCTAATCAAGCTAACAGAAAGTTTGCAAAATATTTATGAACTTACCTTTTCTTTGAAAAGGCTTTTTGTTGTTGTTGTTGTACCAAATATAGAACAGATTTTTCGATTGAATTTTTCTTCCCTGTTCCAAAGGCTCTGACCTCTCTCATCAAGGCATGACTTCACTTTAGTTGTTATGCAAGAGCTCTGAGTCATATAAGGAAGAAGAAAAGGCAGCAGACTTTCTCCTTTTTTTCTGTTCTTGTAGCAGGATACAGCTTAACAACAGCTTATTCTTCTGTCTAATTGGGATGCACAGTGGACAAAGTCAGAGATATTTTAAATGAGAAAGTAAGAGAAGTAAAAACTTCCCAGGCAGGAGAATACAGGACAAGGACAGTTTGAGGAGACATTCTATCACACAATTTTCTCATTGGCAAAACATTTTAGGCACTTTATTCTACTTTTTTTTTTTCTACGTCATACATGTCAAGGGTACTCAGACAAGCAGAAATAATGGCCTGTGGCTAGTGATTGAAAGGGAATGTCAGAGAACTGCTAACCCAGACACATGTGCCTTATAACAAATTTCCCTCTTTTTGCTTTCCTACTCCATCCAGGACAACCAGTAGCACTGGACATGCTGCCATATCTGGGAGGCAGGGTATAACATTATAGTTTGGGGAGGACCTCCAAAGGTCACCGAGGGCAATGTCAGTCAGGACAGGTTTGGTACAGGAGGTCACTCAGGGCCTTTTCCCAGGAATTGCTGTCCCCAGGTATGACAATTTCACAGTGTCCCTGGGAAAGCTGTGCAAGTTTCTGACTGCACCACTGGCAGACATTTTTACTTCCATCTAGGCAGAATTTGCCACGTTTTGGCTTGTTCTTGTTGGCTCTTTATCCACTGGAACACAGGTCTGAGAAGAGCCTGCTCTGTCTCCTCCCCACCCTCCCATTATGACAGCAATATTTTCCAGTTTTTGACCAGATGGAGGTGTTTGCCCTGGGCTCTGGCCACTTCTCCTGGGATCACAGCCCTCCCCTGCAGGGTACCAGGTCACATCCCAGTCTTACACTGTCTGCAGACCTGCCGAGGGTGTTCCCTGTCCTGTCATCACAGTATCAGCACCAGTCCCTGGTGTCATCACTAGGACTGACTTTGTACCACCAGCCACCACATCCTGAGGCAGGTTTTCCAGCCCATTTTCTGCCCACCTCATGCCCTTACCAACCCCATGTCTCTCCACTTAGGCCAGAAGGCTCTGTCCATGACCTAACTTAAAAAATGTAAATAACACCCACTGTCCTCCCCTCATCCACATGGCCTCTTGTTTCACTGTGGAAAGTGGTAAGGTCAGGTCTGGTTATCCCCTGGGAGACCCTTGATGGATTTTCCTGGTCTCAAACTGATCTGCATGGGCCTGGATCCTTAAAAGGAGGAGGAGGCTTAGGGGAATGGGGTGAAGCTGACAGGTTTGTGCTTTCCACCATCTCCCTTGCCCTTCCAGCTGGTGCATAGGATGTGACTTTCTCCTGTCACTTTCCTGCATCTCCTGGCACCTCAGACAGAAGATACATAGAAGAGAAATTAAATATGATGAACCCCTGTTTGTTTTTTTTTTTTCCTGCCTGACTTCTCTGTCTTCATAGGAATACATTTGGTCTACAGAGAAGAATATCTGACTTTTCTCTGGAAAAATACACTTCTGAGACTCAAACAATACATAAAATTATGCCATAAACAAATATTATCTCAGTATTTCCTATACATTATGTACTATTTATTATGCATATAATGAGCTGAACCACCTCTTTCTCTGAATCAGACATGCTTCAAATTTTGGCCATTCATTATGTGACCTGCAGAAATAAAATAAGCTTTAAAATTTTATGGGGTTCATGGACAGGATACCTCCTGGATTTTTTGTGTTTTGTCCTTGGTGAGAAGGGCTCTTCTTTTCCCTGTGTCTTATAAATGATTTTGATATGCTTGCAATTTCCATTAAATATGATTAGTAGAGGAGTGTAGGTCAACAAGATTGACCAGGGATGATCTTGATTTACCTTAAGCTGAGAAGAAAGTCAGTAACACAAATATTGGGGGATGACAAAGGCAGATCAATTGGATTATGATTTTCAGTGCTCTTGGTTGAGTGATTAAAATGACCTGGAGAAGAACTCCCCTCAGCACTGATTCCATATAAAGGTGAGGGGAAGGGCTCCCATCATGTGTCAGGAACTGGTTTGTGGCTCTGAGGGGCACTCTCTGTACGTGTCAGGTTAAAAGATTAGAAACCCTGCAGGCACCTTGTTTTAACTGGATTTGAGAAGACATGAAGAACCTGGCTCTTACTTTTTTTCCTAGATCAGAAGGGATGTTTAACCAGCAGCTGTATTTGTTTTGAAAGATGCAATTGGATTTAGCCTAATCCCAGAGACAGGGAGAGAGAGCCTGGGTTTATTAGCTGCTCTGAAGGGACACACTTGCCTGAATCCAGAGCACTTTGCAGTGCTTCCAGCACTTGGAGGAGCCAGAAAGCTCCCACTGAGTTGTGCTGTTTATTCTATAACAATATGTTCTGATATATTTACAAATTGATGATCCAAGGAGCCAGGCACAAATTGTGATTTACAGCACTGTAATGTTGCTATCCATTTCCTCTCAATCAGCAAGGAAATCTAGCACAAAGTGCTTACTTGTATACCAGGGAGAAACTTATTTACATCTACCTCGAAACCCACCCGATTGTAAACACATTGTGGCTGAACACGGGGAAATGAAAAGCACTCACACATTTTCTCTCAGCAATTTGTGTCTAAGCACACTACAGAGCCTGTGATGCAGCTTAATAGGTTGTTGAGAATTAGCACATTGTGGGGAAAGGTCTCTGTGCTTGCATAAATGAACAGCCTTCAACTGGGTTTTAGCAAAGTAATGGGAGACAAGCTTTAAATAAATGGTTGGGGGGGTGTTGCTTTTTGCACTGCTCAAATTATTTTATTTTTATTTTATTTTTTCTCAAATTATTTTATTTTATTTTATTTTTATTTTATTTATTTTTTTCTTGTGAAGTTAGTGCGAGGAGAGGAGGTTATGTGGTGCCACCCCCTGCCATGGGCAGGGACACCTCCCACTGTCCCAGGTTGCTCCAAGCCCCATCCAGCCTGGCCTTGGACACTTTCAGGGATCCAGGGGCAGCCACAGCTTCTCTGGGTAATGAGATTACCCCAGAGCTTCCTCTTCTCCAAATACACAATCCCAATTGTCCCAGGCTTTCCTCTTTCAGAGTTGTGCCCAGAGACAGTAATGTCCTTAGTAATCCACAATACTTGCTTTGGTCAAGTTTAGGAAAGAATCTTAAACTTTTTTTCTTGACAAAGAAATGTACTTTATGATGCATGTTTAGATCATCTCTTCAGGTTTCTCATAAATTTTGAGGTTTAGTTTCCTTGTGATGTGAATCTTTCAAAATTCTGGAATGATTTAGCACTCCGTTTTTAACTAAGGAATTACTGACAACAGAATGCAGCCACCCAAAAATCAAAAATGGTATCAACATGGAGATGTAGACAATATTTCCACTTTCACTTCTTTTGGAAATTCAGTTCCAACAGGTTCTTCCTAGCCCTGGCTTTCCTGGGTGTTTATTTTTCCCTTCTTTATCCTCCTTGACTTCAGTTATCATAGTGGATGGCCCATTTTCCCCCAGCAGCAGCTGCATTTTGGGGAGTGTGAGATGATTTTCTCAAATATATTCACTGCTAATTCCACCAAATTTGATACCTGTAAATATCAAATACTTTTTTTTTTTTTAAAAGCATATAGCAGCAAGGTTTTTATAATGATGACATTGTAAAGAAGAGAAAGATAAACCAAAATACTTATTTTATGACATCCAGCAAATCTTATTGTTTCCACAGTTCAAGCAAAGATTAGTTAGCACCGTCTGGAAGACCAGAAAATGTGATTATTTTAATGGACTCTATATTCTGCACACACACTAAAGCTGGAGAATGGCAAAATAAATCAGGGAAACATTTCCATCAATACCATCTTGAAAGTACCATTTTTTAATCTTTTATATCAGGTGGTTTTATCTTTTATATCATATTATTTACCTCAGGAAGTAAATATTTTCTTTATCTCTCATTTCACTTTTAACAGCATTCTATATTTATCTTTTCTCTGGATTGCCTGAGATTATTTCTTTTGAAGGGGGAAGATGGAAAACAAAACCACACATTTTATTTTGTGATTTTCATCTTTTATGGCCTTATTATCTGGATGGCTACATCTCCTTGTGTACTGTGCATACATGAGAGGTAAAGTAATTAAAGATTTTAAACAAACTGTGCTTTTGACAAGGAAAATTGTACACACACAGAAGGATGGACTTTATTTCTTATTTTTAAAGGCTCTCTTATTTCTTGAAGAATTAAAATGATTCTGCTATTGATCTCTGGGGCAGAACAGGGTATTTTTTTAGGTAACACATGGGCTGAACAACAGGAGAAATCATAATGTGAAGATAAAAGTTGAATTTCTGGAAGTGCCACTGAATGTGCAGCAGTAAAATTTTCAGTCTTATTTAGTGCACCAAGAAGCCAATGGACCAAACAGACCAAGCTCCACATGAGCAAAGCCTGGCTTTAAGCTTTTGAGCACAATCCTCCTGAGTTCAAACCAGTTCAGCTCAGTTCATACTGAAATTAAGGGCATGCTTGAAGAGTTAGAGTATCATCTCATTCAAGGAGCAAAGAACTGACATTGTTTTTCAGGATTTCATATACATTGAAGGTCTAAGGTAGCAGCAACATTTCTCAATGGCCTTTTGTAATTACTTGAAAACACATTTTCAGTTCTCCATTAAAAATGTCTCAGTTTATTGGTAAAAGGTTGCTATAGGATACATTAAGGATTACATTTATTATGAGACCTGTTCTGGGGTACCCTTGTTTTAAATACATTCTTTACACAGTGAGGAAAATATTTACTATAATATGCAATTTTTATTCTATAATGACTGCTCTAATTCCCCCTGATAAATTTGACTTTGCCTTTCCAACTCTGCGTGGTGCCATTTTTGTTATTTGGAATCTTGTTAACATTTTTAATAGAGTATCACCCCATGAAATTATAGACCCTAGGGGATAAATTAAGGTAAAATAGCAAGTGAAAGGATCACTGAGGTGTCATTGAATTTGAAACAAAACTTTTAAAGTCACAGCAATGTGTTACTGCATCCACAAAGATTGTTGCTGTGGATTTGACACCCCTGAATTTTCACAACTCCTGTTTTCTCTCAATGCTGGTTTGCACAAAATTACTCAAATAAGATGGAAAACAATCTCTGCTTACAAACAAACTTAAGTAAGAGCTGTGGGAAGGAAGAGAAGAGGAAGAAAGGAAGGAAAACAGAGGATGTGTTTTTTCCTATTGTGAATCCTTATTCTTCTGGATCAGCCCTTTTAATAAATAAATGTGGGTTATATTCTGCACAAACTACCAGAAAGTGAATGCACCTCATAGGAAAAAGTCACTGTAATCAGTCCTAGCTCTGAATTCAGAACCCATGGGATTTAGATACATAAAATATTCAAAAAATGAGAATATGTGGCACTTAACAGTATGGGGATATTGGTAAAAGTTTGGACTTGCTGATCCTGGTGGTCTTTCCAACTTTAATGATTTTATGGAAAAGTAAACACTTTCACAAATCTGTGCTGTACAACTAAACATTTGATAAACTCTCCCATTTCTAATATTCCAATTTAATTTTTCAATGCTTGACACAAATAGCTAACAAACCTCCAATCATCAGGTATTTGTGTTCTGCACAGTTTAATGACTAAATCTTTAACATTATTAAAACCTACTTGATCTGCACTATAATACACCCAGGAAAATGCCAGAAGCTGGAAGAAAAAGGGGAATTCTAGAGTGCAAAGTAATTTTGTCAGTCTCTGGTGTTTATTCCAGCCCTGTTTGTAGCAATACACCATTTTCTGGGTGGTGTCTCTGCTCCAGGTGCAACATAAAGTACCTGACATCCTGTCACTGAGATGGATCACAAACTAAAGAGCCATATGGTCAGATTATTCTTCATTTTCTCCCCCTGTCCTTTCTGCAGCCCATGTTCCCCAGCCAAGGATGGGTGAGAAACCTGCTGCCCATTTACACTGCAGCAGAGCTGAGCAGTGATACTCCCATTCATTTTGATTATTCTAGATATGAACCCTTTTTCCCAGGAAGTGTGACAAAGAAGTGCCAGTAGCAGTAGTGACAAAACTGGAGCTCTTTTCTCTCACACCCACAAGTTGCACTGTCAAGAAAACTCATTCCTTTGTGCCAGCTTCTGCTGTTTTTTGGGGATGGCATTGGTTCTTATGTCTCTGGAAGTGTGGTGTGGAATCCAGGGAAACAAAAGGAAGGTGTTTTTCCAATGCAGAGCTACTGACTGGAAACATGGCTCTGGAATCTGCAAGGCAGGGATTGTTTTCTCCCATGATAACTCTGAACACAGCCATTCAGAGACTTCTCCCCCCTACTCTGAGCTGCTGAAACAGGTAACTAATGGCACCCAGGAAGCATATTTAAAACATCTAAACTCTGAGTTGGCAAGGCAACCCTGAAGAAGAGCTTGCTCTATCTGCACACAAAATGATCTTCAGAGTTTCCCCCTCCTGCCATTCCTGCTCCCCAGTGATGTAACCTCTCATCTCATCACACTTGGCCACCTCAGGAGGGACCTTTCCACTCTGCCAGGAGCAAAACAGCGTTCTGATGTCTATCAGGGCAATTTCTGACTCATTAGCATTTCCTCTTGCTGCATGCCAATCTTTAATAGCCATTGCCTCCCAGATCCTCCTTCTCATTGACCCTCTCTGTCCCAGTACCATCTGGAGAAGGTTCCACAGCCCCTCATCCTGCCTCAGTCCATGGTGGTGTCTAACTGAAGCTCTTTTCCAGAGGGCTGATCTATGCTCTTTTATGCCTGGCTCCACATCTTAAGGTGCTGACAGGCTGTCCTTAGGAAAGATTCCCAAGCTGAAAATAAGGATTTAGCTTGATTACAGCTCCCTTTGCCCGGTTTTTTTTGGTTTTTTTTGTTTTTTTTTTCTTTTTTTTTTTTTTTTTTTGCTGCTAAACACTTCTGCCAATGGCTTTGTTATTGCTAAGGCACAGGGAAGCTGGAAGCTGTCAAGTGCAGTAACATGAATGGAAAAATATTGCTCTGTCTCTGAATCAGGATCATAATTATGACTGATTCTCTTTGCTCCAGAGATCATCTCCTGTTAACTGAAGCAAGAATATTAGAGCAAGAAAGAACCACTGATACCTGTGGATTAATTCTGATAAAAAAAGAGTTAATGAAGTCACCTGATCAGCAGTGCCATATTTATATTTTAGAAAAAAAGGCTAATTAAAATGGGGTGCATTTAATTACCATATAAATTCTAAGTTGTCCCAGTTGAGGGTGGGAGGAACATGAGAGAACTGTACCATTAAGCAGTTGAGTAAGTGAAATGATGTACATAAAATGCTTGTTTAATAAGTGTAGGTAAAAACTGGTGAGAGCCTGGTGGTGTTTTACAGTGTTTCCACAGTCAGGCTGACTGGTCTGTGTTTTTGTAGTTCTCTGTAGGTTTTTTATTTTCCCTTTGCATTAGAACATCCTGCATCAGCCACAGTTTGGGGATATCTCTGTGCAGCAGTTAACCTTATCTCCTGACACAGCATAATGGTATGAATAACTCTGGTAATTGCAGGGCCAGTGACAAAGAGAGGGTGGAGCAGGGCAGGGATTAGAAAGCATCAAGCTGCAAGTACCAATGGAGAGGAAGAATCACATCATTGTGGTGTTAGTGATGCTTCCCAGCCTGGAGCCAGCTGCCACAGCAGTGTGGGAAGCACAGCTGGCTCAGGAGCTGGGTGAAATAACTGCTGCAGGCTGCTGCAACCATCCCCTGCTAAATCAGTCAGGGCTCCTAGAGAAAGATTATGGGGATAACTGAGCACCTGCATAGGTCGAGGAGCAGGATCCATAGCTTTGCTCCCACTTGGAAGCAACTGCATTAGGAGATGTAAGGATAAAGTATGTCCTGTCTGTCTGAAAAAGTCTGTGCCTCAAGTGCCTGAGACATTTCTGGCATCCTTGAATACTGCACTGAATGTCTTTGTGCTCTCCCAGCCACCTCCGACAGCTGCTCCTCATTTGTCAGGAAATGTGGTGCAGGTTTTGCTTTGCATGTTGGTAACAGAAAGCCATCAGCAGAATTTACACTGCAAATAATGGTGCAAGGGAGAACAAACTGTTACAGCAACTCACAGCAGCACAGACACACAGAGAAACAGGAACTGCCTCAGGCAAAGTGTCGGGGTGTTTATGGACATTGATGTGCATCATGGATCATGGAAAGGCTTAGGGGGGAAGGAACATTAAAGCTCATCTCATTGCACCCCCTGCCACAGGCAGGGACACCTTCCACCAGCCCAGGTGGCTCCAAGCCCCATCCAACCTGGCCTTGGGCACTGCCAGGGATCCAGGGGCAGCCACAGCTTCTCTGGGCACCCTGTGCCAGGGCCTCACCACCCTCACAGGAAGGATTTCTTCCCAATATCCCATCAAAACCCAATCTCTGGTAGTGGGAAGCCATTCCCCCTTGTCCTGTCACTCTATCCCTTGGAAACAGTCTCTCTCCATCTTTCCTGCTGGCTCCTTCATGCACTGCAAGGCCACAGTTAGGTCACCCTGGAGCTTCTTTTCTCCTGACTGCACAACCCCAGTTCTCCCAGCAGAGCTGCTCCATCCCTCTGCTCATCCTGGTGCCTCCTCTGGCTCTCTCCAGCAGCTCCAGCTCCTTGCTGTGCTGGGACAGGGCTGGGGCAGCTCTGCAGGTGCTCAGGGTCTCACCTGAGCAGGGCAGAGGGGCAGAACCCCAATCCCTTTCCTGCTGCCCACGCTGGGGCTCAGCCCAGGACACCAGGGGCTCTGCTTTGGGGCAGGGCCAGCTCTCACCCACAGCCCCCCAAAGTCCTCCCAGGGCTGCTCCCTCTGCTCCTCCCCAGCCTGGACTGACCCCAGGGGTGTCCTAACCAGGTCTTGTTAATCCTGAGATCCCCTTGGGCCACTTCTGGAGCTTGTCCAGGTCCCTCTGGATGCCATCCTGTCCTTCAGGGGTGTCACCTGCAGCACTGTGCTTGTGCAGTAATGCTAATCTTGAGAATGAGATTAGATCATTTTCAAAGAGGAAATATGTAAAAATCCCCTTTTCAAAGACAAATACACATTGAGATGACCTTTTGTAAGAGTGACTGTGTAATTATTAATTGTGGCTGATGGCTTCTTCCCACAGCTGGTAATCTGGTGCACACACCAGTGCTTCCCCTTCTCATCACAGTACAGGCTTCTTTTTAAAATATTTATCAATGATGCAGGCATGTTTCATGCATTTGATTATTTTAGAAAGGTTGGCCCCAAATCTGTTTATTTATTGCTTCCATTTCCCAAGCTGTTCTTGTCAAACCAGTCTTTCTGCATCACAATACAGAGATCCAACAAAGATGTTTATGAGATTTCTCTTCCTTCCTGTTAAGATTTTGTTATCTCAACTTCATCCTCTTCCAGCTCAAGTAATTGAGCTAAGTCCTTACTTCTTACCTGGTTTCTTTACTCAAAATAGAAGAGGATAATGAAATAAATGTGAAAACATCAGTGCTTGAAAAGGGTGGAAGACACAAAGAGAAACAGTCTGCATCCTTAAGTGAAGAAATGTGGTGTCTGACCCTTCTCTGCTGGAGAGAACTTAATCATGCTCCCCCTAAATTAGTGAGTGTGTTAGTTGTGAAGGATAGGAAGGATATAAGTTTCTAGGCTTTGAAAAAGAAATAGATTTCTATTTGTGCAGTCCTTCCATGGTGCTATTATCAGTTGTCTGTGTTTGGAAGTGCCCAAGGCAGGTTTGGAAGGGGCTTGGAGCAGCCTGGGCTAGTGGAAGGTGTCCCTGCCCATGGCAGGACGTGGCACTGGATGGGCTTTAAGGTCTCTTCCAACCCAAACTAGTCTGGAATTTTTTGTTTAATAAGCAGAGAACCTCTGGAAGCTCCTGGCAACTGGGAAAGGATGGCTGGAAAAAGCAAACATCACCTGACCTTTGTCTCATTGCATACTGCAGCTGGTTTAAAGCTGCAGGTTAAACCCAACCAGCCTCTAAGCAAGCAGGCACCTGGGTGAGTGATAGAAGGATGGACTTGAACAAATACAGAGAATCCCAGCCTATCTATTGGATCCTAAGTGCAGATGTATCATTGTCCAAGGAAAGGAGTGACTGAGACTGTAACCAAATTCAAATTCCCTGTTTAAAGAGTGCTCACCAGAATAAAGTGCTTAGTTTTTTGTTACATGAAATCATGAGTGCCATGTCTCTGTCTCAGACCTGGCACCAGTCAATGTTACAGATCCTCATGAGGGACAAGTAGGAGGATTTGAGTAAACACAGGCTGGTTTGCCCTATATCAAACCCTAGGAAGGTGACAGCAAATAATCCTGGAACCATTTCCAAACACAAGAAGGATAAACCCAGCAGTCAACAGGAATTTATGGAGGGAATATTATGTTTCATTTACCTGGCAGAGCAGTGGATGCTCCAGGTCCATCAAGACAAAGTGTGTGCTCCACAGAGACCCAGGGGCACAGCCAGGTCTGTCCAGGGGCTTTGGACACCCATCTGTGTCCCCTGGCCCTGCTCTGTCCCTGCCACCACCCAGGGCTGGGGAACCTCTGTTTGTCACACGTCCTGTGCTCACCCTGTCACCTCATCCCAGCTGGGGCTTGCTGTTGGTTGGTCACAGAGGTCTGGAATGTGAGGCACAGCAATGGGAGGACAGAAATAGGGTATAATGTGTATAATGCCATCAAAGGAGCCAGGGCAGGGATTGGGGATGTGGCTCAGACAAGTGGCACCTGCTTACACAAAGCTTATCCCTCTTCCCTTTCCTTTTTATTTTCCCATATATACCTCCTCCCATCCATTTTGTTATCTCCAATCTATTCTGTTTCCCCTGCCTTTGGTCCTTCCCTAAACATCCCTTATGTAGTCTCACACATCTCCACACTGCTCTTAAAACATGCCATAATAAATTTTATGGTGTCTCCAAACACCCTTCCATGGCACCCCATAAGTTCTATCCTCCTGTAGGCTGTAATTCCCTTTATTTTTCATGCCTTTCTGGGGACAAAATTTATTTTCTTGACTTCATCTCACACCAGAAGCACAGGACATCTCCTCAGTTGTCCCAGCAGGTGCTTTAAGTTCTCTGTGGTTGCTGTTTGCTGCCTTTTCCTTGTGTTTAATGAGATTTACCATTAGTCAGATAGCCTGACTCCAAATCCTGGAAACCAAGCAACATTTCAGTTCAAAATGCACTTTACAGAAGACTCTAATTTTCACAGAAACCTGTTTTTCTATCTGTTGTTAAGAAAATAAAAATGACCCCTTTTGCTTTGAAGCTGGCTCATCTTTCATGGAAACAATGGCAGATTTAATTCAGGTAGAGATATTTAGGGTGGTGTGAGCCCAGGTCTGCTTTAGCTACTGCCATGTCATGGACAGTTTGTTTTCTGACTGTGCAGTGGCTTTTATTCCTTTTTTACAAGGCAAGTTTCTCTTATGTTATCAAACATATAGAGCAAAATCCCTGTGTGCTATTGTTAGTAGAGTATAAATCTACTTAGGATAAAGTCCTAAGGATGCTCCTGAGGAAGCAGGACCCAACCACTCACAGAATCATAAAATGTACAATGAAGGGAATGAAAGCAGAGAGAAATTAAGCACTTAGCATAAGATATGCCTAACAAAATATTTAGACTAGTCAGTCATTATCTCATAATTAAAAAAAAAAAAGTCCAAAGGAAATGAAATGGAAAGTTGTCTTTCAAACAGGTATTAAAATGCTGATGTTTCATGCTTTTAATGAAAGTTCTAATAAGAGTGGAAGATGAGAGTGATTGTAATGGGTGAAATACCAGTTCCCATTTTAGCTGTCATTTTAGCAACATCATTTTGTGGTTCTGTCAGCTTGTTGAAGCTCTGTTGATCCCAATGCATTTCATTTCCTCGCTGAGTGTCTGCCTGTGTGAGGCAATATTGTTCCAGTGTGAAGTGTCTTCATCTCTGTGCAAGTGCTTGTGCTTGAATTGATCTTTAATCTTTTCTCCAAATGAATTTTTCAAAATTATTTTTGAATGAGCTTTTAGTGTCCGTGAAAGGTGTGAGATGTATTTATTCACATTTTGCCTCTTTTTTTCCTCTCTGAGTCATGACATGAGATGCATATCTCATCCCAAATGACAACTTTCTAGATAAAAAGTCTCTCCCATTATATCTGAGGCTGCAGCAGTGCAGATTTCCCCATATTAACTACTATAACCCAGGCTATTAAACATCTCAGCACCTCACATCTGTAATATTTCCTCTTGCAAATGAGAATTCCAGACCCACCTTCTCCCACTCTGTGTTCAGCTTTATATTTTATTTACTTTGCATTCCTTCTCCCTTCTAAATGGCACTGATTTGACTGATTCTCCAGCAAAGAGTCTTGCCCATGAAAATATGTAATGAAATTTCTATATTGTTTCAAAGGGACAGCAGGATAAGTCCAGGGAGTTTAAGGCTCTCATAGTAGAGTTTGGTTTTAGCTGATAAACACTGTATTCCATATGGATACTCTCCTGTTTGGCTGTTCAAGAGAGGGCAAAAAACCCATAAAGAGTCCCCAAAGCACACAGAAAATATTTATTTATTTATTTATTTATTTATTTATTTATTCACAGCAGAATTTTCAATTTTTTCAGAACTGAAGTTTAATATTAAATAGTTTTTAAAAAGACATCCAACTGCCAGGGGCCCAGGAAATATAATGGCACTAATGGATTTCACCAGGTTTGCTGTTCGAGAAGATGTTATCCTTTACTGAAATGTTATCCTTTACTGAAAATTTCCTGTGACCATCACAATACCTCTCTCCTGCAGTTTTGCCTTATTTTTTTTCAGTGAACAACACGTTATCATGCAGGAAACATTTCTCATGCAGGAACAAAGAGGGGAAGTTTCTATTGGTCTGGGAGAACGAAAAAGAAAGGAGCTGAGCCATGGAATCCCAGAGTCCCAGAGTGGTCTGGGGTGGGAAGAACCTTAAATCCCAATCCAGTGCCACCTCCTACCATGGCAGGGACACATTCCACTATCCCAGGCTGCTCCAAGCCCTGTCCAACCTGGCCTTGGGCACTGCCAGGGATCCAGGAACAGCCACAGCTTCTCTGGACACCCTGTGCCAGGGCCTGACCACTCTCAGGAATTTATTCTATATATCCCATCTAACTCTATTCTCTGTCAGTTGGAGGCCATTCCCCCTTGTCCTGTCTCTCCATCCCATGTAAATTGTCTTTCTCCACCTTTCCTGTAGCTCCTTCAGGCAGATTCGGTTGAATCCTTTTCTTCTCCAGGCTGAACAATCCCAGTTCTCCCAGCCTTTCCTCAAGTACTCCCTGCATTGGGGAAGTGCTGTCACTAAAAGGAAGTAGTTTTCTGTATATTTTAGGTTTTAAAAAAGTATCAGGATGAGAAAGTACAAAAAATCAGTTCTTGTCTGCACAAAAGCCAAAGGAAACAATCTGTGATAAGAAGACCTAAATGCAATTATCTCAGGGATGGATGCCTAGCAAGCTTCCAAAAGTGGTTTCAGACTCTGGATTCCGTGGATCCAAACACCTTGAGGGGCAGCAGAGAGGAGAGAACTGCCCAGCTTGGAGCAGCTTTCCCCAGGGCTGAGCCTCTGAGGGAGTTGAAGAGGCTCAGAGGAAGTGTCAGACACCAGCTGAATTTCTGAGTGTCCTTTCTCCCTCAGCAGCTCGCAGCCAGGGTGTGACAACCTCTCTCAGAAGTGACAAGACACAGACCTGCTGACCTTGGGATAAAGGAGATGCTTTGGTACCTGCTTAACAAGAATCCCACGGGCAGCAGTGAATGCCTCTTTTATTGCTCTCCAGTCTGCTCCTGGAGGAGCTTGGAGGGATGTCAGAGGAACAATGTCACAGTGTAGTGTCACAACACACAGGTGGATCTGACAGGGAAAGAGGGAGCAGCAGGTGGTGATGCTATTTAAATTTAAATGATTTTTCTTCCCTATTTTATACAGACTGTGGTATAGGTTATTTCTGTCTGAGGAAAACACCTGATTTTATACAGTTCTTATGCTGACCAAGCCTGCAATGTTCCATTGCAGGGTTTGCATTCCTGATTGTGTTGTTGAGAAGCACTAAGATTAGCATCCATTATTTTCAATAAAGCTTGGTGTTCCCCACTTTATTCAGAGATTAACCATGAATGAGGTGGGTTCATGTACAAAGACCTTGCAAAGCCACAGCAGTGTTTCTTAAGTATCTAAATTTTTGTTTTGTTTTGTTTTTTTTTTTTTTTCCTTTGTATACATTTCCTCCTTTTGGTTGCATAGTCCCTTCTTTTTGATGCATATTCCCCAATCCCTGTAATATTCCACCTGTTTCAAATGGGAAGTGGGAAATGCTGTAGGAAAAGTGAACTCCTAAAATCTCTTTTCAGTTCCCTGGGTCCTTCTCTTGCAGCAATTCATGTTTCTGAGAAGGGCTTCTCAAAAGGACACTGCAGTTCCAACACAGGTCAACCTTGCAAAGAAATAAAAAGGAACTGAATGCTTACATGCCCAAAACTCCAGAAATGTTCTGTAAAATCATGTGATTTCTTACAAATCACGTGGTTAACTTGGCCCAAAGAAGCTGCACCATCCTTGCAAACACATTAAATGGGAATAAAGGGGTAACTTAATCCAATAAATGCATCTTCCACAGGATACAAATGTGATAATTGATTTCATGCTCATCAATTCTTGTCTGCACTGTGGTTTTCAGTGATTTGCTAAGCTCTACCTGCTAAAATATTACTTCATATGTAGATATTCCAGCTATTTATTTAGAAACTGCTAAAATAAACCTCCCATGAGTTTAGTATGAATTAGCAGGTGAGGCTGCTGATAACAAAACAAAAGCACTTTACCAATTGGTTGTGTTCAATTTATTGATTTAAAATATAATTCAGCTTTAAAGTTGTGAAGTGTTCACCTGAAAACTTGGTCTTTCTGAACAGATATTCTACACTAACACTTCTACATAAAACTTATAATTCTGATGTGTATTCTTAAAATGATTATAGAGATAAAACAACAAGAACAAACAAACCCTTTAAATTATTTTTTCGCAATACACCAGCTGTGCTTTTTTCACTGCAATTCTTACAAAGCAAATATAAGTCAAATGCATTGAAAATGAGAAACATTTTTTAATCTTTTGAGTCATTTCAAGTCATTATAAATAGGTTCAGTAAATCCTGCAGACAAATGCTGAGCCCCTAATCAGTGCAGCTTCAGAGGGATGTGTCCAAACCCCATTTTTTGGTAAGATTTGATCCAAGAGTGCTTTCTGGGCTTTTTTTTTTTGAGGTTTTCACCTGCCTTTCAGTCCCATGGGTAAGCTGTACCCACACTATTGAAAGTCTATTTTCAAGTACAATTCCCTGTTCATCCCCTCTGTCTCCCATAGCTCTGCCTCTGCATCAGTGCCTTGATCTGTCACTTCAGTAATTTTAGGAAAAGGCAGCCAGACTTGCCTAATTTAATTTCCCCCCTTGAAGGCCGTGCCCCTGGCTGTGCCTTGTGCTGTTCTTTCTCATTCTCTGCTTTCATCCTCACATTTCCCTCAGCACTTGTGTTATTTTCATAGCCACTAAATACACTGCACTCTGCTAAGGGACCAAACCTGAAAGAAAACTCTTTCAGATCACTTTCAATGGGTGTATAAATTTACTTTTCCAAGCAATTCAGGTGACATTTTAAGCTCATTTTAGCAATCTCCAGCCAAACATGTGATTAAAAAGGGAAGCACACATTTAACTCAGTTTCATATTGAAGCTTTGGGGGATTTATATACATTTTCTAGATATGCATGTAAGGGAATATCACAGAGGGTGCTGACTAAACATAAGTAATTTAAAATTTCTTCTGCTTCATCAATTATGGTGCTTTAATGGTTGTGGCTTTTGAGCTTATAACTAACACTGACTGCTACAGTGGATCAGGAAATACTTTGATTTAATCTTGTGAAATGAGTAGCCTTTTGAGGGAAACTGAACTTTGATTATTGCTCAAGCAAAGGAAAACTAAAAAATAAAATTAAAAATGAAACTCAACAAAAATTGACCCAAACCAGTAAGAACATATTTATATTTAGTATGTGAAATATGTTATATTTACTGGAGCAATTCCCATATGAGGAAAGGCTGAGGGATCTGGAAATGCTCAATTTGGGAGAGGTGGAGGCTCCATGGGATCTTATCAATGATTATCAATATCTGATGGGGAGGGGAAGTGAAGAAGATGCTGCCAGAACTATCCAGTGAGATTGTATGAGGTAAAGAGCACAAAATGAAATAAAAAAAAAAAAAGCAAGTCTGGACATAGGAATCCTCTTTTACCCCAGAGGGTGGTCAAACAGTGACAATTTCCCCCCCCCCAAATTTCAATTACTTTGAAGGTAGGGGCAATCAGTGAAGGGATCCTGATATCTAGTTACTTTATCTCACTTCTGCAGACAATGGTCACAAGAGTCTGCAATTTAAAGTCTGATTTAAGTTGCACTAAATAATTTGAAAAATGTGAAATTAAATGCAAGTTCCTTTATCTCTTCATGATATTGCAGAAGTGCTATAATGCATTTTAAAAGTACTGGGACAGTTACTCCCTGAGGCTTTCAATTCCACTTGGAATCACATAAAAAGAGATGATAAAGGACACATTTAAAAAAATTACACAAAGGTTGTTTGTTATTACTTGGGAAAAGATAAAACACACCTTAGCTGCTTCTCATTTGAATGTGTTATGTGCTTTTTTGTTTCTCCTCTGTAAAACATTTTTATTTTCGTCTTTTATTTCAGACCATGGATAGACAAATGTTTTTCACTAGGTTATAATAAACAATATAAAAAGATTGGGTGCATTGCTTTGGATGGTCTGCAATATAAATGTATTTCCAGCACTGGGAAAATGGAGTGAGCAGGGGTGTCTCAGCTCTTTCTAAGTCAGAAGGTCAAAATAACGAGTAGCAGAAGGATACTTGGTAATAAATTTGGACAATGACCTTAAAGAGTTTTAGGTGCAGTGAATTGCAAAGTGCAGCAAAAAACAAATTTTAGGAATTTTAGATTCTTTTCCCTAGAACTCTGTAGGGTTTCCAGACAGGCAGCAAAAGCTGTGAGTCTTTGAAGACCCAAAAATGACCCCAGCTGTGTGTGGCCACGCTGCTGCCCAGCTCTGTGACATGCTTGAGGATCTCCACTCCCCAAAATATCCATGAACACATCAGAGACCCTGTGAGAAGCCAAATGTTCACCAAAGTAATTGCTGAAAGGAGCAACACATGCAAAACAAAAGCCTCTTAACATGTGGCTTGCAAGATTTCTACACCAAAAGCAAACCTGAAGCCAAAATGTGCTTAAAGAAATGTGTAATTTCAGCCAAGTGCTCCTGCAGTGCCCTTGATCATGTTAACCACTTGCAGGTTGCATGTTGAGACAATGAGAGGCCAAATGGCTAAAAGAAGTTATAGAGTGATCATCTAAATTCAAATGGCCTGATTTGGGGGAGAGCTGGGAAGCTGGAGAACCCTGAAAAAGTTGGATTTTTTTGGTACAAAATCTTTGGGCAGTGCTCAGTGTAAGGCACAGTAGCTTTGCTGAATCTCTAATTTAGTGCAAAACACAAACACCTCCAGCTCACTTGACAAAATGCTGCAAGGTTTTAGATTCAGTGCACACCTGTGTGGCAGAAGACTATGCAAGAGTGTGTATTTGCAAATAATGAAAACATAATTTTGGAAAAGCTTCCCATTAAAACACCTTTTCAATTCATTTACTCTTGCCATCCTTTATTCCAAGATCAATTATTCCACAATAATGTTGTGCAGAGCTGAATGGGGATTTAAAGGTGGGTGTTGGAGAATTTCAAGATTATCTGTTATTCCTCAGGCTGCAGCACTGCAGGGAAGATAAACTAAAGAAGCAGAGGCAGAAAAGAAATCAGTGTTTCAAAAGAATAGCTACCTTTATGAGGAAACCACTCAAATATCTGGAGGGAGGACTTTGTGACTTCCTAATATCCCTGTTCCCAGTATCTGCATCCTGGCAGTGCTTCAGGATCATCAGTTCATGGGATCAGGCAGAGAAATAAACCTTCTCTGCAGACACAGGAGATGTGTCTGTACAGAGAGAGAGAAAGAAGTGGGTAAAAACATTTTGTTTTTGAAATCTCAGAGCAGATTGTGATCCTCATCCCATGCAGAACACAAAGACATTGCAGATATTTCTTTCCTTCCCCACGCCAATGCTCTCTGCAACAACAACAACAAACAAAAAAACAAAAAAACCAAAAAAAAAACCAAAAAAATTTTGTGCCATCCTCAGATGAATTAGATTTCTTTTAGAACAGGCTGCCCATGGAAGTTGTGTGGTCTCCATCCATGGGGATATTCCAGCCTGACCAGATAAAGTCATGGGCAGCCTGTCCAAGGTGTTCAAGAGGATGTCAGGAGGTCCCTTCCAACCTAAACAGTCTGTGATTCTCCAGCAGTGAGAACAGAATCTAAACATCCCCCTCAACAATTCCCTCCAGCTCCAGATACTGACACACCTTTGATTTTGGATGTCTTACACCAGGACTCAAAGGTTTTCTTCTGCTGAGGACATTCCTGGGATCAGCTTTAACCAGGCTGCTTGTGAACAAAACCAATGGCTGCATCCTCCAAGGCCTCCAAAATGAGGAGGTGAGCAGAGCCCCCCAAAAATGTGATTCCTTTTTGTTACCCTTTAGCAATGGGGAGAGGTTTTCTATCAGTTTAACTGGACAGGTGAAACCTCAGGAACCCAGGTTGCTGCAGAGGCAGAAAGAAGGTTGGTTTCTGCAGAGGCTTTATATTCTCCACTTGCTCTCCAGTTACAGCACAGATTAGGTTACAGCTGGGTTTGGGAAATTAAAGCTCCAAGAGCTCAGTTTTTTACTTGATTTCGTGCTTCCCACCCCCTGACTTAGATGGAGAGCTTATGCTGGGAAGGTTGGACTGAAGCCTTTGGGAAATAAGCTTAAAGAAGTGAAATTGTTCAATTTTGTTCAATTCAATTTTGTATCATTGCCAGAGACAGGAAGAGGCTGATTAGAGCTGGTAGTTTGTAGTGGTGGAAAGCCTTATGGTGCCTTTCTGTGTTACAGCCAGTGTGATGATTTTAATTAAGGTTTAGGGCTTGGAAATTTGAAAATGGCTTTTCTACAGGGCCACAGGAACAAAGGAGAGGGACAATAACAGCATGTCCTTTTTGTGGTCTGTTTGTGGAATATAATGGAGGTTGATGCTAGCAGTGTGCTCAGGATCAGGGCTGGGAGCTCAAAAACCACACAATCACTCTCCTGCTGGATTCTCCAAGTCTTGGGGCTCTGTTGAGAGAGAACAGTTTCACTTTCCTTCCAGCAGGATCAGAACCCTGAATCAGGGTGCCTGGAATTGAGATTTAGGAAGAGGTTTAGCCTGGGATGCTGTTATGTTTTCCTGGGGTAATGCTGCAATGTGAGGTCACTTGATTTTCACCTTCCTACAGGGATTTTCCCTTGTTTGTGATGCAACTGGGAATTGTGATTAGTGCCAAGGCCTTTTTAACAGCACTTTTAATGTGGATCACCAATGCAGGAAAAGACTTGCTTTTACTGACTGATGCTTTACACTTAACTTTCTGTAATCCACTGCCCAAGAAATTATAGAGTAAGTTTTCACGTTCACATTACAATCACATTTAAATCGAAGCCAAAAGTTCATTTCTAGCAGTTTCATCACGTCCCATTAGAGTGAAATAAAAACTCTATGTCTCTAAATAAATTCTCTTTGAATTTCTAATGTTTCTTTAAAACCCAGGAAATGTAAAAACATATAGTGAGATCATCCTAGTTCACCCCCAGTGCCTCTTTCCCAAATATCAATTTGCATCAAGTGTGGTGTGTAGATAGGGATAAAAGGAAGGTCAGCCCATGTTTTTTCTTTCAGGATCCAACAGCATCTAGTAAAAAAAATGTTTCTGAATATGGATAATCATGTCTTGGGCTGGCATGACATAGTAGGGCTTTAAAGTTCTGATGATACTTAGCAAGAGTCTTTTTTCTGCCTCTGAGGAGTTTTCCACAACTAACTGCACAATTTTGATTCCAAAACATCAATTCTAATCTTAAATTATCAATAAAATAAAATGTAGGATAAAATTTTCTCCTAAACCAATACCAGCCAGTCCTATAACCCTCTACTGGGAATTTTAGCCACTTGGCTGTAGTAGAAAAAAAACATATTTTGATCTCTAATAGCCACCAAGTCATTCCTTATCACCAAAGCCCTTGCAGAAGGCTTCAATAAACTTTTAATCTTTAATTTTCTTTAATCTACTCTTAATGCTGATCAAATTTTAAAGCATTATTACCTTTCCACTAATCCTCTTTTGACCCTCAGGAATTTGTAAGCACAGAGAAACAAACTGGGCTACAGAACATTTGAATTTCCTATTTAGTGTCATGGCACAGATCTGCCTACCTGGACAAGAACTTTCCCCTAAATCTATGCATGGACTTACCCCAACACTGAAGACTTTCAGAATGCAATATATACTGTGGGATCCTTAATCTTTAAGTTCTAAAACCCTTGCCATCAAAAGCCCAAAGCCTTATCAAGATACCAAAAACAGGCTTTGGTTCATCCAGTCCCTTTGGAATTCTCATGTGCTGCATCCAAGTGTGCAGATTAATCCTTCTGCATGTGGCTGCTCTAATCTGACCAGAGCCACATCAGTGGGGTAGATGGTAAATCCAGAAGACAACAGAAGAGACAACAGAGAAGCCAATTTTCAGAGTGCTGAGCCCACAAACACCCAGCACCACCAAACAAGCCGTGCCCTTTATTTCAGCCTGAGATTGGAAGACATGACAAGACTGAGGCCCTCAGGGATCCTTTCCTGATTCCAGAGCATCCAGCCATGACCAGGGCATGAAATCCAACTGTAATTACAGCTGTGGGGTAGCACCTACAGCAGAATGCACCTTAAGGCAGTGGCTCCCCATGATAACCTCTTATCTCAGTGTTAGATAAGGGGAATCTAATTGAAAATGTCTTTCTTCACATCCCCTTCCCTCAAATCTTAACCCTAAGCAGAGTCATGACCTAGCCTTGAATTACACCAGGCAGCTGACAGCTCCAACAAAACTGGATATTTGGCAGAAATCTTTAAGAGCAGCAACTTTCTTCCTGTCTGTGCAGACTGAGTCCTGCATCAACCTCAGGAATTCCAGCCTCTTTTCACAAGAACTGCCTCCAAGACACCACCTCCACACCCATCCTACGCTTACACTCCCCACTTACACTTCCCAAAATTTTTAACAGTTCATCCTTTTATCTCCTGTAACATAATTTGAAAATTAAAAAACAAAAAGAGCTAATTGTGCTTCCCTGTCCCCCTTAAAAATGCAAGAACATATTTGTTAAAAAAATAATTAAAAGGTGCTAATCTCACCAAAACTTCTGTGACTAAGGATAAAATACTAGGAATTTCTTTCAGAGAGCTGCATAAGGATATATACATTACCTCAGCTGCAAGGAATTGGTGAAATGCACTTCTGATCCATTTGTCAGTACATTCCCTGGAAATAAAGTCTGGAATTTCCAGCCAGGCCTTGCTTGAACCTCAGCACTGAAAGGACCAGTATATAAGCCTACTAAACACTTGCTTTTTATAAAGATTTTCTCAGTTCCCAGGGGAAAATAATCCCTCAGCCAGCAACTGTAATTTGTTCTGCAGAGGGGAATCAATAATTGGCAGGAAACAAAATAATAAATAACACTGCTGGATGGGGAGAAATGAAAATAAGAGTTCTGGTGCAAATGAGGAATGACAGAAACAAGAGAGGAGAAAACGAAACCTGCCATGTAACTCCATTTGCAAGAAAATGGGGTTTGCCTGCAATTTCATCCTGAGAGAACAAAAACATGACCAAAACACCTCTGTGAGATGCCCAGAATAGAGTGGGTTTTCCCTAGCATAGAAACACAAATATTCAGTAAATAGTTTTTATTTAAGTGTCAGAACCTGGATGAGCTGCAGTGTTATTCATTGGACTGCTACAAATTGTCTCATTGCCAGCTGTGTGGCAAAATCCAGAGCTGTGGTGGCAGAGCCCTGATGAAAAGAATTATTTGGCCTCAGAAAGTGCAATATTTTATGAGATTGACCCGAGACAATTTCTTGTCCCACAAAGGCTCAGTGGTTTCAGCAGTGCAAGGTGAAAGTCACCTTAAAATTCAATCCTGCTACAAACTTTTCACTTCCCATCCCTTCTTCTTTCTCTCTTTGTGGCATTGGATGGTGCATATAACAGCATGATAACATTTATTCTAATAAATTAATGCTGATAGACTGATAATAATACCAATTACACTCATTTCCTTTGCCAACTGTAGCTATTTCTGTGTCTTGAGCATGGTGCAGACTGGAAGGTGCTGCTCAGTGGAATAAAATATTCTGATTTTAAATTCAGTGGCCTTGCAGTCATTGTAATTAGGATTCATTATTTCTTACATCTCAGCTTGTTAGTGTGGTACATTTTTATACCCCAGACTCTGAGGGTCTCCATCCTACCAAGGCAACCTGATTGAACAGATTTTTCCCTTATCTCTTTTATTTTAATTATTTTTTTAAAGGAGGCCACCATCAGAAGCTGGGATTGCAAGGTCTGATTGTGCATGTCTGATTAGACTCACATGCCCACCCAAGACTCTTTCTGGTCCAGAGCAGAATGGTCAGACTTTGGCAGGATCAGGCTCTAAAAACAAGATCAGACTTAAGGCATCAGCAGCTGAGAGTGGCATCTGAACACAGATTTTATGGCTTTATAGCTCAGTTTTCAGTATTCATACAATATTTAATATTTTTTTCCACAACTAGACCCCTGATATTGCATACCAGGACTCATATCCACCTGATAAAGTTTTTCAGCAAAGGTGTGTTCACTGAAAAAACATCATGAGTACTGAAAAGATAAAAATAATAATTCACAATATGACAATGCTAATTTTGGATGATCAGTTATTACTCTTTCCCCCCAGCACACAACACGAGTCAACATTAATCCATTCTTCCTGAGAAAGTTTACAAAGAGGCTGGAAATTTTCACAGGATGAATACATTGACATTCCCATATTCACACCTCCAATCTAATGACACTTCTTTCTGGATGTAGCTCCATCTTCTTTTATATGAATAAAATGATCTCTTGGATTATCAGAAACAGAGCTGACAACTTTCCCAAAGTCCAGAGTTCTGGGAGTCCACACTTAATTAGAAACAATAATACTCCATATTAATTTGTCTCACATCATCAACCTATCTTGCTTGGGAATAGTGAATGGCAAGGGAAGTCTCTGCCATAAATCTTGAAAAATGTTTCAAGTTCAAAAACATGAATTCTTCTCATATGTAAACCAAGCCTGAGAAACTTGGTACAAACCATCTTCTCTGGAATGAACAGATTTCTCTGTGAGTGAAACACACCCCTGAAACTGGAGAATTATAGAAGAGGGGAGGTGGAAGAGGGAAAGTTTTCCCTACAAATAGGACAAACAGGTATTTCCTATAAATTTATCCTTCAAATCACCTTTTTTTTCTGCAACAGCTAAAATAAATAAATAAATAAATAAATAAATAATTTTAAAAATGCAACAAAAACCCCAACCCTCCCTCCACAAACACAAAACCATTAAGGTTCTTTCAGCTTGTGGCTGGCAACTCTTGCAGATTTGATTTTGGAGCAGAAAATCTCCTTGAGACATTGTCCTGAGACACCCAGGCCAGTGTGGGAGGCTCTGGGAAATATCCTCTCACAATTCTCTTATGGTTTCCTTTCCATCCCTCCACGGAGAGAAATCCCAGTGTCTCTGTCTGGTGGAAGCTGCACACAGGGGCGTGTATTTAATAAAAAAACAATGAACCTGCAGTGGGGGTTGGTTGTTGGACAGTCTCAGGACAGACTCAGGAGCTCACTGTGTTCTGTTCTTCAGGTTTGTATTTTGTTATAAGGTGTGGGTGTGAGAGAGGTGATAAGAGAGAGCTTAGAGAGAGAGGTTAGAGATCAGGGGTAATAGAAGGCAAGAAGGCAAGAACAAGAGGCAAGAGAGTGATTGTCCATTTACAATACAATAAGTATTTTCCCATGATCAATATTCCAATTTCCAATAACCAATCTAACACAATAATTTCCTAATATTTGCATGCAACCTATAGAAATCCCTAAATAACCATATTTTATGGCTTTCTTATCTGTAACTCTTATCTTCAGACCTTTCCTGCCAGGCTTGGGGCAGGATGTCTGTTGGTTCTTTGCTATTTGTGGCATTTGGTATCATCTAAACAAAGGAAGAGGCCTCAAACCTTCACATAACTATTTCCATTTCTATGTCAAACACTGCCAACATCTCTATTTCATCTGTTGCTCCAGAACTACTTGCTAGGCACTCATAAGATTTTGCTATACCCTCCCCAACACCTGCAGTGGGTGTTGTCACCTCTGGGTGACCTTCTGCTGTCACACCCCACCCCTGACATTCTGGGCTGGTGACCAGTTCAGTCCATTTATCTGTTCTGGAGGACAGAGGCTTCTTTGGGGTGAATTCTGCCAGTGTGATCTCAGGAACAGCAGCAGAGGCAGGGAGAAATATTCCCTGCAGGAATGGCTGGCAGCAGGACTGGGGACAGTGTCGTGTTGGTGACAGGATGGGGTGAGGATCATGGGATGAGGACAACAGGCCTTTGCATCACCTCCAACACAAAATGCTGCTTTCCTTGTCAAATGTCCACATTTTGATCCCTAGCCAGGAGCTGGAGCTCATGGAGATGAGAACAGATCTCAAATCTAATTTCATTGAATGAAGTGAATTCATTTCGAGTTGAGGAGCTGAGCTGAAAGCTATGACAATTTATTACTTGCTCCAAATTAATTAAACTTCAGGGAAGAAGAAAAGACCAGAAAATTGCATGTTATTGACATAATTAAAATGCATCGTTTGTTCTCCTATTTCATTTTTTTGTTTTGCTAGGAGAAAAAAAAAAAAAGCTTGGAAAGAAAGAAGCTTTTTAAGTGAGCAGCTAAAGTAATTAAAAGTAATAAATTGCAGTATGTTGAGATGAAGGTATAGATCACTTGTTAAGGAGGGTACACAGTGTCATTTACTGACATTAGAGGAGATTTGGAAGCATCACCTGCTAAGTGAAAGCTGGCAAAAAGCATCAGCCAGCACAGAGATTGATTTCTCAGCAACCTCCTTCAATTTAAACACTGTTCAATACTGCAGGAAAAACACTGTCTCATTCAGAACTTTGAGAATGGTCAAAGAGCAGGTAAAAATATCCCTGCTGGTGTTTGGGAAAAAATGGTGTTTGGGCAACAGACAAGCTTGGAAATCATTGATTTGTGTCGTAAATATGTTGAATTTAAACCACTTGATAGAAAAAAAATAACAATAAAAATTAAATTACACAACAGCTCATGGAAAAAGGCATATTTGGGAGGTCAACTCTTTCTTCTTAGTGGTCAATTTAACCACAAAGAGTAGCAAGGTGAGGTCATTTAAATAGAAACACTGTAAAATGGAGGAAAAAATGAGGAAATTCCACATCATAATCAGCTCAAGACTTATGGCACAAGTTCTGTGCGATTGCATCAGACAAAACAGGATTTGCATCTTGCCCTTGAGATGCTTCTTCTTCTCACCCCTTGATGGGTAATTTCCTACACTTCAAATGTGCATTATCAAAAATATAGGTGACCTTTATATTTTGGCACAATTCTCTCTTATTTTCAAACAGCTGAGTAAATTTTTAAAATAGCAGGAGTTTGAAGATCACACAGGCCAAATCCACACTCTGCTGGTGGTGAGGCCCTTCCAGATGGACTCCTCAGGAAATCAGCAGTGGGTGATGTAAATCAGCAGACAGGAAATCATAAAAACCCCCCAGCTCTTTTTTCCAGGGGATTCAGCCTTAATGCTGTTCTCATCATGTCTGCAAGAGGAGACTCCAGTACAGGAGAGGCAGCAGGAATGGAAAATCAGAAATAAAACACTACCACAGCCATGTGGATAAAACCAACCAGATGTTCGTGTTTTGGTGATATTAAATTTTGTCACTGCTAAGAAATAGCAAATGAAAGTGTGATAGAAGGAAGATGGGAAGCTGCTGCCAGGCACACACCCAGCTGCTTTCTCCCTGCCCCTCCTCAACAGGATGGGAAAGAGAATTTCGTGGCAAAGCTCAAGATGATGACAGGGAGATCATTCACCCCTTACTGTCGTGGGCAAGCCAGACTGGACTTGGGTAAACAATTTAATTTTTTGCCATGTATTAACACAGTAGGGCAGTGAGGAATTAAAATAAATCTAAAACAAACTTCCCCTCCCTCTCATTTCTTCCCAGGACTGAGGAAGAGCTTTTCCCCTGGGCAGTTTCCCTGGAACAGAGACCACGTAGGGTGTGGAGTGCTCTACAGGCACCAAGATCCAGAGCTCTAGAGGCTCCTGCTCTGAGCTCTCAGGCTCTTACTTGTCAGGTAATTCTCTAAATAAGCAAAGCAGCTAATAGTTACAAAAGGTTATTTATTACAAAGCTCATCTTACTGCAAAGCACACCAGTCTCAAACATCAATAGCAAAAAGCAGTGGCAAGCAATGGCAAAGCAGCAGCAATAAGCAAATGGCTAGAAGCTGAATGGCTAAAAGCCTGTAGCTAAAAGCTGAAAAGCTAAAAGCAGCAGCTCTCTGAATGCACACTGTTATGTAGGATTTCTCCAACAAGCTAAGATGCAAACTCAGACCACCACTCTTTAACCTATTAGAATTCTAGTTTCTCAGCTCACCAGGTTACATATAAAACTACAGATACACTATATCATGTTCTAAGAAATGTAAGCAATATTCTTACTATAACTCTATTATGTCTAAATCCTGTCTACAACTGCAGGCCTGGAGCCTCCACTGAGCATATCAGTTTGTTTACAACCTCCACTAGGACACTCTCTGCTGCCATGGTATCTGGGGCCTTTTACTTACTAAAACATCAGAACTCACTCCAAGATTTATTCAATCCCTGCACTCTGATTTCTCTCTGAAGAATTCAGAGACCCTGGGTGTGTGCAGAGCTCCCTCTTTCCCATTTCCTTATTTACAGCTCAGGTAAGCCATCCCAGAGTGCTGCACTTGGGCTAGGGGAGCAGCAAAAGGGATGTAGCAGCAAAGCTCCTTTGTGAGATGCAGAAGCAAAAAGCCCATTTATTTAAAGAAACACTGCATTTTTGTAGAGTAGTTTGTGGAGTGAGCACATGATCTGAGTGGTGCTAGGAAGGTGACACCCCTGGTAAACATGTTAATGAAAATATCACCTCTCTCATATCTTCATGCATCCAGCAGGTGCTTAATCATTGTTATCTTATGTTTTCCTTGAGCAGCCTGAGAAAATACAAGGCTGCTTCCCTGGCTCCCAGCAGTATCCAACAACACCAGAGGTGTGTCCCCAGTGTCCCCAGCTTGGCTTTTGCCTTTGTGGACATGGCTGGGATGAGCTGTGTCCATCACAGAGCATCCCTGATCTCCCCTAGGAGCATCACCTCTGCAGCCCCCAGCTGCCCAAACCCTGCCATACCATCCCAAGAAAGGGTCACAGCCTGTGCCATCAGTGCTTGTGAATTTATTCTTAGTCTCTAGTTACTTCACATCTTTTAATTGAAACCCGGCCTTGTTGTCTCCATAAAAGAATCCAGACTTCATTTTGGTTTAAAGTGCACTTCTGTCCCCCAGGGCAGCAGATGGAAGCTGGAAAATGTGAATCTTCACAGATCAAACAGCAGAAGTAAATTAAAAGGGAGTAAGTTGCTGCTTTCTGAGCACATGGCCATAAAGCAAATCTCACAATTAATGGCTGATTTTCATTAGCCCTAAAGCACCCCAATAGTCAAGATAAAAGCCCCACAGTGTTATGTGCATGATATCCTTCAGCAGTTTCACACTCATTAAGTATTTCTGGACAGCACTGCAATTTTATTTCAGGAGTAGGGAAGGGCTGATGGAAAAGCAGCTCTGATAAACCCAAAAACTCCAAGAACACTCCCCCCAAGGCCTAGTCCATTGCATTTGATCCTGAATTCATCAGCTACAAGCAATCAGGAATGTTGGGGGTTATAATGTTGTGTTAACTCCTACAGAATGCATTTGAATCTTTAGGTCAGCCTTTGCAGGGGCTGAACAAAGACAGAAGCAAACCCCACTCTACATCCCATTGAGGAACACAACACAGGTAACAGCAAACATAGCAGAGCCTGAAAATAAGAATTTAAACCATCTCAGTATGGAATCCCAATCCTTGGAAGTGTTCAAGGCCAGGTTAGAGCAACCTGATCTACTGGAAGGGAGTGGAATGAGCTGATCCTTGGTCCAGCCTGACCTTGAGCAATTCCAGGGGTGAGGCAGCCACAGACTGAATTCAAAAGGTCTTTTTTCTCTCCTCTCCTCTCCTCTCCTCTCCTCTCCTCTCCTCTCCTCTCCTCTCCTCTCCTCTCCTCTCCTCTCCTCTCCTCTCCTCTCCTCTCCTCTCCTCTCCTCTCCTCTCCTCTCCTCTCCTCTCCTCTCCTCTCCTCTCCTCTCCTCTCCTCTCTCCTCTCCTCTCCCTCTCTCCTCTCCTCTCCTCTCCTCTCCTCTCCTCTCCTCTCCCTTTAAAGATTTCTGCCCCAGTTCTGTTCCCCACTGGTATGTCTCCCACACATCTCCACAAGTGACACTGATTATTATCATCAACACCCTCTGGCTGTGGCTTTTATAAAGGTTATGTTAAACCTTGCACGTGGCTGAATTTCATTTTATTGTGAAGAAATTATAAAGCTCTTTTGGCTTTAGTAAATGAGAGAGGTTCAAGGTAATTTTTAGTAGGCACTGGGTGAGAAGAATCAAAGATTGACATGGGACTCTGTTAGTTTTCTTCAGACTTAGCTGGAATAGCCAAGAGTTCAGCTGGAAAAAGGCAAAATTTATAACAATAGAAACTATTAAAAAAATATTAAAACATTGAAAAATACATCCAAAGAAACACTTGCTGACAGATTCAGTTGTGAGTCTAATTGTGCACCTCTGCCCTCTTGCACTCTGTAAACAGCTTTGTTTCTTGAGGCAAATCCTCATTCTGCAGAATTTTGGGATCTTTTAAAAACCCAGATATTGTGAAAATGGATAAGCTTGTTTTCCCATAATTGCCAATGTGAACATTATGTTACAACAGCAATTCCAGTTGATGGCTCCAATTCTGTGTTTTATAAGTTTGAGCCAATTATCTTTAGATTCACACTCAGAAAAAGAGGAAATTGAGGCTGCAATAATTCTTAGATCCTTAAGATTCCCCAAGTTGTGTTTTATCCCATGCCAGCTGCAAGGCATTTTTATTCCTAGGAAAGGGAGTTTGATCAGATGTTGAAATCCAGAAGATATTTTTTGGGAGGTGAATTAATTTTAAATAATTACTTCTTACCCAAGGGCTGTCAAATCTGGATGTGATTGAGGCTGCTCTTTGTTCCTCTTCTGTTCCATGAATTTTTTGTGCACTGAGGGACTGAGATGGTCAGAGTCTGGCACATTTCTCTTAAAGAATAATGTGGGGTTGATTCATATTTTCTCTCCTTTCAACAAGTCTATTTAAAGCAAAAAAAAAAATTTTTTTTTTTGTACAAAACAGAAAAAAAAGCACCTTAAATTGAAATAATAATCCATAGAAAGGAGGATTTTGGAAATAATTGCAATGCATCACAGAATAATGTGCTACTACAGAAGTAATAAATACAGACCAACTGAACAGTAAATTCATTGAATTTCTGCTGCTCCTGCATTCCAGCTGCACAAGTCATTCTCTACATGATCCCAGAGCAGGAACTGGGGCTATGGAAACAGCAGGGCTCAAATCAAACAAGTGGGGCCTTCCTATTTTTTAATTTAATAACTGAAATCAAGACATAATAGTTTGTTTTGAAGGCTTTTCCTGTGTCCTAGGCTTCAGTCAAGGTGATTGGCACTGAAAAGCAAAGCAACAACAGAGAGGCAGAGTCGTTTCAGAGCAGCAAAACAATGAAAAAGGAGCAATGGGCCAAAGCTGGAAACTGGGAAAGTCAAATTATATGGGGAAAAATCACCACCAAACTCCAGGTGCCCAGAGGCCCAAAGTCAATTGGACAAGGCCAGACAGAGCCTGGAACTCCCTCCAAAATAACTCTGTTGGTTTTAATGATCTTTATCAGCTCATGAAAACCAGCCCTGTTTAGGCACTACAGACTTTTCCTTCCATTAAAGCTCAAGCAGAAGGAGAGAAAATCTAATAAATATTCTGTCTGAAGATTCCATCTCTGTTCCTCCCATGCTGGGGGTTATCAGCAGCAAGGATGGAGGAATCAGATCTTCCCTCTGCCTCTTGAGTGGCTGTCTGGGGAGGGAATAGAGAACAGGACAGGGAGAATAGAAAACAGACAAATCCCAAAAGTAAAATATTAATCTGGCAGTACAGGTTCAAACCTTATTAGCACACCCTAACTTGGCATCTGACACTTCATCACTGAAGTTATTCCTTTGTGCTAATTTTATTTATGGTTTGACTCAGATGCTCCCCTCGTTCTGTGCAGCACCTGCTTTATAACTCAGCTCCTCACTCTCAGGGAAAAGAGAGAGGATGAGTTTTAAAAGCCAAATTTTAAATGCCAAAAAAAAAAATTAACATACAAATGGGAGCAGATGTTGCTTTCATAAAGGTTCACAGCACACACACAAAAAATTCAATGCTGAACACTTCAGAGGGTTTAATCTCTCTGCTGTCACTTCCACCTCTCTTTATTTAAAATTTGGAAATAATTTTAAATACACTTCAGGATTTCAGGAGAGATGGTCATCAGTTTGGAAGTGTCTGTCTTTATTTTTTTTTCCTTGCAATATATTTACTCCCAAAGAACTAACCCAATTCCTACCTAGGGCATGTCCTAGTCCAGGATCATGGAACAGGTTATTCCTAGGGACTGCAACGAGTTTCCAGCTTGATTCCATGCACTATGGCAGCATTCTTCTCTCACAATATTTAAATCCAAATAACAAAGTGGGAATCTTTTAGGAGAAGCACCAGCTGATCCAGTATGTCTTTGGTCCCCAAATTTTAACCAAAACCAAAGTATTTTTTCTTTGCATGTTATAAAATTGGAGAACACATCACTTCTCTTCCCTTAATGATGGATGATTGGATTTTCCATCTCCTGCTGACATGGCATCCCTACAAACCAGACTCACATCTCTGTAGGATTTTCCTGTGAAAATCAGCAGATAAATAATTAAATGTGTTTGCATAGTGGAAGTTAATGAAAGCAAATCAGGAAGTGTTCCTGAGCATGAAACTGGGGCAGGATTTTCTTTTAATCATTGTGAACAGAGAGGAAACAGAGGGAAAGGCACCAGAGAAAGAGCTGAAAGTTAATAATTAGTTAAAATCCACAACCTTCTGGTGTGTCCAAATTACAGATTGGCCTGGGGCAAATTTCCTGTTGCATCCCCCAGGAAGTTCTGTAAATACAGATTTACAGAGGGTTTGTTCCTTTAAAATCGTATGGAAAGGTGCTTTTTTAAAAAAAAATTTTTTTTTTTTTTTGTCCAGCTGAGTGATTCAAACAGGGAGGATTCTGCATTTTGTTATTTACCAAGCTCATTTGTAAAACCTTAAAATCTTGCATGAACACAAAGGGATGTAGAAGTGAGGATGCTTTCACCTCACCTCTTTTTCCATTTTTTCCTTTGCCACATGCTGGATGTGGAGCCTAAGCCCTGAACTACACAGGTATTAAACACAAAAAGCCTGCAGGGATATTTTCCTTTTCTCTGCCAATTACCTGCCTTCAGTAGGGATAAATACTTAAAATTTTTAGGGCTCTCCACTGAATAAACTGGGGAAATCAATCTGTATTTTGAGGAATATTTATTAGTCTTGTTTAATAGAGGTTAAGATTATTTTTGTTCTCATTTGGCTGAAGTAAAGTGTAGAATAATACTGATTATATCTGCAGATAGACTATGCTGTACTGCTTCAAACAACACTCCCTTATTTAGAGATTAAGGAAGTGATTGGATTCCACCCAGACTAATTAAATGTAGTCTACAAAATCATTCAAAGGCTTAAGTCAGCCTTAAAAAATTGCTGGCTCTAATTCCTTTTAAACTCTTTCAAACTCAAACCACAAAGCCAACAGAACTTAAAAACCTGAAGAATGATGGCATTGCTAAAACCAAACCAAACAAAATTCCCAAACACTGTTTACCTGCTTTAATCTGGATATGCGCGGGTGGAACGTGATGAGTCGGTGATTAACAGGGGAGCCAAGTTAGCAAGACTACCTTCAGCCACCTGGAATACAAAATGAAATTAAATGAAATAATATTAAATATAAACAAACCTTGCATTTGAAATGCTGTAATACAAGAAGGAAAAAAAAAAAAGTATTAGGAATACTTTATTTGTTCAGGTTTCTGGAATACATGTTTTCAAATCTGCAAAAGCTCCCCCAAAACTAAAATATCTGTGCCTGTTATATAATTATATGGTTGTAGGATTACAAACATGTGCAGAGAAATATATTCAGAGAGACACAGAGGCTTAACTGTCTTAGTTTTATCTCTCTGGAAACATGCTTAGGATGAAATTCTTAATTTTCCTCATCTAAGTAAGCCAGCAAGTTTAGAGCACTCAGTTCCTGTAGTTTATACTTTATTGGGCCAGATTTGGTACCACATGCAGGGGCAGAACTCTGAGGATGTTGCACCTGTGACCATGAGAAGCCTGAAGTGTAGCAGATGGAAGATAATCCATGAAAAGTGGCTTTTTCAGGGAATAGGGTGATCCCAGGAGTGGCACTGGGCAGAAAAACAGCAGGACCTGCCTGACACATGGCTCTTCCTGGGACTCCACATTCTGGAATTCCTGTAATTCTATATTCTAACCTGGCTTCTGACTTAGAGAAGAGGAAAAAAAAACAAAAAACCAACCCTCTGGCACAGATTTGGAAGTAAGTCAGGCAATATTTTTGGGAAATTATAATTTTCCTGTGGTTGTTTCCCTTCTAATTGTGTTGTAATTGCTCTGGGCCAACTTCAAAAAAGAAGCTGCCCCAGAGGGAGGAAGCACTGGAGAGTGAGAGGGATAATGGAGAAAATGTAACATAGCTGTGTAAATGAATGTTCCTGAAAATTAATAAAGGAAGTAGAGGAGGATGGATGTCAGGGTCTCAAAAAAGCTGCAATGGAAAAATACAATAAAAAGGGAATTATTATCTTGGGAGTGACTAAAAACAATATAAGATTCTTTAAATATATAAAGGGAAAGAGATAAAGGGCTGAAAAGTGAAATAATTAGCCCACTAAGGGATTAGGGAGAAACTTAATATGAAGTGAACAAGATAAAGTGGGAAAATTAAATGAGTTTTGCACTTAGTATTCATGAGGGAAATCTGAGCTGAAAGGGGATAAATAAAGGAACCCATGTTTTCCAGCTGCTGAATGGTCCAAGGTAAAGGATGTCACCTGGACAAGTTGAAAATCACTAAAAACAGATGCAGCTTGAAGGAAAGGGGTTATCCCTTCAAAACTGAGAGGAACAAAGAGAGGAAAGACAAGAAAGAGACTGAGGAGGTTCTTAGGAGAGAAAGAATGTTCAGAAGAAATAGAGAAATGGTAAGGGAGGGACTTCTCCAGATCCACAATTCTGGTTGTGATGATGCACAATGGAGAGTGTCAAAGTAAAAAAGTTAAATGCACTTATTTTATCAGGATGTGATTGCCCTTAAGGAATGAATTACTTAAGGTCCTCTTTACCAAATACACTCCCCACACCATAATTATTGAAGAATTACATGGATTTACCTACTAGGAAAAAACAGTGGAAAAAAACTAGGGAGAAAAAAAATTAAAGGCAAGAAATACCATTTTTCTTAATGTAAAACTGAATATCATAAGTCATAACAACACATTCAGACTTTTGCAGCAGTTTTGACCTTAATTACATGAAATTATTAAACTGCAAGCAAAAGAGATAATCTCCAAATTATCCTCTCTTGTATTGTCAGTGTTGCAGTCTAAATCAGTTGTCCTGTATTATTGATAAATAACAGAATTAAAAGAGTAACAATTCATCATTCCTGGACAAAATTCCTTATTAACAGAATAAAATTAGCATTCTGTCAAAAGAAAACTAAAACTAATGAGGTAACACTTCTCCAGTCGCCCCACAGGTTGTACTGGTACCAGTCTAGAACCTCAACCACAGAGAATTAATATTCAGAAAATTATCTATAACAAAATGATAGGATTTATTCACTCTTTCAATGCCATGGAGGTCAAAAATTTGCCTTCCCCTTTAATTACTACATTAATAATATTTATTGAGATGCACACACTTATTCAAATGACCACAATTGAATAATTTATCAGAGAGGTGCTAAAATTGATTGTTACATATAAATTGTTACATATAAATTGTTACATATAAACATCAGGAGATGCCTTTGTAAATCCAGACCATTCCAGTGCTTTAAGAGAACATTCACTACACAAAAGTGCTTTTAAAAATCCAAAGTTCCTATTCCATTTATTCAGTACAGAGTGCTATGCTTAGCCACCTTGGATTTGAAATTGGGAATAATTAAACTCTTTGAAACTGGTTTTGGGAGATGCACAGAGAGACTGCTGGGGAGCAGGAGGGAAATTAATTAATAATCACAGAATCCCAGACTGGTTTGGCTTGTGTTGGGGGGTTAAGTTTTCTTTTCTTTTGTTCCTTCTTACCTGTAGAATTTTTCCCATGAGTTGCTGGGAAATGCTGACTGCTGGTTTCCACCAGCCCAGGTTGTTCCAAGCCCTGTCCAGCTTGCCCTTGGACACTTCCAGGGATCCAGGGGCAGCCACAGCTTCTCTGGGCAGCCTGATAATGTGGCAGAAATTGTATAATTATCATCACTTATAAGCATCTAAGCAGACATACAATAATATACATATAGATGTATAAATATGTACATCCTGCAGATTACAACTGAAACAAACCCCAGCAGCAGCACCCAGAAATGTTTCACCTTTCAGCACCTGGAATTAGATCCCACTCTCCTTAGCTCATAAAAATCGAATTTCAACTATGAAGTGGATTTTTTTTTAAATAATCCTTTTCCATCAGTTTGGTTGATACCTGCCTCGGTTACACTTGAGGAATCAAATCAGGATAGGATGTGCTTCCTCAAGAAGTGACATCTCCAATTGTTCCTTTGCTCTGTCTTACTTAGTGACAAGAAATGTATCTTCAGAAAATCTCACCTGCAAACAAAGCTTTTTTTTTCCCCTTCTTTCATTTACTTTAGTATGGATTTGTCTGAATGCAAAAGAAGGAAGGTGTGAGCACTTTCCCTTGGCAATGGCTTTCAAGGAGAGGGTCAAGTTACACAACCTCCTGCACTGCCTCCCACTGCCCTCCTAGAACTGGGATACAAACCCTCAAAAGTGCAGAGCCTTTCTGTAGCCAGCTATTTTTGGAGTAGCTGCTATTTGTCTTCTTGCTGAAGTATTTGGGTAATTCAATCAGGCAAGTCTGTTTCGGCGAGCACAAATTAATGACCTTTGCTCCAAATATTTTATGAATGCTTTCAGTCAATTAATTTTTATTATTTCCATACCTGTGGACATTATGGACTGGTTCTCAGGTTATTAATTTTAATGGCACTGTGCATAAATGGCAAGTCCACCTTACAAAAAAGTGGGAATTTGGCCCCTTTTTTTTCCAGATTTCACTGCAGGATCAGAAAGGATGCTCTCACACCTCAGGAGCTGCCAGGAGATTATTAGGAATAATATATCCTATGGAGTTCCTGGCTGCACCTGAGGGGTCACCCATGTCTTTGGGGGAGTAGTTATAAATGGGAAGTAAAAAAGTCGTGTTTATCCTGTATTTTTAGTTTTCCTGCACACAGACACACACACACCCACACTCGTGTGCATGTGCACACACACATAGAATTCCAGGAGGTGTGCATGGAAGAATGAATTCCACTGTTTCTTATCATGAAAATAATAATTATTCCCTTTACTAAAAAGATTAACTGAACCAGTTTCTTATCAGTTGAAGGAGCTAGATCACTGATTTTAAGAAAAGGCTAAACAGGACATTTTTAGCTGTCAGAAGGTGCTGCCAGTCTGACAGACCTCCCTCAGAGGAGGGTGTGTGAAATCTGGGTGCTGCAACACCAAAATTCTCAGAGGGAGTCTAAGATTAGTGCTAACTTGGGGTTAGACTGAATTTATAAATAATCCTGTGAAATGTTGTGAATTAAGCCTTCTCACTTTTATTTTTCCTTTCTTTCGTCACCTTTTCACTAATTTTAACTTTTGTTACCATGTGCCAGTTACCTCTCAGGGTTTGAGCTTCTGTCCATGTGCTGTGTGTGGCAAGTGCCATCCCTATCAGACAGCTCTGCCTTTCAGAATTGCTGCAGGTAAGGAGAATTCCACTTTTACAGAGAATTGAAATGCTTTATTTAATACCCCGACTGCTGTCCCTCCCCAAAGTGCTGGAGCAGATCCATCCAGCTCCTCCAAGCAGGAGGGAGCAAACTTCTACTGAAATGGGCCCTAGGTAGGTAGGAAATGTGATTATTTTTTTCCCTTTACCAGGAAGGGGGAAGAACCACAGAATCACTGAGGTTGGAAAAGACTTATGGGGTCGTAGAGTCCTGCCTTGAGCTGAATCCCACATTTTCCAGCTAAACCAGATCACCAAGTGCCACATCCACTCATTTCTTGAGCACTTCCAGCATGGGGACTCCACCACTGCCCTGGGCAGCTGTGCCAGGGCCAAATCCACTCTCCCACTGAAGTCAGAGGCTGCTTATACCCTGAAGGTTGAGCCTTTATTTTCCCTTCCATGTGTTCTGTTTATTTATTGAGGAAGAGGAAACGTTTAGTCTTTGCTGTGACGACTCATGGATCACTGCAATCATCCAATTGATTTCTAAATCCTGCAGAGCCCTTGGCCTCGCTGATCTCTGGCACTTTTGAAAGGAGAGATGAGTTATACTGAGCAGTGCCTTTGCTTTTTTTGTGTGAAATTTCCCAAGAATTCCTCAGCAAGCGCTGATTTCCCTCTCTGCTCTGTCCTTGAGCACAAGGTTGAGTAGATAACCCACTGGTTCTGAGCACTTTCAGGAGTTTCCTGGGGGAGCACCTGCTGCTGCCAGATTTATCTCCTTGGCCATGTCCTGTGAAGCTGTTCCATGTTGTCATGTTCGAGCCATCACACAGGATTTAAGAAGCTGTGCTGGTGCATGTGCATTAATCCAGGCTTCAGATGTTGGTTTTTTTTTCTCTTCTTCCACTTTTCTCTGCAGAAATGCTGTGAATGCACTGCCTCTGCACAATCCTTTCTGTTTATCAGGTTTGAGATATTCAGTTTAGAGTATTTTCTAATCTATTAGAAAATATACAGACATTGTTTCCCCATATGAATTTTAAATTCTGCCAAGAGGGTGCCCACCAGTTCTATTAAATGCCACAAAATTTATTATAACTAAACTGTAAAACAGTCTATGTACCTCCATGAAACTTTCTTGCTACCAATGAGGGTGCATTTTTTGTTGTTTTATATAGAAATAACATCAAGAAGATCATAGTGCCAGCAAAGATTAGGCTGTAAAAAAGAACAATTTATTTCTTACTTTGAAAGAACTCTGACGCTTTCTTTTCTCCTGGGATCAATTTTTAGTGCTGGGTTTTAATGACATCTAAACTATTTTATGTATTTGTTTATTGGTATATTTCAGTTCTGCAGAAATACACAGAAATAAAGTATAAGAACAATCAATAATGACTAATTAGGGTCAGATTCAGTCACTTCAGTGATCTGTACAGGACCATGGCAGTGTTCACCTACTGCCTTTGTTCTATATTAATTCTAATTTTATATTTATGAGTAGAAACCTCCATTATATTAGTTTGTAATGATTACTGGAAGTTCTTCTATGGCCAAACACATGGCAATATCATGGATGAGCTCCATAACTTGCATTTAACATAAAAAAAATATTTAGTACAGCAATCCCTTGCAATTTCCTGTATCTTTTTCACATAGTCATCATTTTAATAATAGAAACTTTAGGGTTCAGGCAGCTGCCTGAGTTAATTTAATTTATGCATGCAAATATGCAAAGGAAGGGCTCCTCTAGGCCAAAATTTGTCTGATGAGGCTTATCTTCCTTTCTTCCTTCTGCAGTAATGGAGAGGATTAATCAGGCTCATCACTCTCTTGATTGCTGGAAGTCAGTTTCTTTTCTGGGTTAATATCTGCACTGACCAGAGCTGAAGCTTTGGAAGAGAAGGTTGTTTAAAGTTACTCAATATCCTGTGTAATGTTTGAATTAAAGCCTTTTTTCCCCTCCATGTTCCTACTTTAAGTCCAAGGTCACTAGCAGGGATATTGAATTTTTGGGAACATGTGTGCTCATCTGCAAACATGCAGTTGGAAATTCCCATTCCAAATTACGTAGCAGCAGAGAGTTAAAGGAGGGGAGGGATGGAGGAAGTTAAAACAGCTGCATTCTGGAACATCAGGTTCCAATGGAAATGAAATAGCAGTTGGCAACAAAAACTTGTTTAATGTTAAAACATGTTAATTTGGCTTCTCCTGCCTCTGATAAACATCCTTCATAGGAATTATAAAATTCCAGAATAGTTGGTGTTGGAAGGGGACATTAAAGCCATCCAGTGGCACCCCTTGCCATGGGCAGGGACAACTTCTACTAACCCAGGTTGCTCCAAGCTCCACCAACCTGGCCTTGGAATGTCCAGAGCAAACACATTTTGATTATTCTGAATTGTTTCAGAACTTTATTTGTGGATTGTGGCAATCCCACATCTCTCTGGGAGGTGCCAGTCCTCAGAGTTGTCACAACTGAGACAAGAAAGGATTTCCCTGTTCCCACTGCTCTGACATTTTAAAATCATTATTAGTGGAGGGTTTAAATCATGTGTAAATGTGGAGGGTTTTTCTAGCAGCACACACTGGGGTGAGCACATGGACCCTTGACCTCTGGGGTTTGGTCTCATTTTCTTCCAGAGTTCTCAGTCAAGATCAGGGGCTTGCTTCAAAATTTCAAGGCAGCTCAGTGCTCTCATCCATTCAAGTCCAAGCTGAATAAAAGAGTGGCCAGTTCCTCAGCCATGATGAGCTAAATTAGATTCAGATTGGGTGTCAGGAAGGAATTCCTTCCAGAGAAGCTGTGCAGAGCTGCCCTTAATATCACTGCCCAGATTTGATTCTGGTTTAACTCCAGCCAAGCTGGCACTGTTGGTTATATGATTATAATATAATATATAATATAGCTATAATTATATAATCCAAAATATTTCTGACAGTCTCTGCTAAACCTTTTGTGTCCTGACTCCATGGGGCCTGAGGGAAGCAAGAGGTCAGACCTGTTGGTCCTGCAGGTCTTTTCCAAGCTAAATGATTCCATGACTGTAAAAGGATGATTTTTTAATATTATTGATATTTATTTGGACTTTTCTACCCCTTAATCCATTTATAGGGCAGCAAAACCTATACCTTTCAAACTCTGCTGCTTTCTAACAACACAAGAAATATAAAAAGCTTTGTTTCAGATCATCAGTCCTCTGTCAGAGAGTCATGATTACAGGTTTTAATCTAAAAAATTGAACAATAATAGCTTTTAAAAGTCATGTCAGGCATCCAGAACAGCCCCTCTGTGCCCCTGATTTAGCACTGTGCCTCAGGAATATGGAGCCCATCATTTTCTCCCTGGCTTCCAGGGATGGAGGTCACCCACCCCCAGATTCTGCATCCCATGCAGAGATGGACATCAGACCACTCATCCCCAGAGAGGGGAGGGGACAGGGCCCAGTTTCTGTTGGAGAAATCCCTCAATTTCCTTGATGGAGTATCTTTGCTATGAGTATTTAAAATTGTCCTTAATTTGGTTTTTCCCTTTATTGATTATCTGACTTCCCAATTAATGCATGGACTAAGAAGCTCCTATGTTTAGGTTTCAATCTCTTTTCATATGAGATCACAGAACACATATTTCAATTATAATAGACTAGCTAAGTAATTAAGGAATAATAAATGAATAAAAGTCCCATCATAGCAGTCTATTAAAAAATGTCTAATTAAAACTGCAGCGCACATATTGAATCAGGGAACCATTAAGGTTGGAAAAGGCCTCCAAGATCGTTGAGTCCCACCATTAACCCAGCACCAAACCATGTCCACAAGTAGCAAATCCATATTTTTTGAGCACCTCCAGGGATGGTGACCCCACCACATCTCTGGGCAGCCCCTCCCCATGTCTGACCAGCCTTTCCCAGAGAAGCAATCAGAAATACACACATCAAACACTTGCCAGTGCTTCATTTTCAGTTCCTTCAGGAAATTTGGGGTGAAAAGGGAATGCTGAGTTACTGTCAATCAGTGCAAACTCCCCAGCTGGCTGAGAAAACTCACAGTTAGTGGTTTCAATTTTTCTAGAGTTTCAAGACTAGGAAAAGGCAACCCCTGAATTGTGGCACAGCTTTTATTTGCCCTGGGAGCCAGAGAGGCATCTCTGTGTCAGCAGAACACAAGGCCTTGGGGACTACCAAATAGCCAAGATTTACAATTATTTCAACGTTCAGAAGGCACATTTTTCCAAAAGAACCCACCAAGGGGAAATTATTTCTCCAATAAATGTTTATTAGGTGAAGAGTGTAAAATAAATCCTATCTTGGCAGCATAGGCTGAAAGTCTCAAATAAGAAGATAAAAGACCATCCTCTTCCCCTTTCCCAAGCCCTTCCTGAGTTGTATCCCAGCAGTTAGAATGGCAGTGATAATGAGAATTATTAAACTGAAAGGTCTTTATCAGAGTTATTTCATACACAGCACAGGCAGCTATAACTAATGTAATAATGTGGTGCAATATTTATGGGGTATTTATGTAAGATTAGCTCAGTATTTAAGAAGAGAATCCTCCTGGAAGTGCAGTCACAGGCAGCCATTCACCAACACTCTCCTGCTAGGGTAAAGATCTATAAAAGCTGAAGTAAATGTTGATTTACAGACTAAAAAATAAAGAGATTTTTACCCACCTAAAGGCCTTTGCCTTTCCTTTTCAAAAAATAAGGGAATTGTGGACATCCTTACACTGTTTTTTAACTTCAGAGTCACTCCAGATTTTTTTGTTTGTTTCCTTTCCTGGGAATTTTTGCACATGTAGCAATTTTTCAAATGGAAGATGGAGGGGGAACCTTGATCAGATGCTTCTCTGAAACACTTTTCACAGCAATTCATCTGTCATGTGTGGAAGACAGGTGAGAGAGGAAATTGCTTATATTTTAGGAAAGGCTTCTTATTTTAGAGGAGAAAAAGGCAGTTATGAGTCACCTCCATTGCAGACAATTATCTTTCATGGAGACTGGGCAGCAGTTTTTCAACCTTTCCCATCATGTGTGTCCCTAAAATGTTCCCAGAGACTCCTGCTGGGTCAAATTAAGAACACTGAGCTTCACAAAAATTTGAAGCTCACATCAATAACCTTTTGTGTCCTTTGACTCCAAACTTTTTTCCATTGGCAGGCTATAATCTGAAGCTTGCTCAGCTGCACAGCAGTTGTATTATCTGGTTGAATTTCCTGGCCACACTGGAATGAGGAAATTTGCACCTGAGCTGGGACACCCCCACTGCCCAGGTAATTCTATCCACAGTCTCAGCAGAATGTTTGAAGAGACAAAAAGGCTCTGCAAAGATCATTTTTCCATCTCTGGAGAGGACCACAGTGGTGCTGCAGGCAGGAGTTATCCATATCACCAATATCTTCCATAGCTGGAAACTCATTTTTGATTTCCTTTCATACACCTCCCACCCAATATCAGAAAAATGCACTTGGATGGTGCCTCCCCACTGAATGCTTTGATGTTTGTTTAGCAGCTTGAAAGAGTGAGGAAAAACAGAAAAACAAAAGACCCTATAAATCTTTAGAAATCCCTAAGTTTTGGGCTTTTTTCTTTTGCTGCAAAGAACATTTATAATGTAACAGTTAAAAAATGCCTTTAAAGCTTTATGCTTTTGCCTAAGTTGAATAAAACAAAGCCACTGAATATCTTTAAAAGGCTGTAAAGAAGGAAGCAGTCTTGTGTCTCTCCATGATAAACTATTTATTTAATGCTTAAAAGGAAATAGCATTTCAGTGTGGAACAAAGGGAACTGAATATTCAGACTTAGTCTCACATTGTGAGCAAATTCCCCAGGAGCTCACTTTGGTCCACACTTCATGAGAAACCCAGGGTCTTTTGCAGGGACAGGTGTGGGGTGTTTTTGCTTCAGTTGAATGTTTTATTATGGGTTGGTTAAAAAGGTTTGCCCTTAAGCCATCTGTGCACAAGTAGCACTGAAGGAAATGCAGCCCCAAAACGAGTAATTGAAGAAAATGCAGATATTTTATTTGGTTGCTAATGCTCTCCCTGTTGCCTGGAGGAGCCACTGACAGGATTTCATTCTTCTGCAGCTACAAAGCAGTGGTGGAGTGAGCAGGCACTGACAGAGGTCTGGAAATAAAGGAGAGGCTGTGCACAAAATGTATTCCAGTGTCAATCCCAACATTTCACCTCCTAAAGCTGGAATTTGCATGACAATGGAGAGCAAGAAACCTTTCAGCAGCAGAGAAATATGTGCTCCTCAAAAACCCCTGCCTGCCCACACACAGACTTTGCTGTGCTGGATGAGACACATTTCTCCTGTCTGATCCCACTTCATGGCTCATTATGGCTCTCTGTAACCGGCTCATATCTTCTTTTGAGGCTGGAAAAAAAAGCAGGGCAGGGTGGGTTGAGCTGGAAGGGGTCTTGGAGATCACCTTGTTCCACAGCCACACCTTCCACTGTCCCAAGTTGCTCCAAATCCCATCCAGCCAGGCCTTGAACAATTCCAGGGATGATCTTGGAGGTCTTTTCCAACCTCCATTGTTCTATGATTCTGATTTTTTCAAAAACTGCTGATGGATTAACTTTCAGCCATCAGATTCCCTGACAGGTCAGATCCCACCAGCCCTGTGCAGCTGGCACAAAGCCACTTGAGAGCACAAACCCTGCAGAAGCTCTCTGTTGGATGATGTGGCTCATTTAGCACAGAGGCACTTCCATCCCAATCCATATTTGTACCCAGGGTGACTTGGAAGTGCAGCAGATCCCATATTAATCACAGAGCTCCAGCTTGTCTTCCTGCATTAAAAAACCAGCACCAAAACACCCAAGAAAGGGACTAAATAAAATCCTCTAATGTCTTCCAAGACAAATGACATGCTGCCTCCACCTGGTGCTGGCTGGCAGCTCCTTGGGCACCTCGGGATCACCTTCCCAAACAGCAGCAGCTGGGCCAGGCTCCTTGGGATCCCATTCCCAAAAAACACCAGGGGTGTGGGGCTGCCCAGTGCTCAGTTGCAGGATGTGATTGATGCCCACTCAACTTGGTGGAAGCAACTTATTCACTAATTAGTTCCTCCTTTCAGCACATTTAGCCCAGACTGGTGGGATGAGCTTCTTGGGAATCAGTTTCAATGGATTGTCTACAATTGTTCATCACTTGGCATGGATGGAAGGAGTTTTCTTTCTGGCAGTGCCCTCCTACATAAGGCTGGATGCTGACTGGTCTTTTATTTCTCTTTGCTGAGACACTCACAATTAATATACTGTTATTTGTGCTCTCCATGCATTATTTATTAAATCAGAGATAAACCAGAGGCTCCATAAGCATGGCAGGGAAACCTATTTTCCAAGGGTTGGATGGAATTCTAGAACAGTTTGGGTTGGAAGGTACTTAAAAATTAATTTAATTCCATCTCATGCCATGGGCAGGGATATCTTCCACTATCCCAGGTTGCTCCTAGCCCTGTCCAGCCTGGCCTTGGACACCTCCAGGGATGAGGCAGCCAAAATCTTCCCAGGCAAAGCAAAAAAAGTAAAAACAGACAGTGCCCACTAGAAAGTGGAAATGGAAGAGTCATTTGTCTCTGTCCCATCCCAGTCTCCAGACTGGAAGGATCAGATCAGGCTGGCACAGTCATCTGTCATGTGAATGCACCCGTGCTGAAAAAAATAACCTCAGCTGATGATAATGAGGTAGAAAATCAGAAGGATTAGCACATGTGGGCTGCTCCAGGAGTGCAAGGTGAGCAGAGCTGGTTCAAAGCCAGAAAATTACAGGAGTGTTTTTGATAAAAGACCAGTGGTGGCACAAAGTTGGAATGAGACAGCAGAACAGATGAGGAGACAGAAGTTTCCTGCACAAAGTAGGAGATGGTGGGCACACCCTGATGGGACAGGTACAGGGGACTCCCTTGTGCAAGGAACAGGGAGAGAGCTGCACAGACAGCCAAAAATTTATTATAAACAATAAACCCAAACTAGAACTTTTCAATTCTGTCATTTCAAAAGATATGCCTAGTTCTTAATTATTAACTTCTGTCTCATTGTTTAATTACCTCTTAATTGTCAGAAGGTATGCCTTGGTGGGCAATCAGAATTAAACAGGGGTTTGGCACTTTTAGAGTGCAAGGTTATGTGTGAGATATCAACAAATCCCTAAAAGAAAGCTAAATTATAATAATTATGTTTTTCTTAAAGAAGAACAACAGAACACAGTTTTTCTTGCTTTGCTGGTTTTATTATCCAAGTATTTTGACTCTTATTTTCAAAGCAGCATGAATACAAAATTAACATCTGCTTTCAGAGCTACCTTAGGTTTATTGAAAATGCTCATTTATTCAAATCTGGTGACAAGTGGTGATGACTAAATTAATAGGCAACTTGGCAAGTGAAATATTTGATAAATTGCTTGGAGAAGTGTGAAATACCTTTCTCCAGCTGTGGAGAAAACTTTAACTGAATATATATCTGAATAAAAATGTGATTAAACAGAAGAATATCTAAAGCTTCTGGGGGTAATGATTGAACATAGGAATTTTCTGAGGTAACTGTGGCCTCATATATGCTGTCATTAGTAAAAAATGGTATATAAAATAAAAATACTGGCCCAATAATAACAACATTTTAGAAAAAATTAGTGAACCATGCAGGATTTTAACAATAAAGTAACTGTTGAGCCTAAAAATTTAGAAGAAAATACTTGTAAAGCATAACAGTTTCCTACCTTTCCTGTCAAATACAATAACCCTATGGGATACTAATTATTCAAAAATAGTTGTAAATAAAACCATTAGAATCTTATTTAATAGAACTAGATTGTCTTTGCAGAGGTAAGTTTATTTCCCCAGGGAAGGTGTCCTGACGTTTTTAAGTGGGAGATCATTCCTTCAAGATAGTGTAAGGTTAAAAGTCAAACGAAAAACCAGGCATAAAAATCTGTGTTAAATGTCTGTGTGAGGAAATTAGTTTACTATAAGGATATGATATTACTAAGGGACAGGATTTGAAGCTTTTAGGAAAAATTTATTCAGGGAAAGGATGATCAGGCCCTGACAGAAGCAGTGGTGGAGTCTCCATCCCTGGAAATGTCCAAAAAATCACTGGATGTGGAACTCCATGATTTGGTTTAGTGACATGGTGGGATTCAGTGGAAGGTTAGACTTGATGGTCTTGGAGGTCTTTTCCAACCTTAATGATTCCAATGTCGGGTTGATGTGGCCAGAAATGTGCATTCTGTCCCCATCTGTTGAGCCGGGTGGGGCAGTGACCCTGATCTCCTGGCACATATTATCTGCTAATGGGCCAGCTTTAAACCAGCTGGGGCAATCATCTTTATCTTTCCCACAGCCCATCCTCCCTCCAGGAGATATCATCTGCTGCTGGCCCATTCAGTCCCACTGCATGGCTGATAAAATTCCATCATCCCACTGAGATGCTCCAGCCAGGGGGAGCAGCCAAGCCTTTCCTACCCAGATAAAAACTGACATTTTGGACACCAAGGCACCTTCTTCCCACTGCATTCCAGAGGAAAGCCAGACCTTTCCACATCATCCCTGCACCTTCAGAGCAAAACTGCACCTTCTACAGGAGCACTGCTCCAGCTGAACCACATCTGCCCCTGCAGGAGGATGCAGCCACCATTGAATGGCACTGCTGCCAACACCCTGACTGACTGACGGGTGTCAGCTTGGATTCTGACTCTGTCAGTGTTTTGGGATTGTTCTTTGTAATACTGTATTTCTATTTTAATTTTCCTAGTAAAGAACTGTTCTTCCTAATTCCCATATCTTTGCCGAGAGCCCTGTTATTTCACAATTATAATGATTTGGAGGGAGGGGGTTTACATTCTCCATTTCAAAGAGAAGCTTCTGCCTTTATTGGCAGACACCTGTCCTTCAGACCAGGGCACCCTGACTCTCTGGAAAGGTCCTAGCATGTTCAGATGATCAGTTCCCTACCAGTACTTTTACAGCTGCAAACCCAGCATTTTCCAAGGCTCACAACAGCTCCTGGGTTTTCCTAGAGTAATGTCTAATTCCTAGAGCAAGTCTGCAGCAGAAAATGAACCTTTTAGGTGGTTAAGGAAAAGATTAGAGCCTGTTCAGGTTTGGGGCAGACTGGCATATAATTTACCTTATTTTGCTGTGTCACTCTATAAAATGTATGACCATCTGGGTTTTATTTTTTTTGAGAGCCCCAATGAAAAGGCTGGGATATTCTGCTGGTTTGATCCAGAGAACAGACAGTCTCTGCTGCTGACAGCTAGCAAATGATTCAGCAGATGCTTGGCTCTGCAGCTCCAGAGCCCAGCTATGGGCTTAACGTGAAGAATTAAAGTCTCTTCCCTTCAGCAGCACTGAAATGCCTCAATAGTGCTCTAAAGGAAGAGCTGAGGGTGCAGCACTGCTATAAACAGGATTCTGTGTCTCTCACTAGCTCAAGTTATTAATAGCCTTGGGAAGGAAGGAATTTCTAGGCTGATGGATATGGGGTTTGTGTCCCTATGACTTGGGCATGTGGGTTCTCCCCACTCTTCATCTGGCCTCATGTACTTCTAAACTCTCTACAAAAGCCAAAAAAAAAAAACAACCACCTTTGAAAAGTTCATTGATTCCTGGTTAAAAAAATCCCACAAGACTCTTGAAGAGTTTTGCTTCACTTACCTACGCAGTTCTTCTATTCTGGTGGAATTTGTCCCCAAATGGCACCAGATTTCCTCTTCCAAACCTTAAGCTAAAATTGCTCTGGCAAATACTGAACTCAAACTTCAGGAAGACTATTATCTTTTGAAAATAAAGTCTTAATTCTCAGTGAAATTGCCATCTTTGTGTCCCTAACAGAGCCATTACTCCCTTTCAGAGAGAACTGTGGTGGATCACAGAATACCCTGAGCTGGAAGGGACCCCAAGGATCATCAGCTCCAAGGAACACTTGATTGTAACACCACTGCTTTTACACTTTTTAATATCCTACATCAGGATACTCCTTTTCAAGGACAATTACAGCAATAAATTCTACTTGCTTATTTAATTGAGGGTAATAACTTTTAATATATCCTAGCTGAAAAATAGCATTCTGAGTTTATTTTCCAGAGTGCTGTTTAAGTCCTCCCCAAGTGTCTTATTTTTATGCATGGCATGTTCTTCTCATCTACAAAAAGGTGTAGCTACCACAATTTGAATCATTATATAAGATGATGTTGCAGTGCTCCAGAAAGACCTTGCTTTTCCAAGTTTTCTTCTTCAAAGCTGTCTGAAAGGAATTAAAAATCTCAAAGACATTTTTAAAATCTTCTCACATCAAATTTTTCACTTTACTGTGAATTTGAACGCAATGTGGAATTAGAAAGTAAACAATATGTTTTTTATCTCCAAGCACCCAGCTCCAATTAAACACCATAAACTGAGCCTGTTGCACTCAAAGCTGACTAAATCAGGAAGGAAATGGATACAGTGGAAGTCTTAAATAAGGAGTTCATATTATGCCACCAAGATCCTTTTCTGTGGGAAGAATTGTCTCAACCTTGTGTCTAAAGTGTAATGTGGACTTTTGTTGTTAATTATTATAATCCACAGATTTTTGGGATATCACTTTATTTGTGAAGTCTCTTATTAGGCAAAAGGTTAATGAAGATATGACCCACTGCAAGCTCCTTGAGAAAAGCTCAGTTTAAGCCCTTTAAAGGTGAGAATCTAATTTCCTGTATCAACAGAAATATTTCAGGAATGTGTGCATCAGCTGTTTTACGGGCTGAGTGCCAATAAAAAACTCAAATATCAGGAGAAAAGACTTCAATCAGCAGATGCACATGTCCTGTGCTGAATTATGATATTCCAATGGCTTTTCAGTTTCATTCATTCCCATTCAAATTCGAAGTATTATTATTAATTCCAGTGTTCTCTAAAGTCAGGGGGAGTTTGGCCAGGCTAACAGTGGAGCTGAGATAATGAAGGACCTCGGGATTTGACCTGTGATTCCATGGATCAAACCCCTGAAAGGACAAATCCTCTACTCAGCTCTTTCTGAGTTGGGATTATGAGGTTTGGCCCATGTTAATGCAAAGCCCAGGTTTGAGTCTGGAGAAAGCAAAGACTGCAGTGTTTTCCACTGGACTTCAGTGGACCTGGGACAGCAAGATGTTCTAAGATCTTATTCTATGTGCACTCACATATTCTTGCCTTTCCCAGAGTTAATAGAACACCTGACTATAGGAAAACTCAAGGCTCTCTATTCCCAAAATAATATTTTTTTCTATTTTATCAACCTCATCACCATAGAAAGTAAGTGAATGTAAAGAAACTTTTCATGTGGGAAAAGGATAAAAACTGCTTAATTTCTTATGTTTATCAGCAAATATTGAAACTTTCACATCAGGGATTATTATTACCAATTTATGTCACTATAAATTTGTTGACTGAGAAGAACCTCCACTAGCTCTCAATGGGGTAATGAGTAGAAAGTAGAACGTAGAAATTTTCTAATTTATTTTTCTTTCTTATTCAACTATTCCACGCATGATTTGCAATTTCCAAGGCTATCAGAAGATAAAATAAATGAGAAAAAGTCAGCTGCAAAAGCTGATAATCTACATGCAGCATAATCAAAATCCCTTTGTATCAAGGCCTTTCCAGAGAGCCTGAATTCCAAGAAGATTGCTTGAAAGCAGGGAAGTAAAACTCCAACTGCTGTGCAAGGCAGCTGAAGAGGAGCCTGCTGCCACAGAGACTGAGAGAAGCAAAACAACCCCACACACCAGATTAAGGCAGTTTTAAATAAACCCTCACACAGCCTCACGCTGGGCCTGCAGGACTCTGCCTGGAAAGTGCAGCTGAGCTAAACCCACAGGCAGATCTGGCTTAGTCTCTGCCAATAACCAGTGGTGGATAGGTTGGAATGTCAGAACAAATTAAGTTGGGTAGTGATTCTTCCCTGTGATGGCTTCATTACTCCACATGCAACGTTCCACTCATGTTAGGACTTCCTGCACAAGTTCTGCTTATCTCTGATTTAATCCTGTCACTTTGTCCTGTTTCTCTTTCAGAGTCTATAACTTCATTAAATCCCGTGTGAAGAGCCACTTCTTTTGCCAAATTTCAAAGCTGCTGTTTTCTAGTTACCTTTGAAGTTCCCTAGATCTGGTGAGAGGTGACCTGGAGGGCTGCTCCCAATGGGTCCTGGACCTTGGGAGTGATGGATCTGCTGGGACAGTCCCGGCACGACCACAGGCATGCGACTGTCCCTCGTGGGAGCACCGAGTCTTTGGGAGTCCCAGCCCCAGCCAGCATCCCGAGCCGTGCGACGACGGACGACGGACGGACGGACGGACGGACGGACGGACGGACGGACGGACGGACGGACGGACGACGGACGGACGACGGACGGACGGACGGACGGACGGACGGACGGACGGACGGACGGACGGACGGATCGATGGACGATCTGACGGGACGAACGGACGGACGGACGGACGGACGATGACGGACGGATCGGACGACGGACGGACGGACGGACGGACGGACGGACGGATCGATCTGACGGATCGGACGGACGGACGGACGGACGGATCGACGGACGGACTGGACGGATCGACGGATCTGACGGACGGACGATGACGGACTGTGATCGGATCTGACGACGGACTGACGGACGGACGTGACGGACGGACGGACGGACGTGACTGACGGACTTGACGGACTGGACGGGATCTGACTTGACGGGACGGACGGATCTGATCTGACGGACGGACTTGACCTGACGGACGGACGGACTGGGATCGGACGATGGACGGACTTGACGACGATCGGACTGACGGATCGGACGATGGACGATTGACGGACGGACGATTTGACGGACGGGACTGGACGGATCTGGATCGGATCTGACCGATCTGACGGATCTGACGGATCGACTGGACTGACTGGATCGGACGACGGATCGATGGACGATTTGATCGGACGGATCTGACGACGGACGGACGGACGGACTGGATCTGACGGACTGATCTGACTCGACGGATCGGACTGGACGGACTGACGGATCGACTGACTGGACTTTGACGATCTGGACTGATCGGACGGGACTGGACCTGACGGACTCGATCTGACTGGATCTGATCGGACGGATCTGATCTGACGGACTGGACGGACTGACGGATCTGATCTGACTGGACGATCGACTGGATCTGACGGATCTGACGGACGATGACTTGACTGGACGGACGGACGGACTGGACGGATCTGACGGATCTGACGGATCTGACGGATCGTGATCTGACGGACGGACTGACTGATCTGACGGATCGACCTGATCGGATCGACTGGACTGACGGATCTGATCGACGGATCGACGGGATTTGACGATCGATGGACGACTTGATCTGACGGATCGATCTGACGGACTGATCTGATCTGACGGACTGATGACTGACTTTGACGGATCTGATCTGACGACTGGACGGACGGATGACTGACGACTGGACGGATCTGACGATCTATTTGACGGATCGATCTGACTGACGTGACGGACTTTGACTGGATCTGACTGATCGGGACTGACTTGACTGGACGGATCTGATCGATCTGGATCGGATCTGATCTGACTTGATCGGATCTGGATCGACGGACCTGACTGACTTTGACGGATCGATCTGACGGATCTGACCGATCTGATCTGACTTTGATCTGACTGACGGATCGACCCGACTGACGGACTGGACTGGACTGATCTGACGACTGATCTGACGGATCTGACTGATCTGACTGACGATCGGATCGATCTGACTGACTGGACTGATCTGACGGATCGATGACTTGACTGACGATCGGATCTGACGACCTGATCTGATGATCGATTTGACGGACTGATCTGATCTGACGATCGGACTGGATCTGATCTGACGATCTGACTGGACGACGGGATCTGATCGATGGACGATGGATCGACGGACTGATTTGACGGATCTGACGGACTGGACGGACGGATCTGACTGGACGGATGATGACGATCGGACGGACTGATTTGACGGATCTGGATCGGACGGATTTCGACGGATTTGACGGATGATGGATGACGGATCTGACGGATCTGACGGACGGATCGGATCGGATTTGACGGATGGACGGATTTGACGGATTTGACGACGGATTTGACGGATGGACTGATTTGACTGGATGGATTTGACGGATGGACGGATGGATGGACGGACGGATTTGACGGAGATGGACGGATGGATGGACGATGGATGGGATGGATGGATGGATTTGGATGGATGGATGGATGGATGGATGGATGGATGGACCCATGATGCCCTGATGGCCCCTGGGCCAGGCCTTAGGCTGGGATTTGGGCTCCTCCTACTGTCATCCCCTCCAGGTGCTCCTTGGGGATCCCATTCCAGGTTCCTTCCGACCCAAATCATCCTATGGGTCTGTGAGCATCTCTCTGTGTTCAGAAAACTCCCTGGGATGTCTTGCAGAAGAGACTAAAAATCCAGGCACAGCATTCCCAAGCAGTCAGCTTCCTCTTGGATTTTTTTAAGTAATCTAATGATGTTTTGATCCTCAGTTCTCTACAAATTATTTTCAATATTTCAATTATTTTTTCTGACAGTGACTGAGCACTGGGCTGATACTTTTCTTGGAATTTTCCAGTATAACCTAAGAACTCCTTCCAAAGTACTGACAGTAGGATTTCTGTCCTTCATTTGGACTAGTCAAGTTAAATTCTTTCTCTCAATGTTTTTTATTTTACTTTCTCTTACAAAGAATCTCACCTGCAGCTGAATGATGCTGTCATTCCCTCTCAGCAATTCCTGCTGCAATCCTTATCCCTGCTTTTTACTCCTCACTTATTTCATGTGATTTGTACGTTCTGTTGTGCTCAAACAAATTGCCAAACATCCCAATTGCATAAACACATATCAAAAATTCAACAGGTGAAATATGAAGGGCTGAGTTTGACTTGGGTTTTAGAGAGCAGTTTTACTTAGATACAGAATGTTTCCTGCTTTCTTATTTCCCTCCAAGAAAAGAAAAATTTTATTTACAATTTGGACATAATGTAATTATTGGATGTTTAATAATAATTTGTTCCTTCTACAAGGAGAATAGTAATCTTTCATAGCAGTTTCATGAACTAACAAGCATTTAGGAAAGTGTAAAAAAATTGAATTTGAAAACAAGTTGTATTGACACTCCTAAAATAACAATTACTCATGGAGAACCATTTCAAATCAGCTTCTAATGGCACAATTCAGCTCGAGGTGTGGTGTATGCTGAAAGCTGCACTTCTCTGAGACAAATATGTTTTATCCACTGATGGGGAACAGTTTTGATAGAAAAGTAATTTCAGTTTGCAGGTTGCAATATCTATAGAATTAGAGAAATGTGCTTGCTTAGAAAAGGACAAAGAAAACAAGTGCATGGCCCTATCAGCATAAATGTGGGTTTTAGGCTGCAATGACGATTATCTCAATTTTCATTGGAATTGTATTTATTTGTTTTATTAAATGGCAATCACTTGGATCTGACTGTATCTGGAGATGCAATTGAGTAATGGAAAATTAAAATGTGCAGTTTCAGCTACAGGGGTTTATCTTCAATAATGGAACTATCCAAGCAAAGCTTGCCTTTATTGAGAGTTTCACCAGCAGATGGTCTCTGTCCAAAATGGAAACCCACTGAAGGAAGAACATTTTTTGCTGTTAATCAGCACAAAAGTTTTCTATTTTTTATGTCCCACCTTCAAGTCTCATTAAATTTCTGGAAGTCCTTTTTCCTATCCATTCACCACGAGAGACAAGGAATATCCAGGAGACATTTTCATTAGTGCTTGACAATATTTTATACCCATTTTTTCATGCTCTTTGCCTCACTATTAAGCAACAGCACATATTACACATAGATTAAAATAATCAGGTTTAATTAGACTGCTGGTTAAAGCAAATATTTTCCTTTGCTTAAATAAATAGGGCCATTAACACACAGACTTCTGCTTGAAGGTGATGACTTGGTTTCAGTCACAGTGTGTTTGGAATAAAGTGTGATTGAGGTTTTGGAAAGGACAATGATTTCCTGGGAAGGTGAAAGGAAAATTTCTCCTGTTACATGTACCAAATGCCAAGATATGAAGTGCAATATGCACCAAGGTTTGAAAGGCTGGAGAAACAAGCAGAATAATACTGAGAAACACTCAAGTGACATTGGCATTTTTTCCCTTGACTATTTTTTTTTCCTTAAAGTGTTGTAATAAACAACATCCTTGCTGTAAACTGATAAACAAGTGCAGGCTTGTCTCCTGAACTTGTTCACAGTGAGCATTGGAATAAACCCTACTCCTGCTTCCATCCCATCCATATTAAATGGGAGGACAGGAGCACAGACAGACAACAATCACACCCACACACCCCTGATAATTTTCAGGTTATGATCATTCCCACAGGACTAGCACCAGGCCAAATAAAAATCTTTCATCTGTCATTTTCTGGTGTTTTTCTCAGAGAAACAGCATTTATTTACATGAACATAATTTACTGTAGATGGAAATTCTGGTAGCAGCACTTGAGGCTAAACAGGGATGTGAAACTGGTAATAAAACTCGGAGTAAAATTCTGTAATTAAAGCTCCACTGAGAACAAGAAACAAATCCATGCATCTATCTTCAAGTATGTGATTACATATGTCCAGTGTTTCCTCGCAGACATATGAGCCACCAAAATGAAATATCAGTGCTGCCTCACTGAGTGAGGGAGAGAATTAAACCTTCATAGCTGGATTTTCCAGAAAAGCATTGAAATAAATCTCTTTAAAAGACATTTTAAGGACATAAACAAGTGTTGTATATACCCACAGCAAAATTAAATGTAAAAATGTATTGCCTCTGAGGCAGAACAAAATAGTTGCTTACAGTGAACAATATTGCACAATCACAGCATGGGCTTGGAATTTTATTTCAGGGAAGAAGCTCTGAAAAAGAAAAACACATTAATAATAAGCTGCTGCCTGTGATAATGGAAGTTTTGGAATCCTTGATTTTAGTGTGCCATGTAAGTGAGGGAAATCTTTATGGGCCTTTTTCCCCCCTTTTTCTTCTTTTATTTCACTTAGTGCACAGCAGCAAAGAAAGAGATAGAAGCATGTTTCCTGGGAAATGTTTCTCTCTCCCTCTCTTCTCCTTTTCCTGCATGAGCTGATTCCTTACATGCACAGGCAAGACATAACTCCACTGAACCAAATGGGGGAGCAGCAATTCTTCCTAATGATTCCCATCTGGACAATAGGGATCTGTGTCAGATGAAAGCATCATAAACAACATGGCAGCACAGAACCACAGCAGATTTCCATAAAACCTGGTAATCATTTGCCTTTTATTTTATATTTGTTAATCATGCCCAGTATAACTCTTCCTCATGCACTGCCAGTGAATGATTCCTGCATTGGAAGAGATGAGAAGGAATTTCCTCTCCCTGACTTTGATGAACTTAGCTGAATTATTTGGGAACAAACACAGCTCTTAAACCCCTCAAATATTCAGTTATCTTGCAACAGTTCAAATGAGAATTCTTCCCATTTCTCTCAACAGGACAAGAGGAAATGGCCTCAAGTTACACCAGGGCAAGTCCAGGCTGGACACCAGGAAGAATTTCTTGATGGGAAGGTTTATCAAATATTATCAGGGGCTGCCCAGGGAGGTGTTGGACTCCCCATCCCTGAAGATGTGCAAGGAACACCTGGACATGGCACTCAGTGCTCTGGGCTGGTGACAAGGTGGAGATTTGGCACAGGTGGGACTCAATGGTCTGGGAGGGTTTTCCCAACCTCAGTGGTCCTGGGATATTGCATTTTTAGGATTCTTACATTTAGGATTCTTACATTTTTAGGATTCTTACATTAGGATTTTTACATTTCTAGGATTCTTTACTGTGCTACCAGGATTGATGGATTGAGTAAAGCATTGATTTTGCTCACTTCCTAATGGCAGATTTTCTGGTGTGCCAAGATAATGAAGGGGAAGAATTGGAATATGCAGAAGAAGAGCTAAATGTACATAATCATCCTGGAACTTCCCACTGTGACAGATTATCCTGATGCTCTGGAGCAGATGTACTATATTTACTTTAATATCTCCAAAACAGCATGGATACAGCACTGTGCATTCTGCAGTCCCCATAGGAAATCATTATCATTTTCCATAATTTTTTAGTTTTTAAAATCTTGGAAGACTCTCACTTTTATATCCACTTCACCACCACATCAGTTTCTTCCTTTTTTAGAGTCACTGTAACTCCTTTGAGAAGTGTCATATTAAATGTTCTTCCACTGATGAGAACTTTAATTTTGATTTTAATGGAGACTTCTCTGGTGGTTGCAACAAGAATAATAATTATTGTGCGACTAAGCTTGCTTTCCTCCCAGACAAAAATAAATTTCTAAGTCTTAATTTAAACTGGTTTTTTGTTATTTATTCAATTTTGTTTTTTACAACTTTTCTATAAGTTTAAGTATTATATTTTCAGTCTGGGTGGATTAAATGCTTTTAATCCACACACACACTCCTTCATGCTGTACATATTTCCCTCAGGAATACTAATATCTGCCAGTGAGAAATAAGTGCTGAACAGCAGCTTCCTTTGTGCTGAGCTAATTTAGGAAGGTATTCACCTTGCCCTCCATGGTGTTAAACCAACTGGTGGTTGGAGGTTTGACCTTTTATTTCTAAATATAAAAATAAAAATGTCAAGGCAGCTGTAGGGAACCGATTAGAAAATTGCCCTTCCTGGGAGACAAGAGAGAGCAACCAAGACCTAAGCAGAGAAAATGCAAAATGCAAATTAATTGTCCCTTTCCTTCCTCTGTGAATAGCTGGGTAAGAGAATTCCAGACCCATTCCATTGTCTGGTGTTTAGTGCTCACGTGGAAGAGCACAGGCAAATTCTTGTATAAGATGATCTCAAAGCATTGTCAATTGCACAAATTAATTAAATCCAATCAGGTCCCTGAAGAATCAGCCTCTGGGACTCCCGAGGCACTTTGGCTTCATTCCCTACCTCGGTTTTATTTGGGAAACTGTGCAAAGTCATGCTAAATTAGAGTGGTGAGGCATCAACACAGGGCTGGAAAAAGCTCTTGTAACAAAGATTAAACAAGGAATGGGCAGGAATTTTCCTTGCAGAAACAGTGTGGGAAAGCCAATGGACATGTCTTGGAAGGGACTTGAGCTGTGGACTTGGAAGAAAGATTTCAGAGTGCACTGAAATTACAGAAATCCCAAATCATTGCACCTAAGTTCTTTCTCTTGGGAGAGGTGAAATCTACAAACATGGAAAGAATGATTTTGTGAGGTGAGCCTCAGAAATCACAGAAAGATTCCTCACATTGTCAACATATGAATCTGAATATTAATAATTTATATTTGCATATTTTCTGTGCAGCCTTCTCATCATTATGTTGTCCAGGTAGGTCCCCTCAAGCTGGTGATGCTGTGACTTCAGCCTAATCTGAAATTAGAATGATTTTTACACTCTATATTTAAAGCTGGTGTTTTCACTGCCATTATTTTATATTCTAAATATAGGAGATTCACACTTTCAAAGTTGTATTTTTAAGCAGTGAATCCATTTGTTTAGGGGACTCTGCTTGGTGAAATATTGGATGATGATCCTGCAACCAAGATGAATTAATTAAGGAAGAAGACCTGGCCTCACTTATGATAATTTGTGAAGGGCCCCTTTGTCCTATGAAAATCCTGACATTTTAGAGACCAGAAGGCACCAGTTTTTTGCACAAGTCAAAGAATCCTTGATCAGTTGACTTCCTCATTTATCTATGTGCTTTTCCTCAGCCATCTGCAAAACAAGCAGGAGGCAGGAGACCCCTGACATTCCATAACAAACTACTTGTATCCCAGGACACGTTGTGTCAGAAACTCCTGTACAAACTTTCTGCTATGTCCTCATAAGTGTTTTCCACAAGTGCATCTGGAAGTTCAGCTGTTCCCAGGTTTTTGTTTTTGTTTTTATGAGCTTGCATTCATTGCCACTATAACGAAAACTTTCACGGTTCATTACCCCTGAGTGATAAATTTAGGCAGAGAGTTCATTTGTCTAGACAGGAATATCTGAAATAGATGAACTGAGACCAAATTTTACTGTAGTTCATGTAGTACACCAACAGGCACTCAATATTCAAAAAGAAGTATTTTATATTTACAAATGCTGTAAATAGGCTGAAGATTTGAGACAATATCAATAGATCATATCCAAGCATGACTGGGTTGGACACTTATAGATTTTCCAGTTCAATACTTTGTTGCCTGACACGAGAAGCATTTTAAACACATTACAAGGACTCTTGAACAAAATGCTGCATTATTATAGAGGAAAGCTGAGATCATTCTCTACCTCACCTTCAAAACTAAGTTGTTTTTTTCTTAAACTTCTTAATTCTTCATTCTTTCAAAGCTAATTTCTTCACTTACACCCTCAATATTCCTTCTGTCCAGACCACATGCCCTGGACTCTCACCATTTGCTGTAACCTCTGACATTGCAAATATGAGCAAAAGCCCACCAAAAAAAGTCACCCTTTCAGATGCTGTGTGGATTATAGTTTCTTCACTTCTTACTCAACCAAGCCTTGCCTTGGTTCAGTCCTTGCTCCCAGATTAGGGGTGAGAAGTCAGCTGCTCATGGGAATTTTAGGACCACAAAAACCACATTGGAAGATTATTCTTGTGTAGGTGAAATGCCCCTCAAGGTTATTTCTGTTTAATCTCAGGGTTTTGCACAGACAAGCCATCCTGGAGACAGACCAGGGGGTTAATACACTTAACAAATTTGTCCCTGCAGTTTTTCAAGCAGTCTCCAAACCCTAAAAGGCTGAAACACCCAGGTAAATCTCTCAGATTCCCTACAAGAGTAAAGAATATACTGCTGAGGAGAGGCTGTCTGGGAAGCAAAAGGAAGAGAAGATTTATTTCTGCATGAGTAGGAGCAGCACTGTGCAGGGATAGAAATATATAAGAAATAAATCCTCAGGTGCAGTCTGAGATATGGGATGGTTCTCCAGACAGGGAATTCTCAGCTGCCCAGTGCCCAGCCAGGTAGACATAAAGCTTTCCCTTGTCTTAATGTTTACTTTAATTATCACTTTTTTTTTTTTTTTTTTTTTTTTTTTTTTTTTTTTTTTTGAGGGGGTCTATTGTATAAAAGTGAAAAAACCCCCAAAAAACAAAAAATCAGCCAAGCACCAGTCAAAGGTAATATTTTAAAATCTCATATTTGCCATTCCTCCATTTCCTCCTAGTTACCAGCTAATGTCCAGAAAAATCACTTACCAAGTGCAACCAGCTGAATTAAAATGTGCTATGGACAACTGGCCAACATTTCCAAAAAATTAGGCTACAAAACTTGACATCAAATATACATATTCAGCTGTGCATTCTGCAGCCAGACATTCTAGTGGGAATTACAGCAGGTATTTGAGGCCTCCTGCATGCTTTTTTTTCAGCATCTTGCTGGGGTTTGGTGTGACTGGCTGGAAACATCAGTATTTTGTTTGGTTAGAAACAGCTGTGACAGCTATCCAAACCAGCACAGTCCTTCTCCTGCCTGGCCAAGGAATTCATCCAGACCATTCCTATTATGTGTATTTATTAAGCTGTTTACATAATAACCAGCCAAAGGTTCTAATAAGGAGAAAATGGATTTCATCCTTATGGCATTTCCTCTACACTGGTTACTTCAGGTGGAAGCATTAACAGGAACTTCAGGAAATGCAATTACCAACATTCCTTAATCTAAAGCCTTGATAAGCACAAATTAAAGAATTTTAAGCCTTTGGAAAATTGTGTGTATTCATAGGTCCTGCAAATTAAACCTTCTCAGTGAACCCTCAAAAAACCCCTGCTAATTTAAACAGCAAGTCTGCAGAGGATGCCAATCCCAGTGGTGCAACATAATTTCATTAAAATACTGCTTTTGAGGCAGCACACCAATATTCTTTAACCTCCAGGTTCATTAAGTTATGATCTTCTAACAGAAGTTCCTATTAAAATTCCAAACAGGTAGTGAAAAACTGGGGGAAGGTGTAGAGAGCTGTGAATGGCACAAATCAGTTCTGTGGAGTTACAAGACTTGAAACAGGGCATTCAGGATGCTTCTTAAAAAATGCAGAACTCTACAGTGAGAAGTAGAAAAGAAATTTATTTCAGTCACAAGTTTTTTTGCCAAATTTTAAGCAGGTGATTTCTTTTTGAGCACTGTGAGTGTCCCAAGCCAAGTGGATGAAGTGAGGTAACTCCAGGGGACACAAGATGAGATTCTGCTTGTTGCCATAAGACTTCCCAGCAGGACTGTGTGTCCTGCCATCCAAGCTTTGGAATCAGTTTGTGCCAAGCAGTGTCTTATTCAGAGCTGTGGATCCAGAGGCTTCTCTAACTCCTCCCTCTGTCTATCCAGTGCAGTCAGTTCAAAACTGGGTTTTTCATTCTTTCTGTTTGTCACAATGATTGCAGTGTCCCTTGAGCTGGCAGTTAGAGAAGGAAGGATTTCATATGGAAGGGTAGGGAAATATCTGGATAAGACCAAAGTGATGACTGAATTCAATCTCATCTTCAGAGGGAAGTTTCTTTGTGGAAGTGAAATAATGTTCATTTTTACTGGAGTGTGCTGGGTTTATAGCAGGATTTTGGGTACCTAATGAGAAAAGCTATGGCTGTGAGATGATCAATAAAAGATGAGAAAGATTTCAGGATTAACATCAGAAAACCCTTAAAAGGCAGCAGGAGAGAGAGAGAAAAATACAACTTTCTTATGAATGTAAAATGGACAATTACACAGAGGAGCTATTGCTCAGGTGTTGCTCTGCCTTCATGTTTTCTCTCTGCATCATTTTCCCTCTGCTCTGAACATTCAGTAGGAAATGAGTTTCCATTTTCTCAGCTGCAGAGTCTGGTTTAGAAAACAAGAAAATTCTTTTTCCTGCCTTGGTGCAGTCATTGGATAACTCTGTGTCAATGAGCATTACTTGTCATAAATGAATTGTCAAAAAAAAAACACGGAGGAGAAGAGGAAAAGAACATTCTGACAAGTGAAAAATTCCATCAGATACCTATTAGTGCCTTCTAGAAAATATTCTGATTCTAAGAGGGCATTGAAAGCTATGAAATATTGTCAGTGTCACTCTGTAGCACCTGAGGATGTCACTTAGCTCTCCACTGACAGAGAAAACTGTTGATCTGTTGTAAAAAAGGGTCAGAAATCAGAACCAGTTAGCTAAATAAGGCCAACTATGTGTATCTATTCTGAGTGTGAATCAATTCTGGTTGTCCATGCTGCAATGCAGCAGTGGGAGGCACATATTTCAACCCATGAGGAATCATAAATGATTCATGCCTTCTTGATACCAAGCCAGAATTCCTCAAGTTAAATAAATCTTCATTGACTGATACGATCTTAGAATCCCATTTGATTTTCATTGATGTAAATACTATTTAGCACCACAGAAGTCTGTGTTTGCAGCAAAATGCAATAAATGAAAATAAGGGTTTCATTTGAAAGCCTGTTTCTGCCAGGAGCTGTGCATAACATGTATCTCAAAAAAAGAGCCATCATAGGAAGACAAAAGCAGTATTGGAAATTGGAATATTTTTTTTTATTTTATTTTTTAGGGTGATAGGTAGAGAGGAAGCAATGTACCTTACTCCATTAACTTTCAAAGATTTGTTCAGATATAATGAGTGTGGATTCAAAATTTCTGCCACCTCCAGCACTTCCCTGAGAGTTAATCCTAACAGAAAGAGAAAGCCTTGCTCCTGCTGCTGATCATTTGGCATGAAGGATGCTCAAGAACAAATGAGTTTAGCCACGGAGATAAATGAGAGAATTTCAAAGAAGAATTTAAAGCATTAATAAATACATTATGTGGGATTCATTACTATTTAATCTGCAAAGAAAAGGAGACAGGAAATGCTGATCCTCAGTGAATGGGGCTGTCTGGAGTGTTCAGTCCTCTGGCCTTGGGATGGATCAGTCTGAAGTCCCCAAGGACTGTCCCCAGCGTCCCACTGGCTCTTCAGCTGGATTTGGAGAGTGGGGCACAGATTTAGCACAAACACAAAAAATTCTGTGGCACTTGGCTTTATTTCAAGAGATGGACATATTTAATTTACAAGGCTAATTTAACCAAAATGTTTTGGAATGGCTCTGGGTAAAACACACTTTTGCTCAGTCTGGCTCAGCAAACAAGAATGAACTTTGCTATCAGGAGAAATGTCCCTTTTTAAATAAAAGGAAAAGATCATCCAGCTAAATACTGATATAATATTAAACAGCTTCCTTCTGGGGGGAAGAATGGAGCATTGAGTTCCAGGAGGGTTTGGACATCACTCCCAGGGATGCACAGGGTGGGATTTTTGGGGTGTCTGGGCAGGGACAGGGCTGGACTGGGTGATCCTGGTGGGGCCCTCCCAGCTCAGGATGTTCTGTGATTCCATGAAGGAAGTTTACTGAGCCAACAGCCTTTAGCTCCCAGCTGGATGTGAGCAAATCCTCAGGAAGCCACTGCTGGATTAGAGACATTCTGCAGGGCTCAAACAGCAAACTTGGGAAATACAATAAAAATCATCCCAATGGATCTCTGAGACTTTCTATAAACTAGGAGGTTTTCTTTTTTGCTTTGTTTTTATTAAGGCTGAGAATTATGCCCAATAGGAAGACATTGGTGGGAAGAAAAAAATTCTCTGATATTCACTGCTAGTTCAGCTTCCACTGTGATATTGATGATAAGGGAAGTAAAATATTCTGTGAAAAAATTAAAAATTGGTATGTCTCCTTATAGGTATATATATTTTTTCCCTGACATTTCTTTATTTACAGAAAGTGTTTGGTCCTTTTTTCCACTTTCTCAGTCAAGCCCAAGATGTTTTTCAGAAATAATAAGTATTTAAAAACTGATATCCTCAAATAAGGTCTAATATTTCCATGTGCCAGATGTCAGTACACCTTGTCATGCTTGAAATGGGCTATGGCACAGTGGTTAAAAAACTTCTGCTTGTTCTGAAATAGACATAAAAGTGTGCAACAACTTTATGCTGCACAATATTATACAAGAGTCAAAGCTAAACCTACACCAGAGAAATATTCACATTATTAACAGTGGTCCTATGGAACACCACCATCCTCTCAGCCTTGCCCTAGGTGGGAGTGTTGAGGCTGTTTTTGTTCACTGACTGTTGAATAAAACCACATATTTCTTGAGCAGCTGTTAACCTGCCCACTAAACTGTTCAAAAAACAAAAGCTAAAACCTGGAGTTGGGAAGTTTTCCTTCTCTTTCCTGGTATAACATCACCCCAGCAGCACTGATTGTTTGGGAATGCATCAGTATGGAAAGAGAGAAACTCAAACTGGCCAAAAAGGGCATGGAGTGTCTGCTGGAAACAGCTTTGGCACTTCCCAGCTGGGCAGCACTCAAGCTCACTCCAGAACAAAATCCACAAAACTAGACAGAGGCTGGTTTCAGGGGTTTTAGGGAGGAAGATGTAGTCTTAGGCAAACTAGGTCTGGAAAAGAAATATTTAAGAAAAGGAGGTCCCTCAAATCTGATCCAGATGGAACATTTTGAGCTATAAACACATTAAATGTCTTTGCTGAGAGAATCACAGAAAGTAAGGCTGGCAGAGACTTCACTAGGCTGAAATTCTTCAGAACTCTAAGAGAAATGAATAGCACCAAGGATGTTGTCTTCATAATGTCTTCACCAATGTTTCCTTGTCCTTTTGCTGACTCAGTTATCCCTGGCTGCAGATTAAGCCCATTACTCTTGGCTTATTCAGCTCAGAAAATACATTTTTCTTGCTTTTTGCATCTTATTGCATGTTTTCTGTCTGTTCCCACATCTTCCTTTAGTTTTTCCTTGTCTAGGCTACCTTGGTTCTTTTAATGTCTCCTTGCAGGTCCTGTTTTCTACAAATTAATTATTTTTATTACTTTTTTTCTGCTTTTACATTTCATTAAAAATATGAATACACCTTTCCATTACAGATTATTTCTACTCTACTACCAGCTTCCTCCAGGGAGAAGAGCTGTAGTAATTCTTCTCCCACTCTTTCCACTTTCCTTAATATTCTCTTACTTGTTTCATTATTTTTGATTTATCTTAACTGCTTTTCTAACCTCTGCTTTCTTTCCCCACCTTCTGTGGATGGCTGGGTGTCTTTTAAAGTTTCCTTTTCTATTAAAGAAACCTGAGGAATCAGCAGTTCAGTAAGCCTGATATACTGTAGCTTTCAAAACCTGGAAAATATATTTGAAGAAGAAGAAGGAAGAGTAGAGTCAGCCAGAGGAGCAGAAGTTCTGAAGGTGTGTATTTTATCTCATTTCTATCATTTTATTCCTTTCACACCTAGGATATTGCAATTTAATTGTATTTGGGGTACCAAATGGAGAGGGAGGCTTAGAGAAAATTGAACTGAAGGCAAATAAAACTCACATGTAGAGTGAAGAACAAGATGAAAAAGGAAAGAGAGCTGGGAAAGAAAACATTTTCTCCTCAGCAGCATTTTGGTATTTGAAGATATTTCTCATCCTGAAACTGAAAACTTAAAAAAAAAAATTCTTTCAACATAGCCCTTTCTCCCTACCCAATAAACTGATAGTTCACTGATCAGGAAAGGGGGAAGGAACTCTGGTTCACAGAAAAAAAAAGGAAAAACACTCTAAAGGGTGAGGTGCTGGACTGCTGTTGTACTGCATGGTGTGGTGTGGGGAGCCAGGACATGCCTGTCGGGTTTTAAATAAGAAATATCAGAAATGTCATTCCGGCCTGGAGCATACCCTTTTATGCCTGAACATTAGGCAGCATGATCAATCCAAACCTCCTTTTTCATTATTAAGTGTTTGATTCAGAGCTGCCTCAGCAGATTCCCCCTGGCCATGAGGAGCAGTTTGATGGAGGGAAGCAAAGGAAATGTCTTTGGGGTTTTCAAAGCAATGGCTGTTCCATGGGGAGCCTCCCCAGCCACCCCTTGGGGGAAAAACTTTTCCTGATATCCAGCAAAACCTCCCCTGACATTACACATATATATAACATACATATATGTGAAATATTGATAGGTGTGTAACCCAAACTAAATTAGAAGTCTTTTCAGAATTGAGACAAAGCTTTCCACAAAATTAATAATCTAGTGATCTATGCAATGTACTACCCAGGGAACATAAGAACTGCTTTAGTCCACATGAAGTCTGGCATTCTTTGAGTTCATAAATTGCATATATTTCATCTCATCTATATGTGTTCATTTATAAAAAAATAAAATATGACACACAGTAGATCACTTGACTAACTCATTAAATCCTATTAATTGGCTTTGTAAGTTAATGTAGCACCTAAGCATTTTACCAGCCTTTTGTCCTGGTAAAATGGGACAAAATCTCACTGAAGGATAGGAGTTTCTTCCTCAACATGAAGTTGAGGAAGAAACACTAATATTAAAAAAAAATTACAAGAATCCAATGCATTTCAAAATCTTGATTGCAATTCTTTTTGTGATCATGGGTTTTATTTTGTAATAAGAAAAACAAAAATAAGGAAAATAAGGAAGTTGGTCATCTATTTTATCAATGAGGGGTACCCAAGTAACTTCCAATTGTTCTCTGTCCTCTTTCCACCTCTAAAAATCTGAGAGAAGAGATAAACTGAAAGATTAATTTGTCCCCTATTTCAGAGAGATGATAACAAATCTGAACAGAGCTGAGTATTTGGGACTCGAAGTTCAGCATTTCCATTATAGAGCAAATTGAATTTTCCTGATTAAGACAATAAAGCTGACACACCTCTAACAACCAGTGTCCTAAAAAAGAGTAGCTACCTGTTGAAGTGCAGTGTAAAACAGTCAGAAAAAATTTACTCTTTATTTACTTTTTATTAAATCTCAGGAAATCATCACTGCTCCAAAAGTTCCTCAATGCATTCCTGCATTTCCAGCCTAAAAAAAAAAAAAGTAATAACAAAAAACAGAGAACTCCCCAACCATCCTTTGTACGAAACAAAAACACAAAGAATTGAGGGAATTATTAAAATGAGAAAAAAAAAGGCCTTTAAATAAAAACAGAAATTAGCATGATATTATTTTGCATTGAGATATTCAGATCCTGTCATTTCGTCCTCCATTAAAGTGACGTGAACTGATAAATACTGATAGAGTTTAACAAAAATGTCATGTTTGAATAATTATTAGGAAAACCAAAGTTTGATTTCTAAAGCTATCTTTTCACACAAGCTTCTATATGACTCGATCCCTTTAATTGAGTAATAGCAGTGGAGGCGAGTTCTCCTGGACAGTGCTGGACTTTGAAGGACAACATTTTTAGAACTGTAATGATTTGTAAATACTGGGGTTTTATTCCAAAAAAGGGATTTTTCTATAGGCTGGACTACACAGATACAAAGATTGTGGAAAATTCAGATTTTTGTAGTCTGAGGGAAATAAGAACATTTGCTTTGACACTTGAATTTTTTCATCAATTACAGCCAACTTCTCTTTGCTCTACTCATGCACCTCTGCCTTCTGCAACATAAAGGGATTTTAAACAATTTCACTTCTCCTTTCACCTCACTCAACTTGGAATTCTATTATCCAAATCTAGGTCCTCAACTTTTGACTCCATCCACACTGGAGCATATTGCTGAAGTTTTCAGATCATTAGGAAGAATTTGAGGGGCTTAAGGTTGCATAGTATGCCATGACAGGAAAAATTCCAGCAATATGAAAAGTATGCAAAAGTCAAATGGGAATGTCTTGAAATTAAATTCAAGTAATATGAGAGGTTTTTAAAGAATTTGTTAGAAGAGAACAGTGTTGAAACAACTCTATCTCGTTGACCCACAGAATTCTGTTAGAAAATGTCTCCACCTTGAAAGAACAAACTTCACTGAAAATGAATTTGTTTTACATTAACACATCTTCAGTTTGTGCATTTTCTGTCTTATGTGCGCTCAAGTAAGAAATGTCCCACACACCAATGAAAGATGCAGTAAAGCAAACTATCACAAGAACCTGTTCAGAGCTCAATGAATACAAAAATACCTTCTTAACATGGAAAATAGTTGTTTAGAAATCAATTAATTGTATCTTGATGCTATAAATGAGAGATGAGCTTTCTTGAAGATCTGGATTCCCTTCTCTGAGAGCTCAACTCTCCCCTTCTAATTTCTAAACTATTGTCTTGATAGTAAGGTTTTCCTTGGATTTAAATAAGTCAGAGCAGAGCTTAATTAATATTGACTTGTGAACCATGACCTTGATCACAAATTAGAAATTTATTCCAGTAGCTGTAAATCCTTGGAAAAAAACTGCTTTGGGAAAGCCCAGAGAAATGACCTTTCTCTTCCTCTTTGAGATTTATTCTTCCTTATGAGATACTTTTGTTTCAATTAAAGCAAGGAGAATTCCTGAAAAACTGGAACTAAAAACTTGGAAGGAAATAAAAGCTTGTCCAAGTGATAACTTCTTGATAACAGGTACAAAAATATTCACTACTCACATATGACCAGTGGTGTAATTAAATCAGATTTGCCTTGAGGAAAAATTCATCAATAGAATAAATCTGTCCACTTTAAACCCACGGTGATGGAGGCAATCCAAGGCCCAGCTGGGGAGTGTAATGGAAGGGAGAGATGAGAGCTGTGGAGCAGGGAATCCAGCAGCACTAATGAGGAGGGATGAAGGGCTTCCTGAGCTCTGGAACTTGAAAGGCTCTCGGCATGCAGCAAGTTTATTTGAGGCTCTGTGAAGTGAGGGCTCAGCTGAGACACTGACAGATCACTTGTGGGAAATAGCAGCCATTTCACAAATACACCCATTTCAAAGAGACTGATTTGGGGAGCTCTCCAAAGGCTAGAAAAACTCCTCAGCCAGATGAAAGTTGGTGAGAGCAGCAAAAAAACAAAGGCTCTATAGACATTAGAAGAAATTCTATGATTTTTTTGTTCCCCCCCTTCCCCACCCTGCAGCTATGCTCCTTGCTTTTAGGATAGTATCCCTACCACACTTATTTCTACCCTTTTGCCTTTAGGCTCGAATTCCTATGCTTTGTACTTAAGGATGTCTCTTTGAGGTGCTGGAAGCATCAGAATCTTCTTTTCATAGTGTGGGACAGGACAAGTTTTGTTTCAACACCCTTGAAAACTCCTTTCCTATTACTCTTTATGGCCAGCATTTCAGCAGAACCACCTTCTTGCTCCTGATGTGGCAAGGAATTGCAACCAGGAGTGCAAGAGCCTGAGAACAAGGTTTTGGGGAGAAACATCATACGCTGGCCAGATTTTTGAGAAGCCACCTCAGCTGTCTGAGCCCCATCTGGGCAACTACAGCAGCCACTAAACTTTTGGGAAGGCCACTGTGAAAACTGTACACTACAGTTGTGCCCAGTCCCAGGACTCTGTTTCTTCCAAGGCCAGGTTGCTCCAAGCTCCATTCCACCTGGCCTTGGACACTTCCAGGGATCCAGGGGCAGCCACAGCTTCTCTGGGCCAGGGTCTCACCACCCTCACAGGGAAGAGTTTCTTCCTAACATCCCATCCAAATTCCTCCTCTTTTAGTTTGAAGCCATTCCCCCTTGTCCTCTCACTCCAGGCCTTGTCCAAAATCCCTCTCCAGCTCTCCTGGAGCCCCTTTAGGCACTGGAAGGGGCTCTGAGGTCTCCCCTGAATGGAGACAGGAGCTTTAATGTTCCTTCCAACTGAAACCATTCCATGGTTCTGGCATTCCCTATCATCCACATAAGCTAATTCTGGATAAAAATTCTATGAGATTCTCATTTATCCTGACACTGCGCTTCAGGAAGGAGCTACTACAGGTCACGTTTTCCCTCATGTACAGTTAAAAGAGAAATATCTGGGTTTTTACGCTGATTTTAACACTGGCCCAGCCCAGTTTCCCTCAGTGTGGAAGAAAGTCTTGAAAGCAAGGAATGAACTAAGCAGGAGCATGATTCAACCACTCTAAACTATTATCCCTGCACTCTGTTAGCAGTCAACAGTCAGAATTGCTGAACTCTGACATGGAATTACAGAATCCTGGAAAACCCCTCCCTGTGAGAGGGCCCCACAGGGATCACTGAGTCCAGCCCCTGGCCCAACAATCCCACCCTGTGCATCCCTGAGAGTGGTGTCCAAATGTTCTGGCATGGACCATTTCTAATTCCTAAATGCAATGTTTGTTATGGTTACGATAATTTGGGATTTTTGAGATGATTACACTTCCTTTGATGAAGACCTTCTCCCATGTGTGCTGTGGCACACCATGATTTATACAATTTCTGCTGAGTGCTTGGGGATGGTTTTTGATTCTCCTAAAAACAAAGAGTTAGATAATCAGAGTTTCTGAGGGCACAGTTGGTAATAGGAGTGAGAAAACTGCAGACATTTTTCTAGAACCCACATATTTTACATGGACTCTTTCTTGCCCAAAACTTGATTCCTTCCTGTTTTTATTCTTTATTGTTAAAACTGCCAGTATTTTTTCGTTTCAATCAAAACAAGTCTAACTGGGAAAACCACCCAAAAAGGTTCTTCCTTCTATCCACTCGAAACCTCAAAAACTTTGCAATGAATTGAAGAAAAGGTTGAAATGAAAAACTCGTATGAAGTGAGAGCTAGAGAATTGAAACACTTATCCTGGGTAAAAGGGAACATTGGCATTTTTCTTAGGAGGAATGAGGGCTGACTGGAGAAGGATTGCAATCCCAGGGAAATGTATGCTCCTGTCTTCCCTGGAGGACAGATTTCCCAGGTGGGGACATGTTGTGAAAAGGAATTGTTCCCTGAACAAATAAATTCATTGCTGAGGGAGCACTGCCACTTGTGTCCATGTACTCCAAGAGAGATTGGTCTGTCAAAAGAAATCCTTGTTTGGAACTGATGAAGTTCCTCTGTTATTTAAGGAAAGTGGTTAAAAGTAAGGAAAGTGGGTAAAGCAAGTGTAGTCAAAAAAGTGACTCCTACTTCTCAATGAAAATCTGCTTTCTATTCTCTAACATCAAACCTCAAATGCAGCACAACACTCTTTTAGCAAGTAGACCAAGCTAATAATATTTAGAATTTTATATAAAAAGCAAAAAAGGAATGTTAATTTTGTTCATTAGACAAGATTCATTGTAAAACTGCAGTTCTACTTAATTACTTGTCCTCCAGGAGTGGTTGTTGTAGAATGATCCTGAGCTGAAGGAAATATGAGTTTTAGCTCCTGTCCTATTAACAAAACCTTGCTCATATCTTACAAGCCCTTCAGTTAATTATCTCCAAGAAAACCTCGATAGAGGCTTCTCTTTCTTTTTCTTGGTGCCTTGGCTTTGTCAGAGAAGTGCATGCTAATGAAATAACACCCAAATGAAGCCTCCTTTATCAGGAAGCAAAGCCCATAGATGATAGATGAACACTTCATTACATTTTCTAGCCTTGCTTTCTTTTGACTGAGAGATAAACAGCGTAACAAATTGCAGAACAAAAAAAATACTTAAAACCCCACTTATCTTCACTAGCCAATAATTATACACAGAAACCTTTCAAGTGTAATGAGAAATGAGGTGAAGTGAGAAATATTTTGATCTGGATGGATCTTAAATAAACAGAGAAAAAAAGAGCAATGCATATTGAGAGCCTTTCCTCATCCATCAGAGCCTAATGACAACATTTAAATGACAGAACTGGGTGAACTCCACTGTTACAGCAAGTTTTAGAAACTGGAACAGAGCTGAGATTGCAAGATTAGGTTATTTCTGAAGCAGTGTCCTGACAAGGGACCATTTTGAGCTCAATTTATTTCTCACCTAGTCCAGACTATTAAAATGATACCAATTTAATACAACCCTCGGGTGCCTCCAAGGAGCTGTAGCCTTATTCTCAGAGAGACCATCACTGCCCACAGGCCTAAAAGGCCTGAAAACACAAATTACACTGACTGAAAGACAAAAACCATCTTGTTAGAGTTGTATGTTTGGCTAAGAACAATGCTTCTGAATTTCTTTTTACAGAGCATCCTTCTCATGGTGCAGCATCACAACAGCCAGGCCAGGAGGTGCAGTGGGAGCTCAGAGGGAAAAGGCATTTTTGTTTTAAACCAGATTTGATTTCACTCAGCAAAACAACCCACAAGCACCAAAGAATGTGGGGCTGGGTGGTTTGGGGTAAATGCAGCAGCACAGAGGAGAGGTGGTGCTGGTTGCAGTCACCATCCCACTCCTTATGCTCTCCTTGAACTGGTAACTCCAAGTGAGGATTTGGAGGTAACTTTCTGTGTGATTCAGGACTTCATGATGACTCTGACCTGTCCTTAGTTGTAACCTGAGGTTTAATATCTCTCAGTTCTGACACTTCTACACCGAGGCTCTCCCATTCATTCTCCAGTCACATGAACCTAACATCTGTCACAAATGTCTGTACAAGGACAACCACACTGGTAATTCACATCTAAAAATAACAGGAAATACAGAACCTTGTTGTGGCTCAGGTCGCTGTGGTCAGAAACTATTCAGTTGCTCTATGCATGTGGAATGCAAGGGTAGGGCAACTCTCACGAGCTGTGTGTCCCTGCTAGCCTGAATTTGCCCAGCCTCCTGGCTTCCTTAAAAGATTTCTCAGCCCTTGTACTCTAGTGCTGCCCACAGAGGCTGATCCCCACGGGGGAAGGAAATTCTCAGCCTTTAAAACCTGTCCTGGTGCTCTGAGTTACCTCTGAGAAGACAAATTTAGCTGGTCTTGTTTTCATTTGTCTTTCTGCACTAATTGCTAGAAGTGCCTCAAGTTTCTACACTGAATTTCCCCTGAGCTCCCCCCACCCCCAGAGACTCTCTGAGACTGGAAAACAGAAGTTCAGTGGTTCTGGGCTCACAATCCACTCCTGTAGGCTGCTCAACTGGGGAAGACAGACAGGCACAGTTACCAAATACCTTTAGGGCTCCCAGGCACCAAGAAAGAGAGGAAAAAGCCCAGAGTCCATAATCAGGCTCAGTTTTGTCATACCTTAATTTCTGGAATGCCCTTTGACATAATCTTTGAGGAGAGGTTTTGGCTGTTCTCTAGATGTGGATTAAATTCAGAGCAGGATGCTGAAGGGTTGTTCTTCTTTGAACTTGTCATCAGGAATTTTGGAGACAATTCAGGCTGAGGCTTGATGTTAGGAAACATTTTTGTATTGAGAGCTGGCCAAACCCTGGAGGAGGTTTCCCTGAGAGGAGGTAGATGCCCCAAGACTGCCAGTGCTCAGAGAAATTTGGACAAGGGCTTTACAATGACTTGCTCTGGCTTTGGGGCAGCCCTGAATTCTCAGGCACATGGATGAGATGGTTGTTGTATCCCTTCCAACTAAATTGGAAGAAACCATTCTATTCTATTCTATTCTATTCTATTCTATTCTATTCTATTCTATTCTATTCTATTCTATTCTATTCTATTCTATTCTATTCTATTCTATTCTATTCTATTCTATTCTATTCTATTCTATTCTATTCTATTCTATTCTATTCTATTCTATTCTATTCTATTCTATTCTATTCTATTCTATTCTATTCCATTCCATTCCATTCCATTCCATTCCATTCCATTCCATTCCATTCCATTCCATTCCATTCCATTCTTTCCCTTTCCCTTTTCCCTTTTCCCTTTTCCCCTTTCCCCTTTTCTCTTTCTCTTTCCCTTTTCCTTTTCCTTTTCCTTTTCCTTTTCCTTTTCCTTTTCCTTTTCCTTTTCCTTTTCCTTTTCCTTTTCCTTTTCCTTTTCCTTTTCCTTTTCCTTTTCCTTTTCCTGTTCCTGTTCCTTTTCCCTTTCCTTTTCCTTTTCCTTATCCTTTTCCCTTCCCTTATTGTGCATATTGTGATGATGAAGTTCTCCCATCACAGACACAGTCTGACCCATCACAGACATTCCTAAATTTCCAGAGCCTTGGCCTGTGCCAGTTTGTGGCACAATCAGAACCCAAACCCGATGAGTTTGAGCACAAACAGCTCCCCCTGCACACTTAATAGTGACAGCCTGAGAAAGACTGAGAAAGTCAGAACCAACCTGCCATCCAGACTTCCATTTGTTTTCATTTTAAAGTGGAATTCATGATGCTGAACCGAGCTACTTTGATTGATGATTTTTTGGAGCATCCAGGGTTTATTGCTCCAGCCTACTGAGAGCCAGCAGATCGAACTCAGAGTTTGGTTTCTTCTTCCTAGCCAGCCTGACAAGACAAGAGAACAATTTGCTGAGCACTTGTGTCCTGATCAAAAAGCAGCAGCAGCAGGGTTGGCCACCCATGAATTACCTGTCCAAACGTATCAATATCTCCCCAAATAAACACCATGTTTCAATCCCCAGGTTTGCCGATACAGTAGGATGGATGGAGGCACAAAAGTGATAATGAAAAATGATTTGTAAACAATGGGGGGGGATGTTGTGGGAAATACACCAACACAGGAGGCTCTGATACTTGGCAAAGGATTGCAAAATATTCTGGAGGCTTTTTAATATCCCTTTAATTTTTGAAGAGTGAGAGTTTTGTAGCTGAATTCAACAATGATAAAAAGGAATTGTGTATTTGGCAAGAAATCAAGACGAGAAAGAACAATTGAAAGTTGTACAATTGCATTATAAAAAACCCTCAAGACTATCAATAGTTTTCTGTAGGACAAATATTGATTTAGTCAGGAGATAAATATGCATCCATGGGAAGAACTCTGGGGAGTTCATTCATGCTGGAAATTAGCACATTGATCATGGCCTGAGAGCCTCTATCAGCTTTGTCCTTCCTGCACACACTTACTGCACATATTCCTGAATTCTGAGGGCAGGAAGGGCTTTTCCTATAGCAATCCAAGATTTTCCAGTGGAAACAGCAGGCTGTGTCTGTGCAATCCTATATACAAACATATATGCTCATATGTGTGCTCAGGGAGGTGGCAGCTTACAGGGTTTTTTAAATAGAATTGCAATAGAGCTCTAAACCAACAAGGGGGGGAAAACCTTTAGCTATATTTAATAAAAGCTGCTCTGAAAACAACACTTAATTCATTTTCCCTTCACTTTGCTTGACATAAACCAGGAATAAAGCCCTGACCCTATGCAGGCACCACAAAAGCTGGCAGGTAATTAGGGAATCCCAGAGCTGCAGATGGGCCTGGAAGTGCTGATGAGGTGTTTGCTCCACAAAAACATTAATTGCACCTAAAATGACTGCACCAAACATCAGCTCATCCATAGAAAACCGTAAAGGGTCTAAAGGAACAGAGGAAAGAGACATTTGGTGAGCAATGGTTGAAATTTTTCTCCAGAATTTCTCATCTGCATTTGTCATTAAGAGGGCAATTTGTGTTGCTGGCCAATAACTTAATTTGAAGTGGGATTAGAGGGGGATTGCAAAGAAACAACAGCATTAAGACAATATTTGCTTTTAAGTTGGCTAAAAAACAAAAATATGTTTTGATAAACCAAAAATGTTAATTTTACCCTAGTCCAGGCAATCAAATTTGTTCAAAACCTAATTCAGGGAAAAAAACCCAATTATATAAAAATTAAATGGAATTGTAATTGAAATTATTTCAGTAAGTGATTTGTTTGAAATAGCAGTTAAACAATATATACATAGTTATAAGAAGAATACAGGTGAGCTTTAAACATTTAGATATTAAAATAACATGAGGATTTGTGGTAGAAGTAATTTTTTATTTTTGCTTAATCACTTTTTTACAACATACATCCCTTTAATATTTTACTGGTTTATGTAGTACTTCAGATTGTATAAGGGCTGGATTAGGAGATGAAAGAGTTTTCCACTTATTTCCAGCTCAAGTTTAGAGTGGAATCTCAGAGCAATGTACCCTGAAGTGCATTTTTTAGCTCTGTTTAAATCACTATTTTATTTCCTTGGCAGACTCCTACAAGCACTGTGCATTGAAGAGATGTGTTAGATGAGATGGATCATGTCTGACATGGAAAAAGAACAAAAAATTACTTGATGGGATCTAAGTGGCTTGGAACTGCTGCAGTTTTCTTACAGAACCCATTTTTATTATTCTTATCGATGTGCTTATGTTTGTTGTGATTTTCCACTTGATTTATGCTTGAGCTGCTGGTGAGGATCTGTTTAAGTTTATAACCACATAATAAGAGACATCCATTGTCTCCAAGATAAACAGACAAGGGAAAAGATGGAAAGTAATGATATTACAGGAATTTCAGTGCTAGGAAGCAAATGCACATGGGGAAGAAATGCCATTTATCAAAATCATAGGGAATTCCTGCAGAAAAATTTATATATAAAAAAAAAATGGGCTCAGAATAGTAAAGCAGTTAAAGCAGCTTGGATTAGCTTTGATCCTAGGGTCAGGCTCTATTTCTGGGAGTGTCCCTTCAGGATTATGTAGGAAAGGGAAGTCTGGAAAAGTTTTCAGTGTGTCACAAGATGCTCTGTTTGAATGTTTTAACAGGCACAGTGCTAAATATTGCTGCTATAAAAATCTGAAATTTCCCAGGAGATGAATTTAGAAGATGGGAAGAAGATTGTAATTATTGTGTTCTATCCATAACACTAAAAGCTTGTAAAAATAGTAATAAAATCTGTTATCAAAGAAATAATTTCTTGTTTTTCTAAACTTGACAATAGTTATTTTCCTAATTATTATTCATAGACTCTGTGGGCTTTCTCACAGTGGATCATAAATCTTGAGAACAAAGAACAAACCAGTTCCTGGACTCAAATTCTTCAGGCAATTTCTCCAGTTCCTTCTTTTTCCTTAATACATTTTCCTTCACAGGTATCCATCTCTTTCACTTTTGTAGCCTTGTTAAGCCTTTCTGTACAGCTTTCTAGGTAATTTCTAGAGAATCACATCTTCCAAACCAGAAACACAGCAATATTCTTCATATTGCTGGGAAAATGAGCAGACAAAATGCATAAAATTCAGGGATAGTCATCATCTTCCTTTGGAGGCAGCTGTCCAGGATGTTCAGGAATAAATGAAGCATTTCTAATGGGAAGTAATTGCTTTTAAGGTGTGTTTTCTTTGGTGGCATCATTTTGTCTTCATGACCTAAGCTGGAGAAGAGCATCAATTAGCAGTGAGCAACAAAACCTCCCTGAGGATTAATTTAAACTGCAGATCAGTGCAAATTGCTGCAGCTGGAAACAAATCTTCCCTTCCTGAGGTTTATGAAATAAATGCATGATCATAATTATTAATTGCACCTCGTTTCTAAAGCACTTTTCACTTTAACACCTCCAAGGAGTTCATAAACCAGGAGGTAATTACATGCTGTGTGTCAATAAAAGGACCTGGACAGGTGACTGGGGAGGTTTGGCAGCTCCACAGAGGTCTGGACTCCTCAAAATTATAGTAGGAGGTGCCAAACCTAGGCTCAGTGATGTTCAAACCCAAACCCAAACCCCAAAACTATTCCTGATGCAGTTTTCTGTCTTCAGCTGAAGTGAAAAACCAACTTTCTTCGTACCTGTCAGGTCTAAATCAGGGCAAATTTCAGCAGGACTGCCAGATGTTTTAAGGCAATTTGAATCTCATTCCCATCATTTTAAATTCATCTCCTTGGAAATTTCAGATTTTTATGTCGTTGATATTTAGCAATGTTCCTGTTGAAAAGTGCAATAAGTGCATCTTGCAACAGAGTGAAAAGTTTCCAGACTTCTCCTTCCCACCTAATCTTGAAGGGAAACTCCCAGAGTGTTTTAGGGCAGTTGATGATGCCCAGTACTTTTGGGCAAGGTCTGGAGTGAAACTCTGGAATTTTTTAATGCTAATTCCAGCTAATTTTGATGTGAAAAATAAGAAAAAGCCTCGCACACCTCTTTTGTTCTATTTTTTAAGTTGACTGTATAATTTACATTTTAAGTGCTCATTAAGGTGAAAAATGTCAGGACTGCAGAAAGAGCAAATAAATTACCTTCATGTCTTTTTTTCCACCATTCCTTATTATTAATCTGGAGACCACAGAAAGGCTATTCTCAATTAATCTGGGAATGAATTTATAACATGTCAAATCCCATGCTGATCCAACCCCATTACAGTTCAGTTTAATTAGGCCTTTCTCCCTGCCTGCAGACAGAAGCATTTGTAGTAGGCTTTAAAACACTAGCACTACTATTATAAAGTTACTATTGTTTAAAATCAATTATGTTTTATGAAAAGTTAGTGCTCACAATTTTATTGCTCATACTGGAAAATCATAAGATTTCCTGTCCCCAGATGCTTTGCTGAAGTGTTTGCATTGCACTCAGCTCTTGAGATTTCCAACGTTCATGAGGAGCATTCACAGCTGCCAAAAGTTCTTTCAGGGTGTTTAGAGGGGATGTGGCTACTTAGAAATTTAAATTTCTGTTGAATAATGAAGTTTGAAAATCTTTTATTATGAATCAAGAGGTGAAATTAAAAGTGTTTTGCACTTCAAGCTCTGAAATCTTGTGGCACTTTGCTTCAGAATCTTGTTTATTTCTCTCTTGTCCTCCATGGAAAACCCCAAACCAGCCAACAAACCAAAAAATCCCAAACAACCTCCAAAAAAATCACTTCCAGCAATAGGCAGTAAGTCAACAAAAACATGTCCCAGTTAGGTCAGTGGTATCAAGTCTTCCAATATCCAGAGTTCCCAGATCCCAAATCCAACATTTTCCTGTCTACCAGCTTGTACTCGTGTCCTGGATTCAGGATTCAGGATGGAATCTTACCACACCAAGCACCTGAGCCATGAAGTGTTTGCACACCTCACAAAAATTTATTTCTCTGATGTTGTTTCATAATTACTTAGATATAAATTTTGCTCTCATTAAAGAAAATTCCTGCTTAACAAATCTTATCCACCCAAATTTGGGAAAATATTGTTTGTTCCAAGGAATAAACACAGATTAAGCTCCAAATTCTATAATTTTAAATAATTCAAATTCTGCTTTTATTCCAATTATTCCTGTTTCTGTGCAGAACTCACTGCACACATTTTCTGTCCCAGACCTTTAGGCATAAGTTTAAATTGTTTTTCATAATTTTGTACAAGCTTGAAAATTTAGTTCAGAGATATTTCAAGGAAAAAATATGGTGTTTCATTCAACTCTCTTCTGTACCATTTGTGTTCACAGGGCTCCAGATACACAGACCTTGGATAGCCTCATTTATAAACGTCCTGTTTGAATAAAATATTATATATTTCCTCAGCTAATTTACATCTGATTTAACTTGCTGAGAGGCTTTTGTCCTTTTCCTGTGCTCAGAAACTGTGTTCAGTTGTTCACAATGAATGCAGATTCTCACCCAGCTGTCTGTATTTTCTACATTTATTTATTTAAAATTTTAAATAAATTGGAGTTTTATAGGAACATGTGGATAATTATTTTCAAGAGTTTATGGAGAGGAAACTAATCAAGAATTAATTCAAATGAACTTTAACTCTTATTTAGAATTTTTTTTCTTCATTTTCAGACATTGTGTTCTATAATTTCTGATGGATCCTCTTGCCTGCTGGAGCAGGAAAGGTTTGCCATTAGTGTTAATCACAGTGAGGGTTTCACAGCTCATAGGATGTTCAAGAAAGAAGTGCCCAGTAATAACACCTCCAACCTGGGAAACATAGCAACTAGCTGGGTTCTGTTCCCAGCTGAGGAAGTGTTTCCTGGTGAGAGCAAATTGCTTTTATAGCAGAAAAATGTATGATGCAGCTAGAAAAAAATTCCCAGTGTGGGCCCCAAGCAATGAATAAACAGTGACACAAGACAAGGTGATTCTGCCCCTCTCTTCACTGTAAAAAGTGGTGAATTACTATTCAATATGCATTCAAAATATTCCAAGAAGATATTTCCAAAGAGTTTTTTTTTTTCTTGAACACTTCTGCTAACTGCTTTTTATTAAAATTAAAGAGTAAAAATGAATGTTCAAATAGTTTAAATGACCAAAATTAGTGGAGAAATTCAGTGTATTGCAGTAAATCACTGTGAGGGTGCTGTAAAAGCCCAGGATCCTCAGTGCTTGTCTTCCTCTTTCCCCACAGTGATGAAATCTCCAGCCAACTTCTTCCTTGAGTGTGAAGTTAGCTCTGGCCATAGTTGTTCATGTCAGCCTGTTTGACAGGGGAGGCTATTTTCCTCTAAATAGGGGAAAAAGTGAGTTTTAATTCAGATTGAAACACTGTTGGGAGGAGAGGAAATGTGGTCATTTGTTTATCAGCATTTGCACCATGATCACTACAGGAATATTTGAGGCAAAAAAGAACAAGGGAACAATTCCAACTCCTAGAAGCCATCAGACAAGTTGCATTTCTGTGCTAGTTAAGCCTTAAGGTGCCCCAGGAACTTGGGATGAAGCCTAATATGACCATTAACATGACCAGAAATAATGCAAAGCTCATCTTTCTAGGGTCTGTAAACTTTGAGGCTATGAAAATAACTCCTGATAGAGAAGTGATTTTAATGGGTCAAAATAAGAATGGATGAGTGGCTTTTGCTTCCCTCACTTCATTTTTTTTCCAGTAAGTTCTGAATTATCAGAGGCAAAGGCTGTGACAGCTAATCCAACATACACCAGCCCAGGGAAAACCTCTGAAGGACAGCAGGAAATAGAAATAGCTGATTAGTAAGGAGGCACAAACATGTCCCTAGGGTGTACAGTGAATAGTCAAGGTGCTTGGTTTTCCCACTTGTTTAAGAAAAAGCTCTTTAGAGAAACCCAGGCAGAACAAAACTTCATGAAGCTGCTTTCTAAGTTAATATATTGAGGTGAAAGTTTAATGGGATTTTCCCTCTTCAGTCTCTTGCTCCTTTATCTGTACTATGCTATGTGAATAATCTATCTTCAATCCAAACAAACAATTTATATCCATGGATTAATGGCTGCTATGCTCATCCTGAATTTTCAGTGCTATTCTATCATCAAATCTCACAGACTACGAGCAGGGATCAGCAAATCCACACCCACCTTCCAAGAACTTTACAGTGGGCACTTGGAATAATGTGTGAACATTGCTGGAAAACAAACCTTTTTTCCCCTAGGGCATAAAAGGGGGAATGATTTGCACTGCCAGAGGGCAGGGTTGGATGGGAAATTGGGAAGGAATTGTTCCTGTGAGGGTGGAGAGGCCCTGGCACAGGGTGCCCAGAGAAGCTGTGGCTGCCCCTGGATCCCTGGCAGTGCCCAAGGTTGGGCTGGATGGGGCTTGGAGCATCTGGGATAATGGGAAATGTCCCTGCCCATGGCAAGGGGTGGACTGAGATGATCTAAATTCTTTTCTAACCAAAAGCAATCTGGGATTCTGTGTTTTATCCCTGTTCTAGAGAAATGGCTAGAAGCTGATGGATATTTAATCTGCCCATGTCCAGAAGCAGCAGATCACTACATCTTTTGCACAGTGCTCTAAGGACATTTGTAGAGGCTGGTTTGTGAAGCTTTCCCGAAGAAAGAGATATATTTTATTCACTTAGCCATTGAAATCAAGTTCTTCATGTTTGTAGATCTTCCATGTTGAAGATGGAGCTCTTTCCATAGGCAGACCCTTCAATTTGGCCATGTAAGGCTGATTTCAGATCCACTCAGACACAGCAAAGGTCTGAAGTAGCAAACAAAGCAATGAAACAGATTGTGTACCTGATGTAGCCACTGGCAGGACACAGCTGGAGTTTATTATTTGTGTATTCAGAGAAAGGTTGCCCTCAGATCTCCCTGTTTTGATGTAGTGCTTTTGGTTCAGTAGTGTCAGCATTGCTTGAAGTTGATTGACTCCACTCTTGCTGCAGGATACAAAATATATACCAAAAAAAGAGGAAAATCTGCTTCTGAAGAGGCTTGGGCTGGAACAGCACCAGGCACAGTGATTAATAAATGATAGATTTTGGAGCAGCCCAATATATTTCAGAAATTCGCCCATTCTGCCTGCTGCCTGTGTAATATACTATCCTCAGACCTGAGAAGAAGAAAAGTAGAAAACAGCAAACTTTAAGATATCTGCATGAAGAGGAGTGGCATTAAGTTTTCCAAAAAGCTTGTTTGTTTGAATAAGTGCTTCAGGAAGAGATCTTTGGGACAATGAAAGACTTTTTCAGCTACTTAACTTGTAAATATGTTGTTTTTCATATTCAGGGAAGGCAAATGAGGGGTCATCTTAAAAAGTCTACTAAATCTTCTCTGATTAAGAGGAGAAATGCAGTGTGGGAGGAGTTCCTGCCTTTTCAAGACAGTAAGGGAAGGTGAGATGGGTCTCTCCAGGGTATTCCTTGGCATCACAAATACAACCTTTAGCTTAGAACAAGTGGGGAAGAGCTATCAAATGCAGTGATGCTGATTTGAAAATAGAATGTGAAGGGAATACAGGAAATCTTGAGCTGTACACCCAAGCCATGACAATCTGGAAAAAGCTGGAAAGCCTGCCTGTTTCTTGGGAGAATCCTTCTCCTGAATAGGAGCTGTGTGGCTCTTCCCTAAGGGAGCAGAGTGAAAAGCAGCAGGTGACACTCCCCTGGCTGGGAAATCAGGGCTTGGAGGCACAAAGAGAAAGGGAGCAGCACTACCTGGAGGTGTGAGGCTGAGGTTTTGCCATCAGCAGAGAGACTGAACAGAGCCCTCCCCAAAAAAGAATGTTCTCTAAACACGGTGTTAGTGCATGCTTGGTTGAATTACACGCTGTTTCTTTGTTTCAGCCTGTTTTTCTTAATTTTTTTTGTCTACTCCTGCACGTGTTTGGTGAATGCCAGGAAATTTTCTATTCATAGTCTTGTGGAGAAAACTGCCTTTATTGTGTACGAGGTGTGAGTGAGGGAAGGAAAGTTTTCTGCTGGGGAATTCGAAAGGGAAAGGGTGTGGGCAGGAATAAAGGGATAGAATCATTTAGGGTGGAGAGGAGCTCTAAGCTAAGTCCAGCCTTTGACCAAGCATCCCCCATGCTCACTAAACCCTGTGGTGATTCCACCCCTGCCCTCAGCCCATTCCAATGTCTTACAGCCCTTTCACTAAAGAAATTTTCCCCAATATCCAACCTGACCATCATCTGGCACAGCTCGAGTTGTTCCCTCTCATCCTGTCCCTGTTCCCTGGGAGCAGAGCCCAATTCCCCAGCTGCCCTCTCTGTCAGGGAGCTGTGCAGAGCCAGAAGATCCCCCTTAAACCTCCTTTTTCTCCGGGCTGAGCCCCTTTCCCAGCTCCATCAGCCACTCCTGCTTCTCCAGACCCTTCCCCACCCCTGTTCCCTTCCCTGGACACTCTCCAGTCCCTTTATGGAAAAATCCAAATAGCCCCCACTAAACCCAAAACACCAATAAATGGGAAAGAAAGAAAAGAGCGAACCAAAAAAAGGCCCCTTCAACAATTTTAAGGAGGATTCAGCTCGGTTATGGCACAAATAAATAACTTTGACTCATAGGGCTGTGGGAAGTCTTTAGAAAAATGAGGCAGGTCAAAGTGCAGAGACAACCTGTGCTAATGAGATGGGGATATTAACAGATCAAGGCTTCAACTGGAAAATCACCAGGAGGGCTGAGAGGGAAAGGTATGAAATGCTGATGGAAAATTACTGAGGGGTTGGTTGAAGATGCACATATCCTGATCCCACAGTCTACAGGATTTGCAGAACTTGCTAAAGAAGGCTCTTCTATATCCAGTTGCTAAACAGCTCAATATAGGCAGAAGATTTACATCTCCATGCACAGAGAAAGTTATTTTTAATGATACTGTTTGAGATTCATCTGGGCATAGGGTTGTTTCTGCTCTACCTAATGAACAGGAGCTTTTCATTGAAAATAAATCCCAGTGAAAACCAAAAAATGTTCCTTTTGTTTGTTTGAATCCTAAAACCATCCTGAGTTAGAAACTAGAGATACAGTTTTGTGTTCCTAACTTTCATGGAGTTTTTTTGTGCGTTTTTAAAAAATTATTTTCTTGTTAAGTGAAACCAAAATAGATTAGACAAAATATTTCCATACATTTATTCAACAACAAATCATCTGAACATGTAACAAATAGGGATATTAGAGAGGAGAATTTCCTCAGTAGGAGAGCCTAAAGCTCTAGTGGAAGCCTCTTGGAGTCTACAGGGAGTAACAACCCCCTGAATTTTTCTGTTTTCCTGATGTTTCTAATGCCAATCAGCTGTTGTTTTACCCCACGTGGTCTTGCCACAGTGCATCTTTCAGAGTTCTAATTCTCAAAAATATCTGGTCTTTTTGCAAGGCCATAGTTTGAAAGTTGTTTCTAGTTCAATCTCTCTCTCAAAAATGTCTTTTCTATTGCATGGCCTATCTAAGTCAGCACAGAGTTGACTCATCTCAGAGCTTGCATACAGATGTACGGGACTGAGCTTTCAGTCAGGCTTTGAGAATCCTTTACAAATCCATTTCTCACATGCTCCCAGGGATGCACAAGGTGGGATTGTCTGGGCAGGGCCAGGGGCTGGACTCAATGATTCTGTGGGTCCCATCCAGCTCAGGATATTCCAGGATTCTGTGATTCTGTACCTGTGCTCAGTGCCTAATTTCAAGCAGGATGTAAAAAAAAAAAAAAATCAAACTTTTTTTTTTTTTTAAATTTGTTTTATTTTCAGATGATCTTTCCCCAACCTCTGGCTAGAAACAGCAAAATCCATCTAAAGACAACTTGTGGCAGTAGATCTGTCTGCAGAGCCATCCCTCACTGTCCCACAGAGAGAACAAGACCCTTAGGAGGGACAATCCTGGATGAATAAACATTGCTGTCTGTGCCTGGCACCAGTTCATTATTCTGCCATGCAGATGTGATGGACTGCCCAGAAACTCTGCAGCAAGTGCCCAGCATGGACAATTTTTAGCTGTAAATGTCTGTAGGGCGAGGTGGAGTAACACAGGGATGTTCCCATCAGCAAAACTGCCCGGGGGTCACTGATGGGAGTGTTGGAAATCAGGCTGGGACTGCCCTGTCCTGCTACCACTCTGCCAGATGGCACACAGAGGGGAAATATTCCTCCAGGAGAGGAATTTCACTCACCCTGTGAGCAGCTGGAGGTGAAATCCAAACACCACAAGAACATTGTGTTGGACAGCAAAAGACCTTTTTGGGAGAAAGGAATTCTCTTTGGGAAGGCTGGTTTACACTGTCCTGTCAACACAGACTGCTGGCCACTGTTTGTGTCCTGCAACTGCTTGGGGAAGTCAAGTGAGGTGAGGGAACATCAGGAGCTGGAGCCTAAAATTCCTGAATAATCAGTGGTGTGCCTAGGGAACATTTTTTTCCCCTGGAGTCTGCTCCAAGCCAGAATCTTAGCATGGCATTGAAGAGGTTTCTCACTTTTCTTATGAGGTATTAAATAGAGCCCATGCCTATGTTTCTCTTACTGTTTTATTTCCATCTTACTGCAGGCCTCTGTACCTGAAAAGTATATCTCTTTACTTGCAATTCTGGGTTAGAATCACAAAATAGAGGAACACTAAAAAGCTTTTCTTTTCAGCTACAGGTGATGAAAAGCAAGGTAAAACTGTCAATACTCCTCTCTCTCCCATCCAGGGCCTGTTTGCAGTGCACTTTGAAGCTTCATAAACTGGTAGAATAAACAGCACTGGATGTCTGTTGGAAATGAGAGGAGTAATAATGACAGAAAGAGAAAGTTTGTGATGTTTTATGGAGCACTGACTCATATTTTTAATAAGATCAACAAATAGAAAATCTCAAAATGTTGCAGTTCATCCTTTACACTGAAAAAAAAAGGGATTATAAAAAGAGATATAAAAGCTATTTAAATCAAATAGCCTCGTAGCCTGGCAGCAAACTGTACCTGGTGAACTGGATGGAAGCCAGGAGAAAAAGAGCAAAACCTGAGGAGACATAAATCTCCTGTCACCGTTTTTGCAATAACTTCTGGAATTGTTTCTGTCATTGAATAGTTACACTTAAAAACCTCTCATACATCTTGAGCATCAGTAATTAACTTTTTCTTTCTTTTTTATGATTCCAGGAAAAGATGATTTAAGAGGTTTAGTCTCTTCCAGACTCTGGCTGACAATGTTCATATCTGAGGAACAGGGTGATGCATTAGGATTAGAAACCTGGTTTATATTCCTGAGGGAAAATTTGGGCTTTGAGGTCCTGCAGACCTTGCTTGGGGTGGTTTGTCCCCCAGAAGAAGCTGATCAGGATTACACCAATGCTGTAACTCAGTTCTCTGGTGTTTATAATATTTCAGGCAGGGTAATTATTTAATATATATTAACACCAATATTTAATTACACGAGGCCAAAATATTACACAATTATCATACACAGAGTATTGGACATTTTGCAGCTCAAATAATTACACTTCTTTTGTTGTTGTTGTTGTTGTTGGCTTGTGTTTGCTTTTGTCAACCAAGAAAGACTTTCAGAGCAAGGTTCCCAAATATTCACAGAATCATTATGGTTGGAAAAGGCCTCCAAGGTCTTCAAGTCCAAACTTGGAGCAAATCCCACCATTCCCATGAAATGCTAAGTGGATATTGATCCCCATCCAGTAGTAAACTGGGGAAGGAAAGGCAGAAAACCACACAGAAGTGAGGGTTCAGGCAAGAATTGTAATTAGGGTTGGTCTGGCTTTGAACAGGACCCAGGAGAGCATTCCAGGATGGAGAACACAGAGCTATGGACAGGTGAGCTCCTGGAGCCAGGGGAAACCTTAATCACTGGCACAAAGCTCTGCCCAGGCCTTTTTCCTTCCTGAACACTTCAAATGGACTCTTAATTAAATGGATCCCGATGTTTCTGAAGGAATGACTAAAGGTGGTGCTCTGCCAGAGGCAGGAGTAACCAGGAGGACATTGAGGAATATTTTGTGGAATATTTCCCACCAGTTTGTGGGAAAATTCAGTGACAAAACCCAACTGGTTTGGGCAGGAAGGGATCTTAAAGCTCATTTCTTCTAACCCTGCCATGGGCAGGGACACCTTCCACCAGCCCAGGATGATAACAGTGGAATTAATGGGAAATCTTTGAAAGACCAGTGGACTTAGATTTAATTAAGAAACCCATGAACCACAGCAGTGTACTGCACAGTGTGAAATATAATCATTAATATAAAGGTTAATAAGTTAATTAGCCACATTTAAGTGTTTAATTCTAATAAATGTTCACCTATTATCTTTAGTTGCTAACCATTTTGTTTCCTCTGTTTACACAACCTAGGGTTTCCTCTCCCAAATATTCTCTATAGATATGAAATTCAACATGTGACAAACTGGCTTTGGTTAAAACATAATAAAAAAAGGAATTATGGCCTTGATTCTAAATCCCACTTTTTATTTCCAACTATAATATAATGGACTTGAGTGAGGTTTAAGACACATCCTGGAGCAAGCTGCAATAATTAATCTACATGACTGGATTTAGCACAAATCCATCTTGGAATTGCAGTTCTCCCTCTTGCTCCTGGGCAGCAGGAAAATTACACTGAGCAGGCCAGCACAAGAGTCCTGCTGGCTATACACAGGCCCAGTCTGCCTGGAGAGCCAGCAAATATGGCCCTTTGGGCCAGAAAATAAAGCAAAAGTAAAGATCTTCAGATTTCTCCAATGAGAACACAAATATATCAGTGAACCTTTGAGTCTGAGAATCACACAAAATATTTTCTTATTTTAGCCATTGTGCAAGGGGTGCTTGGGGGAAGTAAGGTAAGTTATTTTCCATGGAACGATCCATGGATTGTTTGTGGGAAATGGCAGTTTGGGTTCAGCCCAGGCCTAAATATGAACACATCCCTTCAACTAAAGAACACATTAACAACATTATTACTGTGATATTTACAATGAATAGATGGATCTGATTGAAGGGGCTGTGGATTTCCTCACAACAAAACGGGAGCAATGTGATATTACAGGGGCTGTAATTAAAGCAAAGTTGTTCTGCTTTGTTCAGGATCATCATTTCTGTTTCTCAAAAAAACCAAGACAGAAATAGAGGAAGAAAATAGAGGAAGCCTAGCTCCTCTTCTCAGAAAAAATCACTTCTGTGGGTTATCATTTGTGCCAAACCAGCATGCCCTGTTCTTTATGAGCTCCCTTAGGCACTGGCAGGGCTCTGAGGTCTCTCCAGGTGGGCACCCCCAGCTCTCCAGCCTGGCTCCAGAGCAGGGGGCTCCCGCCCTGGAGGATGTGTGCTCCCCTCTGGAGCTGCCCAAAGGATCCACATCCTGGTGCCAAAGCAAAGCCTGGCTCCAGCTCTAGCACACCACGAACTCCTGCTGCCCTGTGACAGGGATGAGACCACGAGACACCTCACCACGTGTGCATTTCCCCTTGTGTGGGTTTCCTTCTGCTCTTTCCTCACCCCAGTCCCTGCCCAGGTGCCCCTTTGATCTGTGCTTTCTCTGTCATCCCTCCATCCTCTAATTGCCAGCATTTCCCAGCTCACTGAAATGATGTGGTTGAGGATCCTGCTGTGCTGGGGACAGCAACTCAGGATCCCTTCAGAGCTGCACTGCTGCTTCCCCTCCCTTCAGAGCAGGGGTCATGCCAGGCCTCTCCCAGAGTGCTGCAGCTGGGAACAGGACTTTACACCCACAAAGGGCCCCTGACTGCCCCTCTGATGCTTTTGGTTTGACTTTAAAGCATGCCAGCATCAAAGCTGCCGAGGAAAGATGACAAGAAACATGACTCGAATCTTTCATAATGCTGGTGCATAAAAATGTTACTACTCCACTAAGGAGCAGCCTGCTAGTCCATCTTTTGGACAATAAATGTGGATATTTTGGAGGGATGCTCTCCAAGTTGAAAGGTCTCTTTTTTTTTTTTTTTTTTCATGCATTCCTTCCCTCTCTCCCTCCTTCTGGTAGCCCAATTTCTCAGTGGTTCAATCTTGTTCAGGTCTCATTTTGGGAAATATCTCTCTCTTTACCAATTTTCCAGCAAGAAATATTTTGATCAAAACGAAAAGCAAGACTTGGAACTTCCACTAGCCTGCTTCTTGAGTTGTAGTAGAATGAATCCAGAATTCTTCTGGACCATTATCTTCTGCAAATTTGGCTAAATTCAGTTAAACCTAAACTAGGTTAAGAATTAGAGGAGCTTCCATTGCCTGGGGAGATGGAAAATGATCTATGATATACCCAAGGCTTGCTTTAAGCAATTCATCCCCATTAATTGCTGATATCAGATATCTGCAATGAATTGTGAATGACATGCTCTGGATGAATGATGTCCAATCCAAACAAGACTATTAACGTGCCATTCCCAAAGGATTAACACTCCAGCAGCAAATCACTCAGATATTGCTCAATATATTGCTTTCAGAGCACTGTATTAACTGAGAAGGGTGTGTATTAATGAAACTCCCTCAGAATAGATTTCCTTTTAAATTGTAGGGGATATTTTATCTGAGTGGATAGCTGAGATACTGCAAAGTGGACTGGAAAGTGGCTGAATATTAAGGATTAATTTTCATTGGTATTATTTTAAAAAAAAATTATTTCTTCTTACTGGTAAGTTGTCACCAGACATGTTATATGCAGACTTCCAGTTCACAGAGCTAAGATGTAGAAGGAGATGTTTTAGAGAACAAGGATGGAAGAATGAGAATGTCTCAGAACTGAGAATACAATAAAAATGAGTTACAGTTGTGGAGGTTGATTCTGTAGAAAATAGGGGAACAAAATGGTCATTTTCAACCTGATTTTCCAAGAAAATTGAATGCTTACATGTGTTTGCTTGCCATTTCCCTAAAACTCTTAACCTTACTGGCCATTTTTACTCTAATTTAGCAAAGGGACAAACACTACAAAGACATTTGAATTAACAAAAGTGTGTAAGAATATATAGATGGATAGAAGGAAAAACTCAGTTGATGTATCTCAGTAAAGCTTCAGTCTCATTCCATGAGAGGCAGGATGTAATCTGCTCAATGCCCAGGGAAGATCTGTGTGGCTCTGTGGCTCAGGAATATCTGCTTTTACATTTTGGTCCCAGTACATCCAAAATTAACGATGTCCTAAGTCTAAAAATCTCTCAGACTTTGTATCTCCACTTCTGCAGAGCTCTGCTCCTACCCAGACATCTGAGATGAGGAATAATTTGCAGGAAGTAGTGCTTTGTTTGCAAAACATCACAAGTCTTTGACAGAAACACTTTCCTACCACCCACCATCTATTCCTGCCAATTTTTTGTTGCTCCTCATGACAGTTAAATTTACAATTTGATTAATTACTTCTTCCAGAAAAGAAAGGCAGGTAATTAGACAAATAGAGTGAAGTAGCTCAAAAGACTTTTTAAGTTGTTAATGCAGTAATAAAGTATCATGAAAAGTATGACAGAATGAGGCATTGCTAAAAATATCCCCTTTAAACTGAAGGTTTCTCTCTTTTTCTGCACTTTTCCTGGAACAAGGCAGCCAGGTCTTTGCTAAATGAAGAAAAGTGCATGTTAGATGTTCCTCTGGCTTAAATTATGGAGCAGGTCTTAAAAGTGGAACTTGGTGTTCACCTGTAGGTTCCTGTTCATAAAGCACATAAAAAAACTGGCTTTAATCTTGACTCACAAACATCACTCTTGGTGCTGAGTTGATAATTGAGATTGTTTTCCAGGATGTGCACCAGCAGCTGGGGGCTATAACCCAGAGAAGTCTTCTTTGAAATGCTCATTATTTTTCAGTAATTGATTAATTTTATCACTCACACCTGTCTTATAAAAGCCCTGGTGGTGACCCAATGGCCTAAAGGAATTGAGATGTATTTCCTCTGTCAGTCTTAAAACTCTCTTTAAAGACTGTCTGAAAAAAAAAAAAATTTCATAAAGCTGCATTTAAAGCTTTTGTCAAGACACAAGGTGGCATAAGCCAATGACCACCCTAAAAAGACTTAAGCATATCAAAACTTTTAAATGGGCTTGACCCAGCCTGGAATTCTGTTTTTTTACATGACCAGAATGTTTTTATAGAGATTATCAATAAAGTGGCACAACTGAAAATGCAGAGAAGTATTTGGAAGGGATCAGTGCTGCTTGTGATGATGCCTTGATGCCTGGCTGGCACTCCTGTACCCATTAAAGACACAGCTCTGCAGCCTTTACAGGAAAGGATTTCCAGAGGTGGAAATGTCAAGGGAGGAGATTGGTCTGCCTTGTTTCAAACTGGGAATTGGAGATCAAAAACTCAGTCTCTTGTGTAACTGCTCTAGGCATTATTTAAAAAGCAGCAGCTCTTCCAAAATTGTTCCATAATATTGCTGATTTTCATGTACCAGCCCTTGCTTTGAAGTGCTAAAGGAGATTTCAGATTTCTTCTGCAAGTGCTTCTGTCTGTGTTGTCAGAGCTGTAGAAGCATCCAGGCATTTAACTGAGTTGCCTGAAGTTATGAGGGGTGAAACTTGGACCTTGGGATTTCGTGGAAGAAACACCCAGAACTGACATACTCTGAGATCTGACATCTCTAACAAACACCTGAGTAACTGAGGTTGGGAGACACCTCTGAGGGTCACCCTGGGCAATTGTCCTGCTCAGGGACAGCAAGCTGGGTATTTCTAAGGATGGACACTCCATAATCCCTCTGGCCAACCAGTTCCAGGGTTTGATCATCTTCAGGGTGGGAAACTTCTCTGTTCCAGTGGAATTTCCCAAGTTTCAGTTTGTGTGTTGTACAGAATTAAAAAACTGCTGTACAGAATTAATTAAAAAAACTCCCACAAGCCAAACAAGCTGGGTGAAACAGCAAATGAGAAGTTCTGAAATATTCAGAAGACAATCATAACTAAAGAAGAATGTAAAGGTCACAATTATTTTATACAGACTGGAAAACATCTCTATCTGGCTTACAGAAAATTGAATAATAGAAGTTCAGAAAGTCACATGTTTAATAAAATAGTCTCAGTTCATGCTGGTATTTTAGCTGTATCCCATCCTACTGCATTTCATCAGGGGCAGTACTGAAGGAGTAAAATAAAATCCCTTCCAGAAGTTTTTCCTTGTGGTTATCACAGAATATAAAATAAAAGATTAAAATGAAAGAAATCTGTTATTACACCACATTGGCTGTAGCTATGGCAGCACAATAATAAGCAAAGAAACTACTTGTGACTTTGCTACGGTTATTATTACTCATATGATTAAAAAAACCCTTCAGTTACTGCTCACCAATATCCAGCCTCCTGGAGGGAGAAAAAGAGGTAAATAAGGATCTCTAGGATGCCCACACATTGATGGAAGAAGTAGCTCCCCAAGTATTCCCTTAACCTCCTTAGAGCAGTTTCACATTCTACATCATCTGTGGGGAGGGAGTTCTCCAGGAACAGTCTCTGCCTGGGAGCTTTTTCTCATGAGGGTTTTCCACGTCCTTTCTTTAAACTTGGAATGCCTGATTTCCTTCAAATTATCTTTCCAATCCTCTCCTAATTGAAAATCCTAAACCCTCAGGGCTCCTTGAACAATGTTTTATCTCTTTCCTACTCCCTGGGTCAAGTCCTTTCCTTACCCTTATTATGCCTTTGGAAGTAAAGCTGTTTAATACTCTGCAGCTTAATATGGAGGAAATTAGACATTTCCCAAACATTATCTCCTTTTCCTTTTTCTTTTTTTTTTTCCTTTTCCATTTGTATTACAGGGAATTTCTTGGTTGGGACTTAGGCTGTTGCAAGCTCCACTTGTTGTTTTGGAGCTGTGTGAGGATTATCAATGTAAAAATACCAACATTGGGAGTTGGAGATGGAGCTTTAAGTCCTTTTTCCTGAGATGTTCTCTGAAATTCCAGAAGAGATGTCGTCCTCACTCTTTGGTTTACAAGACCAGTGTTTTCATAAGCTATAAGAGTATTTTCAGAAGTCGAGTATTTGGTTTTCCAGGGCTCCAGGAATGGCAAAGAGCACTAGGAGGGTGGGGAAGGGGCAAAAGGCAGGCCAGCTGGCTGATAGTGGTCCTTGGGTGTCCCTCTGTTGAATCCTGACTGGATGGGGAGGTGGGCAGGGAGGACCCAGCAGAGGAATTGTGGGAGAGGGAGGAAGGTTATTGTGCATTTTTTGGGCTTCTGTAGAAAGGGGATAAGAGTTCCAAATGTCCATGCAAACATGTCTCAGGCTGTGGCACCTCCTCTGGGCTGTTTCCCTGTTACTGCTCAGACTCTGAGCCCCACTGCTGCTTGAAGGCTGTGCTGATAAGCTGCTGATCTGCTGAAAGTAGTGCCTACCCCTGGCAGAAAATAGAGTTTACAGTGAGCACCTGTGTGCTCTCCAGCCCCAAACTCCTGCAACAGCAGCTGGCAGCCCTCAAAGAGCAGGTTCCAGGTCAGCAATGAGGAGCAAGCCATGAGATCCAATTTCATCATGTGTCTCCTCACCTTCACATCCAGAGATGCAAAGAAAGTCTGAAGAGCTGGTGGTGACCTCTGGATGTCACACTGATTAATTGGGGGAGTTTGTTTTCACCCCAGGACACCAAGTGCCTGGTTGGATTAATTATCATTCCCTCACAAGGCTATTGCTCTTCCAGTGCCTCCTTCCACAGTCCCTGCAACACTCCTCATGCAGCATGGGCATGTTTGCAACAAACAGTTTGAGGATCATGGAGACAACTTCTAAACATATGCTTCCTTTTGCATGGGTTAAAAAAAAAAGTTACATGTCATTCTGTTTAAACATGTTAAAAGGCAGATTCCCCAAACCACACATCACTAATTAGAAACTGCCTTTTTTAAAGTGATAGCATAGACAATAAAAATGTAAATATTTTAATAAGCAAGTTTACTTGTGAAAATAGTATTATATGCAGGAATGACCTGCATCTCATAAAGTGCCTCAAGTCTCAGATTCTGCAGAAGTGAAAACTCAGCAGCTGTATCTAAATTCCAGGTTTTATGCTACTCTTTCCACAGAAGCCTGGAGTTATAGATTGATAGTTTCATGGAATTATAGAATGGTTTGGGTTGGAAGGGATCTTAAAGCTTGCCAGCCCTTCTGATCCCAGTTCTGCTTGAACTGAACTCGTGATGGAAACGAGAAATTTAATATCTACTAAAAGTGATTTTATCACCACCTTAACCATTTTAGGTAAAGGGATCAAGTGGGGCACAGAAGCAATGATTTGCAGAAATCATGAGGGAAAAAACAAAGAATGGCAGTTGTTTTTACTGAAGAGAGGACATGAGAAAAGGCTTTTGCAAAGAGGAAGACAGAGTTTTCTAAGCCTGCAATGCTTAGGACAAAAAAAGTTAGGGACATAAGCTGCCTTGAAATACTCAAATCAGGAACCAGGCAGACTTTCAGAACTCCTGTATGACTGCACCAACAGATGCTTCCCAAAGTCTTTTGCTTTCTCTAGCCAGACTTTGTTACCATTTTTACAGCCTTCTTAGAGACAGATGACAGCTCAAAGCCATGCTTTCCTGAAAGAAATCTCATTGCACTTCAGGCTCCTCAATCACATCTTCAAGCAATTTAAGCCACTCCTCCCCCTGTACTGATACTAGAAAAGCTACTTCCACAGAGATAATTTTTATTCTGGAAGTCTTTTAGCTTATTATGACAGACCAGAGTTTGCAGCTGATATATAACCTTTTTTTATTTCTTGGAAGGAACCTCTGGTGGCCCTGATATTTAATGTTATCAGACTGGAGTAGTGCACCATTAGCAATTTCTGAGCTTGGCTGCTTAGTTATTTTCCAGAACCACCTCTCTGTGTTGCTGTACTATTCCCCATTTCCAAAAGTTGAGTGAGGAGCCATAGAGAGGAAAATGTAAATGAAAAAGTTCCTAATGCAGTCTGGCTATGACATGATTACAACCAGGTTAAATGTATTAGTTCTCCACATATTACGCTAGAGGTCATGCAACATCTAATTTATTTCCTTGACTTTCACATTTCACAGTCCCCTGAATGTAATTCCTTTCAATTTTCCCTGCTGTCGGCAATTGGTGTGCCACACATCCCTCTTCTCCAGCAGACTCCCTCTGATTATCCTGGCACTGCATTCTGTGTATCCATTAACAACCAGGGATCATACCTTCCCCCAGGCCTGCTTTCCATTTGCCTCTCTCACACTCATTCATTTGGTAAGGGCACCAAGTCCTCATATATTTCATATTTGGAAAGGTTGGTATTTTCTTAAGAAGGAAAAAAAAACAAAACTGACCCCACAAAACTTGCCAGTGGCTGAGGTTGTGTTTCAGCCCTCACTTTTTGTCATGGATTTCACCTCTCCCTGTGATGTCTTGCAGTGCTTTCAAAAAAGTCTGCTCGTAATGCAGGCAGGAATTTTACCTCATCGTGCCAAATCTTTAAGTGCAAGTGACAAAAAAATGTAAAGTTGAGATTATTTTGTAAACTGTTGCAGGGAAAATGGAATATCAAAGAAGATTAGAGTTCAGTTTTGTTTCCAGCTCTCACGGCTCTTCTTGCCACTTTTATTGCTTTCCTGTAAAGGTTCTCAGGTGATAGCATCAATTTTGTGATCATGCAGGTCTGAGTTCCAGCAAGCAGATATTTCTCACATCGAGTTTTAAACAGCAGAGAAACTGATTTGTAATTTCTTGAAATAATCTGTGAGGATCGTGGTGGCACAGACCCTCTCACTGTTCCCCAGCTCCCAGAGGTTCAGCTTTCTGTGCACATGAGATTCAGTCTTTTGCATATCTCTTAGTTATTCCCAGGTTTTAATCCTGTCCCAGCAAGAACTAGGATCTGCTTGCACCCAACCTCTCTGTCTTTTTACATCCCACTTCCTCAAATCTTGAGAACCTGTTTTGTTGTTGTATTGGAAACTGACTGAAATCATTCTTCCTTGGCTTTCACATTTGAACTGGAATTTATGTGAAGAAAGATTGCAAGTCCAAAACAGGGGAGGCTGTGAAAGGAAAAACAAATTCATGGGGATGTCCATTCCAGCCTCCCTTCTCTCTTGGCAAACCCTCATCTCCTCATCCCTGCTGCATTTGCCATTTCAACCCTATCTGATCCTATCTGTGGATTTTGAAGTCTTAAGTTGGATAATTCAAAAAGACAAAAGACACGTGGGCTGTCCTGTCATATCAGGCCTGCTGAAATGATGCCTCTATGAGGCTGACATCTCTTAGAAATGTTCTGACATGGGTAAAAGGTGTGTTTGTCAAAGCATAATGGAAATATAGGACTCACAATCTACCTTTGAGGGGATTTCACAGAGTGGGAAACTACCCAAGCAAGTGATCAATTCAGAATTAACTGCAGATTTTTAAAAAAACTCAAATCCATTTTGATTTCTTGATAATTTTTCCTGTTGAAACATTCTTTTCTGCAATTTACTTTGCCTGCAAAGAGTGAAAATTACTGTTTTGATTTTATTTAGAGGAACCCAAAAAACATTCCCATTTCAATAGGACCTGTTGGCTTTTGTAGTTTTTTATTCCCTTCTCCTTCCTGTTCTTGTTCTCCTTCCCTGTTTCTCTTCCCTTCCCCTTCCCTCTCTTCTTCCTTTCTCCAAAGGCCTATTTAATTACCTTCCCAAATCTGATTTCATTATTTTTCTGTGATACCTGGGTACCTCCAGGGGTGTACCTTCAATTCAGGAATTTCTTCAACTCCTTCCATGCACTGCTGCCTCTTTAACTGCTCTGGAGTAGCAGATTGCCAGCTTATACTGCAGCAATTACCTTTAAACAACCCAAGCCCATAAAACCTTGGAGATCACTTTCTCTCTTCAGGAGAGTCAATTGCTGCTTTTTCAGGATGCTGCAGTCCATTGAAATCTGGGGTAACATACTGCAGCAGTTACTGAACACCAGCATCTCCCTTTGCCTGGCAGGGAGAACAAATCATAATTCAAATTAACCTCGCTGTGTAATGAAATTTTGTTACGTGTCATTATGTTATTTTATATAGCATCTATAAATCAATCCCAGCAAGCCATTTGCTTCAATGACAGGTTTTTGTGAAGCTGGAATCCTCCCAAGGAATAATTTTTCAAATAGCAGCGAATTCCAAAGTAGAAAACATACAATTTTGTAAAACAACAGCATTTTTGACCTGCAAAACACTTTATCATATTTAAGAACCAATGGAGACCACTCTTTCACAATGTATTTAATGTAATTTAATTCCAACAAGGAGGCTGGTTTTCCTGACAGCCTTCTGGAGGGAGTTGTGCCCAAGTGCCCCCAAATTCAGCTCTCACACCTCCTGCCCTGCTCTTGGACCATATCCCAAGTGTCATTCTGGATTGCCAGAACCTCGAGCAAATTGTAGCTTAGCAAGAATATTTCCAGGTTTCTGCTTCAGAAAAATCCATCTACAGGCAATTTTGACGTTTGAAGTGCTCTGCTGCACCCAAAGGTGTTGACTTAAAAGGTTTTTAATTGATTACTTGAAGTGCTTTAAAATTAATTGGGGGCATTTTGCTTTCCCAACCACTGTGATATACACGTATTTCAGTGTCCAAGTAAAGCTTTCAGTAAGATTGGTTTTATGTTTCCAAGCCAATCTTTTTCAAAATGCTGAGGAGTAAAGAAAACCCCCAAAAAACCACAAACAAACAAAAAAAAAAAACCCCAAACAAAATGAAAGAAACATAATTTTTTAGGAGAAGCCTAATTTTTGCAGTTTGCTTCACTCATACTCAGACTCTTCCCACATTTTAAAGAGCACAATTAACCATAAGTGAATCTGGCCTGATAAACCATAATTTCTCTGGGTTTATGTGGAGTAAGTGTTGCTTTTAATGCCATTACAAAAGCATAAAACTAAAATAAGGCAGTAGTAATTCAATTCCAACACACATCCCTGGTAGTAAAAATGTCTGTAGGGGAAGAGCTTCAAATATATTTAGATAAATAGATGCCTCAACCACCCAACACACGGAGGTTTGTGACTATTCCTGGTCCATGGCAGAATTCCCATCCTTGTCCCTGGGAGCTGGGGGCAGGCTCTGCCTCACAGACATGACAACACCTTCAGTATTTGGGGTTTGCTCCTTTATCTCCCTCAGCACTGCTGGAGAAATTAGATTTGCAAAACCAAAGTGCAGAATTAGTTTAGTCCTCTGGTTGCTCAGTAATTCCTATTACAGCCTAACTCCTTCCTGGTGAAGCTCCATTTGTTCCCCATGAAATTATGTGTGCTTAATTGTCACCAAATTTTATTTTTGCAGATTTTGGAGGCACTACCAACACGAGAAGGAGAGGGGTTAGTGATGTAATTTGGGAGGCAATGGATAAGAAAAAGATTTAATTAAGGGTAATGGGGAAGCATTAAGGCAAAGGAAATTTGCCAGGAGGTTGATTTAAAAACATATACAAATTCTCAGTGCTCTGATCAATTTAACTGTTCAGTAGGCACCAGAATAATGTTGAAGTGCCACTGTTTGAAGCAATTAAATGCATGTGTTTAAAATAGCAAAACCACGTAAACCACAAATAGAATGTGACACAGGTCTCTTTCATCACCAGGAATTTTTTTTGCCAGGGGGAAGGCAAAATATGATAATATTGACTATTAATTGGATTATTAATTTTTCATCTTGAGTCTAGTTTTGTTTTAAAGTTTGGTTCCAACTGTTCTAACAAAATGCAATTAAGTGAGCGTGACAGGACACGGGGGAATGGCTTTAAGCTGAAGGAGGGCAGGGATAGATGCAATTTTGGGAAGAAATTCTTTCCTGTGAGGGTGGCACAGGGTGCCCAGAGAAGCTGTGGCTGCCCCTGGATCCCTGGCAGTGTCCATGGCCAGGCTGGATGGGGCTTGGAGCAACCTGGGATAGTGGAAGGTGTCCCTGCCCATGGCAGGAGTGGGGCTGAATGAGGTTTAAGGTCCTTCCAAGCCAAACTATTCTATAAGATGCTATAAGAGTAGAATGTTAATTTATCTTTCTAAAGATTAAATTAAATTAAATTAAGTTGAATTTTAAAAAATGTATTTTTTCCCCTGTTTGTTCTTTGCTTTTCTTCTCTGCAAGCAAACTGCAACTACATACACCCCTGAAATATTGAGGAAAGCAATAAGATTTTCCAAAGTGCTCTGTAAATTGGAATAATTATCATCAATATATAAAAAATCCCACTTCCTATGGTGCATCTTTGGCTGAAAAGCCCTTTAAAAGCTCCTTACAGAAGTTTATAGCTGCTTATTTACATCCCATTCCTTGAGTATTTAATGCCATTGATTTCCCCATTTGGACACATCATTAAAGGACAAGGCAGACACCTGTGCTCTCGAGAGAAATTATTGAGTGGGGTGATAAAAAGGGAGAAGATTAAGAAGGCTACTTGCAAGAGACAGGCACAGGGAGCTGAGGAAGTGTGTCCCTGCAATTCCTCAGCTGTCACCTCACAGCCATGTGACAAAATCAATGGAAACACCCTCAGCTCCATAAGGGAACTGGGCCCTGGTGGCATCACACAGGTGATGGGCCTATGTGTGTGACAGTCCCATGGGGCTCCCAGCTTGGAAAAGCTGGAAAAGAATTGGTTTGTTCAGCAGCTTGGTTTGTGTGCAGCACCCCTCTGTTCCAGGCATTCATCTTCCTCTGGTGGATCAAGGTGCTTCCATGGCCAAAACCTTCCCAACACTCAGGCAAGTAATTAATTTAATTCATTTTAATAATGATAGAAAACCACTTAAAATTTAGGTGGTTTAAGGTATGTTTTTAGATGATTATTTTCCATTGCAAAAATTATTCTGGAGGTGTTCACTGAACTTATTTTTCCACCCTCTCCTGTTTGACAGCGTGGTTTTGTGCAGCAGACTGGTGACCCAAACTCTGGTCATGTAAAAAGAAAATCCAAAAATATACATAGGGTGAGCATGAATTTGAACTGAAAAATCAGACTAAATCAATATCCAGCATGTTTAGACCAAGAAAAAATTGTAATTTGAATGTGCTGATTTAAGGAGGGCATTACTTGCAGAGGACATTATGGATTGAGAAATATGTCAGTGGGATGAGAAATAAGAGGAGCTCAAATGAACAGTTCAGGTGTTCCTGCAGAGGCTGTTATCTGTGCTGTGACCTTTTGAGCAGGACTCTGGGAGATGAGATGAGAGGAGACAGATGTGAGCCAAAAGACCTCCCCATCTCAGACCTCATTATCTCTGAGGCTCACAGTCACGGGTCAGGTCAAGAGAAAGGGACATAAGATATTGCACTGTGTGCCATGGTTCTTCATGGCAGCACTAATGCAGGGCCAGTGCAGGGCACACAGCATCCCTCTGCTCCCCAGAGAAATGGCAGGCATGTCCTGCTTCTCTGCTCCTCCCAAACCACCCAGAGCCACTCGATTCAATCCCTCTCAGCATTCCTCAGCCACCTTCTGCCATTTCCTCCTGGCACAGACTTTGTTCAGAAACACTTCTGCATCAGCACTTTACCTTTCATGGCATGTTTAATAGCACACCTGTATCATATAAGTCAAAAGACCTTCAAACAAATGAAACATAAATGTTAAGCAAAATCCTTCAGCCACAAATGAAATAATATTTTTTTTAAAAAATCATTTCAAGTTGAAGATTTTTCTACAGCGTGTGAAATGTTTGCTCACATGTTCCCATTCATTTCCCACAGTTTTTATTCTTATATCCCTGCCTGATGACATCTCTCCTCTCTGTGTTAAGGACAATCCTTACAACTTCATATTTATGGAAGAATTTTTATCTCTTCATCTAAGGATAGATTTTGACAATGTAGCTCCAAAACGCGGGGTGTTCACCCATCATAATCTCATTTACTGAAACAAGACATTCAGGTTTTCCAAGAATGTGATGCATAAGAGCCACTGTAGTCTCGTGGAGACTGGACAATTTTCATGGAATCCCAGAGTTGTTTTGGGCTGGAAGGGACCTTAAAGCCCATCCAGTGCCACCCCCTGCCATGGACAGACACCTTCCACTCTCCCAGGTTGCTCCAAGCCCTATCCAGCCTGACCTTGGACACTTCCAGGGGTGGGGCAGCCACAGCTGAAGGTGTTTCCTCAACTCTTCCACAAGCAGTGGAACTTCCCCTTTTCCCTAAACTCATGTTCCCATTTGCTCTCTGAGCCCACTGCTCCCACCATCTCAGCTCATGCAGGTGCACTTCTCTGGTGGGGTTTGCTCAGCTGTGGAAAGCCAAGCTGTCCCCAGCCTATTCCTCGTATTTCTGCCTAATCCTTTCCCAGTGCCAGCTCTTGATTCCACGTCTGCTCTGTGCCTGCAGGGACCTGAGCCATGCCCAGCTCCCACCACTGCTCCCCTCTCTGTCACACCTGCAGTGCCTCTCCTGTCCCTCTCCCATGCACCCCATGTCCCCTGTGGGACTCTGAACGTGTCCTTGAGGTGTTGCATCCTTGCCCCAGCTTATGCAGTGCTGAAAAACTTACCAACATACCCAGGAAAAATAAAAAATCCCATCATTCCACACGGACATTTCAGAGGGTCTGTTCTGCCCTGGCAGGTCAGCTCATTTTATGAGTCACCTGCCACAATTTTATTTTATCTCAGTGAAGCCAGAAGGAACAGAAATGGCAGGAACCTGCTTCAAATGTCAACCTCATTAGACTTTTAAACAAATTACTTTAAATCAAAGTTACATATTTTTAGCAGAGAGCACAATAATTTTGTATTTGTTGCAAGTCATCCACTGGTATCTGCTCACAACTGTGAAATAAAAATTAGTAGATAAATGAGGATAATTTTTATTTCCTACTGTGTTAACACTGCTGCTATTCTCTGTTCTCCTTTATGGCTGGTGTGGGTATGATTTTAAAGGAAAAAGAAAGGAAAGAAGTAACCTAGTCAACTCCCTGTACCCTTTAACCTGTGTTTGAACTGCAGAACCAGCACCACAGCTCATCATTTTACCTACACCAAGGCAACAATTACAGGATTTTTCATTCCACCCTGTGTTCTACCTCCTGATTGTCTCATTGCAATATTGCAGCATCGATAGGACAATTTCTGAGCTGCTCTGTAATATTTTATTCCACCAAATGTAATCTGCTGTTATTGCCTAATCCTTCTGGTAGCACTGTGCTGATCCATCTCTGTGCTAGCGAGATGGTGCCCAGAGGAGCAGCCCCAAAAGGGTTTATTTCCTCATCTAGCCAGTTCATAAAACACACACCTCATAATGTCAACTGAAACAAAGAGTCAGAGGTCCAGCAGCGCTGCAAATATTGGCTCCAGGTTGAGTCTTTCTGGGATCCATGAATCCATAAGTAAAAGAGGGAGCAAATCACTATAAATTCCAGCTGGAATAGGAGAGGCAGCTAAAAAAGAGGCTTCTGTGAATGGAAATTGAAGCTCCTGGAGCTCAGCCGTGCTGTCAGATGTTTAACTTCCTAGCATGAGAGGAAGTCATTTAGCCAGGAGGGAATTAACAAAGAAATGCTTTCATAATTGCAGTTTTAAATTGTTTCTCTTATCATCAAATTATAATCATGCATGGAAGCGACAGAGGGAAAGAAGTTCAGAACATGGGGAAGCATGAGCAGGATGATTTGCATGTTTTCCCTGAGGTATAGATACAGCAAGAGAAGCACAGTGCAGTTTAAAGATCAGGGGTAGAGAATGGCTGGGCATGAAAAAGAAAAAGATTTGCAGTGTGAAACTTGTTCAAACCAAATCCATTAGGCATATTTATATTGGCATAAATAGTTTCACATTTTTTAAGTATACCTCTCTAAGTGGATCAGAGTTCTGGGGGTGCTTCCAATTCTCAGCAGTTGATAAGGAACATTTAGAGAGGAGTGTTAGAACAACTTGAGGATAATGTTTTGTCAAATGTTAAAAGCATTTGAAATCACTGCTGCTTCTTTCAATGATCAGCTTAAGCAGTGGTTAAACTTGAGGTTTTTATAGAAGAAAATTACCTTGTTTTGATAACATAGTAGTTTCTTCAGTGCTCAGTTCTTCCTTATATTTTTTCCTCCCCCAAAGGGAATGAATAAAAGACTTAGGACAAATATAACAAAAGTCAAACCTCCTCTCCAGGCTGAGCAGCCCCAGCTCCCTCAGCCTTTCCTGGGCACTGAGATGCTCCAGGCTCTTCCTCAGCTCTGCAGCCTCTGCTGGCCCCACTCCAGGAGCTCCTGTCCCTGCTGTGCTGAGGAGTATAACAAAGTATAACAAAACATTTGAAAAAAGAAATATCAAACAGCATATAAAATAAATATATGTGAAAATAAATGTTATACAAAATACCAACCCACTGTATAAAACAATAAACCCAGTGCATCAAACACTTAAGAAAGTTTGCATAGCAAACTCAGGGAAAAAAGAGCCACTTGGAGCATCCATGTCACCATGCCATACCCAAATGGAGTGATGGATTTGTGGCATCTTCACACCTTGCTGCCACAGTCCCCTGATGTGCTCACTTTTGCCCCAGTGAGGAATGTTTTAATTGAATTTTGCATCCTAGAATCTCCTGAGCTGGGAGGAATCCACAGGGGTCAAATCCAACTTTACTGTCAGGAGCCATGCTAATGAATTTTTGTTTCATCTTTTCCTCTAAAGATGCCAAAACTTGTATCTGTTGGCCCCAAATTCTGCCAGGGTTTGGTTTAAATGACCATTTTAAATGAAATAGGGACATTTTGGTGTTATGTGTTTGAGAAAGAGTGGGTTGCACACTTTTTGTTGTCACCAAGGCAGGGACAGAAAGCAGAGCTGCCACTTCCACAGAAACATTCCACCAAATGTCACTTTTCACACTGAATTCCAGAGAGGAGCTCTGCTCCTTCTGCAAAAACCTTTCTTGCCTTACACCCAGCTTCCCAATTTCCCTTCTCCAGGTCTGCTGCTGAAGAGAACATCAACCCTGTGGTCATTTGTCCATCTGTCTGCAAGAGGAGGGTTACGGATCCAGGCTGGAAATTCCAGTTCAATTTAGCTAAGTGGGAGCTTTTTGTCACTTTACACTAGACAAGCACTTTAGAAATGTGCAGGTAAATAAAAAACAAGCCTGCTCCAATCTGTTTACAAAATCTCAGCACTGTCACTGCAACATAAACACTTTATGTCATTATGTACTGTGGGGCGAGACATTCCCTGTCACTGGTGCAGTTTGCAATTACAGGGAAGTGAGGCAGAAAATAGCAGCTCTAGAATGGATTAAAGTAATGAAGTTTGAACTATTATTTGAAAGGTTGTTGTTATTTTAATAAATATTTAATCTCCTCAGCCTGATGGATCCCTAATTGATCTTTAACTGTTATTGTTCCTGGACGTTTCTCATCAACTTCTAATTGCTGGTTTAAGGCAATGGAGAATCAAGAGGATAATGATAGTGGCTGTGGGAGATTGCTACAACATTCAAACATGCTTAATAAAATATTTTTAACAGCTCTTTGCTGGAAAGGAAGGCCTGAAGTTCATATCAGCTACTGGAAAGTTTTTTCTCACAGTTCCATGATCATATCCCAATAAACCATCACTAATAATTCAGAGTTTATATCCAGTTTAGATGAATCTATAGAAAAATTAGATTGTTAAAAGCTCTCTATATTAAAGGAAGGAAAACATTTCATAGTACTGAAATAAAACTTTTTTGGCTGGTTATTGGGAAATCTCTTCCAGGATTCATGGAGCACATTAAAAAAACACCCTTTATAATCCATGTATATTGTTTGACCCTTGCCATGGGCAGGGACACCTTCAACTAGACCAGCAGTAGTAGTAATAATGATGATAATAGTAATAATAATAATAATAATCATGATGTAATATTTTGATAAGTGATTGTAGTTATTTAAAATCACTAATGTTGCTATCCGTATTGATATTATTATTTTTATTGATGTTATTTTTATTAAACTGGACAGACCTAAGAATTGATGTCAACTTCCATCATACTGAAAAGGTAGCAGTTTTTAATTATATTTATTATTCAATTCTGAGACCCTTAGCATGACCAGGAAGCAACAGAGAAATTTAAGCACCTCCAGCAGGAGGGAATTTTGCATTACACATGAGAAAACAATAATTTTATTCTCTGTTTGGATTTTATTTGCAGTAAAGATAAATTAATGGATTAATATCATATATATGTATATAATGGGATTAGAACATGGTGTTTGATTTGTTTTCAGAAGTGTTGCAGAAACAGAGCTGAGGGTTGGAAGTAGATGATCTTTAAAGCCCCAAATCATTCTGTGGTTCTCTGTCTGTATTTAGTTAGTGTTACATTTACAAAACCCTCTTCCAAGTACCAGAATTTATTATTATATTTTGTTCTTCTGTTTAGTATACAACATGATTTATATATATATATATATTTACAACTTTCCTTAAGAAATAGTAGAGGTCTTGCCACATTTGCTGCTGCACAATGGTTTTTGCTAGAGGATGACTCTTGCCATCACTTTGGTGACAGCTAAGTATTGAAATCTGTTTGAGGACTTCAACCATAATTAATACTTTGCTAATATATTCCAGGCTTCACGCTTTGGTAGGCACAGACATTGCCTAGGAAATCAGAAGTAATTGAAGTGCTCTGAGAAGCATATGCTCATTCTGATTTCTATCCTGATGCCACAAAAATTTCAAATGCACTCCCTGTGAACAGTCAATGAAATGAAATATTCTTTTTGTGAACACAGGTCAGGCAATTGGCCATCATGTTCCTGGGTCAGGAGCAAGCAATTTGCATCAGCTTGCATATTTATATTTTGGAGAAGATGAGATCTGATGTTTAATTTCTTTTTAAATGCTTCTCAGTGGCTGAGAAGAAATGTGCATTTGCATTTGATCCTTTGTGACATTGTGCAATATTTGTGAGTATTGTTTGTGAATCTAAATTAGAACAGCTCAGTGCTGGCTGTAAAATGGCACATACAAATATGAATTTGTAGGGGTTTGAGACAAGATTCTCGTTCCAAATTAATGCAGGTCTTCTGGAATGAGAGGAGCTACAACTTTGTAAGAGAAAAAAAGTCTATGGAAAAACAGGATTAAAGGTGTAAGATCTTCAAGATGTGAGCTGGAACTCCCCGTGCTCTATGCTGATCTCCCAGCAGGAAAGGGATTTGGGTTCTGCCCCTCTGCCCTGCTCGGGTGAGACCCTGAGCACCTGCAGAGCTGCCCCAGCCCTGTCCCAGCACAGCAAGGAGCTGGAGCTGCTGGAGAGACCCAGAGGAGGCCCCAGGAGCTGCTCCCAGGGCTGGAGACCCTCTCCTTGGAGCCAGGCTGGGAGAGCTTGGGGGGTTCACTGTGTAGGAGAAGGCTCCAGGGACACCTTGGAGCCACCTGCAGTGCCTGAAGGGGCTCCAGGAGAGCTGGAGAGGGACAATTCACCAGGAGCTGTAGTGACAGGACAAGGAGAAATGGCATCACACTGAGTTTAGGTTAGATATTTGGAAGAAATTCTCCCCTGTGAGGGTGGTGAAGCCCTGGCACAGTCTCCAGAGAAGTTTTGCTGCCCCATTCCTGGAAGTCATATACTGCTATTCCATAGAAACATTTTTTTTTTCCAATCTTTCTTCCAATTCATAGTTGATTTAAGAAATCCTTTTACTAAATCTAGAAGCACTTAATAATAGGATTTCTTAATCGACTGTGATTTTTAAACTGCATCCCTGAGAGTTCATTGGATCACAGAGACAGACACAAATTCCTGCCTGCGGTCTCAGAGCAGGTGGGCTCAGAGTTCTGCTGGGGTCTGCAGTCACACCCACTGACCCACTGCACTCCTGTGAAATCCAGCTGGCTTTGGAGCTGCTTGTTCCATGGTGTCAATGTGGACAGCTCCATTTACCCTGTCGTTATGGCTGTGGTGAGGGTGGTGCTTTACAGGGCAGGCTAATGATAACACCACGCTGCATAAATTGCTAATTAAAGCCACTCCACTTTCTGATGTTTTTCTTAATTAGTCCCAGGGGAAATGAATATCCATGCTGATTAAAAATACAGGAGCTGCTGTAGTTTGGGTTTTATATTGGAAAAAAAAAAGAGAGTGGCAGCTGCAGAGGGTAGGGGCTGTGAGCCCAACCACTTTTAATAAACAATTTATCTGAGGTACATTGATTTCTCCTCCCCATTCAGCTAGTTTATAATGGACATCAACCTAACAATTCATAAGTTTACTCCTCTCTAAGAAATAACAGGTTTAGATTGGATATTGGGAAGGAATTTTTCCCTCAGAGGGTGGGGAGGCTCTGGCACAGGATGTCCAGAGAAGCTGTGGATCTCTGAAAATGTCCAAGGCCAGGTTGGAAGGGACTTGGAGCAACCTGGTGTAGTGGAAGTTGTCCCTTCCCATGGCAGAGGGTGGCTCTGGATGATCTCTAAGTTCCCTTCCAACCCAAACCATTCTGTAATTCTGCAATTCTGTATCTGCAGCTCATAACTAAAAATTTTCCCAACAGAATCCAAAACCAAACTCTAAGCCTTGAAGTAAAAATATTTATTAATTTTCACCTACTGTAACATTTTCAAACATCATGCAAAGAAAACTTGTCATGTGAGTAAAAATTGGCTGGTTTTGAGCTTTGATTTTTTTTCTTGGAGCACATGCTTGTGTTTTGCACTGAGTGCTACTGTTCTATGAGACACAGGTAATCAAGAATGTGGAAACAGGGCTCTACAGGGAGAAGAAAGAGGGGATTTTGATTTTCCTGGTCAGATCAGCTCCAGAGTGGGGTGTGTGAGTGCATGCAATGAGGAGCACGGAGGAAAGTGATTTAAAGTGCCAATCCAGAGGAGCAAAGTGCTCCATGCATTAGAGTAAGTGGCAGAGGAATCATGAGGAGCATCTGCTTTGGAACATTTAGAAAGTTGTAACCTAGCAGAAAATGAACTCAGTGTTGAAATCAGTGCACTAATTACAGCCAAGCTTTAGTCTGGAATTTCACCCTCTTTGTGACATTTAACTTACAAAAATGTGAGCAGGAGATCTTAGCTCAATCTTCCAACTGCAGGAACTTCCAACTTCCTGTGTGCAGGAATTATCATTCTGAGAATAAGCCTGTGTTGAAACTGGTGCAAATAAACCAACAGCAATCTTAATTTAATCTTTTTTGTCTGTACATGTAGATGCAGATGTGCCATCTTAATGAAATTTTATTGAAGAAGTTAAAATATCCTGGAAAAAACCCCAACATATATTAAGCTGTCAGATTTCCATTTTTCAAAGAAATGTATTTATTCCATTTGTTATGTGTATAAACGAGGATCCATCCTGCCTTTACGAGCCAAATAGAGCCAATTTGGGCTGCTGAAGGAGCTGCAGAATTTAATAGCTCACTGAAAGACCTGTGAAAGGATTTATTGCCACATATATTTCACCTGATTTTGTTGTTTCTGCAGCTTAATATTCAAGTGTAAAACTTACCTGAGTTTGGAGTAATGCATTTTTATGGTTTTTTTCGGTAACTAAACAGAGTTTGTGGAAGCAGAGCACTGCTGGGAAGGGGAAGGGACAGGTGCTGGCTCCCTCCCACCCCACACTCCCACAGGAATGGCTCCAGGAACTGGGACAGAGTCCCCTATGTGGGCATCTCCCTGTTTAGACACCAGAAATGGTGTCTGACCCATCAAAAAAAAAAAAAAAAAAAAAGCTATATTTGGCAGTAGGATTGAGGGTGAAGGGAGCATTGCAGCAAGGGATAAAGGGATAAACAGTCCCCACACACATTTTGGAATTTCCCTCTCAGCTGAGACCTTTGCAATGTAGAAAAGAGCTTTCTGAACACCACGGTCTCCTGGCTTCAACTGGCACCCCCCAAGATTTTGCACTGGTGGAGAACAACTGATCCCTGCTCCCTCTTTTCCTGCCATAAAGGATTTTACAGGACTGAGTTTTGTCTCAGAATGAAGATTTTCTTGTGCTTCTGTGGTACCTGTGGCCAACACACTAGAGAGCAACCTGGAAAATTCAGGACTGAGCAAATCAAGCAATTCCATGTAAAACTTCTTGCCATTCTTCTGCATATCAAGGAGAAAATAAAGTTAAATATATGTCATGAAATGAGTATTTCTGGTGGAATTGTCCACAAAGTGTTAATTGAGGGTTTGCTGGAAGCTATTTTGAGCTTGTTCCAGTTAAATTATGGCTTTAGGGGTTGATATTAAGGAATCCTGATGTTTCTGATCAGATTTTAATGGAAAAAATGGCATACTTCAGTTCTTGGGTTAACAGCTGCTTTTTTTTTCCTCAACAGACAAACAACCCTCAACTTTCTGTGTACAGAAAATCCAATATTAAAGGAAAGGCCCCTAGAGTGCAAAGCACATTAATGATTTTTTAATTATTATGACTATATTTCAGAACAAGTGGATTGGAAATGTTCTGATTTAATTTCGAGCTAATTCTAAAAGCTTATTTCATTAGATGAAAAGTTCCAAACCCTTACCTTATTGAATGTATATTTGCTCAGATTTTGTAACAAGAGCATCTAAAATTAGAATTCAGACACAATGGTGCTGGATTTGCAATTTAATACGAGACCTTTAGGAATCCTGACAGGTTTGCTCCAGGCAATAAAATAGCAGTTGCCACTTTAAGAGATAAATTTTCCCACTATTATCATTGCAGCATTTATGCAGCTATGACTGAGAGTGACAGAAGAACTCTTTACTGAAATAAATGGCCTGGTCAACAACCTTTTGGTGGCAGATAAAAGCTTCATGTCAAGTGACTTCAGTGACCAGGCAGAAGGTAACCTGGCAACCTGCAATAAATAAAGAGCCCCCATGGAACAGGTCAGGAAGCATCAAGGAAGTTTCTACTCCTCCAAAAGTTCCTCCAGAATAATTTAAGGAGCAAAGGGATGCTGCTTCAAGATGTTCAACCAGCACAAAACTGCTTTGAGTGCCTGCTGCCTGTTGATTATTGTATCAGGTGCAGACAAACATCTGATGGGGAGGGGGAGATGGAGCCATCTAAAATAGGACTTGTCTGTTGCTTCATCCCACTTTCCATTTATTTGTGCCCCCTTTTGCTGTGGTATTGCCCTCAGTGAATACCCTGTATGGAACATAAGAGACAGAGAAAGGAGGGAAGGTGTTCTGGAAAAATACAACCCTGCCATGTGGATGGCAATGTGAGGAGGCAGAAAGAAAATACATTTATGAGGGATCACTAATGAAGCATAAATAAAGCTGTATCAGTCATTAATACTGCTACTACTGAAAATAATCTTGACTTCACTTAAAATTGAGCTTTCCAACCCCTCTGTCCCAGCCTGGAGGGGGCTGGAGTGACCCAAGGGCAGGACTGGCCCTTTGTCCCTCTGTCCTTGTCCCAAAATTTCAGCCTGCCCAAATCCCCAGATGCTGAACTATTCAAAAGCAGATTTGTGAACAGATACCACATCCAGTTTTGTGGTCATTATTTGTGCAATAAATTGCCTAAATTCCAGCAGCAAGAACTGTTCATACCTGAGATATCAAGGACAAAGCCCAGGAAACTGAGAACAGAAGAAAAAGCAACCCAGCAGCCCAATTTCCATAGGAGCCAGAACTCCTTGCTTTAGAGAGTTTTTCCCTAAGTAAAATGCATCCATGAGCAGCATCCTCTGCATAAACCTTTGTCCAGCATTAAGACCTGCCTAAAGAAAAAGCAATTATTGTCTCCCCTCCAAAGCTCCAGAGCAGCAAAGACCCAAATGTCCTGACCTCAGAAGGGATGAAGCAACGTCAACACCAAAGGTAAATTATCTCATGATTCAGCTGTAATTTTGGGGTTTTAATGACTTAGAAAGTGGAGTTCCTTTTCTCTTTTTTTCCTTGGCAATTCCTCAGGCTTTGTTAAATGTTGCAAATTGGAGTTTGCCTTGTTTTAAGATGGTTTGCAAATGTATTCCTCCCCTCCTCGACTTGCTCACACAGGGTCAATTTTCTGCCTATATTACAATTCCCACAGTCCCATCAGGAGCAAAGAATGGTTTTTCAGGAGGCTGCAAAAGGAGACAAATGATCTGTGCTCGAGTCTAATAACCTTCCTGAAGAAGACAAATGTGTGAATTGCAGAAGTTTCACCTGAAAAATCTCTAGTGATATACTAATTAAGAACAGATCTCTTCAAGCACTGCAAAAAAGGAAAGGAACAAAAAGAGGTCCACTGAGAGAGACTGGGGAAAAAATTAAATTAATGGATGAGAAGTGGCTCAATGCTGTCCCAGAATGCTTTGCTGAGTTAGGGATTATACATAACCATAGTGTTTTTTAAACTAGACAAGGAAAGATTTATGGATATTTGGAGGATCTGTAAACTGCAGAAGGTTTTCTGTGTGTAATATCTCCATTTCTGCCTTGTTTTCCTTTTCTACAGCTCTAACTTGGCAAACAAGTCTCTCCACATGTTTGTTTTTTTTTTTAATTTTTTATCTTCTACTTTTTTCTGAGTTTTTCCTAGAACTCTGTCTTCAAGGTGTTTTTCCAGGTAGGTTGGGTTGTGTGGGCAAAGTTATTCACACCTCCTACATTTTAAACTGCTAAAATTAAACCACAGCAGCTGCCACCCTTAACCCATGTACCTCACCCCAAACCATCAAACCAAGAGCAGCAGCCTGTGATTTATGGGGCTGATCACAAACAGCCCAGTTCAAAATATGGAAAGATAATGGATGAAACAGTTTTTGTACTTTATCACACACACTACAGCTTTTGAGAACAATTTTCACATTATGGTCAATTGTGATTAAAAAAAAAAAAAGTAAAAACAAACTACCGTGCTCCAGTAATTTTCTGTTATATTGTGCCTCTCTGGTGAGTTTTATTTTAACATAGATAGTTCTGAAGCACTTCAAAGTAGCTCACTAATATCCTTAAAGCTTTGGAAATGACTTCTTTATCAGCAGTAAACTCCTAGGAAAATGCTACATGTGACATAAAAGTATCACTGTCTTGTTAAATGAGACCCATTAATTTTTATCTGAAGCAACACTACTTTCTGATTTTCAGACTTAATAGTATCTAATTTTATTTTGCTTTTTAACTTGAAGTACTTAATCCTGCCTTTTCCTTATTTGTAAAATATGTGGGATATCAATGCACTTCAAATGTTTGTGGTGAAGATAAATAATTTCTGAGATTCTGAGATGTTCATGCAGCAGTGCAGACCTTACCACGACCTACCAGAGATAGGATCCACAAAAGGAGTTGTCCCACATTAATTCCATATTTACTTTAATAACTAAGCTGTTCCTAGTGTCTCCTTATGGATAGAAAGGAAATAGACACAAAATGTTGTCCAAGACCACAAAAAAAAAATTACCATAATCAGAATTATGGAATAATGGAACTGTTTGGGTTGGAAGGATCATTAAAGCCCATTCATTTCCACCCCTCTGCCATGTGCAGGGACACCTTCCACTAGCCCAGGTTGCTCCAAGTTCTGTCCAGCCTGGGTTGGACACTGCCAGGGATCCAGGACAGCCACAGCTTCTCTGGGCACCCTGTGCCAGGGCCTCGCACACCCTCACAGGGAACAATTCCTTCCCAATGTCCCCTCTATCCCTGCCCTCTGTCAGTGGGAAGCCATTCCCCCTTGTCCTGTCATTCCATCCCTTGTGAGGAGTCTCTCTCCATATTTCCTGTCAGCTCCTTCAGGACTGAAAGGTCACAACCAAGTCACCCTGCATCCTTCTCATCTCCAGGCTGAGCATCCTCAGCTCTCCCAGCCTGGCTCTTCAGGGCAGGCACTCCAAAGGTTCCACGTCCTCCTTGTGCTGGGGACACCAAGACTGCAAGTGGGGTCTCAGCAGAGCAGAGTGGAGGGGCAGAATCCCCTCCCTCCCCTGCTGCCCATGCTTTTTTGGATGAACCCAGGATACTGTGGTACAGGACAGCAGGATAAGAAAGCAAGTCTCTGGAAATTTGGATGTTGAGAGGTTATCAGAGTGGAATAAATATCCAAGGAGCTAAACACAGCCTGAGCCAAGACAGTACTCACTGACACTGAGCAGGCAAAATCTTGTTCTTGGTGAGAGTAAATTCCTGCAGTCCACCAGCTCCCAGAGGGTTTTTGCCATGTGGAGGCTTCTCTATGGCTGTACAAGCACATCAAGCTGCTCACCCTGGGAATCACCAACACTCGTGGGAACCTTCTGTCGAGGCTTGCAGTATGGGTAGATTTATTTTAGGGCTGTAGCTGTGTGAGTTTTATTTTCTTTCTAACCAAAGCTGTAGGGCACAACCACACATCTAGAGTTGGATGTGGACAGTACCCAGCCTCTGCTCACTGTTTCACATCAATTTGACAATGAAGGCACTTCAGAGGAAGCCTAAATCTGGAGTCTTACCAGGCAAACACTCAAGCTTTAAACTAGAATGGTTAGTCCAAAATAAGTTTCTAACTATGTGGGCACTTTTATTGAGGAAAGATACTATAAAGATATTAGGGGGAAAAAAAGAGTACTCAGACATTATTAGCTAACTTAGCTAAGTTTTAAAGCTGCAAGTTCCTCATCTCATCCCACTTGCTTTGCTACTTCTCAGATGCACTCAAGGCCCTCCAAAGGAGCTCGTGTATTCACAGGAGGGAGTGTCTGGCTGGGAAGAGGAGCTGTTTACTGCGAGAAGAAAGAGCCTGCGTGGCTCCCGTGCTGCAGGGCACTCTCGGAGGCTGCCCAAAGTTCAGTGCTCCCCGCAGGGTGGGACAGGATCCCTGCCCTTGGAGGAGTGCACAGCTCCTGTGATCACTCCTGGGAGCCTGCTGGGAGCAGCAGCCCATTGACTCACTGTGCCAGCGCTTCCTATAAATATATTTATAACCCTGGCGTGCCTGCCTTCCCGTAATCTCCAGGGTTTGTCTGGTTCACGGAAAGCCATTATGGGAACTGTAAACTTTTATGCCTGCCCTCTCTAGAAATTGTGTTGAAACTTTTATAACGGAGATTTTTCACCTTTTGCTTGTTTCTCCTGAAATCTTACTCACAAAGCACTTCTATAGAGAATAATTTTAAGCAGTCTGAGGTGGACCCAGCTTGGTTTATTGTCTGCACCTGCCCCAGTTTGTTCTCTACTCTTCACTACAAGAGCTCAGTTGTCACAGTCTGTATGCACTGTAAAAACATTGATAAATACTTTCTGTTCTTATCCTAACTGTGCTGAGGACACTAAAACTCTCCTTAAGAAAATAATTTCTTTATGCAAGATGGCAGAGTTTCTTTATAAATGTTCCAAAGAGAAGAGAAGGGAACAGACAAAACAGAAGTTGTTTAACAGTGTTGATGTTAATAATATTTTGGCAGGCTTGCTTCTGGTTTTAGCAACTGGAACAATTACTACTGTCATGCAAACTTCTCTGCTTGGCTTCATAAAACTATTGCTAAAAAGTTAAACTATTTCCTGAACACTGAAGAAGTTGGTGTGGACTGTGATTCCCACTGAGTGAAAACAGCTGAGATGCACTGTTAATAGACAGCTTGCAAAACCTTCCATGACCCTACTGAGGGAGATACCAATTACCATGGAAATGTTCATTATTGTCCATTTTCCAAGAGATATCAAGCAATAGCTAAGCACAGTTTTCTGCACACACAGTAGATGCACTTGTGTTATTGTCTGTGGCCAGGGAAAGTGTTTCAGGACACCACAAAGGCTACTTCAGCTCTGAAGCAGCACTGCTGAAGGAATTCCTTGAGGGAATGCATCATTAAAGTCTATAAACTCCATGCAAATCCTCACCTGACAGCCAAGGGCATTTGCACAGACAGAACATCACAGTCCTGCAATGCAAAGAGAAACTCTTTCCTACATCCCTAATTAAATCTGGAAGCCTGCTTCTCTTCTGCTGCCTTTTGCTGCCTGCAGAGCCCTCAGCAAAGGGAATTGCTGGGAATTGTTCTGTCCCTCTGTGCAGCTACAGAGGGGGTGTCATTGCAGGGTGAGCCACACTGGTGACTCCAGTGACCACCCCAAGCCTCCTGTGCAGCCCACAGCTCCAACCTTGCCATTCATCACACTCAGGTGATGAATATACCTGTCAGAATAATAAGTGGCTGAGCCAAGACCTAATGGGAAAGCAGGAGAGAAATGCACGGTCTTGATTTCAAACCCAAACCAGAATATTTGCTCTTTTTATCCAACAGTTTAGCCGAGCAGTAAACCAAGGAGAAAAATAAATTGTACAGCCTTATTAAATTCCTGATACTAAACTGAATGTGAAAATGGAGCCCAGCATGTTTATCCTTTTAGCATGGATGGGAAACATTTTCTTATCCTGTAGGAACCCATGTCAAGGCAATCAGAACAATGACATCTTCCAGAGGGGCAAGGGAAATAACAGGGGTGCTGAGGGATGGCAAAGTTTAGGGCATGGCTTGTCCCTTCCTGCCCTGGCTCAGCGGAGACAGGAGCAGGAACCACCATTATAAATGGGTCAGAGCATCTGTTAACCAAAGCAGGAGAGATCAGACTTTGGAGTTTTTGCCTTTGTTTCTCTCCCCAAGTGTCCCTCTCGTCTCTGGTACATCACATCATCCAGCACAGAGCTGCAGGGTCTCCGTGACATGGTCCATTTGGGCTTTCTCCCCTGCCAGGACATGTGACAAGAGAATGAAATGTTCCTTTTCTCCCCTGCTGAAATCCTGCTCTCCTGCCCATTAGGAATTAGATTCACAGGCTGAGTATCTCTCCCTGTGATCAGCTTTCATTACTAATAACCAGCTCGTTCTGCCTTACTAGAGAGCTTCTGACTCTGTTCAGACATTTCAAACACAGGAGCACACAGACTTCTAATTAGTGCTGAAATATTCTGCCTTGCACTAGCGACAAAGCAGAGCAAACACAGGCTGCAGAGGCTGCTCAAAGCCCAGAGACACTGACTGCTCTGCTCAGTGTCTCTCAGCTGTGGAGGCTTTGCCCTGTTTGAGCACAGGATGCTGCCTGAGGCTCTATGGAGTTACTGGACATTGTTCTCCATCCCAGCTCACCCTGGTTATCACCTGTGGCTGGGTTTTTTTAATTGCTCCCTGGTCTTATCTCTGCATTCTGAACCAATGATGTGATATCCTTGTTCCCCAGTCCCTCTACACTCATTTGAGTTTTGTTTTGAGACACAGAGTAGGGGTGTTGGGATGTCCTGTGCAGGGTTAGGAGCTGGACTTCATTATCATCATGGGTCCCTCCCAACACAGGATATTCAATGACTCTCTATTTTTCCAAAATCAATTTACCATAACATTTCAATCCTTTCATCTGCTTAGGAAGCTTAAATCCTCTTCTACTCCTGTACCCCCAAATTATTTTTTTAAAGTGGCAGAAGCTGGGGAAAAATAATGTATTTCATCTGGAGGAAGAATCAACTGCCAATCTCTATTTAAATGTGATACACTTGTATTTGTTTTTATGCATTGCTGGTCATCTCAGAGCAAAGGCTACTCAGCAGGGAAAAGGAAAGCTCTGTTGCCTGCAGACAGAGCACTCAATAGTTTGTGTATCTTCATCATAAGCATTTTCATGCATCCCTTCACTAAATTAAATAGGTCATATTGCCTTGTGATTTATAACCCAGAGAATCACTTGATTTCAAAAGGACAGCACAGGGTATAAATCAAAGGCTGAGTTTGACCCAACCATCTCTCTGAAAAGGTAGAGTTTCAGAGCTCCTATTCTCTATTTCTGATACTTGCTTTTCAAGATGGGGTGATGAAGCTGAGCGTGTGGTTCAAGGTGAGCTCCCACATTGATTTACAGAATGGTCTTACAGCACTTCCAGAGCTGTGCTCTGTTCTCCGCTTAGCACTTTGTAACATCTTGTTTGGGTTTTAATCATTGCAGAACACCGAGCAGAGATTTCCACCGGGCTGTTCACAATGACAGCTGGGACGTTTTTCCCTGAGTACTTACAGTTAATTTAGATCCCATCAATGTATCAATTGTTCCTTCCAGTGTGCCTTGCCTTGCAGCTGTCACAGTGACTTTCAGCCCTATTGTGCTGCTGAGACACCAGGCTTTGCTCAGATCTCCTGTCCTTTTGTAGATTAACCGACTCTTGATAGTTTTGAGAAAATAGTTGCGTGGAAATTTGGCCAGTTTGCAACTCTCATCTTTCCAGCACAGGTACAAATGTTCACAAAACAAAAAAACAAAACAAAACAAAACAAAACCTGCAATTTCCAGTGCAGAAAGTAACACATATATGATATTTAATAATATAATATTATTTACTAGCTCCTGAAGCCCAAGGCTTTCTCAGCACAGTGACAAGGAGTTAACATTTGGCTTCTCAGTGAATTAAAAATAATAAGCTTTAGCCCTGGGAGGAGCCAGGGAAGCTGTGGAGAGCTGCTCCCTGAACTGTGAGCCCAGAGCAAAGTGCTGCCCAGTTGCAGTGGCATTTCCTTGGCCCACACTCCTGGCTCAGAAGGATCTGAGTGACCAGGGCAGCATTTTCTGAGCCTCTTTGCCCTTTGATCCCGTTTATTAGCATTTTAGGTATCACTCTGCTTGGAAACAAGCAGCCTGTGGCAGCAGTGAGCGCTCATTCATCTCCCCACCACTCCTCAGGCTTTTTCCAAGGTTTAAGGTGACCTTGCAACTTATGGAGGAAAATAAAGGATTGGAGTTAAACGTGTTATAAATGATTGACCTACCTGGATGGCAGCTGATAACGTGCTGGAGGCTGCAGGGTTCAGATACTGAACTTCATTCTGAGTGATGGACGCTACAAAGTGGAGATAACTCACATTGTAACAGCGACATTTCCCGAGAATTGGAATGAAAAATCAGGGGATTGTCTGCAGTCGGAGGCACAAACAGGCAAAAAAGAACAATTACTGCAGCATTAAGCTGATAAGAGCAGCAGTCTGGAATGATGTAGTGAGTTCAAGAGCTGCTGGCTCTTTGCTCTGCTCAGCCAGGTAGAGGGATGCAGTCTGAAAGGCCAGCCTGTGCTGGCACAGCAATCCCAATTTGGGGACAGGAGGAAAAAAGGATTGGACTCGTCAAAGCAGAGCTTCTGAGATGAAGCATCGCTTGTGCCTGGCTATGAGGACACTTTGAAGACAGGGTTAGCCTGAAGAATGGTGAAAAGAAGCTAATTTATTTCATGTAGTCCTGCTGCAGAGGAGAACAGAGTGGATTCAAAATTAGAGCTGATTGAGGTTTTAAACAAAGAGGCCTTAAAATGCTGTTAAATTGAATATTTTTTAAAGAATTGCAATAAAGCTGTCAGTGCAAAGCATTCTTCCCCTGGGCCCAGTGGAGAATCAGTCTGTAGTTGTGACACATGGGGACCTGGAGCTCAGGTCTGAACTGACCTTATGTGTCCCCCCTAATTGCTGAATTAGTGGATGATTCTTTATTATTTGGCAATTATTCCACTATTTCTTTTTCAATTAACCTTTTTTCTACTCAAAAGCATAAAAAATCCTCTTGAAATGTTATCTAAAACAGTTTGTCTTTCACTTGTTTTTCATTTCATATCCTCTTCCACAGTATTTTATATGCCTACACCAATATTTTTGTAAACCCACCTATTGATTTTGCCTTTTCTTTAATTTCTGGATTTTGGATTTTGTGCTCTTTCAACATTTACATTCAAAGAAAGTATCAGAAGGAAATAATTCTCCTGCCTATTCATACATCCTGGATAAAGCAGTGGTCCTGTTGCCAGATTTCATTTTGGAAAAGGTAAATTCACTTCTAAACTCATGTAGAAGTATTAAAATAGCAAATTTAAATTATTTCTCATGGAGTGAGGCACAGAAGATCAAAAATAGGCCAGTGGTTTTGGTCCATACATATATATTTATACCCATAACAGCTATAGGGAAGCTGCAAAGCTCTGATTGAAGAGTCAGGGAAAAAGGGGGATTTCTATTATTCAATTTCTAAATTAACAGCATTGTATTCTTTAAGCTTTGTATGGGAAACCTCTACATGCACAAGAGCACACACTGAAAACAAGGGCTCTCCTTTAATTGCAGTAGAAATCCTCAAGGACTGCTGCCTGTGGGGAAAAAACATGCAAAAAACCTCTCATATATTTTAAAGGAATGGGGAAAGACTTGTGATTTTGCAGCAGTTTTGCTGCCCCATCTAAGATATCCTTCTACAAATTAAACCAAAATCACTCTCCTGGGTGACCTTGCTCTGAGTCACAGCAGCTTCAGGCAAAGTGTTTCTTCATCTTAGGAAATGGTTCCAACAGCAAATCCTTTTACAGGTACAAATGCAATTTCCATCAGATTTGAGCATTTATCTGATCAATTTTTGCTCAATTCACACACTGAGGTGGTAATAGAATAAGGGAATAGAACGTCCTGAGGTGGAAGGGGACCCACCAGGACCATCCAGTCCAACTCCTGTCCCTGCACAGACACCCACCAATCCCACCCCTGTGCATCCCTGAGAGCATTTTCCAAACTCTCCTGGAGCTCTGGCAGCCTCAGGGCTGTGCCCATTCCCTGGGGAGCCTGGGCAGTGCATCCCCCAGAGGCTGAAGAACCTTTTCCCAATATCCTAACCCTTCTGTGACCCAGGCCCAGCCATTCCCTGGGCCCAAGGAACATCCATACTCAATATTTTATACCTTTCTTCTAAATTCAGCCATAAGAACCCTGTTGAGTAATATTCTAGACAAATCTTCCATGTCTAAAAAACCCCACTACATGTAAATAGCATACAATGACAATACATATTTAGTCTGCAGAAAGCAAACTCCAGCTGCCATGTGAAACTGGAAACATGATAATTACTGCATTTGTGACAGGTGAGCAAATATTTACAGCTCTGTGATGGGAATACTGCAAACAGCAGAGTAGGAGAACACTTTGGAACAATGATTTGCAATTCTGAATACTTCCATACCATCTTTCATTCACGTTCCTTAAGGTGCCTGAAAACTACAGTTTTGTTGATAACAACCTCTATTCCAGGTACCTTTTCCCCAGTGAATTCTGCATCAAGCTCTCTCCTGCACAGGTCTGAAAGGATTTTGTTTACTGCCAGTATAACCTCTGCTGAGTATCTGAAAGTCAAGTTGTTTTTCCTGCTTCATACATCACCTTCAAGAGTAAAAAATGTAGAGCTTGGAGTGGAAAGTTTTGTTGTTACTAAAATAAACAGGAATAAATTTGTTCCTCTTTGATTCTGCAATCCCAGAGGCGAGACAGCAGATTGTCAGTGAGACCATCAGAAGATGCACAGCAAAGAATGGAAAAAGAATCCCAAGGAAAAAATAGAACAGAGCTGGAAAAGATCAATTTTAGATTCCTATTCTTAACATCCTACATATTATAAGGAAGGCTGCATTTCCAAGTATTTCCAATTGATTTTGTTAAACATAAAGGGTGATTAAATAAATACATGGAAATGTTGGGTTTGCAGGGAAAATTATAATCAAGCACTGGTCCCCCAAATTATTTTTGTCAGATATTGGAATGTAATGCTAGGGAAGGGAGGAGGAAGAGGAAGGGGTAGAGGAAGGGGAAGGGGAAGGGAAGTTAACATCCTTGTTCCACCAAAGATCCTCACATCTACTTCCCTGACTCTACAGTCTCACCTTGTACATGTAAGCCTTCGAAATTCATCATTATTTGCATCCTTCTCCTAATAATTTGTAATAATCCTTGTGTACCTCTAAGTGGAAATGGCAACACTGAATTTAATTTAGGAAACAACTCATGCCTGAAGGCACTTGGACATTTCTATGGTTATAAAGTGTTTTTAGCTATGTGCAGCTTTCAGCTGGATAATTTTTTTTTTTTCTGCAGCAGGACTAATCCTGTGCTTTATGTGCAACACATACTTAATTCCATGTGGGATTGGTGTCAAGTAGAACACAATACAAGACACAAACAAATGTTGCTTACAACAAGTTTTGCTTCTTTTTTTCTTCTCTTCCCTCCTGTCCCCCCTCAACAATTGCTATTTATAATGTGTGGTTGTGCTGAAAGGCATAAATCAGCTGTCACCAGTGAGTTTCACACCAATATCAGTATTGTGGTAAAGAGAAATACTAAAGTAAAAACTTGATATTTCTGAATGGAAGGTCTCCCTTCCTTTATTTATGCATTTACTGGAATGTAATTGCACAAATCAAATCCTTGAAACAAACAGAACCCTGGAGTGGTTTTTGTTGGTAGGGCCTTAAAGCTCATCCCATTCCACCCCCTGCCAGGGGCAGGGACACTTTCACTAGACCAGGCTGCTCATAATTCACATGTCTAGAAAAAAAGCCACTGATATTTCCATGTATATTTTAACTTCCTGCCACTGCTCCATCCTTGTCTCAGCTCTGCCTCCTCACCAGGAGGACCCTTCCCTGCCCCTGAGGACCTAAATTCCAGCATGGAACTTCCTAGGTCTATACCTGAATATTATGTGAAATTCCAGCATGGAATATTTGCAGTGAAATCCACTTAACAACGTGCATCCTCCTCTCTAAACAAACCATCCATGAAGCTGCTGACCTGTTAGCCTAGGTAAAAAAGGTTTCAAAATTAGTTGTGGTAATCAAAAGTTGTTCATAATATATTTTTTTAAGTGAATATCCACTGTTAATGTACATATTGGGAGCTATGAAGATATTTTCTCACTATTCCCATTTACAGTTAATTAGGTAAGGTTAGATATTAGGAAAAATTCACCTGTTCCTGCACCAGCTCACCTGTTGCTGCACCAGCTCACCTGCTCCATCAGGTTCCCCAGACACCTCTGGGGGGAAGGATGGCACTTCTGCCTGACACCTCTGTGCATCTGAGGGCATGAAGGCTTCAAAAACCACAGCTCCTTTGCCTAATTGTTTGTGATCCATGCCACTTCTCCCAGCTGTGGCTCCTGGCCCCAGTTAGATAACTAAAAATTCAAGCTTCTTACTTTTCCCTGTCCAACCATTTTTACCATTTTCCTGTTTTTATTATTTTTCTGAGTCTTGTATTCAATTTTCATTTTAATTAACTAATGACTGGAAACATGTCATATTTAAAATTGTATTGCACTTCAAAGCCAGAAGATGACAGGCAAATCTATTTCTTCCCTGATACAACAAGACATCAAGGCATGTTTTTTTAAAGGTTTTAAAGAAAATTTTGTATCCTAGTAACACATTGCAACCTGAATTTGTCTGTTCAAACACAGGCAACTCTGTGCTTCCCTCAATACCAGATTTTTATCAAAGTTTAAGCAAAGCTTCCTTAAGTCTACTCTGCCAGTTCCATTCCTGCCAGTTTTCCAGAAATGTGGATTCATGCAGTTCCTCAGAGGCAATTACTGTGCTAAAAGAGGCTGACAGCAAAACTCATCTCTCTTAACTCTTTCCCTCCTTCTTCCAACATTACAGTTTCCTTGACAGCTTTTTCCATGACAGCCATAAGCAGTTAGGGATGTGTCACACATTCCTGGAAAGTCTGAATTCCCCACCTCAAAACCTAAATCAACATCCATTCTTTATCCTACCCACCATTCTCCTGGAAATCCACATAGCTTTTCTCATACTGGGATTTTGTTTTCTCTGTGGGCATCTTCTTGCTGTTCTCTGATAGAAAAAAGAAGGTCAAAACCCCATGAACAACTTCTAATTCTTTGTTGTTGTCAGGATATGGGATATGGGCACTGTGGAAAGGACCAGGTAGGAAACAGAAGAGATTTCCTGAGGGCTGGAGTCCTGCTGCTCTGGAGCAAGGCTGGGAGAGTTGGGAATGTTCACCCTGGGGAGGAAAAGGTTCCACAGAGATCTTAGAGCCCCTTGCAGTGCCTAAAAGGACTCCAGGAGAGCTGGAGAGGGACTCCAGGCAAGGGATGGAATGACAAGAACAAGGGAGTATGCTTTTAAAATTAAAGAGAAGAGATTTAGATTAGAAACTGAGAAGAAATTGTTCCCTGTGAGGGTGGGGAGCCCCTGGCACAGGGTGCCCAGAGAAGCTGTGGCTGCCCCTGGATCCCTGGCAGAGTCCAAGGCCAGGCTGGATGGGGCTTGGAGCAACCTGGGACAGTGGAAGGTGTCCCTGCTCATGGCAAGATGTGACACTGGAACTTAGCATGATATCTGAGTTCCCTTCCAACCCAAACCATCCCGTGATTCTGTGATTTTGGAGTAAAACATAATTGAGAGTCACTTCACAGCACGATTACTGGTGACCTACTAATTAAATTTCACAGGGGTGAAACAAGATGTATCTTCAGGGACAGTTATTGCACTGTAACTGTGCTAATTGCAAATCACTCCCACCAGAATACAGATCATTAAAAGGCTGGAACAGAAGACCTTAGGACTATTCTCTTTTTCCTGCATGGAAAATAATGTTCAAATTTTGTATTTACTGTGTCTGTCTTTGAGGAAAATGATGAAAAGCAGCAAACAGCCTCAGGTGTCTAAAGTGGGCATTTGAAGTTTGAGAAGTGGATGGCAACACCTTCAGTAACTTGTTCAGGATCAAATACAGTGTTCTAGACTATAAGGTCAACATTTGGTGTTTCTCCTATCCTTAAAATTCTTCTCCAGTCTGTAATTCCTTAAGTATTTAAACCCATATTTAAAAGGATAATTTAGCTCATTTAAGCTAATTTATTCACTCACTCATCATTGCTTCAGCTACAGGCAATTTTTCCTTTTTTTTTTTCTTTTTAAAAAAAATTATAACATCCAAATTCTATGTAATTTCAAAGTGGTGGGTTTATTGATTATTATTGAATCCTTAGAGTTCAATTTGTTTATTATTAATTGCCAGGATTATTGCTTATTTTTACTTGCCAGTGTCATCAAACAGCTGGGCAGTATTAGGCTTCAGTTCTGAGCAATGGCTTTGCCTGTTCAGGAACTGGACATGAGAATTTTATTTTATTTAGTGAGCTTCTCCTTTTCCTTTTCCTTTTCCTTTTCCTTTTCCTTTTCCTTTTCCTTTTCCTTTTCCTTTTCCTTTTCCTTTTCCTTTTCCTTTTCCTTTTCCTTTTCCTTTTCCTTTTCCTTTTCCTTTTCCTTTTCCTTTTCCTTTTCCTTTTTTCCTTTTCCTTTCCTTTTTCCTTTCTTCTCTCTTTTTTTTTTTAACTATATTTTTAAGTATGTTGCACAGTTAAAGAACATCTAGAAAATGATTTCATAAATATCAGACATTGAGCAAATCTAATAGTCAAGGTTAAAATCAGTGAGGTTTCTTGTTGCTGGGCATTTCAAATGCTTTTATAACCAGGAGACTTGGATTCTGAGGAACCAGGAGATCCTGGTTTTGATGGGTCTCCAAACCAACAAATTTCTTTGTTGTGTCTTTACCCTTAGAAACCTCAAAGCAATGAGTTTGTTCTTAGAGTGGAAGCTGAATTACATAAACAAACAAGAGGAGAGAAGAGAGGAGGGACAATTCATTGAGTCTCAGACTGGTTTAGGTTGGAAGGGATCTTAAAGCTCACTCAGTCCCACCCCTGCCAGGGCAGAGACACCTTCCACTACCCCAAGTTTCTCCAAGACTTGTCCAGCCTGGCCTGGAACACTTGCAGGAAGGAGAGCAGTGTAATTGGTGCTGTTTTTACCTCCTGCAGAAAAGTTATCCTGCTGAAGCAAAATAAATATTTGGACGCAGGCTAGCAGACCTTGTAAGTCCATCATATTTCCATTGAAACATGATTTATGGTATTGACTTTTTTTCTAACCTTGCTGGAGATCACCTACAGGAATAGACATAATTTTTTTGAATAAACTACACCAATTATCTGGTTGTCCAAAGCTGAGGAATTATTTATTTTTCTCAGAGCAGTGTGCCGGCCAGTATAATATAAAGTGACTGGGACTATAATCAAAGGGTATTTCTGCAAATCACTCAATGACAATCTGGGGCAATTTTCAATTACTCTCTGGACAGATTTTTCCAATTGACTAGACAGAAAATGGCAGGAAAGATTTAAGCAATGCCTTGTAAGTGCTGATCTGAGAACTTAGTACCAAATATCATCAATCTGTAACCTTCTGAGACGGGAAGATTTACAAACCAGGCTATTGAACTACATAAGCATTCTGTTATAGAGCCCTGTATCTGATGGCTCAGTATCCTGGGATTTTAGTTTTAAAGGGAATAACTATAGGCTCACACTCTGACTGCTTGCAATTATCACAGGCTTCCTTAGATTAATGACTGTCTGAACATTGACCCACTTTCTTTCCTGAAGATGCTCAGAAAGGAGTTTCACTGAGTTCCCAGCACTGCCATGTGAATTTAGGTTTGATGTGAAAAGAACTGAACTGAGAGCCTTGGAGCAGCAAATCCTAAACTGTCACTGATAACCTAAGAAATATCTTCCAGAAACTGTAAATTAAAATGTTCCCAAAAATGAATAGAGATATGCTAGAATTGGATGTACATTTTTCAGGTTTTTTAGTGGTCCTCAAATATTTTTAATTTTGCCAGAACTGCAAGTTGCAATATTAGATATATTGGCTTTCTCTATTACAGTCCTGACATGGGCATCAGAGTTTCACATGGAATCATGGAATGATTTGGGTTGGAAGGGACCTTAAAGCCCATCCAGTCCTACCCCCTGCCATGGGCAGGAACATCTTTTGCATATCCCAGGTTGTTCCAAGCCCTGTTCAGTCTGTCCCTGGACACTGCCAGGGATCCAGGGGCAGCCACAGCTTCTCTGTGCCAGGCCCTACCACCCATCTATAGAAGAATTCTTTCCCAATGTCCCATCCAACCCTGCCCTCTGGCAGTGGGAAGCCATTCCCACTTGTCCTGCCCTTGTAAACAGTCTCTCTCCATCTTTCTTGTTGGCCCCTTCAGGCACTGGAAGGCCACAGTGAGGTGACCCCAAAGCTTCTCATCTTCAGGCTGAACATTCCCAATTCTGCCAGTCTTTCCTCACAGCAAAGCACCATCAAACATGTAAAAAAAAAAAAAAGTGTCACCCAAATTCCAATCATGGTGTATAGTGAATTTTTCAACCATGAAAGGTCTGTGTCCCTCCTCACAGGCACATCTGGAGAAGCTGCCAGTGAAACATTCCCACAGGAGTCTCAGAATCCAGAGTGGGAGTCATCAGGGTAAATATCAGAAGAATTTTACTTCCATGAAGCTGAAGTATTTCTGAAGATCAAAATCAGTGCCAGGTTAATCAACACTTTTAAGCAAATTTAATGTTGCCCAGGGAAGCTGTGGCTGCCCCTGGATCCCTGGAGAAAGTCCAAGATCAGGTTGGACAGGACTTGGAGCAACCTGGGCTGTTGAAGTTATTCCTGCCCATGGCAGGGAGTGGTACTTGTTGAGCTTTAAGGTTCCTTCCCACCCAAACCATTCTGGGATTCTGTTTGTGCACTCTGGGATGTAATAGCCAGTCCCTCCTCCAATCTCCAGCATGGTTCTTTAAGGAAATCTTCCAATTCAGGAATTATTCTCTTTATGCATTTCTTCATATATAGCTGAAGACACACCTACAGGCAAACTGCAATATCTGGGATGCTGTGACATCACAGCTCCTCCCTATGGGCCTATGTTTGCTCATGACAGAGAAAAAAGGCTCTTCTAAAATTTAAATTACAATGTATTTCACAGTCTAGTAAATTGCTCTTCTAAATTTCTTTTGGGATCAGCCCTACTGCAATCAGACTACTGTGAATATTTCCTTTAGAGAAAGCATTTTAATAAGAAAGCTGCAGTTAGCTCCTAGGCCAAATCAAAAAATAATGACTAAGGGTGTGTTAGGATTCTGCACACACAGGCTTTTAGCAAATGAACAATCAAGGGAACAACTGATAGGGAGACAAACCAAATTCACCACAGCCATCTTCCCCTGTATTCCAAATTATCCCCAGATGCCACCACCAGAACACCAAACAGGACCATTTTGGTGCCCAATTTGTTATGTCTCCATTTCTTTTTGTGCTGAAGGCTAATTAAACTGGCAATTGTCATTCATATCTCTTGCTATTATATTTGTATTCAAAGCTGCAATAGATGCAATCTGTGTGTATTTTTTTTTAAATTTAAGCACTTTAAAATTAATTTGAAGCTGTACAACAGCAATCAGAGTCTAATTAGTGAGATAATCAATTAATAAGCTTCTAACTAAGGGTTCTCATGTTGTAGATGGAGATGATTTCAACTGGGATGAAGTGCAAACTTTGTATTTAAAAAAAAAAATCGAAATCTTCCTACAGCCAGGAGATTAAGACTCTTTTCAGAGGTATCACTTGAACCCCTGGGTGGTGACAGTGATTCCTGTGACTGCAACCACAAGAACTCCATCAAAACAACAGCTTTCTGTGGCCAAACCCACATGCCATTCCCAAAGCATTCACACTTCCCCTCTCTCCTTAATACATGCAAAGTGCTTCCATAAAGTCATTAAAGGGAATATAAAAAATTAGTTCAAGACAAACCAGTTATTTGTACAGGGAATTAATTGAAGGATGCAGGGAAGAAGTAGGGAGGAGGCTGAGATTAATAAACCTGAAAGTGCAGGCTTGTTGTGCCAAATGGCTTTTCCCCTGTAACTGTAAACAAATTTGGATTTTGGGCATTTTAGACCTCAAGGTCCTCCATTAGATGGGCTTCTTACAGGAAAATATTTGGGGCCATGGTGGCTTTAGCACCCCATTAAAACTTCCATGAGCTGTACCAAAGCTGAGAAGTGTGCTCAGCTGGACTGTGCATTTCTTTCCTGAAATAAATTTCTGAAGCATATGAACAGCAAATAAATGTATTCATTAAATTAATTAATTATTAAAAAGAAAAATATGTATTTTCTGCATTTAATTAGGGAATAGGTTTTATTCCTAGACTGGGGTGCAGTAGAGAATTAAAAATTCCCCACCCTTGTTAGACTCCACTTGTGTTGCAGTGAAATACATAAGTCTGACAAAACTTACAGGAGTAACATTAAAAACCTTTGTTTTAGCCTGAGACTGTAAGAGGATTAAAACAAGACTTTCCATAGGAAGAATAAACACAATTAATCCTGTGCTCTAATGCTGAGTACAGGTTTAAACATCATCTGATTGGAAATGTGCTAGAACCATCTTCCTGTGCTGTGTGTTGTGGGGGAATTTTGTCGTTTATTTTTGGGTTTGTTTGTTTGGATTTGGGTTTAGGGTTTTTTTTTATTTGTTTGTTTGTTTGGTTTGGTTTTGTTTTTTTCTTTTTTTTCCTGATAACAGGTTATGAGTTTCTGTCAGGAAAATCAGCATGAAATACTCAATTCCCAGACTGAACTATTTGCTTATTTTCAATCTCACTGAACTGTAATAGCTTTACCAATGAGCCACAACTATATATAAGTTTATTTCTTAGTTATCTCTTTTGTTTTCATCTAGAATGCTTAAAGACATCTCACAAACCATCCATTCTGTTTATGATTCCATCACCAAATCTGCTGCAAGGATTACACTGTAAGGTACCAGCCTGGGGGAAAAACAGGGGGTGCTACTGGTGTAGGGCAAAAGACAGACATTGATATTAAATCTAATAAACAAACAAACAAACAGATAAAAATTAGGCACTTTTAAAATCTTAATAAATTCAAAAATATAGGACAGATCCAGATTGCCTCTGCCTTCATCCTTACTGCTTTTCCATAGACAATTTGAATATGTCTACCTAATATTTCTACTTTTTTCCTTCTGCACAATCAAATCTGTTGTTACCACAGGCACATCTTTTTGCATATGTTTACTTGCCTAGGTGGAGTTACTGAAAACCATGTAAACCAAATGTAAAATTAAAATTTTAAGTATACTTCCCCTTTTCCAGTGCAATTGCCAGAATAATTTGCAGCTGCATTAATTTCTCCCTCAGATGCTTGAGGAACTTAATTTCAGGTGATATAAACATGACTGACTTTAATTTAACAATTGAATGATGAATACAGTATTTTTTCCCTCAGTTCTAATCACAGAATCCCAGACTGGCTGGGGTTGGAAGGGGCCTCTGGAGATCACTCAGTCCACTGACATTGTTATTTGTTTTATTTCTATGAATCTCACAACATTTTTGCAATAAGGAAGGAAAGATCTCACCTAAATAAATTTATTAAATATTCCATTGCAGACTTATCTAACTGATTAAACAAAAAATGATCACACAAAAATTTGTGTTACAGCAGAAGTTTGAAAGCAGGGAAGTTCTTGCTGGGTTTAATCCTGAGATAAAATGATTTAGTGACTCAACTTACCATATGATCTTTGCAGTGGTAACCCAAATTAAATATATTCTTTTCCTTTTTTCTTTTTGATTTCCATAATTCATTTCTTCAATCCTTTGACGACTATCTTGAGAAATAGTCTAGGAGTCTAAAGATTCCACCATGAAAATGAAAAGTTTTAAATATTTCATTCAGTGTATTACATCATAGGGTGTCAGACAAAAAATAAAGTAGTTTATTGGAGCTGCTCACTGTGACCTTGTCACCAAAATATTCTGCATTTATTTCTCAGAATACTTAATGCTGCAGACAAAATTATTCACCAGTGCTTATTAGTACTAATATTTCTAGACAAACTCATTATTTCATAGATTCACTTGTGAATTTTCTGATTCCCTCACACCAAATTCCAGTATCAAACATTACGATTACACCTAATTTCATTTGAAATTTAAATAGGATGTTTTAATCAATATTTACTGTGCTGAATACAGAACTTTGTTTTGGTATCTGCTGAATAAAAAGAAAACATCATCACCTCAGAATTTTTTGGGTATGTTACCTTATATTTTTCAGTGCAGTCTCAGCAGTTTCTTACTGGGATGATGTCTGTGTGTTATCTCATCAAGTCCCTGATCCATGTGCAGCACAATAATGTAATTTTTTTTTTTTTAAATGAAGACAAAAACTAGGGAGAGATCTGTTCTTCTGATATAGCTAAGTATCTTTGGCAACATATTCTGTATGCCAGAGAAAAGAATTAATTATCTGAGGAAACAAGAGGAAAACAATGATGCCAAAAGGCATGAGTTAATTCTGGGGACAGCCTCACATTTCCAATTAATATCATCTAAGCAGAATTTCCTGCCAATCCAGAGAATAAAGAAGATAATTCTGGGCAAGTAGCATGTGGTGAAGCAGTTATATAATTAAAAAAATCCAAATATAATTGTTGATGCAATAGAAAAACTAAATTACCAAGAAAGTGGGTTGCACAATTAAGAAATCCAAGTTCAAGTGTTGATGCAATAGGAAAACTAACTTACCAAGAAATAGGAATATAATGATTTTTGCCATGAGGCTGGTAATAGAGATTAGGTGATAAATATTATAAAAAATTCCCCACACATGCAAACTAAATTAATGGCAAAGAAGTGGGTTAGGAGGTATCCTTAATTGAGATTTATTAGTATTTATTCTCAGCAAAACCAAAAAAATTTTTTTTTCCAGAAAGGTCATTAATGGTATTATTTTCCTGAGTGGTACCTGCTGTGGGCAATATCCATACCCAAATATCCTGGATCCAATCAGAGTTTTTATGTTGCCCAGCAGTGCCTTTGAGGAAAAGGTGACTCATTCCCCCTGGCTTGGCAGTGGGAATACAGGAAGTGGAGCTTCTGCAATAAAAATATTTATTAAGGATTGTGAAAGAGCTTGCTTGGCTGCTTATAACCAAACAAGTAAATTAGGACTCTGTTTCTTTGTTTTGTTATTTCCCCCAGACAACCACTATATTTAGTAAATATAGGACCCTCATTTCTGCTAGACCATCAAGGTGTCTGCAGCTTCCTTTAGGCTTAATTCCCTCCAAGACTCAGAAAAATCAAGAATTTAAAAAATCATATTGTAGGAAAACAAAAAGAAGAATAATTATGGTAATAAACCAGAGCAAACTCAGAGGTTCTTATGAAAAAAAAGAGTGGAAAACAAGGTTTATTGTTGACTCCTGTTTGTTTGATGCATCTCTGCAGAGAGGTTCTGATTCCCAGGCACAGCCCCAGGCTGGGACTCTTCCCATGGAAGACCAAAAAGGGGATCTACCCCTCCTTTTTCCAGATCAATTAATCTTCAGAGAAATATCACACAATGAGCTGCAAACAATAATTAAAACACATCATTTCCTCTACAAATTGCTACAAGCACAAATATACTTTATAATTTGAGTATGTAATTAATGCAAATGAAATGCTGTAATAAAAGCTTTTGGAAACCAGATCATGTATCAGAATGCAGCAGCAAATAAATATTTCCAGTAGGAGCTGAACTTTCTTCCAGCCCTCACTCTTTATCAGGGATAACCTCCTCCCAACAAACCAGCTCAAACCACAGCCCTGGATTGGAGATGCCACTCTAGAGATGAAGGCAAACTAATTTTCAGGGATGGCAGTTCCTACAAAGGTTTTAAATGCTTTTCTCTGAAGTTTTATCCAGTGGGAGGAAAAAAAAGATATAAAGAATTATTATGTCTACACAAAGCAGTGTATATATATATATATATATATATATATATGGAAATTTAGAGCTGAGCTTCATGTCTCAAATGTATCCAGTGAAAGAAACAAATTAAGAAACAAATCATTAACCTTGCTCAACATTTCCATGTCTTTGCTGTTTGTATTTCTCATTGCTCTTTTAAAATATCCTGCAGAAAGTCATGGTTCTATGTTTTAATTCTTCCCATCAAAAGAAGGTTTAGAGTCATTAACATGTCACATCTTGCTGTACCCTCATCACCATCTGGAATGTGAATAATTAAATCACTGAATCATTAAGGCTGGGAAGGACCTCCAAGATCATCAAGTCCTACATTTGATCAAATCCTCCTATTCCCACTAAACCATATTGTGAAGGACACAAGTTTCTGTACAACACTAAAAAGGATTTTTATTTTCTTGGCCAGGGTGCTTGCACAGAGGAAAGGCTTTAATAAAATGTTGCCTGTAACCATAATTTCTTCAAATATTCACAATCTCTTAATATTCTCAAAAAAACTAGGTATGTCCTTTACCCCCAAAATAAAATAGCATAAGAAAGTAAAATATAAAAAAGTTGCATGAAAAAAAATCATCATAATCTTTGACCAAGTTTAGTGGAAGCTAAAAACACATTTCCAAATAGGGAGGTTGGAACTGATGATCTTTAAGGTCCTTTCCAACTCAAACCTTTCTGGGATTCTGTAAAGAGAGGGAAAATTGTGGAACTATTTTCAAGTATATAATAAAATCAGTGATAATACTTCAGTAGAAATTAGGATTCCTCTTGCTTTGCTCTTACTTTTGACCCCCCAAAAATAAATTTTCTTGGGTTTTTTTTGCTTAAGGTAGAGAAAAGTTATAGGGAAAAAAAAACCACCAGAACTTTTCAGTGAGGTAAAATCCACAGCAGATAGTTCCAAACAAATTATCTGCAGTGCTCAGACTATGAACCAATATATTATACTGAAGTGTTAATATTACATATTTTTATTAATTTTATTAAAATTTGCTAATATCTATTGATGTTTATTAATTTTCATTAATTTGTATTAATTCTACTTTTTTTTTCCTACACTGCCCAAGTTGTGCCTGCAAACTGATCCTGTCACCCACTTTTGGGTCAGAGGTTCCTTATTCTCCATCTTATATGGAAGTTATTTTGGACATGCAGATCATGTTTGGCCAAAAATAATATTTTTTTTGCATAAAACAAAGCCCTTCTGGAAGCTATTACTGAAAGTAACTACTATTGTTGGTTGTTTACTCAGCATTTTGGTGTTTACAGAAGATGTGCTGGTTCCAATATTTCGTTAATATTATTAAACTAAACTTATTACAGAGCAAATGGAATTAATTCAAATTACAGAAAATTTATGATAATTCCTATACTTTATATATAAAATACATTTGCACGTCTTGGTTGAATAGAACAGTATTTTTTAATTCATTATGGGCTTATGATTTATAGGTATTTTAGGTATATATTATCTTTTCAAATATGTAATGAAATTTAACTTAATTTAGATACAAATGCATATTTCTTTTCCCAGAATATCCCTGAATTCTTGTCTTTTAATGAGTTTTATTTTTTAAGAAAGAAATCTCTTTCATTACAAAATATTAATCAGAACTAAAACACTATCAATAGGTTATTTTCTTTCAGCACAGTGTGCTGCCAGTTACAATGAAAATTGTTGCTATAAGTGACAATGAATAGTTTCTGTATTAATAATCATACAAGCTGAGTAGTAATAAACAAAAAAAAAGAGAAAGATTTCTTTGAATCCTAATTCTGCAATATCATTAAGTGTTTTCTGCATTTGCCCTTCTGAAGGGCAAATTCCATTAGGATTTCATTCTAGTGCTGAATAAATAAAGCAAAAAACAAATATGCAAATTCAAAGCATATTAGCACTGATCTCGAGTTTAATCTCAATGTAAACTGAATTTATTGTATTTAATATAATTAATTTTAGGGTGTTTGACTGAGCACCAAACAAACAAGTCATGAGGTTTAACACTTGGTGTGCTGGCATCAATCCAGGGAAGGGAAAAGGCTTTTCCAACCTTAAGGATTCTGAGGGCTCCAAAATAAGATCTTTGATTTCCATGGGAAGCTTTTCCTGGCTCAGGTAGCACTGCTGGGATTGATGAATTAAATGACCTGTTACCCATAAAACTGCTCAATGCCTCCAACAACGAGCAGCAAAATTCCAATTACACCACAAGAGTCTTCCAGGAAGGCAGTGAGCTCCAGGAGAAAGGGAAACCAAAGGAAGTCAGAGTAAAGGAAATATCTATCTATCTATCTATATCTATATCTATCTATATCATCTATATCTATATCTATTTCTATCTATATCTATCTATATCTATATCATCTATATCTCTATCTATCTATCTATCTATCTATCTATCTATCTATCTATCTATCTATCTATCTATCTATATCTATATCCATATCTTTATCTATATCTGTATCTATATCCATATCTTTATCTATATCTGTATCTATATCTATATCTATATCTATATCTATATCTATATCTATATCTATATCTATATCTATATCTATATCTATATCTATATCTGTATCTGTATCTATATATCTATATCTATCTATATCTATATCATATATCTATATTTATATCTATATCTATATATATCTATATTTATATCTATATATATATCCATATATATCTATATCATATATCTATATCTATATCTAATCTATATCATCTATATCTATATCTATATCTATATCTATATCTATATCTATATCTGTATCTGTATCTATATATCTATATCTATCTATATCTATATCATATATCTATATTTATATCTATATCTATATCTATATATATCTATATTTATATCTATATATATATCCATATATATCTATATCATATATCTATATCTATATCTAATCTATATCATCCATATCTATATCTATCTATATCTATATCTATATCTATATCTATATCTATATCTATATCTATATCTATATCTATATCTATATCTATATCATCTATATCTATATCTATATCTATCTATATCTATATATATCTATTTTTGGTAAAGGAGTCCTGAAAAAAGAGATTTCTGGCAAAGGAAAATTAATGAAACAGGATTCTGAGTATTCCTGGGGACACGGTTTCTCATATTTGGGTGTCAAGCCAAGGCAAAATTCCGCAGGTTTTGGGTGAATTTCATGGTTCAAAGTGCTACTCCCAGCTCCAAAGAGTCTAAATAGGCAAGAGAGGAGTGGACAGGTCTAAGAGGCAAAAAGGACAGGAAGATAAAATTAAGGATAAATTATTCACTTGGTGACAGTATAAAGAACAAAACCTTTCTCTTGTGTTCTCTCTTTCAGCAATTTTCTCTGCTTGGCCAGGGCAGTTTCTTTTTTCAATGACTCCATTTCTAACAAAAAATTTTTGTTGGAAGATGAAGCACTTTAGGGAATATGACCAGATATCCCTGACAAGTTCAGTCTATAATTAATTTCACTGCAGTTTTGCCCTTATTAATGAGTTTACTGCTGTTAAAATACTCAGTTTGTCCAAAGCACACACATTTCCCAACTAAGCAGATTATCTAATAACTGGCAGCAAAATAAAATAATAGCAATTAAAGCCAGAGTATATTCACAGTGCAATTGCAGATCCTCCAGTAATCACTCTGGAGGAAGCTGTGTCACTTATCCCTGGCTCCCCCAAACACAATGTGCAAAGGTTAGAGGGAGTTGTCATCCTCTGTGTTTTCCCTGAACTGTATTAGATAAAAGCTTTTAATCAAAACTGGCATTTTTATCCTGCAAGAAGTGACACCTGGGGTGTCAATGCAATAATATCTCGTGGTGTACTTGTGATATAATATCGTATTTCTGCTTTGTGGTTGCTGATTTACATATTTTGAAAGAAATCTGAATATTCATTAGAAATCACCAAACACTTTTACCTCATTTCTCCTTCAAAATTTTTGCTGCAGAGTGGGTTGCTTCTTTTGTGAGCCTGCAAATATCTTCAACCTACTCAGTATTTCCCAAATATGGATTGTTTAAAAAGTATTCAGAAAATATTATATATTCAGTAAAAGTAATATGCAAAACCATGCACTGAGGAGTGATCAACATGAGCATATCATGCTTGATTATCAAAATATTCAATTAAAAGATAATTTGGAGAAATCCTGAGATAACTGAATTGTTTTAGCATTGTATGTTTACAATATTTGTATCCAGTATTGTTCTGGGAAGTTTGAAATGCCCAATTGATGTAGACTTTAAGGCTTTTATTCCAAACCTTAGCAAGCAACAAGCAACACATTTTCCATGAGAATGGAGCTGTTAAAGTAGATATTTCAAGGTAATTAAATTGATAATCTCTATATTCTCCCAGATCCATGTTTTACCATGTTTTTTAACCCATTGGTGTGAACCATGCACTCTAAAATTTCAGGGAGAGAGGCTAGAGAGTGAAATTGGGAAAACTCTTACACTTAATTCCCTTCAGCAAAAGAAGTTAGGCTATTTTTTGTTTTAAAAAATACTCTTTTCCATAGAAAAATAAAATATATTTTCCTAAAGAAATATGCCAAAGAAAACAGACAGGGCATCTTTAAAAAAAAAAAAAGTCTCCATGTCTCATAGGAGCAGCTTTAAAAATGGCTAAGAGAATAACTAAGGCCATTATCCCAATTATTTGAGATACTACAGCATATGTTGCAGTTCCAGTAATTACAATCTAAAGAGCACTGGAATCAGCTGCAGAATTATTATTTAATGCACTATATTTACTTTTAATTACTGTGTAGTTGCCTAGCCTTGAAATAGTAAAATATTTTAAGATCTTGCAGGGCTATTTGCTCCAATGCTTAAGTCATTTCCATCATGATTTTTCATTTACTCTTCCTAGTTTTTTATGCACAAGAATATTTCATGGAGCATTTAAAGTTTGTGTTCACTTTTCTCCCTCCCAACATCTGTTTTTTTTCAGTAAAATAGTTCTTTAGCCTGTGGGATCTAAGGCTCAGAGGGTGATTATCTGAACCACCAGAAAAATAGAGGTCAAAGTATGCAATTTGTAATTCAGAATAAATTCACCAGTCACTGGGACTATGATATTTTCTTCTCAAATACTTTTGTCCTTCCTTTTGTTTATTCAAGCAGCATCAAGGACTCTCAACACCAACTGGCATTTCATATTTTTAACTTAATTCAGCTTTACTGCTTCCCCATCCATTGTTCCCTGACAGGGAGAATATACAGCTTGCTGTTATAAATACTTTATGATGACCCTGTCTCCAGAACTCTTCATTCTAATCACAGTCCTGCCACATACCATCCGTGTCACTTTGGATATATCGAAAACCATAAAAGTAACCCCCCCTCTCTCCCTGCTCCCTCAGAGTCATTCTTCAGAGGGCCATAAAAACAAAGCCAGGGTGAATTCAGGCAGAATTTCAAAGCACCAATTGCTTTTTTCCCTCCCTAGTGAGGGAAGTGCAATGATGGCCTCAAATTTCTGATTGAAAAATAAGCAGCTTCCGTGTCCACCTTGTAAATTTATTGAAGGCTACGATTTCGCTGGCTTTATTTTTATTTTTCTGCTCCCTTTTCTCCTCAAATGGAATAGGCAGGAAAGGGAGATGTTTTTCCACATGGGGCTTGGGATGGAGCTGAGGAGACTCACTGAGGATGTACAACTCTGAGGATGCTTTGTGGGAACAGGTCAGAGTTGGAGTCACTCCACTCCCTCTCTAAATAAAACCCAAAAATCCAACAGCAGCAGGAAGAAAGGATGAGTCAGCACAGCACTGGGGCTCAGGAGATGGAATCACTGCTCCTGGAAGTGTTAAAAAAGCATGTGGGTGTGACACTTGGGGACATGGGGTAGTGGTGGACTTGGCAGTGCTGGGAATTATTTGTCTTGATGAGTTTAAAGGGCTTTTCCAGCCTTGATTTCATTACTAAAGTACCTCTTGATACCAAAGCAGGGGCTCAGTGATCAGGGGAAAAAGGAAATGAAAATTAACTTGGAAAAAGATTTTCCCATCCAGATCATTGGTCAACATGTTAAACTCCCATAATTACTACTGGTGAATGGTCTTTCAATTAATTTATGAAGGAGAAATTACTGAGGGTTTTTCCCAAGCTGAATATGTTATGCTTGTTCTTTATTCTCTCTCCTGGTTTCAAACACCCTGTCTGGAGTTCTGGAAGGATTCCAGGATCTTGAGGAGAGTGACAAAAGAGCAAAGAAGGATTAGAACCCTGGGTCTCAGGATAGCTGACTTTGACCTGTTCAAAAATGAGATAAAGGCCCTGGAAGGAAGAAGCCAAGAAAGCTGGTTGATATTCAAGGATAGCTCCTGCCAGCTTGGGAGTGCTCCATCCCTGCAAATAAGGAGTTCATATGCATGGATGAGGCTGGAAATCAGGATAGAAAACTTCAGCCACCCTGAACAAATGTTATGAATCCTGTTCCTCCTTGAGGCAAAGAATTTCCTTGCCTGGCTCTTTTAACCTGGGCTGCAGACCAGTCACTGCACATCAGTCACTCCAGCCATCTCAGTGAGATGAATCTGTAAAGAGAAAATAAATATTCATTATTCTTTTGCAGGCTACTGTTAAATTGTCATTTATCTTGCAATCTTGTGTCTCAGCTTGGTTACAAGGCATCTTTAAGAGTCTGGATCTTTTTCTGCTCCTAAATTTCCATAATTCCTTGTTGAGCAGTGAAAACAAGCACAAAATACAGTGAAAACACACCCAATGCAAACATACCTTTATCAATTAAAACCAAAGTCTTGAAAAATGTTTTTTAAAAAGTTATGAAACTGAGGTAGTTTTGTTTACTGTCACTAGAATTTATTTGCTTTAAGGGATAATATTTGTATTCAAATATAGATATTTGGCAGAGATTTAAGTTCCCTAAAGAAAAGAGAAAGCTCTGACCTTCAAGTCCAAAAACCAGGACTTGTTTTTCACTTCCAAAATTTCTAGATTGGCATCCCAACCCTTCTAAAAAGGCTCATGCCAGTGATCTATTTTTTACTTATTCAGAATAACAGTACAATAATAAATATTTTAAATTTTTTACTAAGTACCTTCAGAGCCAGCATGGTCATAATATGAGCAAAAAACTCTGGGTAATGATATTTTAGACTAAGTTGCTTTTCTAAAATGTCACCTAGGGGAAGATTTTTCTAGTTAATATTCAAGCAAACATTTTCATGCATTTAGGATCTCATTTGACTTTCTCAGTCATTTGCCTTTACAATTAAAGTATATTTCCTTGGGTTATTTAAGTGCAGTAATTTTGATTTATATTCTGACATCCCCAACAGTATGGCTTCTGTCCACCTTTCCTCTTGGTGATTCTTACTGAGGTAAAACTGTGACTCACTGGGTGAGTTCTGCCAAAACTCCTGCCTGCCAGAGGGGCACAAAGACAAGGACACAGAGCCCTGCTCTGGTGCTGAACCTTGGCTCAGGCCTCTGAGAAAATTGCTGAGCTGGGAAACCTGCAGGAGGAGGAGAGAGGTGAAATTGCAGTGAGGGCCTCACAGTGAGGTGGGGATGGCAGCAGTGAAGGATTCAAGAGGGAAATCACCTGCCTGAAGAGGGAATAAGTGGTTATTGGGGAAAAAGCAGGGACACCAGTGGGGACTCAGTGGATGCTCAGCTCAGGTTCTTGAGGCTGTCCAGGATTTTGCTGGAGAATGGCAGCACCAGGACCTGGGGAGTGAAGAGCTTGAGCCCTTGGCCTGTCTTTTGTGTGTCAGGCAATAAATAATGGGTTTGTTTTGAAGCCCTGCCTGTCCTGCTGGCAGAGTGTGTGACCCCTGCTGATTGTGCCCAAACTTTTTTCCTCCAAACTAAGCCATGTTGAGAACATAGTAATTAGTTTATCCCACGGGAGAAACCAGGAGGTTTTTTGGTTTTTTTTTCTCAGCTTTCACAGGAATAGGTTCTTGAGGCAGTCCTACAAATTTTTCACCAAATAGTTCCTGAACACAGCTGCCAGGTAGAAGTGCTGAGCAGATCCTGCCCTCAGCTGAGCTGACCAGGCAGTGGGTGGGAAACAACTGGGTAGGGCATGGGAAACTGCTGAATGTGGAAAAGAAGCAGGACAAGGCAACAAAAATGTCCAGCAGAACTCTGTAAGGTGTTTGGGTCTTCACAGCCACGTAATGGACACTTGCAATCTTCAGAGGCAACTGAAAGGATATTTTGGCCAGTGAAGTTTTACAGGGCCAGTGGCACCTTGAGGGCCACACTAGCCACACCCCTTGAGGTCATGGTTATCTTGGTTTTGGTACTGGTAAATGCCAAATTTCTGTACAGGCATAGCAAAATGGGAAGCACAGAGAAAAGAGGAAATTAGGGTATTTCCATCATCTCACCCCAAAAGGGTTTCATAATATGCTGGAAAATATTTTGACTGCTCACAGAGAGTGAAAAACAGAAGTGGGGAGAGAAATGCTTTCTTTCCTTTCTTTTTGTCTTTTCTCTTTTCTATTCTATTTTGGGTTTTCTTGTTGTTGTTTTTGTTGTCACTGTTGTTTTTGGTATTTTGTTGCTGTTAGGGTTTTTTTAATGATAGTTATTTCATTTGGTTTGGGTGTTTTTCTTTTCCTCTACAGCACTGGCTTGGTGCTGAATATTTGCAATTTTTTTTATTCTTTACTGAAAAACTTTAAGAAGTTAAAACATATTTTTTTAACAAGTCTGACCTAACTGCCCTATTCCTTATCCATTAATCCATTCCACTCTCATTCCAAGAGAACTCCTCATATTTTCCTGTGTTTCTGGTGTCTTGTGGGTTTGCTGCTACAATCAAGCAGAAGGAGCCATTAGGTGCATCTGGATTCACAAAAAACACTTCAACTTTTTTTTTTTTTTTTTTATTATTATTCAGAGAAAATAATTTCTTTGAACCAAACCACCAGGTTTGGTTTTTGTAACCTATTCATCAGGTACCAAATTACACTTTCAGGCTAAGCTCTGCTTCCTCCTGGGGAAGCCTTCTCAAGTTGCACCAGGGGAGGTTCTGGTTGGATATTAAGGAGATTTCTTCACTGAAGGAGTGGTTGAGCACTGGAACAGGTTGCCCAGGACAGTAGTGGAGTCACCATCCCTGGAGGTGTCCAAAAAACGAGTGAATTTGGGACTTCATTAAACAATTTACTGGGCTCAGTGGGATTTGTCAAAGGTTGAACTTGGATATTTTTGGATATTTTTTTCCTTAATGATTCTATGATTCTGCATTTTACAGTCTGAAGCCCTGAAAGATTGCTGATAACTCAGCACTGCACATCCCACCTTGCTGCCAGCCCACTGCAATCCCTGGAATTCCTGGGAAGGAGAGGATGAAGGGAAAAGTTGGCATGATTTGTCTAGACTTTCAAAAATTCTGCAGCAAAGTCCTCCCCAGCAGGAGACTGTGGGAACACAGCAGTGCTGAGGAGGGAGGTGAAGGTCTGCCTGGATTAGAAACCAGCTGAAAGAGGTGGAAAACAAAGAGCAGAAATAAATGGTCGATTTTCAGGCTGGTGAAAGGTTAACGCTGAGGTTCAGCAAGTCTTGGAGACACTTCAAGGACAACACTCACTGAACATGCAATTTCCCAACAAGCTGAAATAAGCAGGAGAGATCCTAATATAGATGGCATTTGGTGAGTAGCCTTTTCCACACAGGCTTGGACCTCCAGGTCGAGACCTCAATTTCCCTCCTCTCAGCTCCAAGGCTGGTAGGCAACAGACATATCATTTCAGGCTCCCAAGTGATCTCTTGAGATTGGAGCTTTTGGGAATACTTGAGGAAGGAGCAAAACCACAGCGAGTTTCCAGCCTCTTGAGCAGCAAACTTTAAATGAAGTCCAGAGGGGCTCTCATCTTTTATTACTCAGGATTCATTCAATTGGACTCGCAGTGTATGGCCCTTGAGTAAGCAAGCCCTGTGCAGTTAATACAATAGAAGTTCTGAAAGAGAGACAAATGAGAAAAAGAGACTGGAAAAAACAATTTCTCTCAGCCACACACTTTAGAGAACAACCAATGAACTTGTATGTGCATTTTTCTTTCTTTCTGCTAAATTAAAAACATCAATATCTCTCTTCCCCACTGAAAAAAAATCTTCATTCTTTGCAATATGTAATACAAGAACTAATTTATGATGATTGCCTAGTCCAGTGCAACCACATTGGGATCAGTGCAAATGAAAGCATAATTAATGAATAAAGTTACTTTTCTCTGATGCACTCAGTGATAAGAGCATGGATAAAAGTCTCCTTGCAGAACAGCATGTACAACTGCTGGAAATGCTGAACAAAGGAGGCACCCTCTTTTAGCTGCATATTTTTCAGCATGAAAACAGGGCACTCTTTTCTGTACCCTTTTCAAGCAGTTTCAGGGTAAAATATTGTATATGAATACATTCATAGATGCTCTTGGAAAGGGGAGTCACCTGAGAATAAATGAGCTGCCAAGATTGTATCATGACACTTCTCTGGAGAAATATTTCCCCCTGAAAACTGATTCCTGCAACAGGAGCCAAAGCACACTCCATCTCATGGAAAACTCTGGTTGTCACAGGCTAGATGTGGAATAATGGAGCACCTGAGCCAGAGAAGGTCAAATACCTGTGTGCTTTCTGGGGGTGTGCAAGTGTGAGAGAAAAGTGGGTCAAACTTCAAGGTTAATGTGTTTCACACCTCCTTGTTATGGACAGAAGGAGAAAACACAATCCAAATGCAGATGGCATGGCTGATACCCCTCTGTCTGTATGAATTTTGTTGAACAAGGGTCAGTTTTAGAATTTAGTTTTTCTCTCCCTGAAAGCTTTTATACTTCATTTTAGGATAAAGTGGCAATGTAACTCATTTTTGTACATCTACCAGGCTCAACAGGATCAGAGAAGTCAAGCAAGTCAAAGCACGCCTGAACATCACTGTGCACAACCTTACTCTGAACAAATTGAACAGAAAAAGTGAAAGAGCTCTCTGAAAAATCATTAGCTATCAATCTGGGAGAAGGAGAATATATTACTCAACTGTATTTGTATGGCAACTTGTTTACTCCTAAATATTTTGAACATCAAACCCCAAGGTTACTAATCACTGTAAAAAGTCTTATTTGTTATTAAAAGGTGAAATTGGAAAACTGGAACGTTTGGGGTTAAAATTTTCCCTGGTATGGAGTATTATGCTGACATACAGCAGGTCAGGATTTGGACACTGACAAAAGTCAAAAACAAAAAGTTTTTTTCTCATGCAGTACTTAAATATCTAGATTACCCCTATTCCTTATTCCTTATTCCCATGGGTTGAGAATTAGCCACTTTTTTGTTTTGTTTTGGTAAGAAAAGGGAATTTTAACAATTTGTAAAATGTAGGGAGTACAAAAGGCTTGGCAGATGCTTCCCCATGTCCCTGGCTTGCAGGATGGAGCTGTGAGAGCAGGGTATTTTCCAATTTCAAGGGAAGAAGCAAACTAAAAAGAGTGGCACCTTTCAAAAACCTGGTTTTGAATAGGATACTTCAGCAGTGCTCTGATGAAGAGAAATGAGTGTAGAGATGCATTGATTTTTAGTGTAAAAATACTGCTGAAGCCTGGCCAGGCTGTGCTGCACAGAGGGACCTGCCCTATGTGGTTATACCATAGCTCACTAATTATATCACATCTCATTAATCTCTTGCTTTCATTCAGAACACAAACAGCACTAAATTTTAATGTATGGTGTTTGTCTCATTTGTTTAATACGTTTTTGTATAATTTTCTCAAGAATAAACATGCCATGACTTTTGTTTCTGAGACAGATAAATTAGCCTAAGTTTTTTTCCTATAGTTTTCCTTTGTTTTTTCCTAATTAACATTGGAGGAGAAAGATACCTGAGCTAAATATAATTCTGCTATATTCCTGATGCTAGTAAAGGATTTCATTGCTTCCAAACTCATTAAGTTAGTGGTTATTAAAGTATGCAGGGTGCTCACTGTGTCATGGAAAATAACATTCTTATTTTATTACCAGTTTCATTTCCATGGTTAGCACATTGCAGCCCTAATTACATTGGATACAGGATCCATAGTTCTGTCCTAGCCTGCATTTTCATCTGACTCTGCTTGATACTTATTATTTTCAGCTTATTATAAACTATGTCACCAGTAAGAGAAGTCAGAGCAGCTTGAAGTGATAGATGGTTCTAGAATCAGGGATCCATGAGTGGGGTTTGTACTTCCTCAGATTTCTGATTGTCACAGACAATTTTCTTCTGCTTTGAATTAGAAGGTCCCATATTGTGAAAGTGTTTTTGGAGCATCTGAGCATTACACAGAAAAACATACAAAACCCGACCAAGAAAAGATTTTCAAAGATTTTGTGTTTTGCCTGAAAATCATTGGAATTGTTGACAATTCATACAGCTCCACCTTCTAAAGTATTCAGTATATTTACTTTTCTTGTATTTTTATATTCTGAAAAATGTGGGCTTATCTGCTCATGCCAAGGCAAACAGCAGAAAAATTAAGGATCCTACTTAAAATCAAGCATATTCATACAACTGCAGTCCTGACCTAGGTACTTAGTAGTCATTAAATATTTCCTCTGAACAGCATTCCCAGCACAGCATCAAAACCAGGATTGGACAGAAGTGAACAAAGGCATGATGAAAGATAAATAAGACACTTGATGGTGTTTATGGAATGATGGAATGGTTTGGGTGGGAAGGGACCTTAAAGCCCATCCAGTGCCATCCCTCTGCCATGGGCAGGGACACCTTCCACTAGCCCAGTTTGCTCCAAGTTCTGTCCAACCTTTCCTTGGACACTGCCAGGGATCCAGGGGCAGCCACAGCTCCTCTGGGCACCCTGTGCCAGAGCCTCAGCACCCTCACAGGGAAGAATTTTCTCCTGCCATTTAATTAAAATCTATCCTCTTTTAGTTTAAAACTGTTCCCTCTCATCCTATCCTGTAAAAAGCTTCCCTTCATCTCCTTTACATGAGTTCTGAAAGCCACAATGAGGTCAGCGAGCTCACAGCCACTGAGGGCCTTTCAGTTTTCAGCATAATTTTCACACCAGAACTGTTTTCCCCAGATTTATGTGGGACTTGGCCACCCCTGCACTCTCTCTAGGACCTGTGAATGTGACATCTCACAGACACACGGGCAGCAATCAGGAAAGTCTGTCTGGACTCCCTCCAAAATTCAGTATTTCTGAAGTGGCTCAGTGTGTGTATCTATGGCAGGTGAGTCTGATCTAATCCTTCTGGAAACTGAAGGAAACTCTTAAATTATAGTTGAGGGATGTTCCATCTATGACACAGTTCAATTGACTGGAGCAAAACTAGTAAAAATCAATAATGCTATCAGGGACAAAAGATTTTCCCTATTTAAATGGTCACAAAGGGTGGGCAACAGATTTATGTAACATTGACTTCAGGTGACTCTTTAAGTGTGGAATGGAAGGCAGCCTACAAGAAAGCTGGAGAGGGAATTTTTAGAGGGGGCTAGAGGGACAGAACCATGGGCAATGGCTTCAGACTGAAAGAGAGTAGGGATAGATTGGATACTGGGGAGGAATTGTTCCCTGTGAGGGTGGGGAGGCCCTGGATCCCTGGAAGTGTCCCAAGGCCAGGCTGGATGGGAGCTTGGAGCAACCTGGGACAGTGGAAGGTGTCCCTGCCCATGGCAGGGGGGGTACAGGATGGGCTTTAAGGTCCCTTCCCACCCAAACCATTCTGTGGTTTTATAATTCTATTATTTTCGTCATCTGATGAATAGAAATGATCAGTGCAGATTAAATTTATGCATTTTTACACAGCCTTACACACACACAGCCAGTGCAAGTGAATATTCATCAGCAGCCCTCCATCCAACTCCAATCACAACTCATTTCAGACTCCAAGGAACAGGTGATTTTTGCCTTTGTTATGAACAAAGAGCAATCACATTAGAGAGCTTTCTCATTCTCCCAGTAATAAGCTTGAGATGACATTTCAGGAAGTGTTTTGTGTCTCACATAACAAGGCTGTTTGTACATTTTCTAATGGAAGCTGTACAAAGGTATACAGCACAAGGAGCTAGTGCTTGATTTTTTTTTCTATAAGCTGAGAGTGAGTTAAATGTAAAATTATAGTAATTGTGAGCTGTTTTAGCATTGCCTGTTATGTACTAGGCTTCATTTCAGTTATGGCTTTCCCCTAACTGCAGGGGAATTCTGAAGCTGTTACTCTACACTGTTCTAAAAAGGCAGAGTGTTTAGGGATTGCTGGTTTTCACAGCCAAAATTTCAGTAAAAATCGTCTCCAGGAGCAAATATGTATATGAACATTATTTGCTGTTTATATTTGGGGAAATAAAGGCGTAGGAGAACAAGAAGGGCAAAGCAGAGCAGGAGACAGGGCCAATGTGGAGCTTCATATTTCCTTCCTGGTGAAAGCAAAGAAGTATCTACGCTCTTCATTAAAGTTGAAGGAAAATCTTTAAAGGGAAAATCTGCAAGAGTAATCTTTAAAAAATGCTTTAAATACTCATGAAATAAAATGAACTGAAATAAAAACCCAAAAGAAAGAGAAACCACAATCCCAATTTATATCTTCAAGACAATCAAAGTTTTGAGTAGCCAGTGTGAAATTGCTGGGTGATTCAGACATGGTGGCACTGCCTAGGACAAGATCTGACTATTTTATTTTGTGTATTCATTTCTGAACTTTAGAAAAATGTGTATATTTATGAAATTGACATGCATGGTCAGGTAGCAATGAGAAAATGATCCGTGCAGATCTCTGCTGAAGTTGTGTAATGCATGTACCTCCTTTAAGTCATACCTGAAGGGAATATGAGCTGCTGAATCTATTGATTATATCTCAGAAGGGCAGTGATTTACAATGTCATCAAGGACACTGATGAAATGTATGGATGACAAAGAAGACAACACTTGGGCAGAGGAGGCAGAAGAGTCAGGAGTGATGCTGGGCCTGGGAGGAAGGGAGGGTGGAAGGAAGGGTATTTTAGTTTTGTGGCATTCCATACTCTCCTCCTCTGTTACAAGTAATTGGCAATAAATTAAATTACTTCCCCCGAGTCAAGACTTCTGCTTGTGACATTAATAGGTGAGAGATCTCCCTGTCCTCATCTTGACCCAGGAGAGATTTTTTTCCATAATCCTCCCCTGTCCTGTTGATGGAGGAGCCACCAGCAAGAGCTGTGATCGTATCTGCAAGTGAGAGAAAGCAACTCCAAACCTCCACTCTAGACACTTAATGCACTATTTATCTAATTACAGCTCATTTATATCAAAGTCTGATCAGAGCAGTGCAGTTCCTGAGGAAAAACTGTAAAGGCCTCTCACTGGGTTGTTGCTTTTGGAATACAATCAATGCATAAGAATTCAACAGATGAATGCATCTTGTGAATTTTTGAGTTTTTCTCTTACTGGGAAATAGGAAAGAGTTTGTTAACTGTGTTCATCCAACTGTTCTTAGGCCTTTATTGATTCACTTATTGCTATAGCACTCAAATTAGTATGATTGATGTGACATCTGCTAAAATTAACTGATTTTGATTTATTAGGGCTGTGGAAAAATATGATTTTACAGTTTCTTTCTGACTCTAAATGTGCAGGTTTGTTTGTTTTTTTTTTTTTTCACAGAAGGGACCCTTTAAAAGACCTTAAAGGTTTACTACAGGGCTGGAAGAATGCTTTGGGGTAATGAGTTCAGGAAAAGTCCCATCAGAAGTACACAGGAAGGTTTACTGACCTGCTGAGGATGGTTAAAAAGAGCTGAAGAGTAGGAGTAGGGAGTGTCTAGATCAGGGAACCACAAGTCCTTGTGTCCCCTTTCCCCTAAAGGCCACAGTGATTTCTTTATTACAATATCAGAGTGTTTTTATCTCAGCAGAACCATAGACTCGCTTCATTTAATTAAGTTAAATATCATAAAAAAGAGATGAAAATTCTGATGTGAGGAGCAGACAGGACCTTCCCTCCCTCCACCTTCTACCCCAAAAACCCAAATAAACCCACAACCCACAACCCACAGGTTTAATTTTTGAGCCCTGATGTGAAGAACATCAAGGTACAGGAATGATCTCCTTCTACTTGGGAAGAGTAAATAGGAAAAAAAAAATGATGCTGTTATTTTGGGATGCCTTGAAGAATTTAGTGGTTTAAAACATAATATCTGAGCACAACAACAGAATGAAGCCTTTGGGGAGTTGGATGGTGTAAAGGATGGACTTATACACTGAACACAGAGAATCACAAGTTGTAATTGGAAGGAAGCTTGTGAAGATGATAGAAAATGTCACAAATACCACCCAGGGATTTAACTGTAAACCTTGTTTTAGTCCTGCCAGAAAGCAGCTCAGGATGTTCCCAGGTCGATAAGGCACATAATAAACACTCAGTCTTTGTTTCTTTATTATGCCATCCCACCAGTCCCACCTGACTGTGATATCTTTTGCAGTGTGTAATTAAATGTTTCAACCTTTTGTTGTGGTTGTTGTTTTAATAATTTTTCTTTCTTCCTGTCATTGTAATCTCCATTCCTTTGCCACATGACCTCGACTATCTATTCCAGTGAAATTCTAGCTGCATCTTTAGAAAAGGAAGATGCATTCCTTGATTGCTTGAGTCAGAGGAGAAAAAACCCCATGTTATTGGACAAGTAGCCTGACATAATCCCTTTACTGACTGCCATGGACAAATTCAGTTGTCTGAAATGAGTGTGAGGAATCCCCTAGGAAGAGAACAGGAAAGGGATTTCTGTAATAGTTGGCAACAAAGGCTTGTCCTAGAGAAACTGTAAGAGAAAGTGTAAAACCACCAAGAGACAGATGTCTTGTAGTGCAGCTTGCAGGGAAAGAAGGATCTACACAGCCTGAAGGAAAAAATTGTATATGCAGACAGAGAGGCATCTTGAGCTGTAAAATCTCTTGGGGTTTCAAGAGCAGCTGTCAGCTGGGGTCAAACAACCTGTCAGCTGGTCCAAGGCATGAAGGTACCTCAGGAGCTGTTAAAGGAAGGCAGGAACTGGGAATCATGATTTGCTCAGGAGCTGATGGGGTTGTCACAGTGCCCTGGGATGTTTAACATGGTGTTTGAGACATGGGAACAGGGGGGACACCTGCTGACCTGTGACATGACTAGGTCACCATGTCCCATTGCACCTCAAGCTGGCTCTGGACTCTCATGTCAAAATGTTTTGCACTTTTGCTTTGTTTTTCTATTTAATCACCTTAAGTATGATTATGCCTTTATTTTAGTTTTCCTCTTATGAACATGGCAAAGAAAATTGCTATGGGGCAGATTTGCCCTTTTTTTACCCTTCTCCTTTTCTTTCTGTTGTTTCACTGCTGTCTTGAAGTAGTAAAATATCTTTTTTTATATATGCAATATATACCCACTAAAAACTTGAATAAATGTAGATATCTCTATTTATGTTTTCAACATTGTCAGTGAGTGGGCTCTTTTGAAGTCACTTGAAGTTATAAAAATGAGCTCCACTAAGGCAGCAGGCTCATTACTGGAACAGAGCTCCATCACTATCAAGTCACACTCCAGGTGCTCATTCCCACTCCAATCCTGTAACAAATTAGTGATTCCAAAGAGTTCTCCTCTGGCAACTGCTGGGCTGGCACATCCTGGCTCCTGTGGCTGTGGCAATGCCATATCAAGGGGTTAAGCAATTCCCTTGATTTCCCAAAAGTAATAAGGAGAAGAGAATGCTGCATTTCCAGCAGAAGTTTATTGAGCAAGGAGGACATTATGAGATACTTCCATTTAAATTAGGAGAGTTAAAAAGGTGCTTTCTACTTGGATACAAATTTCCCCCCAAGGACCCTGAAATGGGCTTACCTAAATTACAGGCTACTCCCTGGCTGCTCTTGACCTTAAAATAGATGCAAAGAAAAGAGAATAAGTGTTCCCTTTATGTCTGTTGTAAAAAACCCTAATTTGAGTCTATAGAACATGGACCTATTTTATTATTATTATATTATAATTTGAAGAATTTCAGTATTGGTGTGAACTGGATATGACAAGGTTTATGTGCTCCAGCCCTTTCAGGGTCTACCACGAAACTCTTGAGCTCAGTGTGACTATGGTGACAAAAATCAAGGCAAAACCATGAGTGTTTAATACATTCTTTAACATAAAAGTGAAAACTCATGAAAGAAAGTAAAAAACAAGCGTCAGCAGATATGTGAGCACTAATAGGATGTGTTTGGGGAAAAGACTGCATGAGAAAAATGAAAAAGAAGTCTAAAAAAAACCCAAATTGATTGTTTATGCTGTGAATTAATCAGTTCTGACTTCTAATATCCTGCCTGCTTAATAAACCTTAAGTAGGAAGGTAGCAATGCACTCTCCTTATTACATATGGGAAATCAATGGGATTGCCAACCCCACTAAATGTTATTAGCAGAACATCCGAGTCAGGGAGCTGCCACTTTAGCAGCTTCCATATGAGCCCTGCTCAGAAATTAGAGCTTATCTGTCTTGGATCCCAGGCTCTGGAAATGAGCTCTGGAGGCACCATGGGATAAGGATAGAATTTCATCCTATTAATGTGTTTGCATGAACTGCAGAAATAACAGGGGTTTGGGGGTTTTTTTCTTTTTTCTCTCCTCTCCTCTCCTCTCCTCTCCTCTCCTCTCCTCCTCCTCTCCTCTCCCTCTCCTCTCCTCTCCTCTCCTCTCTCCTCTCCTCTCCTCTCCTCTCCTCTCCTCTCCTCTCCTCTCCTCTCCTCTCCTCTCCTCTCCTCTCCTCTCCTCTCCTCTCCTCTCCTCTCCTCTCCTCTCCTCTCCTCTCTCGATTTTTAATATTTGGGAAGATAATCTCAACCCTTTCAGATCTAATGGATCTAATGCTCCTGCCTCCCAGGTACCCAGTAATGAGCCTTTGTAAAAGCTGCTTTGAGACCACTAGAATGAGGGAACTGATGGATATTAAGAACTCCTTTAACTTTCTTTAATAGTCACTTTAACAGGTATAAAAAAGGGCACAAGCCCAAGGATATTTCATAATTTTAGAAAATACTTGAAGATCTGATGATGTCTAATCTTCACCTAGAAGAACATGGTGGACTCCATTCAGCATTTCTGCTCTAAACACCCAGCACATATGGCTTGGTTTAACTTCACCATTATCCTGAATTATGTTATCATGTCAGGCTTGTCAGATTATTAATATTTAATAAATTCTCAGATCAATCTGCCTTTTTCCAATCCAATTTATAAATTATTCACAGGTTCATCTATTTTTTTCCCTCTATTGTTGGCTCAATCATTGTGAAAAATATATCTTGTTCACCAGATATATTTCATTGTTGCTTAATATATATATTTAAGAAAGAAAGTTGGAGTGCATCCAATATGCACATAAATAATTGTTTAATGCAGTGTTCTGGAGCACTTTGCTGTCTTAAAAACTCTAAAAATAAATACATTAAAAAAAAAAAAGAGAAAATGATAAACAGATCACATCGAAAGTAAAAATCTAATAATTAATATTTATTTGTTTTGGCTCCACGTCCTGTGATAAGGCAATTGGGTGAAATGTTGAGATAGGTGGGTTCACTCCTTTTCTTTTGCTGATAAGGTGAAACCCCAGGCTCAGAGCATCCAAGCTCAGGAAGGAGGGGGACTATGGAAGCATCTCTTCTGGAATCTTCCCCATATTGTGAAGTTTCTCTGCACCTGAGCATCTTTCAGGGCAGGACAAGGACAACTTGTTTCACCAGGCCATGAGGTATTAAAGGTAAAATCAACTTTTTCATCCAATTAGGGCTCAAACTCAGGTGAGATTTTTATCTTCCATTTAACACTAAGCCCTTGTTATATGCTTTCAGAATTACACGTTAAAAACTTGTCTTTACTTAATTTCCTTGCTTGAAATTAGGAGATATCTATGTCTATATATTAATATTGTTATACAAATATAAATATATATATTGTGTGCTTTCTGTGGCTAAATGTTATGTCTGAATATAAATCCTTCTGGATAAATTCTGCTGTTTTAGCAATCTATTTCTTCCTGAGATTCAGCTCTTGGCCCCATCCTTCCCCACTCACAATTGAGTGCAGTGCACAGCCTGAATTAAGGACATGCAGATATGAGGGCAGCACACCTAAATTAATTCCCTGACTTTGCATTTAGTCTCCTCTGTGCTACCAATGATGAAAAAAAACAAAGGCTAGGGCACTTGGAAAGAGAACTTTGCCAAGGTTGCAAGGACCTTGGACACTTCCAGGTGTGGGTCAGCCACAAATTTCCCAAGAAGTCTCTCAGATCTGTGTGGAAAATGGAGCCACTGCAGCAGATAACAAGAATTTAAGACATTCTGTGCAAGCAGCCACTAAAAACTGCAGCTGTCATGAGAACACTGAATGGCTGGGCCGTGGTTTCTGCTGGTTGTCAGAAAACTCTGGGTTAATATTTAATTGATGAATGATTATTCTGCATAATTGTATAGATTCTGCATAATTTGTATAGATTTGCCAGGCTTCAACAGTATCCCTTCCATTAATTGTCCCATCTGCACCCCCCAGGGATTGTCAGGAATAAACACCCTTTAGTTTTTGAGATGCACTTTTGTTTGCAGCTGTTTTTGTCAGCAGCTTGCTCATCCCACACCCAGGCACAGACATAACTCAGAGCCTGTGAATTTATGGTGGTTTTTCCCCCACTCAGGTGCTGGTGTGACTGATGGCTCTGTGGAACTCAGGGTTTGATCAATTATTTTCCTGCATGTAACAAATCATGTTGCAATCACATCTTGCAGCTGGAAGCTTCAGAGAACAACACAAGTCACTTTTTAAATGGAGAATTTAAATTACATGAGTCATTTTTAAATCACTTGATAAAAGACTAGACAGGAAGGGGGATTGTAAGTGTTTGATACTACTCCAGTGATCATTCTTATTGTTACAAATACAAACAATTTGGGATTTTTCCTCACTTCTGTGCTCTGCTAAAAAGCACTCTGCCTTTTCAGAAAGCCTGAAAAATACAAATAACTTGTGCAGTTCAATATCAGCCTCGGTTATCCTCTCACATAACCTCCAGAGGAGGGGATTTTTTTGGTGGCATAGTCAAATTCTGAACAAGAGAAGTAAATTATTAAAATATTTATGCTCTTAGCACATGATTTTAAAAAATTCCCACCCTAAACTGAGTATTTTGAAATGTTTTCCAGTTTCACTACTTGCAACATCAATGTAGATATTTAGCTTCAATATAAGGGGAACTTCACTAATGCTGTTCAGCTGAATTTCCTATTTTAATTTGTAGGGTCATTTTAAATATTCAAATCCATACTTTGGTGTTTATGGATGAAGGGAAGACATCTGAATTTAAGGATGCTTTTAAGAGCCTCCACAAAGTTCTGTCCAGAAGCCATTTTCCCTGGGCAAATTTGGTTTCTTGAAGTTGTCTATTTTCCTTTTTTCTTTTTCCCTCTTTCTCTTTGTTTTCTTTGTTTACTCACAGAACTTCACTTTGGGTGAAAAAACAGCTGAAATGATAAAATAATAAACTTAGCTCTTTTTAAGTGGCAAAAAGCAGAATGCTTTTCCTTGCCCATCAAAAGTAATCCTATTTTTGCATTTAAGAACATTTTACTCATTATTCCTGAGTGAACACTATTCAGATTCTCCCAAGGTTTTCCCCATGTTTTGGGTTTGCTGCTGACCTGCAGGACTCTGAAGATTTGCTCAGTTCTGGTTCTGGACATTCTCAACTCATTTTGCCATGTCCTACAGAACCTCCAGGAATATTAACCTTTATACTCCTCTTGCCCTTAATTTAATAAATATTGTATTATTCACTTAAAAATTAATGAAGAAGGAAACATAATGGATTTGTACACTTGAAGATCCAATTTGAAAAGATTGATAGGACTTCTCCTATCTCCTATTTTGAGGATTATGTGACAATCCACCACTTTGGTGAAGTCATGGAAAAAGCAGATGTTATCAGGAAGAGCATTTTCTCTAACTACTGGGAATTATTACTGTTATGCCAGGAAGAATTTAAGCCTTGCATTGAGCATTTCATACAATTCTTGCTTTCAGGATTAATTCCAGATGGAGTGGATGCAGAGAGAGCTCAGAGGAATGGTAGAATTGGAGTCCCTTCCCTTGTGAAATGCAGGTGACAGATGGTTCTGGATTAGTTTTTTTTTTTTTTTTTTTTTTTTTTTTTCATCTGAGCATGCCAGATTCTGGGAGGAGATGCAGTTGTTTTCCATAGATGCAATAATTAAAGGATGGTCACTGGAGAAGGAGCACAGTCTCCTGTGGAATGACAACAATGGCACAAGGGCAAGAAATTTAAATTAACCATGGTTATTTATTAGTGCAAACCCAGAAGGATTCTAATAATAAGTTTAGTTAGAAAATTGTGAGTGTTTAACCAAAGGGAGGGAAAGGGGCTTGTTCCAAGAGAAAACCAGTCCATGAAGGGATTGAGTGATATCACTGGATGGTATTTGTTAAATTTGTCTACAGACATTTAGAGTAGTATATTAACCATTTGATCTAATAAATATTTTTAAAATAGTTTGCTGTGTGCTAAATATTCCATGTACCACAGTGAGAAAATTCTTCAACTGATACAGGCAGAAAAAACAACATCACAATTTCTGTGACAAATTATGTTATTTCACTGCTCTTTCATTTGTCAGTATCTTTATGCACAGTCAGGCACCCCTCTTTAAAATTTCCATTGTCACATGAAATATTAGCTTTACTTATGGCAGAATTTGCATCAAACTTAGAACTACCCAAGAAGTCTTGTATTGCTTCCTCTTCCTGTCTAGATTTCTTATTTGCCAGAGCTAAAATGACATTATCAGAACAAGGCATCATTTTTGCCAGGCTCTGTAATGATATTTATATGATCCAGTGTGGGATGCAGATTCTATAAAGAAATGTGTCAGAGGTTTGCAGTGAAGGCACAATCCTTTCTGGTGTTGACTGAGTGATTTATGAGTTTTGCCAAATCTCCTCAGCTGCTGTTCTGCTCCGGATTTTCAGGATGCAAATCCATGAATCCCTTTGATTTCAGTGTATATATCAGCCTCAATATTCACAGAAACATCCTAATCTTTGGGATAAAATATTTCAGTCTAAAAGGAGATGAGGAATCTGCACAGGTGAAGCTTCAGGTTAGAGCTTCATTTTCAGCTTTGGCATCTAAAAAGATGTTTTTTGTAACTTTTTCTTTTAGTGGGGTTCTTAGAATAGAAAGATTTTATGTAGAGTAGAAAATAAATGGTAAAGATCTAAAGAAATATTTTAATATTATCATAAAGCAGCAGGAAGAATACTTATGTAGATTTTTAGGTATCTGTTTAGTGTTTTGAAGTTTTGAAATATGCAATTTTAAATTGCATTAATTCTTAGCTTCTCCACAAGTTGATATCAAGCACTTGAATTTTTAGTATGTTTTAGGTAGAAAGTAAACTCCTTTAAAACAGAATTAAAATATTTAACCCAAAAATGTTTTCATCAATTAGCTTAGAAATTCATAGTAGTAAAGTTGTACAATACTGATTATATCAGTGGTGCATCAAAATAGATGTTTTGAAAACTGAGTTTGTTACCTAAAAGAAGCCTCTATGTCTATTTTATAAGTAGGCCACCAGGATTTTACAAAAAGTCAAGTGTTGAACAATTTTTGACATTTGAAAATGGTTTCAAAAAACCTCTTCCCTCATTTTTGCTGAAAGCATATTTGTTACTATATGGATTTTGCAGAATGAATTCAATATTTCACAGATCTTTTTCTTTTAAAAGATATTATTCATAACCAAGCCTCATATTGTGTTTCAATATTTTTAATGTAATTAATGAAGGGAAAATTCAACCTTTCTCTTTTTTCACTTTTCAATTTTTTTTCTTGTTGGCTCTTTTTTTCTTCCCTTCTAATACCAATATTTCCTGGAACAAATAACATTTCTTTTCCTAGTTCAGTTCACCAATGAGTTTGCAGAATGTTTGTTATTAGAGCCTTCCCATCATAAAGTAAGTCAGAAATGACCAAAAAAAGGTAAAGAATCTTATTTTCAGAATGGATGCATCTTCAGCTTCTACTGGAATTAGAGACCCCAACTGCTGAGCAGAATACCCACAATGATTGAACAACAACAACAACAACAAGATATTTCACCACACTTTAAAACATTATAGAAATTGTCTCCTTATCTCTTTACCTTGACTTACAGCAGTTCAGGGAACATTAAAAGTAATTAAGGATTTTCTGGTTTATTCTGCAAAGCATTCTTATGTCATTAAAACTCTGAATATTAGGAGTGATCAATATCCAGGAGTGGTTTTTGCTTTGATGAGCAATGCAGGGAGTTCAGTGAGAAGCTGTCTTGTGGTGTGAAGGATACTCCCACAGGGACATTAAATCCAGTACAATTAGCAGCCTAAATATGGTTAAATGTGTAGAGCATCACTCAGAACTAAATAATGTATGTGTTACTCCAAAGAACATCAGGAATTTATGAATTTCTATTAAGCCTCTTTCACTCAATTTTTCATTAAACATGAGAGCTGTGACCTATCTGGAGATTTCTGGTTAAATTAAGGTAATTGAAGACTGCAACCAGCTGAGGTGAGAAAGGAGCACATGGAAATTAGTTAATGTAAATCAAAGGTAATGAAGAAAATTAATGTGGAAATGTGGAGTTATTTTTTTTCCACAATATCACTTTGCTTGCTATAAGCAATATTGCCCTAGATGATAAATAATTGAGGTCCCACTCCCTCTGAAATCCATGAAATCATCATTCTGATGCCATTCCAATGGCACTTTGGTCATCAAGGGTGGGTTCAGTCTTCTAACCAAGTGGAGGTTTTCCACAGGGAGGGATGCAAAGGGGGTTCATCCTTGCCCAGGATGAGCTGGACACCAAAGGGGTTTCTCCAGGAGTGAATCCATGTGGGATACTGGGGTCCTGGAACCATCAGGATTGGAAAGGAGCTGCAGGATCACCGTGCCTTCCATCCTGGGCAGCCTGTGCCAGCACTTCACTCCTCCTATGAAGAAATTATCCCTAAAATCCCTAAAACCTGACCCTCCCCTGGCACAGCTTGAGGCCATTCCCTGTTCCTTGGGAGCAGGTTACCCCATCTCCTCAATGTCCCTCTTTTATTGAGTGCCAAAATCCAGCACAGGACCTGAGTGTGGTATGATCCAAGGGAAACGTGTCCTCACAACTCCCAGGGAGGAGTCAACAACACTCGGGGTACTGCAAGAAACTTCACAAATCCTCCCTTGTGATGGTGAACCCTTCCCCCAGGGACAGACCATCACAAAGGCCACTTTTTTTGGCAGTATGCTGGCATTAAAAACAAAATTCAGGATTAAAAGCAGCTCAAGACACAGGATGCCAGAAAAGTGCAGAGATTCAGGGCAATGTCCAGCAGATTTTGCTGTTAAAGCACTCACAAACTCAGGAGACTGTTTTATTTTTTGTTCATGTCTGGGAATTCTGTAGAAAACAACCAATAATTATTAAACATACAGAAAATACCATATATTCAACTCAGACATCTTGGATTAGTGGGAAATAATTACATTTTTTACTAAAATTAAGCACAGCAACCCAAAAAAATTAAACCAGAAAAGTGAACTTGAGATTTTTTTTTATCTGAGAATTGGATTGAAATTACACTATAACACTGTGGTCTTTCTCTGTCTCCCTGCACTTGGTTTTCAAGTTTCTGAAACTGTATCTTTCAGACCTCAGCAGGAGATGTATGAAAAATAACAAAAGTGATGCAAATAAACCATCAGTTGTTGATATTTTTGTTTTCTGCATCATTTACCTTGAGCAAAGAATGGTATAAGAAATTGTTATTTCCATTTGACCATTTCCATTTACAGTCAAAATTCTATTATGAGGAGCAAGGGATATTTGCATCTAAAAAATAGTGTTCTCAAAATGCAGTATAAAGGCATCTAGATATAATGCATTTAATTACATTTATGATTAAAAGATCAGTCTTCAATGAGATTAAAAAAGACCACAAAATTCAACTTGTAAATAATAGATGTTGATAGAATATTATATAGCAAACAGAGAGTAGCTGTTATGTCTCATTTCAACTTATCTGGATGAAACTATAATTTCCTTTGTACTCTAAACTTGTAATAATAAAATATCAAAATGGGGCATTATTAGTAATTTTAAAAAGTAAATTATTTCATATTTTCCCTACAAAAGTTTCAGCCATTAGTAATCCAAATAGATACTACCTTGTGGTAACTTTGAGCTTTAAAAAAAGCATGTGAAAAATGTCACATATAATGTATTTAATTAACACTTTTTTTGGTCTGCCTAATCCCTTTGTGCAATGAAATCAATGAAAAATTGATGGACTCTATGAAAGATGTTCTTAGATACCAGTACCTTAAAATTGTCATCATTAAAGTTGTCAAAATATTACTAAAGGGCTTTTTTTTGTTTGTTTGGATAGACCTGCATGGACCAATAAATGAAATAAAGCAGATGCAAAATGCATCCAGATGGCCACAGCTACACAATCCTGTATCCTTACAGAGTCACAAGTGACAGTTTGGAACAAATTCTTGTTCCTCTGGAATGTGTTCCTCTAGAATATGTTCCTTGGGCAGTTGAGCTGTGGCTTTTGCTGAGTTAGAACAGGTTAGAGAAGATGCCTTTATTGAAATAAAATGATTGAACTGATGACTCTGAAGTGCTTGCTGTTTCCATTGGGCTGCAGTCATGGATCTGGGCCATCCTGCAGCCAAAGCCTTTTGGTGGCTGGGGCAGGCAGTGTGTGCAGGGTGGCACTGAGGAGAAGGCGCTGCTGGGCCGGGGCACGTGGGGACACCAAGTCCTTGTCACTTGTGGCACAGGGAGTTTGCTTGGTGCAAAAGCCCCTTTATTTGTGTGCAGTTCTCTCCTAGAGAGCTGCCCTGGTGCAGAGAGCATTCTGCAGGATCTCTGCAGGAAGGAGTGCTCTCAGCTGTGCCCAGTAGATTTTGCAGAACTCCCTGTTCTGCAGGAGCAGCTCCCAGGCTGTCCTGTGGGACTCGTGGGGAGGCACACAGGGATTTTCCTGCCAGGAGATTGGATCCCACTCTGTGTCAGGAGCCCCAGAGTGCTGCAGCACTAAAATGCATTTGCCAATGCAGCTCCTGCTGCCTCGCTGAGAATGTGCTGAGACCCGAGCCCCAGAGGACACGAGCTTGGCAGAGCCATTCCCCAGCTGGAAACTGCAGGATCCCAGCCTGCAGTGCTGCCACTGCCTGTCCCTGGGGCTCACAGCAAAGCAGCTGCTGGTGTGTCTGTGCAGGGCCACTCCTGCTTCTCCCAGCTGAGCCAGTGCCAGGAGATGTGCCAGAGCTGCCCTGGGCAGCCCTGGAGGAGCTGCAGCACACGGGGAGCCAGCCCAGCCCTGCCAGGCTGGGAATCTCTGGGTGCTCACCCCGAGGGGATGGTGTGGCCTGAAAGGCTCTGTGATTGCCAGGGTGTTCAAAGGGAAAAGGGGAAATCCTCCTGAGCTCAGCAAAGGGGAGCTGCAGCCCACTGAGGCGTGCTGAGCTCCTCCAGTGCCCATCTGGTGCTGAGGAGCTGAGACAGGGAATCCCAGAGTCCCAGAGTGGTCTGGGGTGGGAAGAACCTTAAATCCCAATCCAGTGCCACCCCCTGCCCTGGGCAGGGACACATTCCACTATCCCAGGTTGCTCCAAGTCCCATTTTACGTGGCCTTGGACACTTTTTGGAATCCAGGGGCAGCCACAGCTTCTCTGGGCACCCTGTGCCAGGGCCTGACCACACTCAGGAATTTATTCTTTATATCCCATCAAAACTCTATCTCTGTCAGCTGGAGGGCCATTCTCCCTTGTCCTGTCACTCCACCCTGTGTAAATTGTCTTTCTCCACCTTTCCTGTAGCTCCTTCAGGCACTAGAAGGTGCTTTCAGGTCTCTCTAGAACCTTCTCTTCTCCAGACTGAACAGCTCTAACTCTTCCAACCTGTCTCTCATAGCAAAGGTGCTCCAGCCCTTGGAACATCCTCCTGGACACTGTCATGTGTCCCTGCTGTCTATGGTGAAGAATCCCAATGGAATTAGATGCCCAGCTGACCTTCTTTGGACCTGTTTCCCCCTGTGGAATCATTTTTATCCAACAGCAATATAAAGATGTAACCTGCATGCAATTTTCACTTGGGTCAGACATTCCAACAAACTGTTCATCCATCAGGAAAATATATTGAGGATCTGGCCACGTGTAGTTGTTAAATATAATATGGCACCCTGACAGGAATGTTTTAGCCTGCTGAATCTCCAGGGAGATAATTACACTCTCCAAGAAGCTTTCCCACCCCTAAAATTTCTTTATTTCCTCTCATAAACTGTTGTGCAAAGTGCAGTGGGATGGGAAGGGTGGGACAGAGCCTGGCAGATGTGGCACACGATGTAAGACCCATAAAATGGTGTCAGCCTCTGGTTTGAGGTGAATTATGCACTCCTAGATTTACAGCCTGGGTGTTGAAATATGCAGTGTGTGCAATCCAGACAAAAAAAATATTGCATCATCAAGAAATTTCTTTAATGGAAAGTGAGAAAACACCAAGAGAATCTCTCCCTGGGGGAAAAATATTAAAAAAACCCAATCTCTTGAGGATTACTTTGCTAAAAATCCCAGTAGAAATTAGGGAAATGCCAGAAAAACTTGGTTTAAAAAAAGAGATAACCTTGCCTTGATAGGTAAATAAAAAACAAACAAAAGTAATTAATTGTGAACAGGGAAAAATACTTCTTGCTGAGGTTGTTATTAGTAAAGGCTTGGATACCTTCCAAGGTCAAGTTTTTATAGCTGTTAAAATTCATGGAGTAAACAGGCAAAGTGGGAGTTCCTACAGCTTCATGCAGTTCTGTTCATTAACATACAAACTACCCCCACATGTTAATTTTTGGGCAAATTTATTCTTAAACGTTTCCAGGAAAAGAAGAAGAAAAAAAAGAAAATATTTGACAAGAAGAAATATTTTGCTGCTGTAACTAAGAAACGTTTTATTTTCCTTCTTCTTATGTGAAAAATTGTGAATTTTATTCTGGAAGTTAAGAATTTCAAGGTCAGTTCCTACTGTGAGATGCTACAGCACAAGCTTGTGGGTAAAGCAAAAGAGGAACAAAGATGAATCATAAAGAAATGTTTATTAGGATAATAAATAAACAATAAACATAGCAATAATAAATACACTTTCAAAAGAGCTCCAGGCTCCAGCAGGGAAATATTGCTGCTGATGGAATATCTGAAGAGAAAAATGGTAGGGGAAAAACAACTTTTTTTTTTATGTAATAGGAAGGAGCTGCAGAGTAACAGGTTTGGCTGCATGGTACAGGAGCTCTTAAGTTACTTTCAAGAGCTCAAACCCTTTTTATATCCCACTGTTAACAATTCTCTGGAGAAACACAGCTTTGCAGCACTAAGGGCAAAGACTAAGAAATTTTCCTCATTTTTATATTACTTGTTTGTTCTGAAGACAGAGCATTTTTAATGGATCTGCAGCATATGTTTAAAGGAAAATAATTTAAAAGGCTAAAATAATTTCTCTAAAAGTTCTATAAAATTCTGTAGAAGGAAATACTTTAAATGTAGAGAATGAAAAACGTGACACAGAATTGTAATGAATTAAATTATCATAATTGCATGTGAAACATATCTTAGCCTGGTATACAGAGTTATTATATTTCAGTCATTGTAGATTTTCCTATATTATATTTATATAAAACAAAATTTCAAAGTAGAAAGGTCAGTGAAAATACAAATAAAATTCCCAATTATATTTCCTAGTCAGATGTCATATTTTTTGGGCACTCATGATTCTATGATTCTTTGCTTTACAATATATAAAACAAACTGAACCCCACTAAGCAGTAGAATATATTATCTCCTAAAACTTAAAACATTTTTTTGATCTTACATAAATCTACAAAGTTTTTCTGTTTTTATCTAAATTAGAATCATAAGACTGAATCCAGCTTCATGTCTGCAACTATTCTGGGAATGCCATGAACAACCCCAAAATCTCTTCCCAGCACTTTCTACTGTATAATGAAAAAAATCATGCAAAAGAGTTAAGTATATAGTATTATAATATATTAAATGTTATTTTTACATCTACAGCACAATACAGAATAATTATACATACAATGTGCACAAATTCTATTATAAAGAGACATGAAAATCAGAAAATAAATATTCAGCTTCTGTTTTTAGTAAAGAAAGAAAATGAGAAATGTCAAAAGCCAGAACTCTTTTAATTTAACTCATTTTCCTCTGTTTGGTTTTTGCAAGTTTTACCTTTCTTAAGGCAGGAATTGGATAATTCAACAACTACTGATCCCACTAAATCCTGGATTTGATACTCCAGAGGCATACTTGGAAAACTCTGGGTCTTTCAATAATAAACATAAAATTCCTGATGAAAACCCCAGGCATTCATGCATTGACCTTTCAGGTGCCACTTTTCTTCTCCAGCTTCAATGGACTTTGAACAATTTGTACTTTTCAGTAAATTTTATGTCACAACCTTTCTTTTTCATGCAGAGCATGTTGGCTGTGGAGATGAGAATATTAACTCTTTAAATCATTATGGAAGTGGAGAAATTATCTGGCTGTGTTTCCTAACAGAAAATTAATTAGGGGGGACTCTCCTGATCATGTTGGAAGTGTAGTTTTATTATGTATATATGAGGGAGGAAGGAAGTGGTGGGAAGGTTAATAGATAAAAAAAAATAACAATTCAGTTTTTGTGATAAATCAGCTGAGACTCCATTTTCTTCACACAGAAAAAGCCAATTCTTTATTCACATAATGCCTTTTTATCCAGTTTTTACAGACCTCATGTGCAACTTCAATTGGTTCACAGCTTTCTTGCCAATTACTCTATTGGTTAGTAAAATGTCCTTTACTTGTCCATCAAATCTCTCTATTCTTGACTTGTTTGCATATCTCTTCACTGATTCTCATGGGACAAATCTATTGTTTATCCAGGTGCAGTTGTTTTCCAGCCAGGAATAGTTTGTTGTGTTAACAAACCTTTCATACCAAGATTGCCTTTGCCTTGCAAGCTGCATTTAGAAGTGACAGGCTAGCTTTAATTTAGCAGAGCAGGCCTGATTTTATGAGGCCTTTCTTTTATAATTTCTTTACCTGTCTACAATATTCAGTCATCTTCTGAACTTCCTATTTTTATTTGCCTTAGGATATGTTTTTTTGGTTTGTTTTTTTTTCCCTAGAGCTTGTAGAGCTTTCCATTTCTCAAAACAAGAAAGGCTGCATCAGCTTGGAATAATTTTCTGACATGAAACAGGCATACAGAACTTCACATTTGTTTTGTAAAGTTTCTACAAATACCAAAATAATGAGGGGGATAAAAAAGTTCCAAAAAGTTGTTCAATACCAGCTAACAGAGCAGAGCAATGCAGAGTGAATTAAATAATGCAAGACATTCACTCAAATAAATCTGGATTGATCAACAGCAGTCAAGAAATATCCTTGGAGCAAAAAGAAGCAGCAAGATAAGAAGAAAAGGTGTCTGATTTAATACAGAAATCATGTTTAGAATTTACAGTGATTTTATAGATGTATTTCAGGGATAATATTGAATATACAGAACATTAATGGAATACAGCTTATATACTGATAAGTTGTGAGATAGGTATTTAAGAAATATATTTTAAAAATTCATAAAAGCTTCAAATCTGAAAACACAAATATCCAAATATTTTTCCAGACACATGTTATTTAATCCTAATGTTATTTACCTTTTTTTTGCTTTCAGCCTAGCATCTTCTTGCTCTTCAGCATTCTCAGATGGTTATTTTCTACATAAATTGAATATTTGTCATTCTCCTAAGCTCTGGTTATTAATTATCTGACAACAAAGATCTTATCTGAGCCATCTATGACAATTATCTGTATAGACAAAGAATATTTTCACCATGACTGTATTATTTATTTCCTAGTGTGTGGAAGGTTTAACCACAAGCCTTGAAATCATGAATGATGAAGTGGGTCTTGTTCCATGAGGAGGAAACATTGTGTGATTCCATGATTAAGACTGGATTTATTGCTAACATAGTACCTAAATAATAGGGGGAGGTGGGGATTATTTATATAAGATCTGCAGAGCTTCATCCAAAGCAGTCTTGTGTCCAGGCAAAGGTTTCTGCTGGGTGAAGTCAGACTTGAATTCCACAGCTGGCCCCTCTCTATTTAATGGGCAATCCAAAGCCTGAATCCTAATAAATGTTTTTGTTTCTGTAAAGGGGAGGAAGGAGTGAAATCTAGAGCTGAGTTTATAGCTTAGATTTATCTGTAAATTAGACTGTCTTTTTAATTAAGAGCTCACAAACAAGCATGTCCTTTAATCCAATCCATAAAGAGTAGAGTCCTATTCCATAGACACCTGGAACAATAAAATGTGCTGGAAAAATCTGTTGGACAAATCACAGAGTATTTGGTGCAAGAATAAAGGCCTGTCCCACACTCCCCAAAAGCTTTTATTATTCCATCTTGCCAGTAAAATTCCTCTAGTTGGTAACAGCACAGCTCCCTTTCCTAAAGTCCAGAGAGTAAATATCACAGGTTGACTGATAAAAATCGTGCATGGAGAAAAGGCTCCAGCCTCAGGCACCAGGATTTCACAGGAGTTCAGCTCCACTGCTGAGGGAAGAATCTGCAACAAATTCCTGCAGACCCACCACCATCCTGCACTGCATGTGCTTAAATAAACAGGGAACTGAAAGTGATATCACTTCTACCCAGCTGCCTCTCATATTCAACTGTAGCAAGGCAGATTTTCATCACAGCTGCAAGGGAATTAATAACAAAACCTTCCTGCCCAATTCTAGGTCAGCATTTCTGCTTTGGTTCCAGACAGAGCCAAGGCACCTTCATTGTGCATCCTTAGCTCATAAAAAAAGGATAGTTGGAAGAATTAATAAAAAGGTGAATTGTTACTGCTGCTCATCCCAAACCAGGGCAGTCAGATCTTTGTCCCAGCCCTGTCGCTGGGGTCAGGCAGAATTTTCATTTCAGGCAGCACAATCAGCACCTTCAATTAGGCCAAGCAGGGTAGAATTCACCCCAAGGATACTCCACAAATCTGTCAGGATTCCCACTGTGAAGTGTGGTATCAACTTCCACCTTGACACAGAGAGGAAAACTGCCATATGCAGCTGATTTCTCAGGTCAGGAATAGAGAGAGCAATTCCTGAGTTTGATCATACCTTTTCTCTCCTTAAAGATGAGCTGATCAGGTTCTGGAGACTATTTTTCTATTTCTGGTTCTTTCCCACATGATGAAAGACCTGATTTTGTTGCTTCACTCTTTTGTTTCCAAGGCAAAAAGATAAATAAGTGACTTTTATGTGCATTAATTAGTAGAGCAAAATGGAACTGTAATCAGGTGGAGCTTCCAGTCAGTCTGTGGGACAAAAATTAGTGTGTTTGGAACCTGATTCTGATCCTGGTTTGTGTCTCAAATGAAATTTAAAGTCTCTGCTGTCTTTTGCAAGCAGAGGGTTGTGAATACAAGAAAAAAATAACCTCCTACAGGCTATTTCTCTCATATGTATGATGATGGATTGAAATGTGGTCCTGTTTCTCTGATTCCTGCATTTTTTCCAGACTTTCTGACTACAGTCCTGAATGCCATGCCAAAAGTTGAAGGAAAAAGAACCAGGAAGAGAAACTGTTAAGCAGCAGGGCACAAATAACTCATGGAATGAGAAGTTCACATCCAGATTCTGGGACAGCCAAGCTGAAGGTTACCTGGCCTCAGAGCAATGGATGTTTTTCCAGTTTATGCATTCTAGGGTGAAAAGAATAGTTGGAAATGTACCAAAATGTAAAAATTCTCTGAGAACAGACAGATGCAGGGTGGGCATGGGTATGGTTTCCACATGAACACAGGGTTTCCACAGGGGCATGGGGTTTCATTTACACATGAAACCTAAATCTGAGCATGATTTATAGAGTTACAAATGAAGAAAGCTGAGAAAATAATTTCAACTGATTTAAACGACTTAAAAATGTCAAAGAACACAATTAGCAAAGCTGGGTAAAACAGTCTAGAAAATCTCTCAGTGGAATAGGTTTCTCTATGTCCATCCTACAAAGAGATTATTATAACATGGGTATGCTGTAGTGGGTGTGGTTGTGTTTATTCAAGGGTGGACTTGCTGACCTTGGAGGTCTTTTCCTACTTCAGTTCACATTGGAAAACTCTAGAATTTTAGAGCTCTGCTGAAAAATGGATTTGGACTTCAAAACTGGTCCAATAGGCAGAGCAGTTCCATGTAATAATAATCCCTAAATGGTTTTGTTTCTCAGGACAACAAATCTCCTGTGTAATATTTTCTTATAGATATTCATTTATATTCCTAAAGAATAAATCTAATTTCCTTGTAGTAAGGAAGGAGAAGCTCCATGGCAGTGAAGTTGCCCCTTCCCTGTTTTTGCCAAGGATGATCCCTGCTGCAGAGCATGAACAAATCCATAATCTCTAAATTAATATGAGCAGCTATTAGATTTGAAAAAACCTCCAATTTACCTTTAATTACAAAATTAATTTACCCTGAAATTATGCTCACGAAAGCACTTGCATTTTGTCACCAGGGAAGTGGGCTTCTGTAAAATTAGTATTTTTAATATTTTATAATATTCAATAATATTCTGGACATTCTTAACATAAAAATGTTAAGATATTTTCTATGTTGAGAAGCTATGTGTATGCTTTTTCTGTATTTGACCAGCTGTGTGTAGTTTTCAATCCTGTCTTCTCTCTCACCTCCCATATCCTTTTGCCTGTCACAGAGTGCAGAACCACATTCCTAAAAAAAAATATTCCTAAACGTTATCCTTCATTACCACAAACATAAAATTGAAGAAAACCAGAGGTAAATTGTTGGATTATTCAAGATCATTCAGAATTATTCAAGAGCTAAATATTGCCCCTTTTCAATATTTGCCTCTGTATTTTGTCCAGTAAAACTTTGGCAAACAATTTCAATAGAGATGAAGCATTTGCAGAAGATTTTCCAAAGTTCCCCTAGGAACACTGCTATCCTCAGCACAAAATATTCATACACATAATAATATGGTCACATTTAGGTACCAGCTGTTGGAAAGAGACCCCAATAGGAGAATAGAGAGGAATAGGAAAAGAAATAGGAGGATAGGAAAGAAAGTTTACCCCTCCTCCAAATTTCACAGAGCCCAGGCTCTGATGTGCCTCTCACAGCCAGAGCTCTTTGCAAAATAAAATTTTTGAGAAATTTTGGTTTTTCATACAGCTCACATGGATCTAAGTTAAGGGAGAAACCTAGATTTTAAAAAAAATTCCAAAAATATTATTATACTGAGGCTAGGTTGAAATAGACTCTGTCTGCCTGAATGCTTTGTGACAGCCTTGTTGTACATTTTCACATTGGTGTTCTAGTATTTTAATGTATAAGGACAATGTGGGTAAAGAACAGTGTTGTCGTCTTACCCAGAATAAAAATTTAATTCCAGACATTTGGGTGGTGACATATTGTTAATTAAATATTGATTTGTTGGAGGATGAACTGAGCCATCGTATTTTCCCTCCTAATTAAAATAATGACTGTTCCACATGCCAGCAGTTATGAAAATCCCTAAAATAACTATGCAAGTGAAAATGTAGGAAAGCCTTAAATAATGCAGCATATTGCACCTCAATTATGATTAATAAATTAACTGTAGTGTAGTAGCTGCACTATTTAAATAGACTGTTCACATTTCCCCTACTGGGAGTAAAAATCCAGTGTTTGATAATTTGCATTTATCCTGGTGCTCTGTGTTCCAGTTTGTCAGGACTAAATAGGCTCAGCATTGTGAAAAAAGCCCAGTTGCACATTCTGAGATGCCATCAATATTGTTCTTAGTGATTCTACAAGCAAAGCACACTGTGAACTGATAAAGAAAGCCACTCTCTCACTCAGAGCCAGGAGCTCATTTATGGAATATTAAATACTTCAGTAGCTGAACTTTTAATAATTCATTTTTGTGGTGCTTATGCCCCATGGATGAAGAAGGGTCTTCTATTTCCATTGCAAACAGTTTCTCACTTTTTAATCAACATTAATTCAATGTGAGAATCTGATTTTCTGTGTCATGCTAATTTCTCCTGGCTGGTCTCTGATTAGTGAGTTTAATGTGCAACTATTCTCCCTCATCTCCAAGTTCAATTTCACCTCAGAAAATGTCTGCTTTCTTCAGCTTTCATCTTAACCAGCACAGGATTCTTTCCCCCAGCCAAACCCATGTCAGCACATCTTCCTTATCTCCCTCAAAATATTCCTCTCAGTCTTTTTCTCAGTTAATATTTTTCTCACTGCTCCCAAATGGAATCCTAGAATCTTCCAAGTTGGAAAAGCCCTCTGAGGATTGAGTCCAGCCATCCCCCAGCACTACCAAGGCCACCACTGGCCCATGTCCCCAGCTGCCACATTGACATGGCCTTAAAACCCTCCAGGGATGGGGACTCCAAACCTTCCTGGGCAGCTGTGCCAATGCCTGAACACCCTTTTGGTGAAGAAATTCTTGCTAGAATCCAACCTGACCCTCCCCTGGTGCAGCTTGAGGCCATTCCCTCTCCTCCTGTCCCTGTTTCTGGGAGCAGAGCCCAAAATCCCCCCTATCTGTCCCCTCCTGTCAGGGAGCTGTGCAGAGCCAGAATATCCCCCTGAGCCTCCTTTTCTCCAGGCTGAGCCCCTTTCCCAGCTCCATTCCCTTCTCTGGATATGCTCCAGCCCCTCAATGTCTGTCTCTGAGGGCCTCAAAACTGACCCCAGATTATTCTTTCATCCTTACAAGCCTCACCATAATAAGTCAGTGCACCTTAAACATGATTAAGACCGTGAAATGAGCAATAACATTTTTTACTGTTTTATCAGAGAAAGAAGTAAACTAAAAAGGACCATAACATTTAAAGATGGGCTGTGAGACTTGGTAGCAGGGGACTATAAAATGACAAGGAATGTGCAGTTTTTAGTCCACCAAAAGGTGACCTACAGGTCATCTCTGAGCCTTCATTTATCCTTTCATTTGTGTCTTTGTGAATGTTTCACACAGATTTCCATATAAGAATAGACTCTTCAACGAGCCTCTTCAAAGTTTTTATAGGGGAAACAATTTGATTCAGTATTTCAGTGTCACTGTTTAATCAGCTATTAATGGATGCAGAGAATATTTGATGTGCTTTCTCTTTGTAGATTGTGGATTTCTACTAAGTCAACTGAACTTCATCTTCAGAGGAATGGAATATTCTTTGCATATAATTTATTGCAGTAGATTCTATTACAAGGAGGTGGAAGTGCAAATGGCATTTTTGTGGTTCTGTATTAATAAAGAGATGCTAATTCCTCTGCTTTAAGCAGATTATCAGCCTTCCAAGAGCTGGGAACATGTTGCTTTTAAAGACATAGATAATCTGGGCAGAGATTAAGGCACACTTGTTCAGTGTGAAATTATCCTGAATTTTGGGAGGTTCCATTTTTTAAGGGCTTTTCTGTTGATTTTCATGGAATCTCAGACTTCCCAGCCTGGAAGGAACCTTAAAGTCCATCCAGTGCCACCTCCTGCCATGGGCAGAGACAATTTCCACTGTCCCTGGTTGCTCCAAATCCTACCATTGGACACTTCCAGGGATCCAGGGGCAGCCACAGCTTTTCTTAGGGCTGGATTTGAGTGTGATCTGTTATTTTTTTTAAAATCCTTTTCCACTTCAACAGCTGAATTCCTCCATAAGATAAATGTCACCAACCAACCCCTTGGGACAAAGAAAATTCAAAATTAAGTTCTTGCTGCTTACTTATATTGCTGCAGATTAAAGACTGCCATCTTTAGATTTTTAAATGCTCTCTTTTACATAGGTCTTAAATACGGTGATATCAATTTTATTTTAATGTGTTTCAATCTCCTATCTTGGAATTTAATTTGGTTTTCTATCAAGTTTTCTTATCTTACCTAGGGTATTTTTTTTTACACAACATGATTTTTTTTTTTGTTATAAGTTACTATAGCAACTTGGAAAAATTAAACATGAGAAACCTGCAGGGGCTTCAGGCTATCTAATTTTTATGTTCCTGTGATTTTTCCAGCAGAAAGAGAAATTCTACTAGATGTAAACATAGCTCAAAAAATGCCAAATATGCAGGAATCACTTATCATAGAGCATGAATCCATGCAAATGAAGAAGCAATTGCATATACTAAAAGTCAGGCTGTAGAGAAGGGCTGTAGGACAATGAAAGAGTTAAAAAAACAGCTCAAGGACACAAGTCCCTCATCCTGTAGGGAATTCACATCCAAAACTTCAAGTGAAAACTATTTAATATTTAAAGCCTTTTTGTTTTGATGGGTTTATTTTTCACTAAACAGCTTTTGGTTATGTCTTACTTGGATTTTTCAGCAGGAAATGTCAAGGCCTGGTAAAATTAAGGAGCTAAAAATCTCCATGGATTCCTTGGACAATGCTCTCAGGCACAGGGTGGGATTTTTTAGATGTCCCTTTCAATTTAGGTTATTCCATGAGTCTATGCTTTAAACATATATATAAATGTGATATATGCTCAACAGGTCCTATGAGTTTAGTTTTGGGTAAAAGTCTAGATTTAGAACAAATACAGAGTTTGCTCCTTTCAGTATTGGCACTGATGACACAAATTCAAAACAAATGTTTATTTGCAAATTGTTAATTTGATAATTTTGGAAACGGAAATGGAAAAAAGTAGCTATTTTATCAATTTAATTACAGATCACAATCTTTATTCTTCAGAGCATCTCTGGGAAAGTTCCTTCAAAAACAGAGGCACCAAATTCGTTACAGAAATATTTAATCTCTCTGTATTCTTGTATTAAATATGCATATCATTATCTGAAGTTTATCTAAAGAATATGATAAAAGAGACTCTTTTCCTCCCTTTTCACCAGCACAGGGCTTGGTGTCACCTTGGTGATAAATATTGAGCAGGTCAGTGCTGAGCCAGGTTCAATCTCTAGTTCCTCTTGAAGTTTCTCACCCCTCCACTTCTCTTCTCCATGGGTTTCTCAAAATAAAATTCTCTCCCCTACTGTTCAACAACTTCTTTGTTCTTACTAAAAATCATTAATATTAATTTGGTTAACCTAGAATGAGCCAGCAGAGGGGGATGAGAGGGTTTCATGCACTGATTGTGCCTATGGAGGTCTAAATAATAGATAGTGCTGTCACTCTCCTGACAATAAACTCATGAAACTCAAGTGTTTAATGGGAAAATTCACATTTAGTTACACACTGGATAATTTCATCATTTCAGCCAGGCTCTTGAGGAGCCACACAGATATTTCACTTCACCTGTTTATTGTCCAACAGCTTCTGGCTTGTTTCCAGTGATGAAGGAAGAAAAACCTCAGAGAATAAAAATACAGAAATCACAGAATCTGCTGAGTTGGGAGGGACCCACAAAGATCATTGAGTCCAAATCTTAGCCCTGCACAGAACATCCCCAAGAGTCACAGGAAAAATCTTATATTTTCCAGTTTGGAATAAATTCAAATCATTTCCACTCACAACCATTTGCATAAAATAAGTTTGCAGCAATCTTCCCAATGTCATTCCATATTCTGCTTAGGTGTGTAGGGAACAGTCTCAAGTCTTCCATAAACCATAATAATGATATTTATGATTTCCCACTGACTCCATAAGCAATTCACATCTCCAGGAAAGATTTAACCCTGAGACTTGGCAGTGGAAGTCCTCCTTCCTTAATCTTTATCATCAACATCAATTTTGCTAGTTGACATAAGGAGCCTTGTGATCAAAAAAGGAGGATTTTCCTCCACTTCAGCCCATATATTTGTAACTAACCACAGCCAGGGGAGTATTTCCAGATGACCTCTGTGTTCCTGAGAATCCTCAGCTACAGGATGTTGTGAAACACTCAATGCCAGAAAAACCAGGCAATGGATTTTGTTGTGAGATGCAATGCATTAGGTAAATGTTAGACACTGAAAAGCAAACACATTCTCATAGAAAAATAAAGAAAAAAAATAGATATACTCCAGCTAGAAATCTCATTATCTTCTGATTGGTCACCAGTGCAAAAGTTAACATCCCTGCTGCCTGTGACACCTCCAACAAAAACTTGGCATTTGTCTTTCTTGGGATGAATATTTCTGCAACCTCCTGTTTCATGTACTCGCAAAACAAGTCTGAAAATAAATGAGGAAGCAGGAAGAAATCTTAACCCCATTCATACCAAGGATGTTTTTTCTCCCCCCATTTTTTTTGTTCATTTTGTTTTGCATTTACTTTAAAAGTAGTTATTTTTCCAAGATGCTATTACTTAGGATATATCTTGCCCAATTTTTGTTGGGCATCTAAACCTTTCATATGAGGAGCCCTTTTTTGATGCCTTTAACTTTATTGTTTCATAAAAATTACCTTCTCACAGTACCACAGTCTTATAACTTTGGGTTATGTCTGCACTGGATTGTTATTTGTCTTCTCACTATTGTACCAACCTCACACATTAACTTTGCCCATTTTCCTTTTCTAGTTCCAAGAACCCATAAAAACCTGCATAACTGGCACTAGAATTCCAATATCTAAGAAATATCCAAGATCTACCAAGCTCAATGCGAAAAAGCAAAAAATAAAACCACATTTTTACATCCAAGATGTGCTGGATGCCATCAGAAAATTTCCAGCAAAAGGAAGAGAAAATGAGTTTTATGTGGAAGACACACAAAAATTTTTAGTCTTTTACAGAAAAAAAAGACTTTATTGGCCCACAAAATTATATGTCATAATATAAATATGTGATTGACCCACTAAAACCTGGTTATGAAGCCCCACTTTTAGTTATCATGAGCATCAGGTTTACAGTGGATGAGGTGAACATTTAACTCAATACACTTTTAAAAATAAATCTGAACTTTATAATTTTCTTCCCAGATATATCACTCATTTTATTGAACAATACTGTTATTGATTTGGTTTTTCAGTGTAGCATTCCTTAAACTGCAAATGTCAAGGCAGTGTTACACGGGGAGATGCCATTCTGAGCATTGAAAATAAGAATCAGACTGAATTATTTGAAAAATGGTGTTGCTGGAATATTTCCTTAAATTTGGAAGGAATTATATGCAAAACAAAACACTTTATAAGGAAAAAAAAAAGCAGCACCCATTGATTTTTATTGTTAAAGATTATAGCACTTGATGAACCTCATGAGGGCCACTTAGAGATGCAAGTCAAGAAAATCAACCAGCAGAAATCAAATATTTTGTTGGGAAAATTAAAGAGAAGATTGTTGGTGTGTGAGGGAAATAAACCTTTATCAATAGAAGGAAAAAACATCCTTGATCTGTGTTTTAAAGGACTTGTTTGTACACAAGCTGTACAAAGAGGAAACTGTTCATTTAAATGTTTCTCCTTTTTAGCCAGGCAGGTTTTAAAGAAATCTGTAACAAATTGGAATAATTACTTTGCTCTCGTATTGCATCCCCAATTGCAGGCATTTCTTATATTCTGGACATTTCCTTAGAAGCAGTACAGATCCCAAAATATAAATCCAATCTGCCATCAGGGTACTGAGCTTGCACCATGGGATTAACCCTGTGAGGCACCTGCCATTGAGCTGCCAGGGGAAAGGACACCTGGGCTCTGTGTCTAGCTTCAATCCCAGCAGAAAATGGATTTTTTGGGGAAGAATTATCAGTGTGCAGCACAGGGGAGCTGTGGCACATCCCCCAGCACGAGGGGAGCTGGGAGGGCTGAAGGAAAAAGCCCCCAGGGAACAATTCCAAGGACACAGAAGGGCAATCTGCTCTTTTCTGAGGAGAAAAATCCCACGGAAAGAAGACATCATCCTCCAGAAGGGTAAAACTCGGTCCTATGTGCTTTTCATGGCATTAATATGTGGGTGTTTAACATTGGGAGAATAGCTCCAGATGCCCTTTGTTCTTCATAGGGAAAGGGTGGGAGGGAATTCTCTCCCAGCTGGGGAAGATCAGGCTCACCTCCAGTAGAGGCCAAGAGGAAATAGAATGGAACAAGGTTTTCTACCACCACAACCCTCATGCTGGAAACCTTTGGCTCTGGAGAATCCCTGCATGGGAGAATCCCTGCATGGGCCCTCATGAGGTTCATCAGGTGCTATAATCTTTAACAATAAAAATCAATGGGTGTTGCTTTTTTTTTCCCTTATAAAGTGGGCTTTTTTTGCATATAATTCCTTCCAAATTTAAGGAAAGCCAGCTGAGTCCCACCACATTCACCTTTTGTTGTGCTAGGCTGTGGGCAGAAATAAAAATGTGACTTACTTTTTTTTTTTTTTTTTCTCCTTCTTCTCACGTTGCCCAAGGACCACTAGCAGTGCATTCCCTGATGTGACATTCCTTCTCCATTCTACCCCTCCTGCTGGGAAGCAGCCACTTTGGCCCAGCCCAGACTGCTGCCAAATTCCCTGGAAACCTCTCTCTTTCAGAAATAGAACAAGTTAGCAGACCAAATCCAGCCCCTCTGTGTGCTGTGGTGGCTGCTGAAAAGGTGGAACCCTGTCCCAAGTTTAACAGGAATGTTGCTCACTAGAACTTTAACCTTGTATAATTGAGTTTCAGCACAGCCCCTCCTCCCTCTCTGAAGCCCAGCCAAGCCTCAAATGTTTTCACTTTCTCCTCTTGGAACACCTGAAGTCCATTAATCATCACTGTCTGATCAAGGTAATTATTAATGGATGTCCCAGGCTGCAGTGACCCCCCTGAATTTTAGGGTCACATATTTTCTTCAAGACGTTGTTGCTGCTGCATTACAAAGGGTAGCTCATTTTTAATTAAAATTATATAGTAAGAAACCTCTTCTCCTTATACAAGGGCCATATGGCAAGACATAATTACAATTTACTTTGCCTTTTACCTTCTTTTTTCTCTAGTTAGTGCTCTGAAACCATCTATAAAACTAGCTGCATTTGCCAAAGAAAGTGGTTTTCTCTAAATAATACGAAATATTGAGGCTATATTATTAAGTGCTCATAAGTAGAACAGTATTTCTTTGAAACTTTTCACTGCTGCTAACAAAATGAAGATGATGTCCAAGACAAGCCAGCTTGGAAATAAAACTTGTAATTTTCCCAGAATAGCCGTGTAAAATCAGATGTCTGTACAACAATGGGTCATGATTCAGTCCGTTGATAATACTGCTATTAATTTTTCCTTCATTTCCTTTTTCTTATCAAGGATTAGCCTTTTTTAATGATATTATTATTGGAAGGTACCTCAGTTGTTGCTGTTGCTGTTATTATGCATTCCCATTTTCTTTGAAATTGTGAAAAGAACATCTTTATTTCAGAGAAAGGCTGCTACACATGCAGTTTGTCAGTCCCTAAATCTTCCTTTAAAAGTCAGGAATTGTTGATATCACCATCATATCATAAACCTTTTTTTTACAAAGGATGTAGAAATTACAAAATCAGGATGGTCCTCTGGTACACATAGGGACATCTCCATCTTGTCTATACCATGAATGCATGTTTATTTTTGTGTCCCAGAGAGGAAATTTGATATCCCAAGCAAAGAGAGTCAATAGGTACAAAGCAAATTATGCCTTCTAAACATGGTATACAGACCCTAAACAGCTTGTAAGCCCAACAAAACCCAAACAAAACCCAACAAAACAACTCTACAAACTAACAAAAATCCCCTCTGTTCATGGCTGCTGCTCCTGAAACGTGGTTAGGTGAGTCACAGTGCTACAACATTAATACCAGTTTCTTCTGAGAAGGCAGAGTAATGATTTTACTAATTTACAGTTTAAAATCCTTTCAGCTTTAGCCCTTCCTGAAGCGTTCTTCACCTCAGACAAAATCCAGCCTTCTTACATGGTGAACTGGGAATAACTCCCTTTTACCCCTCCTGGTTGGGGGTGTGTTAAAGTGACATTTGCTGCTTCCCAGAAGGATGAAGTTATATGCAATAAGCTTTTATGAAATTCAATTAATGATGTTACAGCTTATAGATAAAAATCTACGGATATTTTAGTGGCAGAGCTCCATGGCTCTGTCGTGGTTGTAAGTAAAGAAGGTGTCTTTACCCCACCTCGTGTGCTGAGAGCTGAAATCATTCCTTTGGCAAACAGCAGGGATAAAAATGTCATTATGAGCTGCTGCAGCACTGGAATTACAGGATCACAGAATGCATGAAGGTGGAAGCAGCTCCCAGGTCAAAGGGAACGAGCTGCAGTTTATCTGTGGCAACAAATCCCAGGACAGAGCAGAGGCAGCACCCAGTACAAGTTTTAAATGGAGTGAGGAGAAGCTGGAGTGCTCAGATTAATTGGGGTCCAGCTCCCTGTGGTGGGAGGAAAACCAGGCTGCCACACCTGATTGCAGGAAGGAAGGGGGAGCTGATTAGGTTTATTAAACACTGACTCATTCAGGTGGTGAATACAATTAAATTACATTATTATTCTGAAATATTTTTGTTTGAGCTGCCTCGAAGCCCAAAATAAGCTCTGTGTCACACTAAAGAATTGTCCCTGTCCCAAAGAATGAGTAAAATATCAGTGTTTACAATTAATGGAAAAAATATGTGAATCTGACTAAAGGGATGAGCTAATCTCACTAATGTTTTATTATTTTGCTTGATCTAAGGAGAGTTTGTAATGATGGGCCTTCTAAAGCTGGACTGTGACATCACTAAGTGTTCCAAGAATGAAATCTTTGGCTTTAGCCTCAGCACTCTGATGTTTGAACACATTGAATTCAGGACATAAATGATGCAACACTGATAGATCAATAGCTTCTGTCCAAAGAAAAACTAGGAAAACCTGCAAAATCTCTAAATAAATATATGTTTTAACCATCTAAAATACATTCTATAGAAATGACATTCTGTTTTAATAAAATCTAAATATTTATATTTTGGATTGATTTTACTTATTTAACTGGAACTGAATCATACCAACACAGCTGTAATTTTTAAATTAAAATTTACCATATCATTATTTCATAAGAATAAAACTATAATTCTGTGTATTTTATCAAAACTGCTACCTGTGTTTGCAAAATGTGTTCTGTCAAAACTGTCATATTTCCTCATGAGGCTGCTTGGAGGACAGTGTCTCCTGTCAAGAAAAAATGAGTTACTGTAATATTTTAATCTACAATTATATACAGCACATATTCAAAATTGATGTTTCCTTCTGTCTGGTTTTTGTGTTTAGTCTCACATCTCATTTTAAGGTGTAAATATTTTATAGGGTAAGTGTTTTTAAGTGACAGTTGTAGTCATTATAAGAACTGCTGATTCTCTGGGTTTTTTTGTTGGCAGGGAGTTTGCTGCTGGTAAAGTCACGGAATGATGGAGTGGTTTGGGTTGGAAGGGTCCTTAAAATCCATCCACTGCCAGGGATTCAGGAACAGCCACAGCTTCTCTGGGCACCCTGTGCCAGGGCCTGACCACTCTCACAGGGAACAATTCCTTCCCAATATCCCATCTAAATCTCCCCTCCTTCATCTTAAAGCCAGTCTATTATACTGATATAGGTGAAAACACTAAGAATATTCATTGTCAGATTTTTTATTTTTTTTGTCTTGTATATGCACTTAATTTCTAACCTAGAAAAATTTCATCTCTGGTGCAAGTGACTTAAACTTTGTGGCCAAAACAGTTTTGGATACGGTTTTGACCAAAATACAAATTAATTATATATTAATGTATATTATATCTGAGTAGGGTGGAATGCAGCATTCATCCCTAAAGCATGAGGCTGGCAGACACAGCTTTCCATCTTTTCCAGACCAGCAACAGGGAAAACTGTTCTTGGTGACTCCTTTCCTAGAGGTTGAATGCCAGAAACAGAAGATTTTCCTTGGTTCTGATGCAGAAAAGATGCACAACAATGGTCTGGTCTGACATTTAAAGACTTAATTTACTATTAGCAGCAGCATGAATGATTAAGACCTCTGCAACACGGGAGAACTTAAACCTTCAGCTTTGCCCCAGTACAAAATTATCTTTGCTGTTCCTTTCCATGCATGGCTGATCCTCATCTGTGTAATTGTAAATCCCAGAGCTAAAGCTCAGCACAAGCAGATGGGTGGCATTTCCAGCACCACGTAGCCTGCAGAAGTTCAACACCATTTTTGAAATTGTTATACTGCAAAACATGCCCATCAGCTCAGCTGACCTTTCAGTCTTACTTTGTGCTCATTTTAGGATTAATTGCTCCATTTCCTGTGTTTGTGAGCTGTGTTCTGCACCGAGGATGTGCAGGCATGGTGTTTCCCTCACCTGCCAAACCACCTCCCCTGCTCTGGCCAACAGCAGACACAGCACTCCAGAAAGAGCTACAGGCTTTTCTTAAATGTCACTGCTGAAACACAATTTACTTCATGGTTTTTCATGGACAGTGGTGAAATGAGCCCCTAAAAACATATGTAGCAATATCTGCTTTCAAATGCAAAGCAAACTGTGAGCCAAGACATGGGGATGGTGCTATCACAGGCTTTGACACTTCTTACAAAGCTTGAAAAAATCTGGGCTCTGTAAAAGGATGCTATTTAATCAAGGGAAAGGTTTAAAACTTCAAATAATAATGGTAAACTGAGACAACAAGCAGTTATGCCATCATTGTTATGAATAATTATTTGTGAAAAACAACTATACCTGGATAAATATCCTGAATATTAAAGAAATAGTTTCTTTAAAAACAGAGAAAAGGAAAAGAAAGCATACATTCCTCTAAGATTAATGACATTGCAGTATCTGTTGTGCCTGAAATACAGAGCTTACACCTGCCTGCAGATTCATCTTCAGGAAAAAAAAAAAGCTTATTTTAAGTGTTGGTGCAGGGCAAAAGGTGGAGCAGTGCCTGAGCCTGATGTATCCCTTTGTGGATATGCCAAGCTGAGGCTTTGTCTGTTCAGCTGGAGCAGCTGAGCTTGGCAGCTGACCCTTCCCCCTCACCCTCTTCTCCTCTACTTCAAAAAGTATAGATCCTGCTTTGAATTTCCCAAATCTGAGGAGCCTCCCAGCCACGTTTTAATCTTTCCCAGCGAGCTGCCTGTGCCAGGAGCCCAGCAGCGTGCCCTGAGCTGGCTGGTGTGCAGCAATCAATACTGCAGTGGCATCAGCCATCTCGTTAGTGGGGGGCTCTCTCTCTCCTTTTCCAGCAGCAGAAGAGATCGTCTGATCTCTTCTCCCCATTCCTCAAGTGGATAATGATCAGAAGAGTTATTGGGGATGTGTTTGGCTTCCCTTTGAAGGATGGGGAGATGCTGCAGTGACCTCACAGAGCATCAAAAGCAGGAGCAGAACCACAGAAGTGCCACTGGATCACAGCAAAGCTCTGCCTTCTCTTTCCTTCTGGAGGATAACACTGAGAAAGTACTTTGATTTGTCTCTTTTGCTCCATTGTTCTTCACTGACAGCAGAGTGTTTTGTTCCAGCAATTGTTGGGTTTTGTTATTAGGAAAACAAGGCACGTGGGTGAGATATTTCTGTATTGTTTCCCATTAATGCAGGGCTAAATCATTAAATCATGGCTGCATAACTTTGGGAAGGGTGAAAGAAAATTAACAACAATCTATTGATCACTATAATCTCTTCCTCTCCATTTTTGTCCTCATTATTTTCCCCCAGTTGTCTGTTCAGTCCTTCTGTTGCATTGCTATTTAGATAAATAAAATAGAATAATCCTATGCAAATACCAGAATTTCTTAGAACTTTATAAAGAGGGGGCTCTAAGTATTTTTTTATACCTACATATTTTTCAAACTAGCAACATCTTTACTTGAACTTGATCAACTTGAGAAAACAAAAACGTATTTCCTGCTGACTTTAAGAACAGAGAGCAAAGTGCAAGAGAAACAGTTTTAAATGCATAAAGATTTTATGGAAACCCAGAATCCCAGAATGGTCTGAGTTGGAAGGAACCTTAAAGCCCATCCAGTTCCACCCTCTGCCATGAGCAGGGACACCTTCCACTATCTCAGATTGCTCCATGCCCTGTCCAACCTGGCCTTGGACACTTCTAGGGATGGGGTTACACTCCCAGGGATTATATCCCTTTATAAGGAATAAGACACATTTTTTGGCAGCACTTCTGCATCTCCCCAAGCCCAGGCTGAAAACTGAACATAGCATTAAGATATTATTTAATGCTAGGCTCTGTTTTTTTGTTCAGAACTGTAAAAAATAGGTTTTAACACTGGGTAAATAACTGTGTTTTCCTTGTTTGCAGTTTTGCAACCTAAAAGTGACTGGAGACATTGTAAATAGGACAAAAATAATCGTATTCTCACTAAACCCTGAGGTACATTTCTACAACTGGGTTAAAATTCAAGAAAACAAATGGTTGTGCTTGATACCAGGAGAGCTAAAAGAACAGGCACAGAAGAGCTGCAGAGTGCATTTTGGGGCTTTCTAACAGCATAAATCTTGTTATGCAGAGTGGGACTGTTGGCAAGAAGCAGAAAACACAGTGTCCATAAACACATGGATTCAGTGTTTTTCCTTCCAAATGTTTATGTGGAGGAGAAAGATAAGGCAAACAATTGAATACTAAAAAATGTGGGGAAAAAAATTAAAACTTGAGCTCTCTTTCAGCCCCCCAAGCAGGTTTCACTGCAAGTATGGAGCACACACTTAGGCCCTGGGCTAAGTTACTTTAATTCTTGCAGCAAAATAAGTCCATCCATCAGCTCCTTCCCTCCCCACACACTGTGATTTTATACAAAATTCCCTGAATTTCAAGGAGAAATAAGCAGGGGAGAGAGAGAGATTGTGCTCAGAAAATCTACCAGAAAAGGATTCATCACTGCTAATTCCTACAGGGTGAGTGGATTTTCCCAGAGTGTAGGAGACCTCTATCTTAAATCTTCCATCTGCCTGAAGAAATTCAAAGAGAGATTTTCGTCTTCTAACAGAATATTCTGTATTTTCTGAATAGCCTCTCCAATGTTTCTGCTCTAAACTGTTCTATTTTAATTATATCCATGTATTTTAGATGTACAGCTTGCAATGAAATACAAGGAATTTTGGAATTTCTGCTTGTTTGATGGATCTTTATGAATTTTATGAGAAATGCCTGCATCGAGTGGATGTGATTTGTACTCAGAAGGCTCCTGGTACAACAGCTCCCCATCCCTGTGCTGAACAGATTGAAATCCAAGTGTCATTTACAAAACTCAATGGATGCACTGCAGACAAAAAAAAAGACTAAGTGCCAAATTCAGGGATGTCTGCAAGGATTGCAGTAAGAAATCCAACCTGCTGGCAATATTGGGAAAGGTTTATTGTGTGCTTGGAAAGACTGATATCCCTCCTGGAGCACCAGGGAAGTGCCATTCCCTGGATTGGCTGACACAGGTCAGCAACAGTGATGAACTCCATGGTTTTCACTGCAGAGTGAGTTACATAGGGGGCTTCATGCCCTTTCTTCTTGCTTTCAATGTCCTTGATGAATTGAGGGACAAGAAACCTGTCATGGGCTCATTAAGTTTACAATTATGGCTGGAGAAAAAAAAATCTCAGTGCTTTGGAATAAAAGAGTCATCCTAAGTAACTTTTGTAAAAAAACAGTTTCCAACAAAACTTTTAAAAGCAGATTAATATTTTAATTTCAGGACATAACTGAACACAAAATTAAAATATTGCCTAAACTTACCTAAACAAGAAAGATTTTGACTGAAACTTCCAAATCTGTTGTTCACATATATCAGTGAAGATACAGTAAAGAGAAATGTTTGAATTCATGACCTCACAGGACTGTTTCTACAACATAATTAAAAATAATTCCAAAGAAGGCTTAAGTATTTCAATTTCAGAATTCAACTGAAAAAGAAAAGAATTTGAAATAGTGCAATTAACTGCCTCCTCCAGGCATCCACCTGCTCCAGCTTGGGCACCTTCCCCAGGGGCTGTGGGTGGATCTCTGCATCCCTGTGGATCCCCATGGGCTGTGGGTGGATCTCTGCATCCCTGTGGATCCCCAGGGGCTGTGGGTGGATCTCTGCATCCCTGTGGATCCCCAGGGGCTGTGGGTGGATCTCTGCATCCCTGTGGATCCCCAGGGGCTGAGGGTGGATCTCTGCATCCCTGTGGATCCCCAGGGGCTGAGGGTGGATCTCTGCATCCCTGTGGATCCCCAGGGGCTGTGGGTGGATCTCTGCATCCCTGTGGATCCCCAGGGGCTGTGGGTGGATCTCTGCATCCTGTGGATCCCCAGGGGCTGTGGGTGGATCTCTGCATCCCTGTGGATCCCCAGGGGCTGCAGGGGCACAGCTGCTCCACCATGGTCTCAGCCTGCAGAGGAATCTCAGCTCCAGCACCTGGAGCATCTCCTGCCCCTCCTTCTCCACTGACCTTGGTGTTCCCATGTTGTTTCCTTCACATTTCCTCACTTCCTCCTCTTGTCTGGCTAGAAAAAAAACCTGCATCCCACTTTGTTTTGATTTTTTTCCTGATCTTAATTTTCTAAATCTGTTACCACAGAGGCATTGCCAGCCTCTCTCATTGCCCCAGCCTCGGCCAGCAGCATGTCCATCTCCAGAGCCATCAGGGATTGGCTCTGCCAGACACAATTGAAGTTTCCAGCAGCTTCTCACAGAAGCCAACTCTGTGGGCCCCTGCTACCAAAGACCAGGCTGTGCAAAAGCAAAACAGGAAACTACCTTATAAGTCCATTATTGACTTTTCTTGCCTGTCCATTTCCATTCATTCTCTACCACTCACATTTGGCCATTGGAAGATGTTTTAAACATCTTCCACTCCTTTTAAACAACTTTGCTTTTTACAGGTACTGGTGGCTATGGATTCAGACATTTGACCTTTGAGTTTCTAATAATGTTATTTTATTATTTTGCTATACTTTTAATGTCAAATATACTTTCTCAAACTGTTACAGCAAATTGTTCCTTTAATATTCCAAATGAGCACATCCTTTGTTGCTCTAAGATTTGTGTGCATGAACTCCATTTGAGCAGTTTACAAGCTCTAACACAACACCAATTAGCATTTAAAGGTCACTACTTAATACTTCTTTGTCTGTCAGGGTGAGTTCAATTGCCCACATGTGATGTATTCATCTGATTAATAAAGCTATGATCTACACAACTTTCTGCAGGTGAGTGAGATATTTTTGAAATCCCATTTAGACTGAAGTTGTTTTTTCCTCTTCAGCGTTTTCAGGACAGATGCTGAAGGAGCTTTTTGACTTATGTTTTTACTGTGAAAATGTTGTTTTCCTTCCAAATCTGAACAAACCCATTTGTCCAAACTGGTGCCTGCACAATCCTCACAGCTCATCTACAAAATCCCTGAAGTGGGACAAGATTTTCTGTGCCTGCACCCACATATTTTAATCATGAAGTGGGTGAGCCTCAAAGACATTAAAACCAAATCAGGCATTTTAATATTCAGCCATTAGGCTGTGTTAATTAATTGACAGGTGGATTCTTAAAGTGTCAGCAGAGTGATTCAAAAATTTGCTGTCAAAAGCTGGAATTCACCTGGTCGTGCTCATTTTTTTGGGATACATTTCTTTGCTTGCCAGTAGAAGTAGAAACTTACCCAGATCTCAAACCAGATCTTTTATACCACAAGAAAGCGATTCACTCCTGGGTGAAACCTGTGGGCTCTGAAAAGAAATGCTGCCTGTAAATGAACCTGAATGTCAGAATGATGAAGTTCCTTGTGAAATTCTTCTTAAATGGCCAGAAAATATCCTTTATCTGAGGAGTTTCTTGTCTGCATTAATGCCAGATATGATGTTGAGTAGTTTTTGTATATTAACTGATACTGAAGTCAACTAAGCCTTATGGTGACTGAAGATCTGCTCCTTTTATTAAAAATTAAATAAATATACAAAAAAATTCCCCAAAGTTAGGTATCATCATTACAACGAATTTTTTTTTTTTTGCACCCCTTATCCTTTAGGGTCATTAAACTTTATTTTTGTTATTTTTGATTTTAACCACCTGCTTTCTTTCCACTTCTGTTTAATTGCAAATTGTTTTCCAAAGAGTTTTCCTATGAGGATTCCATAAATGGTTTTGGCTGTATTGACAAGAAAGGATTAAACTGTAATTCATTCCAAATTACAGGAAGGCAAAGAGTATTAACCAACAGTGACATGCACACTTCTCTGGAGGTCTGTAAAAAATAGAAAGGCTGCATCATTACCCATCTACTTGATAGAAACAACAAAAACCTGTAAAAAAAAATCAAGGAATTAGTCCCACTTCCCTGTACACAGAAAATCACTGAGGGGTTTTGATTTAGAATTGTAAAGAGCAAAAGATCAATACCCACTGCAAATGGAATGATTCACCAGGGCAATTTACAGTGATGTGACCCCTGTTGGATTGCCAGTGTATGCTCAACATGGGAAAGGAAATTCCAACAGCCCCACTGTTTTTTCAAGATTTTCGTGGCTCAGTTTGTGCAGATTCAGAAACTTCCAGCAGGCTCCATTTTGCAAGAACCATGAAAAATCCCTTCTTGGCCTGAGCAGGTTGTGCAGCATCCCAGCAAATCCTTCACCTTCTCATATATAAAGGCCATTGGATTCCAGAGGGTGTCCAGTTTGGATACCAGGAAGTTCATTTTCACCCCCTGACACCAGAATCAGATATTTTTCATGAAAGTACAGGATTAGACCCCTCTCATGTTGTTAAATGCTCAAGAACATTTACTCCAGATCCCTTGAAAAGATGGGCTTTGAATTTCCCCCTCTTTATATCCCACAAAAAAAAATCTTAAATATTTACTAGGAAAAAAATATAAAACAAATGTATTAGGTAATTCCTTTATCTCATTCCATGAGCTGGAAAAGATCTGTGGCATTTTCTAATGAAGAATAAAATAGTGCTACTTTCCTCACATTCATTGTTGTCTTCCACCCATCTGTACCTTCATCAAATTTTTGGATTAGGTTTGAAAATCTGAAAATGCCTATTAGTCAAAAGCATGGAATGGCTTGGGTTCAAAGGAATCTTTCATATTATCTCACTTCAACCCTCTGCTTTAGAAATATGTATATAAATAAACATTTAAGTGTGTTTAGCACATTTCATTTTGCAGAAAAAAGCACCAGATGTTGGAAAATTCAAAAACACCTTAGACATTAAAAGCAATATCAATTCTTCAATATGTTTTTATTTATTCTTTATTTAATGCTTTTCTTTTTTGTATAAAGTCAGTGATGGCACATCACTCTTTTTTAATATTAAATGGTAATAAGTGCTGCTAAATCCTCTTGTACTCTTTTGTTTCTGTATCCTTTGCCCCCTGACCCTTTTCCACCTCCAGTCACTGTGTAAGTCACTCAAAATTGACTCCAATCCCATTTTCCTATTTACACTTCCTTGATGTAGTCAGTAATAGAGTGAACCTTGCCACTGAGCTCCATTAAAATCTGCTTTTTGCCAATACCTTTGATGGCAAGAGCAGAAACCAGTCTTTTGAGACAATGAATTAATATTAAAATGGCTCAATTTAGCCCACATATTTTAATTGAAAATACATTTTATTATTTCCACAGTTCTCCATTTCAGACCTTCTTTATGGCAGCTACCCCAGGTGTAATGTCTGCTCCTGCTTAACTCTTGCCTTTGACATAATCCATGGTATTACCTGGTTTTAGATGTCAATAAAAATTCTACCCTGTCAATGGGTGAATTTCTAGACTGGCAAGAGAGAAGGGTTTCTGGGCTGACTTGGTTTTGTTTCACAAATTCATTTATTTGGCTTGAAAAGGAGGGTGAAAGAATAAACATGCAATCCCAAGGAATCATGGGGATTTTTTTATTATTTATTTTAGGGATCATTCTTTTTTCTGCCCCAAAGTAAGACAGATTCTAGTATAAAATTCCTAACAGCACTTTGAGTTCAATCCAGCTTGATGATATAAAATAATTAGCAGTGATTTCAGTGATTTTGAAAATTTTTAGATTCTCAGGGCAAGCAGAATTTTATCTATTTGTCTTTGCTTGAGTCCTGGCAGGTGTTGTTGAGATGTAAAATAATACTTAAGATGAGACAGAGAAAAAAGGGAAGAAACTTCCAGAAAAGCACTGGAACAGGCAAGAAAATTCCAGAAAAGCACTGGAACAGGCTACCCAAGGAATGGTCACAGCCCCAGTCCTGAAAGAGCCCAAGGGGTTCTTGGACAAAGCTCTCAGCACAGGGTGGAATTGTTGGGGGGTCTGTGCAGTTGGACTTGATGATCCTTGTGGGTCCCTTTCAGCTCAGAATATTCCATATTCTGGTTCATATCAATATTCTCAATGTTCTTGTCTAAGATTGTCCCAAGTCTTTAATCACTGTGGGTAAAAATGCTGCCATCAACTGATTATCAATGTCAGTGACAGAAATTCACTTGGTTAAACATTGCAGGAGAACAGAAGTGTGGGATTTAACATCCAGGAGCCCAGGGTAGGTGCTTCATTTGTTGAATTATAATCTAAAAACCCAGTGATGAAGAAAAGGGGTAATTGAAGTAATTCTTCCAACATCTTTTTGTGGATATATGAAATCCTCTGCAGTGGGAGGTCAGGGAGTCAAACAGTGCAGCTGACTTTCTAAAAGGGCTAGATAATGATAGGGTTTGATGCATAACTGTGGTAGTTAAAACCATTGAGTTTATAGCATGAACTGAAACAGGAAGGTTTTTTTTTATACCCACTTTGCTCCTGCACAATCAGCCGAATTTATTAGGAAGTTGTTTTGGTTTGAAAGACACAGGTTTGTTGGGGAAGGGAGGCTTTTAATTCTACAGGCAGCAAGGAAAAGAAATACCCAACCCCAACAGAAGTTTATGGCTGAAGAGAGCCCTAATCTTCCTTAGCTAAGGCATTAAAGATCCAACAAACCAGGTTCTCGTGGTCTTTTCCTCCTGTGCCTCCACTGGGCTCTCTCCAGCATTTTCAGGATTCCCACGAGCTGCAGAGCTCCAGAGTGGAGCCAGCACTCCCAGGTGTGGCCTCATTTCTTGGAAATTCAGCCAGGAGTATGTGTGGCATGTGGCTCAACACATTCTCCAACAAAACCCCCAGCTCCTGTCCCTCCAGCTTCTCCTGCCTCTCCAGCTGTTCCTGCTTCTCCAGCTGTTCCTTCCTCTCCAGCTGTTGCTGCCTCCCCAGCTGTTCCTGCCTCTAAAGCTGTTCCTGCTTCTCCAGCTGTTCCTGCTTCTCCAGCTGTTCCTGCCTCTCCAGCTGTTCTGCCTCTCCAGCTGTTCCATCCTTTCCAGCTGTTCCAGCCTCCCCAGATTCTCCTGCCTCTCTGGGTGTTCTTGCCTTTCAAGCTGTTCATCTTTCCACCTGTTCCCACCTCTCCAGCTGTTCCCACCTCTCCAGCTGCTCCCACCTCCCCAGCTGTTCCTGCCTCTCCAGCTGTGCACCCAGCCCAGCTCTGCATGGGCTGCAGTCACACCTCCTGAGGTTGTGTCCTGTTCAGCCCCCCTGTCCAACCATCCCACCCCAGAATTTATCAGTCTCTCCACTTGTGGTTGGAGCATTCCACGTCATTTCATCCTCCTTGTCAATAAAGACATTAAACAACACATGAATGGGCTGAGCTTTGCCTTTCCCAAATCCTCTCCAGCATGGAATATTCCCAAGCAGATGGCTGAACAAAGATCCCAAAGGCAGCAGAAAACCTTAAATGAGAGAAATACTGTCAAGTGTTGGGAAAAAAAAAGTAATATATGAGCTTAAATGAGTTCTATATATGCACAACTGGGGAAGCAGAAGAAGTGAACAACTAATCAGGCATCTCACAGTGAGGTTTTTTGGGCAGAATGTCCCTCAGAGACTTTATAATGGGACTTGTGGGGCAGAATTCCTTCTCAAATGCACATCTTTACAAATCCCTCCTTTTCCAAGGTAAGGAGCAACTGCTATATAATAACACCAGAGTGCATAAAACATAAAACAGCTCTTCCTGCAGGAAAGTCAATTTGACATGATGTAAAAATTAGTGGATCTGAATTTGATATTTTCCTTATGGGGTTAAATACTGGTTGACAGTTTATAGCTGCATGGTCATTAGACAGCAGCATTGCAATCAGCCACAATTAATTCTAAAAAATCTTTTTGGGTATGTGCATAAAAATCAGTGCTGCTTTTGGAGGCAAAAAGTACATTGTGAGGGCTGTGTTTCTGTGGGTCTTCCTGTCACTAAATCCAGGAATCTCAGCTGCAGGCAGGTCACATAATCCATCCTATTTTTTACTTTTATTGGCCTAGGAACAACAGGGTTGCCATAACCTGCTAGGGGAAAAGTTGGCTTAGCTCAGGATTTCTTAGGTGTCAATAAGTAAAATAAGGGCAAACCTACAGCAATACCAAAGCCTTTCTATTTCCAAGCATAATCCCTGATCTATTTTCAGATATAATACTGAATTTTTAAGCTAGATGTGCTTGCAAACTGCATTCTTTTTACTGCTATGGATTTCATATGTGCAGAAGAATGTTTGCATGTTAAAAATAGGTTACTGATTAATTGCAAATAACTTGCTTTAATTATTTGAAGTTTATTGCTCTCTAATGATTTTGTTGTTGAATTATTTTAATCTCTTTAATTTATCTTTTTCTTCCCCTGCTCTGGTTCTAGAGCCACAATCATCACTTCTGCAACTCTCCATAATAAGGCAGTGCCTTGCTTTTCCAAAGAAAAAATGATGATAGCAGGATTCCTCAGAAGAAATTCCTGTTAGAGTACCTGAGGAAGGAATTACAGCTGGAGGATTTTCAGTTCCTGTCACAAGCCTTTCCAAGGCTGTCATTATTCCTTTCTTTTGACTTTGGAACACTCTGCTTCTACTGTGGTCCCTAAACCACTCAAAAACCTTTATTCTGGTTCATCTTCTTTCTTTTTTTGAGAAGGGAAAAAGCAGGACTAAGGAAAACCACCTGACCAAATCCAGGGTGTTGCTATAGGTCAGTGCAGGCCTTGTGGAAGGATATAAACATCACAGAATATATTCCCTATATTTTCCATAAGATTTTTAGCTCACTGGAGCAACCAATTAAAGGATCTTACTATGGAAAAATAATTCTTCAGGCCCTAAGAGTGAGCAGCACTGAGAGGGACTAAAGAATACAAGTGGTGTGTTTGTAGTGTGGTGTTCCTTCTATATCCTCCAGTTATGGGCTGCCCTCACCATCCAAGGGATTACAGTCACAGGACTCATGGACACAGACTTGTCACAGCTGGCAGAATTCAATTTAAACACACATTTCTCATCTCTGCTTCAGATTGTGCAGCAAATACGTGCCAGGAATACTGAGAGCAATCATTTTTTCTCCTAGCAATGATTTTGAGATTTTTTTTCTTTCTTTTTTTCTTTTTTACTTCAGGAAGATTAATAAGATGCTTTTTGGACTTCTTTCCTGACTGAGCTAGTGGAATGACTTTTACATCTCCAGCAGAGATCCCTGGATTTAAAAGCTGCCTGGAACATTGTGCCATTGCTCTGCCTGTTGCCAAAGTTTGTTTATCCTTTGTTTTGCAGAAGACACAGAATCACAGAATTACAAAATCACAAGGTTGGAAGAAACCTTCCACATCGAGTTCAACCCATGCCCTAACACCTCAACTAAACTCTGCCCATCCATCCAACTGCTCCAGGTGTCTCTGCAGAGCCCTCCCACCTTCCAGCAGATGGACACACACTCCCAGCTCAGTGTCATCTGCAAATTTACTCATGAAAGACTCAGTGCCCTCATCCATGTCAGCAATAAAAATATTGACCAGGATTGGCCCCAGCACAGACCCCTGTGGGACAGCACTGCTGACTGTCCCCAGCTGGATGCATTCACCACTCTCTGGGCCCAGCCAGTCCCTAACCCAGCACAGAGTGCTCCTGAACAAGCCACAGGCTGCCAGCTTTCCCAGGGGATGCTGTGGGAGACAGTGCCAAAGGCCTTGCTGAAATCCAGGCACACAACACCCACAGCCCTTCCCACACCCACCAGGCAGGTCACTTGGTCCTAAAAGGGGATCAGGTTGATAAAACATGACCTACCCCTCCTAAACCCCTGCTGGCTCTGTGTGATCCCTGGCCTGTAATTACCAGGATCCTCCTTCCTTCCCTTTTAGTGAAAGGCTGCCACATTGGCCAGCTCCCAGTCATCTGGAACCTCACAGTGGGCCAGGACTGCTGGTAAATGATGGAGAGCAGCTTCACAAGCTCATCTGCCACCTTCCTCCTCACCCTGGGATGGATCCCATCTGGTCCCATAGATTTATGAACACCCAATGCACTCAGCAGCTCTCTGACTGCCTCCTCCTGGATGACAGGGGGGCCATTCTGCTCCCTGACACCATCTACCAGCCCAGGAGGAAGGCTGTCCTGAGGACAAGCTGTCTGCCCACTAAAGACTGAGGCAAAGGAGGCATTAAGCACTTCCACCTTCTATTCATCTGCAGTTATTAAGTTCCCTCCCTCATCCAATAAAGAATAAAGGTTGCTCTTACCATTCCTTTTACCACTAATGTGCAAACATTTTTTGCTATCCTTTACAAAAGTTGGCAAATTAAATTTGACTTGAGCCTTGGCCTCCCTAATTTCTTTCTACATGCTCTAGCAGCCCTCTTAAACACTTTCTGAGAGATCTGACCCTCCTTCTAAAGATGATACATCCTCTTTTTATTTCTAAGTTCCTCCAAAACCTTGTGTCCCATCCAGCCTTGTTCACTCATCTTTTGGCACACAGGGGCAGTCTGTTCCTGTGCCCTCAAGATCTCTGTTTTGAAGCACACTCACCTTTTCTGAACACCTTGTTTTTTTGAGGGCTGCTTCCCAAAGAACTCTGAATAAGTCTCCTAAATAAGCCAGTCTGCCCTCTGGAAGTCCAACGTCAAAGTCTTATTGATGTTCCTCCTGATTTCACCAAATATTGAGAATTCTATAATTTCATGATCACTGTGCCCCAAGACTGTGCTTGATTTTGTTTGGAAAAGCAATTACTGTGTAAAAGGAAAAACAGGTAATTTTCTTTTCTCTGTGAAGGCTCTGCTTCATTTTGCTGTATCCTTGGGGCTACAAAGAGAAGCTGCTGAATAGAGACCCAAATGAGCTGTAAACAGCGAAAGAAAAACACAAACCACATTTTTAAAAGTCTGCTTGTGGGATTTTTCCTCACCAAGTAACTAAAGTTAAACCATATTATATCAGATAGACAATAAACATAATGACTCCAGTTGTGAAATCATAGAATTATTGAATGGGAAGGGACCCACAAGGGTTATCAGAGTGCAGCTCTGATCTGAGCAAAAGCAGTTTCCTCTCTGCACTAAAACAATCTGAAGTGGTGTTGATGCTTTGAGTCCAAGCCAAGGACATCCACCACAGGGCTTGGTTTACATCTCTGGAGGACAAAGTGCATTTATTACCTGAACACAAAGCACAATGAGAGTGGCAGTGATGCATTGTAATTAATGTGTTTTAACTTCCTCGTGGTAAGCTCAGACCTAAGAGCTAATTTGTTATTCATAAGAAAGAAATGTCAGTCACTGGCTGAGAGCATCCCACTAACCAGGAATGCTAACAAGGACAGTGCCACAAGTGGTCACTTTTCCCCAGTGGAAGAGCCAAAGGTTATTGCCATTTGTTATTTAAATAATTTGGTATTTGTTGGGAAAGGTCAAATAACAATGCTGGCCTGTGGAATAGAAATTTCAATATGGCAGGAAAGGAGTATTATTTCTGCTTCAAGTGATTTACATTAAGCTATAAAAATGTCTGTCTACAACCTCTGGATCCTTTAAGTTGCAAGGAAAAACAACACTGAAAGCCAAAATCTATTAGATAAAGGGAGAGTAACAAATATTTGTTTTCTTGTATTATGGAGTGTGCTGCCCTGACCTGATGAAATGAAAATCACTCAGCACAACTTCAGTCTCCATAAATCTGTTTACTTCAGCTTGAAGGAAATTCTTTATTTCTATAAACAAGACGGAGCAGAAAATTATTTTAGGCATCTAAATTGTGTTTGCTCAGAATGCTTTGCTTCCAATGAGCCTGTTGATATCAGCCTGAGTCCTGAATTTTCTTGAAATCAAACCCTTCCATGCCTGAGTTTGAGCAGCTGAAATTAAACACCCCAAACCATTTGGAATGTGCTGCCTCAGGTTTTGTCTGTTTGTTTGCTGCTGCTTGTTCCTTTGCTTTTCCATTTTATGGAATATTCATTGCTTTCTGTAATCAGCTTTTTCTCCAGTTTCAGCTAGAATGTTTGGAAACCAAGTTCAGAGCTGTCTGGCACATGGAGGTGTTGATGAAAGAGGAACATCACCAGGAGCATCTCTCCTAGAACAAAGAAGATGCCAGAAGTCATTTGCTCCCGAGGCTGCTGTTACAGTAGAACAAAATTTATTTGCAGTAAATTTAAAAAACAAATTTGGGATATTAATTGGAATATTCCTCCACCTGGTACCTAATCTTTTCAAGGCAGAGTACAAGAAAACATCAATTTAGGCACTGGGTAGACACAAATTTGAGAATATTAGGGAGTTTTAGCTTTCCATTTATTCTTTAGATCACACTACAAAGTCTAGGAACAAATTAATTTCTGCAAAGGTGGAAGGTCTTTCTTTAAAATAATTATTTACTTTGTAGAAGAAGGAAACTGGGAAAAATATCAGAGGACCCAGCAAATGTGCATCCAAAAATCCTGTTCCCTGCTCCATGAGTGTTGCTATACATGAATCTACAAAAAAAAAAAAAAAAAAAAAACCAAACAAAAAAAACAACCAAAACAAACCTTTGTTCCCTACCAGTCTTTGCTTTTCCTTTTTCTTCTCCAGAAAAGGGATGGAGATAAGAGAATAGCAAAGCATGCAGGTTAAAGCACACAGGTGTCCCTCTCTCTTGCCCCTGACATTTCTCTTTTGGTTCACCTTTTATCAATGTCTCTGATGAGGAGTTAAGAGCAGCAGGTACCTCACAGAGCAGATTACACAGAATATATTCAATACTCAGGACACTGAAAAAACACACAGAACCTCCAGCACACCTGGAAGTGAAAAGTCTCCTCAAGGAACATTTCCTGTACATAACTTCAGCCACTAAACCAGAAATTTCTTTATCTTTTTCAACTTTTCTCTCCAGATTTTTTATATTTATATATGTGTGAAAGGAAATTCCTTTCTAACTAAAGCAAAAACTTTCTTTTCTTTTTTCTTCCTTTTTTTTCCTTTTTTTTTCACAGAATCACAGAATATCTTGAGTGGGAAGGGGCACACAAGGATCATCAAGTTTAGAGGTATCTGACCTGCCTTTTCCAATGCCATTCCACAATTAATGTTTCTGAAGCAAAAGTTATTGATAATCTGGAATAATGCACCAAAAATATCCCTGTGAGCATTTTGGAAACAGGTCTGGAGTGAAGGTTTCAGCAGAATAAGTACCAAGACACTGAGACCTCTGGTAAAGTGTAAGAGCAAGATACAGTCAGTGGGAAAATATGTTTATTTTAAGGAAGGAACAGGAGGGAATTACCTGAAATATTAAAACACAAATTCTGTGTGCAGCTTGATCCATTTAATCTTTGCTGCTGCTGCAGCTTTGCTTTTACTCTCCCATGACTGGCTGCACATTCCCACTGTGCCTTGCTCAGTCACTTGGGAGTTTCTGAGCTCACACGAGTTTCCCACCAAGGCTCTGCTTTCCCCTCTCAGTCAGCCAAAAATTCTTGTCTCTACTCTTCCCAGTTTTCATGGATCCTCTGAGAATTTAATAACTTTATACTGTCTAAATATCTATTCTTAAAATATTTTCCTTGCTTTTTTTTTTTTTTTTTTTTAAATAAATGTGATAGTTGAAGGCATCATCCTGGGAGTGGTGAGAGACAACTTTTCTAAATCTCATTTCCTTATATCCCATATGGAGTACAAACAACACCCATCCATTGTACCAGGTCCAGATCCTCCTTTGAAAAAAGAGTGTGAGACACATTCCTCTCCCTGCCTCACTCCTGCACCTCTGACCAGAGGGTTTTTGTGTTTTTAGAAATTTTGAGTTCTTTTTAGAACCTTTTAGTTCCTTTTAGAACTGAATACCTTGCAAAACCAAACCTCCACAATTAAATGTCCAGGCACATATTTCCATTGACCTGTTTGGGAACTGCAGACAGCTAGTTCATGTTTAAACTTTAAATTCTTTAGGCTGAGGCTTGGGGCCAGTCCATGGCAATGCAGGAGAGCTTTGCCACCATCTGGGAGTACCACTGGTGGTGGGAATAGAATTTTTTTGACCTTCCAAATATTTCTGACTATCTGCATCTCTCCATTGGCACCACCAAAAAAGGGCATCACACAGAGCTTCTAATTACACCCCAAAATAGAATTATAACTTGCTGTTCACTATTCTAACCTCTATTCTTCAGTTTTATTCATCAGCTAAAAATGCTGATAATCAGCAGAGTTCTCAAAGATCATAGAGCTGGATTTCACCAGTGAGACAAATTCAACTTCTACTTCAGCTCCCTTTCAAAAGAAGGAGTCTGGAGTGGTGGTTTCTGTATGATCTGACCCTTCTTTTCTCCTTAATTTCAGGTTGAAAATCTTGATGAGGACAAATGCAACTTTACTGCTCTGCTGTGTTGCAAAATTATCTTTGTACTTCATCAAGGCAAAATGTTCTAATCAGTTCCAGCGTGGAATGCTGCAAATGTTATAAATGTGACAATTTAGTCCCTTTCCCTGAGCCCTTCTCATTCAGATACTGTAATTAGTTCTAGTGTCAGACTGATCACCTTTTCTGTTCACTGTGACAACCCAACAGCCTTCTAGTTGCTGATCTTTTTTTCCAACCAGCAACAAAATATAATACAACTCTCAAAACTTGTCCTTAAATGAGTTGAAACTTCCCTTACAAGCCTGATTTTGGTTCTTTTTGTTGTTGTTGATTTATTGTTTGATGGTTTTGTTTGTTTTTTCTTTTCTCCTCCCTGAAGGTCACATTTTCAAACTCTGATTATATCCCCATTAAAGCAGTAAAATTGCCAATCCCTGGCTCTAAAGCTCAGGGCTGTGTGTTTCCTTGGGCACAGCATGCCCAGGTCAGTGTTTCTGACTGTCCCTGGGAGCAGAATTATTCCATGCAGCATCCCTGTTCCATCCCCCTCCCAACAGGCTCTGTTTGTCATGCAAAGCTTCAGTGTTCCTCAAAGTGCAGAGAACTTTCCATCAATTTTGATAAATTTCTCTGGCCTTTTGTGAGCAACCCCTGGGTTTTCTCCATGCACAGCTTCCCTTGGACTGCTGAGATCCCTGGGGCAGGGAAGCGTGTCCCAGCAGCAGGGAGAGCATTTGCACACTTTCTCATGAGTCAGCCTGAATTCCAAGTGGATTTTGCTCCACTGATACTGCACATGGTCAGCCACAAGTCAGGGGGCATTAGGTCATCAGGTGAGTCTTCCATTCTTGACAAAGAGGGAAAAATAATGGTGTGGAATGGTTTGTAGTTTTGGTTTTGTTTTTTAAGTTTATGTAATTCTTTAGTAGAAAATATCTTAATAAATGTAATACAACATACAAAATGATGCTGGATGAAGAAGAAGTGCTGTTGTCCTTTATTCTCCCTCTTTCTACGGCATTACATATGATATTTCTACATTCTTAGATTTCTATAACATATTAATCTTGCCCTTTTTCTTCTTTTGTCGGCCATAAGAACAAAGTTTTCTATTTAAAACATAGAATTATAGCACCCCAGAGTGGTTTGCATTGGAAGGAACTTGTCCTGTGACCACAGTTTCTGATGGATTGTCCCTCTCTAAGAAATTTCCTTAAAAATCCTGGAATGTGCTGTTAAGTCTCCACACAACCTTCCCTTTTCCAGGCTGAACATTCCCAATTTTCTCAGCCTTTCTCTAGGTTAGGAGGTCCAATCCTCTTAGTTCATGCTTTATTCCTAATATCTAATTTAAATCTATTGTGTGTCAGTTTAAAACCGTTCCACATTGTCCTATCAAGGTCAAGGCCTGGAGGGACAGGACACAGGGAATGTTCCCTGAGAGGGTGGGAGGCCTTGGCACAGATTGCCCAGAGATCCTTGGAAGTGTCCAAAACCAGGTTGGATGGGCTTGGAGCAACCTGGAATAATGGAAGGTGTCCCTGCCCATGGCAGTCCCTGGCACTGGATGGGCTTTAAAGTCCCTTCCAACACAGACCAGTCTGGAATTTTAAGATTCTGTTAATCCTATAGCATGATAGATAATTGTAGCACTTCAATAAGAGAAATTATCTTACATTTATACAGAGCTAGGAGTGCCTAAAAGCACTTTGTAAGCCTAAAGGGTAGCATAGGCATTAAATGAAAACATTTTAACTGTCACAAAAGTGTCTTCTGGTTTTAAACAGGCAGCTTGCTTCTTCGTGTGTTAGAGTGACTGCAGAGGCTCTCAGTGTCCAAAATCCAGAATCCCAGACTGGTTTGGGTTGGAAAGAACCTTAAATTCCATCCAGTGCCACCCCCTGTCATGGGCAGGGGCACATTCCATTTTCCCAGGTTTCTCCAAGCCCTGTCCAGCCTGGCCTTGGACACTTCCAGAGATCCAGGGGCAGCCACAGCTTCTCTTTATGTCCCCTCATTAATTAAGACTACCCCTGCAGTGCTGCCTCTTTTTCAGCAAATACTAAAGGTAATTTCCCATTGGTTTGTCATCATGTCCTTCATAGACTGGAGCTCCCATACTTTCTGAAAGATCCCCTGCCTTGGGACAGGGCAGCACAACTCCCTTCCCTCCAAACACACCCTAGGTTGAAATGCATGCCAGTATCTCAAATTTTGACTTTGCAAAATGCAATCAAATATTTCAGTTCTGAGAAATCAGGTCTCACAGAGGGCTGATGCTGTTAAATAAATGTGGAGATGTACTGGATGTACTTTGTTCCAGATGGAAACATTCCTTGTGTCATTTCCCTTCTGGTCTGCTTTCCCAGTAAGCATTTGGGGCACAACACTTTAATTTAAACAAAACATATTTTCCTTTAAAACATGGAATCAGTGCAAATTCCTTGTGCTTTCTGACCACTTGGCTTAGACATTATTTTTGTTGAAATTATGAAAATAAACACTTCACAATGCATAAACAGACCCATGTTGTGGACTGGATCTCTCACCATAAAATTTTTAAAAGTATGCATTTTTTTTATTAAAAACATAGTAATAATTTATTTTCGGGTCAGTTCCTCCTCTTTGATGCCTTTTCCCAGACAAACACCAGGACAGCACTGTCACCATCACCTACATTTGCTTTCTCCCTGATATTCCAGACTCCAAGTCTGCTCAGCCATCACCTTTCCAGGCTGCATTCCCAGTCAGAGGTCTTGGCTCCTTGTTGCTTGGCATGTCTGACCAGAGAAGCCAAGCCTGCTAACTTCCCTTCCTGACAATTTGTCAAAAGGCACATTAGGAAATAATTGGAGAGAAAGCATACAGATTTGGAAAATGGATTGAGTCATTTTTCTTCAATGCTTGACTGGACAAGTTACAAGACACCTTGGTCTGCACTCTCAACGAGACAGAGCTGCTGGTCTAACAAAAGAAATATTACTGTCTCCAACATGCTGAACTCTTGGGATTTACTGGGGTGGGCTCTAGATTTAACAGCAAATCCAGCAGGTAAATAGTTGGCATTTTCAGGTCAGTCTTTGAGTTTTGCTTGTCTTTTTTAAAAATTGAATTTTTCAGGTCACTGTTTTGCTTTGCCACAGATGACCAAAATAATATAGCAAAAAAAAATAAAATAAAGGACTTTAAACCTAGGTATTCTGTGAAATACTTGAAAAACAGGGTGTTACACATTGGTTGGGTTTTGGAGAAAAGATACATTCAATTACACAAGTCAGAGCCCCCATTATGGAGGAGCTGTGCTGTGGGAGGAGAGAGGCCTTAATTCATTGTTTAGAACAAAAACATGGAAATAAAACAAGCCCAACCAGCCAACCAAGAAAAATCCTTTATAGTACAAGGACCAGAATGATTTGTCCCCCCTGAGAACCTGGCCTCATGTTGCTATTAGAGATGGGAGGATGTATTAGCTCTGATAATCACCACAACAACACAAACATTTAACCTGAGCCTTCTCTCCAGGGATTTATGGACCCTCTCATCTGATTTCTTTATTTCTCATTATCATTAATAATCAGAATGGACTCAGCATTTTGTCACCAGGACATGGTAATCAAACAGAGGAGTTTTCCAGCATGCACAGAAAGTACTTGGCAAAGGAAATTAGGGTGGCACAAAAGGAAGAAATATGTGGAAGCAAATCACCCTTGTCTTTGACACAAAAGGTATCAGGGTGTTTTTTTCTGCCTCTGATAAACAAATTTCAGGATGGCCATATGTAAGATTTTTGTCCTGGTAATGAGCTGCAAATCAGGTTTTACATAAAATGCCATTTTGATCTTCCTTTTGAGATTAAACTTTGCCCTAATGCTGTGCATTCAATTCACCGTAACTGAGTCCTTGGATGAACTCATTTGTGTTGTTTGAATAATTCTTTCAGTTCTTAAGAAGAAAGGACTCCAAATTTCAGTTTCTAATCATGGAATATAGTGCAAGTTGTAAGGTACATGATATAATCTGTACCTGCCTTTACTTGAGAATTCTGCATTTCATTCAACTTTTGGTGGCTGAAGTATCTGGTTTCATGTTAATTTACCAAATTTAATTGTGACAGCATTGCTGCATCTGGAACCTTTTGGGGACATTTTTTGGACCAATGAGTTTGTATCCAAATTGGTACCTTAAATACTATATGGGCTCCAGCTGTCCCCTGAAATGAATGAATGGATCTAAATTAGCTGCAACACACAGAGTTAAGGAGTTTTAATATTGATTTATAATATTGTGATTCAAGTATCCTGTAGAAAAAGAAAGGAAAAGTCTTGAAATTAAGCCATGTTTTTGCTGCATAATAGAAATGCTTGGTAGACTTTTCTGTTTAAAAGTTATTTGCCTTTATTAAAATAATGACAGGGGAACTTGTTGTAGCACTTTCTGAAGGATCAATAATGCAATAAAAAGCTTGCAGAGGAGCAATAAGAGTAATTAAAAGTGGACAGATTAAACAGACTCCAAAAAAAAAAAAAGTGCTTGTGCATATTTTGTGAGTGTATCAGTCTTATGTTGCATTTCACTTAATTTTTAGGCAAAGATTTGGAATTATTCAGCACCTGGGGCTTCTCTGGAGCTGGAAAGACTCTGGCTGCAGATAGATTTATCTTGTGGAAGTTGGAAAAGATGCTTAAATGCCTGGAAAGTGGAGCAAGAGCCCTGCATTGTGCTGTGATTTGGCTTTGGGGAATTCAACCCAACCTCTCCTAAAGCACTTGGACAGGAGCTGTGGAGACTTTATGGGTGCCAGGGGAGGGACTTCTATTGCCTGCTCTAAACTGGAGGGTTTATTTTGCCTACACAAGACTAATGAATTCCAAAGGGAATAATTACCAATAACCTGGAATACAGTAGCTGCAGATGTTTGCTTTCAACTCTTTTGCAGCTCTTATTGTCCAAGTGTAAAGGGATTCTCTGCGTGAGCATTTTTAATTAATAGTTTTCTCTCTGTGCACACATGGCTGGAAGCTACTTCCCAAAATCAGAAAAAACATATTTTAAAATAACTGTAAATATTGAACACTGTATTGCTTTGAATCTCCTGCAGGATGATGGTGGCCTAAATTCTTCCAATATTTCAAAGATTTTAGGACTGAGGGATGGCCTTAGTTTCCTGTGAATGGGTTTTTTCCACCTGCCCAGTTGGACACTTAAAACCCAAGTGAGTTTTCATTAACTTCATTAATGTTTCATTTTATTTCAGTCATGGAAACAGAATTAATTTTCTTTTTCTAACAAGTTCTGGTGCTGTTTAGTTATTCACTGTGAGGATAGGAGAGGTCTTAGATTTGCAGAGCTGTTTTAAAGAACTCTAACATTTTTTTCCAAACAATAAATCCACTTGCAAGAAGACACTTTCTTCAAAATGCCCCCTAATTCTGAAGATACCACTTTGCCAGAAAGGCTGAATTCACTTCAAAAATTCCTCTTATTTACTGAAGAAAGGCATTTTTATCCTCAGACACTCATCAAAACTCATTTATTCTGGGAAATTAAAAGTCCTTAGCATTGCCCTCAATCTACTCCAATGGGAAAAGAGGTAAGACAACAATATGCACTTGTGGGCAGTAATTTTTCCCAGAAATATAAAAGAATACAGTCTGAAGTGCAGATGAATTGACACTTTCTCTGCTTCCAGAAGTCTAAGAAGTAATTTTCCTGAGTTTATACTTCACTCAGTGAGCCCATCTAGGATTTTCTTGAGCAGTAAAGATATTAGATTGAAAACACCTAACGCTTTATAACTGAATGTTAAAAATGGGAAATAGGGCTGGAAGTGTTCTCACCTTTTGGCTGCTCCATGGTTGACCTGCACCATCTCAACTGAGAGTCCATTTTTGTCATGAGTATCCAACCTGACTGGGGTGTGAAATACAGAAGCAAAACTCATTTTATATTTGTGTCTTGGCAAGGTAGGAGATATGCCAAAATCCCAGGAAATAGCTCATGGCAGCTTCAGAACTGTCCAAAGAAATCAAGGAGATGGAATGAAAGCACGTGGATTCTGGGAGACAAAGGTTTAAGCAATTAATAGTGTTGTCTGCTGCAAGTGAAGGAAAATGGAATTATTTTTGGAATGGAATGGAATTATTTTTGCAATTCCACTTGACTTTCTAGACAGTTTGAGCTGTGCTGAGTAGAGACACGACTGCCTCTTCCCAACACCTTCAAATGTTTCCTTACCCTTCCTTATTCTAATTCAGCCACTAATTGTTTTCATCTAAATTAGTTTGTTTTCCACCATCCCAGTTTTTCTACAGTCTCCTCTAATAGCTCTAAAAATCTCACATTCCCAGCCTGCCTTCTTGGCTTCCCTACCTTGTGCTCTTTTTGAGGACAAATTTTTATTCCCAGATAATCCCAGTTCTCTATCCCTTTAACCCACAGATTTTCAGCCCCATTCTTCCCCAAACTCACTTTTTGCTACCCTTTACAACCACAGGCTGTTATCTGGGATTTGAACCTATAAATCCACAGAAAACAAACTTTAAGGAGAGCAGGAGGAATGGGGTGTTGCAAAACAAAGTATGTTTGTAGATATATAAAGGGAATAACACATTTATATTGTTAAACTGAATATATGCACATTGCATGTGAGTGTATAATATCCACTTTAATGACTATTATATACACAAGTTTATATGTATTTAATTATCATCAGATTTTGCAGTCTCTGTATTATTTCAAGAATTACTTATAGAAAGCAAAAGCATTTTGGTAATATATTTCATAAAAAGTCTTAAAGAACTGTGTCATGTAGATAAGACACAATATTATTCCAACCCAGCTCCCACTGAAATTTGTGGATGGTGTGTTTTCCTGGCTGTCAAATAAAAAACAAATGTTTGGAAGAAGAAATAAATTAGGATTGAATCTGCAGCAAAATATTGAGTAGTGCTGTTTGGCCTTTCAAGTGTAAAATCATTGCAAGATTAAAGCAATTTGGACATGCCAAATGTTCAGACTCCAGGGTTTTTCCTGCACTTTATGAAAGAGATACAATCAAAATGAAAGGCTGTGAACAGAGAGCTTCCATTACTGTAATAATGTGGGATCAGCTCCATTTCCTACCTCCCATGGTATTTTTAAAAAGATGACTTAAAATGGGAGGTGGAAAAAGAAAAACTGCTGAAGGTCTCACACTTGCCAAGTGGTAGAAGCAACGTTTTCAGCAGAGATGGGGTGTTATTTTTTTCCCCAAAATTGCTCTTTTGATGATCTCCATGTTAAAATTTAATTAGCCCAACTGAATCTTTGTAATATTCAATATGTTCATTAGGCATGCAGTGTGAATTACAAAAAAAAAAAAAATTAAAAAAAATTAAATAAAAGTAAGAACACTTACAACATAGCAAAAACAAAGAGTGAACATTTTGCTCAGGTCACACTTGCAGGTCATGTGCCTAAAATCACACATAGATATAACAATTTTTACACATGGTGGGGATTTTGGTACAAATGTACAGAAGCTTTTACAATATTCTGAAAATTCTAAATTTCCATTAATAAGGTTTATATTAGCAGGAAAAATTATAGTTATGGGATGCCTTCTAGAATGGCTAAACTTGAGTTTCTCAGTAGACAAGGAGAAGAAGGGCTAAGAATCATTAACAGAGAACAGTTGTTCACAACAATTCTTGATTTGCAAAATGTAGATGGAAAGGAATATACAAAAACTCAAAAATAAAGGAAGTTGCTTGTCATTAACAACATGATGAAATTGTGTAATTACATTTTAATTTAGAACCAATTTAAAAAAGAAAAGAGAGACTTGATACATATTTGAAGACAGTGAACACTTAGGAAAATCCTGAGATTAAATCAATGCTTGCTGGGAGGTTATTTTTGGTGAATAACATTCCATTCCACAGTTGGTTTTCCTGCAGACAGGAATGAAATGTAAGTGGACAGGAAGTCCTGACTTCATTGACACAAATTGCAAATTTATATCATTTTTTAAAAATGAAATAGGAATATTGTAGTGTGTGTACAAGATTTTAAATGTTATAAAATCTGTTTTAATGCAAGTGTGAAAGTGAATAATTGATCTTGTCAGGATTTCCTATTCAAAACTATAAAAAATTATAAACTTCCCAAGTTTCCTTAACATAGAAAGTCTCCTATCCTTCTGTTTCAAAGCAGATGTGAAACAGAATATTTGATATTGGTTTCCTATTAAGAAGTATAAACCTTAAAATTTCCACACAAAAATGAAAGCCTGTGGTGACTTGATAAAACCTTATTGTTTCAGGTCTCTTTCACCTTGGTTTTCACAAGTGCTGAAATGAAACCAAATTTGATATGGAGGGAACTCAGGGATGAAGTTCCTTGAGGCTTCAAAAGAGAGCACATAATTAGGATCAAGTCCTGGCCCACTTGAATGAGTGTGGATCTTGCATCATTTCAGCATTTTTTGCTGTGAAATAGCTATTCACTCAATAACCATGACCATTCTGACTTGTGCATACATAAATTATGTTGTATATTGGTATGTTGCAGATGTAGAAAAATGACTTTTAATTTATGAGCAGTGGACATTGCCCCCCAGCCCCATTTTTCACATGCACTGGGGTGCCTGTATAAATGGTTTATAGCAGCTCTGACTTCCCTGATCTCTCTGTGGTAATTGTTCTACTGGGACTCAGCCCTGTGCAGATACAAAATTAAATCATTTTGGCCCTTAATCCCAGACTCTTTAGAACAATTCTTAGAGCTGTGAACTGCAGTTATTCCTAATGGTGTTAAAGTTCAGTTCAAAGGTGTGTAAAACTAAGAAGATCTTTTGAAGCCTTGGAAAGTTTTAAAATTAAAGGACATTGACACTCTGATGATGATTTGCAATAAATTCAAGAGCAAAAACTTGGCCTGGTTGCTCTTCACAGTGTTGTTACCCAGCAAGAACTGTTTCCAATTTTAAAACACTTAAATTACAAATATGAAGCTGTGGCCAAAAATATTACAATTAAGCTGTATGTCAAGTCAGAAGTCAAACCATGGATCACAGAAAAGCCAAAAAGTGATTTTAACTCGTGTCCTTTGCTTGTCCTGTAATTGTGTGTTTGCACTGTACTAAAAGAATCAAGCATCATATGTATCACTTGTTTTCCCTGGGATCTATACTTTCCTTTTCCTTCAGTTTTTCTGGAGACTGGGGACATGGGGATTACACAGGGTAGGATTCTGGAGTGAACTTCTGAAGAGTAAATTCTGTGGAGAGAAATGTGAAGATTGCTGAAGCCTGATATTTCCAGTTCCATTTCTAACACGGTTGGATTGCTGTTTTGAAGTGTAACCCCTGCATATTCCCATTTTATTTAAATAAAAATAGTTTACTATTATTAGGGTACAATGAAGATGATTATTGAATGTATATTAGAAAGTTTAATAACTAAACCCAAACTAAAATAAACCTGGGAGAGGCATTTCATTAAAAGAAACAAAAACTGACCAATGGAAAGCAATCAAAAAAACCCACCCCAAACCACTGCATTTTTTTGTTATTTTTTTGTAAATTCCTCTGAGGTTTTCAAATATGAGCAGAGAGTAATAGAAGCATTTCATTGTCATGGCTCTGACATATGCTGGAAAGGACTGTAAAGCCCATCCAAGGGCACCCTCTGCCATGGGCAGGGACAGCTTCCACTAGCCCAGGCAGTTTCAAATCCCATCCAGCCTGGCCTTGGCCACTTTAAGGGATCCAGGAGCAGCCACAGCTTCTCTGGGAAGCTGTGCCAGGGCCTCTCCATCCTCACAGGGAAGAATTCCTTCCCAATATCCCATCTAACCCTGCCCTCTGGAGAGCCATTCCCTTGGCACTTGTCACTCAGGCCCTTGCTCCAAGTCTCTCCCCAGCTCTCCCAGAGCCCCTGCAGGCACTGGAAGGGGCTCTCAGGCCTTCCCTTCTCCCAGCTGGACACTCTTCCCATCTCTCCCACTCAGAGATCCATACAAACACGATTGTGCCCTTCCAGATCTGGCAGCAGCAACAGTTTCCCAGCACTCTGTTCCACAGAGATGCTATAGGAGGCTCTTGCCTAGCTGAGGTTGAGCACATCCAAGGAGTGAATGCCCATATCCAGTTTAAAGGACCTCTTCAGTCCTGGCCATTAGCCTGAGCAGATGCCTTTCACTGTGGGATAAAGGCAGTGGAGACTCAAACTCCACTTGAAAAAGAGTGTCCTCATTATTTTTGTAGGGCCTGCCCTGTCAGCTTATCTCTAACGTCAAAGCAGAGTGTGCTCTGCCTCAAGAAAAAAGAAAATCATTACCAATTAATTATGTCAACTTTTGCAGGAAATAAGCAATTAGAACCTGTACAAAAAAATCGATGGTGCCAGTCAACTTCCACGACAATTAGTGCTGGGAGGGCAGAAGGAGAGACAAGGAGGAGCAACCTGGAGCTGCCAAACCCACAACACTCCGTGGAGCAATGGGGGAAAGGGCTTCTGATTCTCACAGCCTACAAAAAACCACAGCTGGAACACAAGGCAGCCAGTCAGGGTGAGCAAATCATTGGAAACCACTGGGAAACCAACAGTGTGGATTTTGTCATAAGGAACTGGGCACTTCAAAAGAAATGTAAGCCTGTGGCCTGTGGCAGAGGACAGGAAGAGAGAGAGGACACCTAAATGCTGAAATAATTGCAATGGTCCTTTGTATTCTTTTTTCATCACCTTGATTATATTCAACATTCTTTTGTTTCTGTGCTGGTGTTTCATAAAGCTCACACACTGAAAGTTTCTCAAGCATATAGTCCTTGCAAGTATTGTTAGTTCTTTTTCTCTTAAACTGCTTGACTCCATTTTTTCCAGCATGCACTCTGTGGCAGCTTTTTTTTTTTTTCATTTTCACATCCCTGTCTTTTCACTTAAGTACATTGTTCCCTCTTTATATCTCTCCTAGCTCATTTAGTCTCATCTGCACTTTAATTCTCTGCTCCTAAGCAAATTATCTCCTTTGCTCATGAGACTCAAATGGCAGCTTTGACATAACTGTAATATCACTTTATACTTTACTTTCAAAACATTCAATTTTGACTTCCTCTAAGTTTCTTTTTAAGAAGTGTTTGGACTGATCATTTTTCCTTAAAAACACCTAGAACAAAGACATGGTCTTTTTTTTTTTTTTTTTTTTTTCAGAGCTCTAAGAGAATTAGCATAGATAATTGATAAATAAGTGGGAATTCATAAATCATACCCAGATCTAGAGGAAAACTGAGAATTACTCTGTGTGCACGTTCTTGTAAAATTGAAAAATATATTCAAATTTGCATGTGCCTTCTCACAGGCCTGGACTCCTTATTCTGAGGACAAGACATGAGAACCAACCTTCCTTCCTTCCTTCCTTCCTTCCTTCCTTCCTTCCTTCCTTCCTTCCTTCCTTCCTTCCTTCCTTCCTTCCCTTCCTTCCTTCCTTCCTTCCCTTCCTTCCTTCCTTCCTTCCTTCCTTCCTTCCTTCCTTCCTTCCTTCCTTCCTTCCTTCCTTCCTTCCTTCCTTCCTTCCTTCCTTCCTTCCTTCCTTCCTTCCTTCCTTCCTTCCCTTTTAAAAAATTTACAAGAAATATTTATCCAAATTTACAAATTCTTCTTTCCAATTTGTCTAAATTTATTACATGATTTCATTTTCCGTTTAGGTTAGGCTTCCAGCTTAATTCTATACCAAAGTCATTCACAAGGGCACAGTTTTTTGCCATTAAAAAAAAAAATATTTATTTTATATTTTAAAACCATCAATGACAAAGCCATTTTAAGCCCAGGTTTTAATTTTTTATGCCTGGCCTTTCTTGTGCAGTAGGAATGGTATTTCTTGCAGCCAGAGGGGCTCTTTTTGAGCTCCAGACCTCTACTGTGTTCATGCATATTCAATAATTCCTGAACACACGCACACACACCTGCTTACACACACCCATACAGACACTAAAAGAGAAAATTATTTCAACAGACAATATTTCATTTTAAAATAAGATACATATATTTTTGTGTACACTTTCTTTTTTTTTTCTTTTTTTTTCAAATCCTGATCAATAATTTAGTAGATTGGTGTTTACACTTTGGATTTATTACCTAGCTGAGGGGAAGGTGGAGGGGAAAACCTTCTCAAAAGACATCTGGCTTCAGTCTGTGTATTTTAGACTTATTGCAAGGTGAAGAAAAGGCTGAGGAGAGCAGCTGGCACACATCTAAAGACATTCATATTATTATATTTTATTATACTGATAAAGATACAAAAATTTGGTCTTTAAACCAACAGATTAATGGCCATGAAGACTGTGAGGTATTTTGATGAATCTCAGATTCCAAAGTGACCCCATTAACAATCCCTACCCAGGAAACTTTCAGTGGATATCACATTTTCTCTTTCACCTTGTGAAAAAGTGATTTTATACGACAGTGTCCCCAGGACAAAGTTTCTAAAATTAATTAAAGAGGCATAGATTTTAAAGGCAGTCAACTGTGCAAGGGTAAAGAACAAGGGGCAAGGCAGAAGGTGAAATGTATCATTCCAGGGAAAATTTCAGGGAGTCTTAGTTCATAAGAACTGTGAAAAAATCTGTGCCAAACTGAATTATGGCTTTGGATCCTATCCTGGACAAATGCCAGCAGTGAAGGAGACACTGACCTGAATTTGGGTTTATTTGTACAATAAATTTTCTTGCTCCTGTTCCCAAATGATTTTGTCAAAGGAAAAAGTGCTCGACTGAAAACAGGCTTTGAGTTCTGGGATAAGTCAAGAAATGGAAACACCTACAGCATAACCCTTCATTGACTCAAGGAATTCTGATATCCCATTTTTAATAAATTGCTGGGCCAGAATAATACCAATAAACTTCAATGGAATAAATTCATGGAGTATTGCACTGGCACAAAATTAACATCAATACTGGCTTGAGAAAGACTTCAAATTATTGAAGAATATAAGAATTTTAACTTCATTATAAGAATTCCTACAGTTATAAGAATTTTCCCTTTTATATTGCTTTAAGAGAAAATTTTGTAGATTCCAGATGACAGAATTTTTTATGACTGATGTCACTGAAATCCATAAAAATGATGTCATTTTTTTCACTGGGGAGACAAAAATTGGCAAACTTGGGAAAGTTTGACATCTTTTAAAAAGAAGAAAATATAAGAAACATTTTGTACAGAGAAATTCAGCACTTATTTTCTCGTCTATGAATTATGCTAACACTCCAATTTGCACTATTCCTCAAAATTAAAGTTGTTTTTCCTGTTTAACTATTCACTCAGGTATATATTTATACCCCAATGCCAGTGATATAGAACAGAATTGGAAAGTGCAAAATTGGAAAGTCTGAAAGAGTTTGATATGGAAAATTTTATTTTAATGATCTGAACTTCTTCATCAACCTGATAGTCTATTATTCTTAGAGTTTTTAATGCTTTGGGCACTTAAAGTCATTAATCTCACTGTTTTATGGGAAAAATAAAGGGGAAAAAATATGATCTCTTATGTTGCATAACTGTTACAGATTTTACAGAAGTTATTTCCTCCCTTCTGACCTCTGTGGAGATATAGAAAGTCATCTGAGAGCTAAGACTTGATTAAAAAAAATAGGAAGAATTTGTACTTGGCACATATCTGAGAAGTTTGACAAAAGGCCCCCTGAAACATATAGAATTTCAGATTCTTCTTTGAAAAAAAACATATTAGTTTGGAAATTAAATGGCCTCAAGTTGCTCTAGGGGAAGTTTTGATTGGATATTATGAGTAGTTTCTTCATGGAAAGGGTTATAAAGCATTGGACTTGCTTCCTCCTTCCATTTATTCCATCAAATAAATTGTGGAGCTCACCATCTTGCCCTCTTCCCTTGTTTATGTATTTTTTTTTGTCTGCAATTAAAATAAGAATCTGTAGCTACTGGAGTTTTGTTGTGAGATATTAGTAAATACTTGTAAAACAGAATTTTTCAGTGAGGTATCCATGAGATATTTATAAGCCATCCTGATTCAGTTGTGCAGTCCAATGTCCATTTTTCTCCTCAAGTTATAAGGATACAGGCCAGTGAGGGGAATACTACCTTACTTTCAGTAGAAATATATTTTTCCTTTAATTTATTCCCTAGAAGTGTGTTTTTCAGCAAAGCAGAGCCAATCAGCACTTTGAACCCTTTGCAGACATTTGTTCTTGCATCACTTCTTGTCAAATCATTAGACTGAAAAACCCCACTCAAGAATATGCCATGTCCTTGTCAAATAATGACACGAATTCCCAAGCATGAATTCCTAATTTCTCCTCCAGAAAAATCCAACATCTCAGGGTTTTCTTTCCAAAGGTGCTGGCCATTCACAGAATGCTTTTCACTGCAGAACAGAGATGATAAACTAAGACACACAATCAAATCCCTCCCCTTCCTCATCCACATTGGCTTTGTGGAGATTGGATTGGTTTGGTAAAAGATGTATTTCAGGAAACAAAAGGAAGATAAAACTTCAAACTCCCCATCACCTTTCTGCTACCTTTCCAGAGCAATTCACTAATAACCCCAAAAATGAGTTTTCTGATTCCTTGTTCTGGTGGGACAGTACCTTTTTTGTGTTTTGCAGACAACAGCAGTGAGAGGATTTCTTTCTTACAGTCTCACCTTCACTGTTTGTGAAGCTCCTGCTCTCTGTTATGAGAGAATTGGCAGTGGCAGAGATTTTCTTCTCAGATGACCTAACAGCTCAGAATCCAGACTTGGTACCATGTACATCTGTGATTTGGTGAATGTTTGTAAAACTTGTGTCCATGCAGGTGCCATGCATGGCCCAACACATGCCAGAATTGCAGCTCTGGAAACATGGCTGTAGAAATTAGAAGACAAGATAGAGGAGAATCACAAGAAGCTCAGGGAGGAGATTAAAGAGGACCTTGTCCAAATCTTAGCAATACAGATCAGAGGTTCTGGTACCAAACACAGATGAGTGGAAGAAACTTCCTACTGTGACTGGCCCATAGGAATGAATCCCATTTGCATTTATCTTTTTGTCTGGATACATTAGGTTAGAAGCACTTAATTATCAGCTCTACTTCCTTTCACATTATTGCTTGTGCTCAGTGCAGGATAGAGAAAATCAGTTAGGAAAAGGAAGGAGTCCTTCCCATGCACAGTTCCCTAAGGGAGCAGACTCAGGAGAATCCCTCATGGCAACTTCACACTCTCAGAAAATGATTCTGTCCAAGTGCATCCGAGTATCACTATCCTGATACAATTTTTGTGGTCTGCAGGGTAAATATTTGATTTAATGGAGCAGTAAATGTAAAATGCCAAATGTCATTTCCTTCTCTTCCCAATAGTCCGAGGCTCGCTCACTGCAGTTAATTTTCCTTTCTTTTCAAATGCAGTGAAATACAAATCTGAAGTCGGCAGTAACATCAAGAAAGAAATGCAGAGCAAACTTGAAACCCAAGAATATAATTTTCTTTAGTGCAGATGTGTCTTTACAAAAAAATTAAAATTTTCAAGTATATCTTATATTGAAATGCTTGAATTATTGTTCCTTCTAAGAGAAGATGCTTTTTGTTGTGAAATGAAAGGAAAATTTAAAAAAATCTAAGACTGAGAGGAGGGAATATATAAACATATGTATTTTTATGTTTTATATATGTGTTTATATATTATTATATATTTTATATTTTACATTATAATATATTATTATTGTGATATGTTATTATGTGCTTATATTCCTTTCCTTTCCTTTCCTTTCCTTTCCTTTCCTTTCCTTTCCTTTCCTTTCCTTTCCTTTCCTTTCCTTTCCTTTCCTTTCCTTTCCTTTCCTTTCCTTTCTTTCCTTTCCTTTCCTTTCCTTTCCTTTCCTTTCCTTTCCTTTCCTTTTCCTTTCCTTTCCTTTCCTTTCCTTTCCTTTCCTTTCCTTTCCTTTCCTTTCCTTTCCTTTTCCTTTCCTTTCCTTTCCTTTCCTTTCCTTTCCTTTCCTTTCCTTTCCTTTCCTTTCCTTTCCTTTCCTTTCCTTTCCTTTCCTTTCCTTTCCTTTCCTTTCCTTTCCTTTCCTTTCCTTTCCTTTCCTCTCTACTTACTTTCATATTATTGCTTGTGCCCAGTGCAGGATAGAGAAAGAAATCTCCCTCTCCCTCTCCCCTTCCCCTGATTTGCAACTGTCATTTTAAATCAGTGATCCTTTTTTTTTTCCCCAAGAGAAAAAGACTTTTTAAAGTTTTTAAAAATATTTGAATGCTTTTTACTTGCTCACTCGGCCACTCTGAAGAAGGATTGCTGCCAGAGTCCTTCTCCTTTTTCCTCAAGATCTAATACTTAAAAAAATCCCAAACTCCATTCTTTTTCATACCAGCACATGCTAAAGATTATTTTAAAGTGTTTCTCAGATTGCCTTTACCTGTTCTTTACTCACAAACCTGGCAGCTAAATTCTCCAATCTCATGATGAAAGTCATGCCCTGCCTTAATTATTCAGTAGCAGAGCATTGTTTATTCCTTACCTCACATTTTAAGGTTAAACTGATTTTCCCACATCAATTTTAAAGCATCTCCCTCAGGCAATATTTTGGACACCAGAAATTAGGTTCCAAATTTCCCAGTGCATTGGCAATGGTGTTGGCAATGCTGACAGTACCTTTAAACAACTAGGCTGGGAAAAGAAAGCTCTGAGTAGACAGCCCTGGCACTTCCAAAAGTTATGTCTGGAAATGTGAGCAAGGAAAATCCTACAAGGCAGAATTGAGGAAGCAGAACTGAGCCTTTTCTTAAGTTATGCCAGGCTGTATTTTCACCTTTAATTAACTGTGGCTTCATCTCTGGGACCAAAAGCTAAAAATATTTTTCATTTGTCTGTTCTGAGCAGCAAAGACACAAGCAGGAAAGTGTTAGAGGCACCTGGCTGTGGTGGATTTGGGCATGTAGGAGATCCCTCCCACTGTCCTGAGCAACATGTCTATACATGACCTTCTCTTTTATCTCCTTTTTCCTCTGTTGTCCGTGGCTGTTCCTTCCCAAATCCACCCCAATCCCTCTTTTCCCTGCTAACAGCCCTTCTCCTACACATCCAGTGTGCCCTCCACAGCCCCCTCTTCTTGATATCATATAATTAGTTTCATTCATTCTTATAGAATCACTAAAATTCCTCCTCAGGCTTCTTTTTCCTGAATGTTCTTGTTTAAGTCTTCCCTTTTTTCTTTTTTCTTTTTTTTTTTTTTTTTTTTGCATTGAGAATGTCCTTGACCAGAAATCAGACTATCTCCTTCATACCCTTACACAGCTGGGGGATTTAACGAGTTTTCTGTTTCAGGGAAGAACTGTGAGCACTTGAGTATTTTGAATAGAGCTGATTGTTTTATTCCTTTGTTACATTCATCAGTTCAATACAATAATTGTTGGTAAAAAAACTCTTCATGTACAAATTGATAAAACACAGTACAAATTAAAATTTTTCCTACAATATCAATCAAATTACATAATTTTTGCATAAGACACTCTTTGATAAAGAAGAAACAAAAGGAAAAAAAAAGATTAATCACTAATTTTGCCATTGATTCCTCATCTTTAACTGCTACTGGTTAAAGATGTTTTATATTCAGAACTGATCTTGAATTGTTTTCAGGGGCAGCTGGTGAAGACAAGGAAAACACCAAAGGTTTCAGTGATATATTAAGAACCTAAGGCTAAAATAGCAGTTAATATACATATAAAGAACTAATATGGAGACAATATTAAGCATTGTTATTCCATAGGCAGGTTGTTAATGCCAAATTACTCCAGCTGTGGCCTAATCTCTGAGCTAGTTGTAGTAATTGTGTTAAATATTCCAAGAATAAAATCCATGGGACAGACAAAAAATTCTTCCCTGAGAGGGTAGTGAGGCCCTGGCACAGGTTGCCAACACAAATTATTGCACAAATAATCCCCCTGCATGATGAAGACACAAATTTTCAGGTGGAAAGTGCTAAATCTTCGCTCATAAAATTTTTTAAATTCTTTAAAATGGGCAAAATACTTATTTAATTATATTTAGTGGATATATCTTGCAAAAGTTTTGAGAAAAGCATTTCATTTTTTCTCAGGTTTTACTGATTCCATGAAAGAACTTTCAGCATCTACATTTTAGAGAGGTAAATTCCTCTTAATCAGCTCTTGCCCTACTTAAACCAGATCCTACTGCTCAGTCCTGCCTAATTAGGCAGACTTAGTCCTTGCATATCTTAATTTTGAGGCTGTAAATTCAGTTTTAAAGGCAAGGTAAAAGCAGTACCCCAAAAAAGTGGAGCCATAAATGAAACATCACCACACAGCTCCCCTCTTGTGCTGGCAGAAGCTGAACCTGCCTCAGGACTGCTCCTGAAACAAACAGCAAATAAAAAAGCAGATGCTCACAGATCTATTATTGCACCCATAAACGGTGGAATTTCATGAGAAACTTCCAGAGCTGGTAGATAAATGAAGGGAAATCTGTTGAAAGACAAACATAATAATGAATGTGCCGTGCTAATGAATCATTGCTTGTAAGAGGCCATTCAATCTTGACATTAATGATATCAAATGAGCTGTGGAATGTATATGAATAAAATTATAGTACGGTGACAATTTGAGTACTTGGAGCTACCTGACTCACTAAATTAAGAAGGAAGAGGTAAGAAAGTGGATTTAGGCAGAAAAAAAGACAAAAGATGTAGATGTGGGTCACATTTTTTGGTAGATTAGATCACCTAGGGTATTTTAATTTGTTAGCTAATAGAGTGCTAAAGTTCTAAAGTTCTGTTTAAGAGTGTGCACAGGTGGTAAAAATATAAACCCTCCAGCTGAATTGGTATGGCTGCAAGTTTTGTAACTTATAATTTTCCCAGAAGCACACAGAAAGGTTTCCTAGCCGTTATTTTAATATATGGAAGAAAATGTAACATTAAAAAAAATATGTAAAATCAGTATGACCATTTTGTTGAAAATATTAACTGGACTGTTAAATGCAATTACAGTTACCATGTCAAACTCCTGGACTTGGTACTGCCAGAGTTATTCCGTGTCCTCAACAGGAACTCCAGGTTTGCAATAACTGCAGGTGGCCATGGCTGCTTATTTAAACCCTCAAACCCTTACCTCCAACATAAAATATAATTTATAAGGGTGTATCACTATCTAAGGTCCCCAGGATGGTCAGGAAAAGCTTGACTCTTGGTTGATGAGATCTGATATTTAGTTCATAAGTATCCTGGATGTTTAATAAAGTGTTTAAAACTTCTCAAGTGTTTCCAAATAATAACAAGCTTACTTTAAATGAGAATTGTTTTGGGGGGGGTTTGAGAGTTGTACATCATATTTACATTTTACATTCCATTCAGTGAAAACTGAATTCTGGTTACAAACAGCAGAGACAATCAATATTGGGTGATAACCAAAAAGGTCAGTTTTTGGCTCTCAGAGAACAAATCTTTCTGTTATTAGTATTTATATGCACTGACATTTAAGGATTTCACAGGATCATGGAATGGTTTGGGTTGGAAAGTACCCCAAAGCCCATCCAGTGCCACCCCCTGCCATGGGCAGGGACACCTTCCACCAGCCCAGGTTGCTCCAAGCCCCATCCAACCTTGCACACTGCCAGGGATCCAGGGGCTGCCACAGCTTCTCTGGGCAGCCCTCACAATATTTGTCCTATTTGAGACTAACTCTAAAGAATAGTGGTAAAGCAGATTGCCTGGAATGGAGAATTTGGAGGAAATATCTTCATTGTGAACTTTTTCCTGGTTCTTCCTTTAGAAGTCAAGAATGTAGCTGGTCTTTGATATTCACAGATTTGTAAGACTTTAAGTCTTACCTACAACACAACACTCCACTCAAAGGGTACTAAAGATGGAACACATCAGCTCGTTTTGAATAACCTTATAGTTATTCTTTCCTCATTGTAAAAGGGTTTTATAAACATTTGTTCAGCAGAATTTCACAGGAGATCAAAAGTCAAAGCAGAGCTGAGGTAACAGCACTGGGAAAGGGGAAACTGCCCAGCAGTATCTGTCCATCAGGAGTGCTCCATCCGGGAACAGCAAAGCACCAGCACAGCATTTGGAGATGCATTATGGAAGGTTTTGACTTTCATGGAGAGTTAATGAGAATCATACCCTCGAGCCCCCCAGGCAACAGGCTGACAGTTCAGGTATGACATGATCAAGCACTCTCTTTAGCACAGGAGAGTGAGCTGTAAGACATGCAATGATAATGTTGTGTCCCAGGTGAGCTCAAGGGAAGAAAGGGGGGATGAGGAGGAGACATCATTTGCCAATAGATGACTTTTCAATGGAAGTTTCTGCAAGCATCCAGAACACCCAGCTGCTGGCAGCTCCTTAAAAGCTTTACTGAAACATCACCTGACACAAAAAGTTCGAGGGTTTATTTTTTGAGTCCACAGACTGGGAGAGAGCCAGACTGTGGCTGCAGCAGCAAACCTGTTCTGTAAAAGAATTACACCCTGCAAATCTCTTGAAGGCTGAATTATTGTTATTTTGAATCATGTAGAGTAGGATTTGTTCAGTCACTTGTTTTTTTTAAATATATATTAGGATTTTTTGTGTACTAAACAATGCAGAGTGCTGAGACTCCTTTCTTGAACTTATTTCATTTTATAGCTAAAAACAGTATGATATAAAGCACTACTAAAAGTGGACCAGGCTCTGCAATAAACCTTGAACCTCTAAGTAAGCTGGCATATCCAGGGAAGAAATGCTTACTCCAGGTGAATTGAGCTTGGAGTTTATCTCAGCAGTGTCACACTGGGTTACTGTGGTCCCATCTGTATCACTCTCAGTGGCTCATTTTTACCACATTAATTGCTGTCAGCCTGAATATGCCTATGATGATGTAATAATCCCAATGTTCACTGGCCAATTAAATCACATCATGACCTGCAGCCAACACAATCACTTTATGGCACATTGAATTTGCTAAATCAACCCAAAAATTCTACTGCAAAGGCTTTTAGGAATTCTTTAGTATAATTTTAATGCATGAGCAATATGTGATGTGTGGTAGCTGTATGTTGATAAAATTCAGGTGAAGTCAAATGGCTTACAGGCAAAAAGTCTTCTTGTGTTACTGAAAAATTGCAACAGGATGAGAGACAAAGCAAGGGAAACACCAGATGTATGGCTGAGTGTTTTGTCAAATATATGTGTATGCATCCTGACACCACAGCCAAAGGAAAATATGCAAATTCCAAGGATGCTCATGTCTGTGCACATGGAACAGAACTAATTTGGATGTGGTGGGACACACCCTGCTCAGACTCAGATTCCCTGGCCTCTGGCCCACAGTGTACCCTGACATAAATATGGTGAAGATCACTGTCCCCTCACTTCAGTGAAAGCTAAATTAAACTGCAAAACTTACATATTTCTACTTTTAAAAATAAGTGTTACTAATCCACAGAGAGCTTCCTATCACAGTGTGATTTTTGAATTAGAGTTCCATTTTTTCCATATAACTATTTGAAGTCACTGTAGACAAGAATATAATAAATATTGGAAGCACCCTATGAGACCCTGACAGCTGAGCACAAGAGCCATTAAGGAATTCTATGGATTAGCCTGCCTTAGTCTTGTGGTTTATTTCAGTTAGATATTGCTCAGGGTATTTATTTTCATGGGTACTTGTTCATATGTCAGCAAAGTTAGGCTATATAATCACATATTGATCATTGGAAGACTCTTTTTTGTCTCTAAACTGAATTTCCTACATATTAATAGTTACTCAAGGCTAGGGAAAAACAATCCAGTCATGCCTGGAATTAGGATTATCCTCCTTCATAAAACAAAGAGACTTCACTCAGCAGCTTGAGTGAGGTACCAGAGAGAGTTTGCTGCTTGGCATGTCACTTTAAAGCATATTTTTATAAGATAAAGCAGATGTTACAAAGCCAGATAATGTCTTAAACCTTGTTAGAAAGCTCATCCACTTAAAGTTGTTCCTAAAGGTTAAATAAATGAAAATCTCTTTCCTGCAGTGCACTATAAAATTACTTTTTTTTCACCCAGTGGAAGAGAGTAATTTCCAGATGATGTTGGATTATAGCACCAGAGCACTTGAATCCTTACTTAGCATGCTTGGTTTTGAAGGTCAGTTCTAATGTCTTGTGATAACTGACTTTGGCATCAGAGTAATTCTCTTCCAGAAGTTCTCTATCAAACTGTTTCAGATAATTAAATTCTCAAATGTTTTATTTGATTCTGTAGCAGAAGAAAAAAAATGTGAACAATAACTACTGAACATCATTATATGCATGAAGCCTTATTTATTCTCACTGCCCCACTTCCAAGAAGATCCTGTGGAATGTGGACTTTCAGAAAGGAGTGATGAGAGCAATTACTGTGAGGAAACACTCATCAGATTAATATGAATCAGAGAATATGAAAAAAATTAGTGTAAATCTAACATTCTGTGAAAGCAAGCAGGTAGGATGGCAATGAACTCTATTTAGAAATTAGATTAAGAAATTAGATTAGGAAATATCTGTTTATCAAGTTTAATGTTAATAATGAAGAAACAGGGAAACTCAACACTGATTAAAATACTCTCTTTAGGATCGTTGTGGGACAGCCAGATGAAGTCAATACCTTATTAAATTTAAAAGGTTGGACCAAAATAGCCAAAGAGAAGATAACTTCCAAATTTGTAACCATATTTTGGATGTGGTTTTTAATACCATGTTTTCTGTTTAAGCCCACCTAGTACCTTGCCAGTGAGATTTCTTCTAGCAGGATTTCCATAACACCTTCTTCCAGGAGGAGTTTTAAATGCCCTTTGACCATTTAGGATGATGCTTGGTGAAAAACAGGACACTGCACGAGCCACAAGTCAGTTCTATAGAAATCTGTGGGTTTCTTTAGCTACTTTTTCCTGACTAGATTTGATCACCAAATCTGGAGTAAATTTGCTAAAATCCCCAGATTAAAAATAGCTTCAAATAAGCCACCTGAGGCCTGTCTGTTTTACTTGGACTGATTTCTGCCTGTAAGGACAAATTCACCCAGATGCCCATCTAGGTTCTGTTATTGCATTAAAAGGCCATAATGGCTCCAAAGTGTGCAGTGCTCTGTGTTTAACACAGAATTCTGCATCTCCAGGCTCTGCTTGGGTTCAGCTGGGTTACTGAGTCACTTGTTCAGTGTGCTCTGGGCAGTGTCAAAATTCTTTTTTTTTTTTAATATTGAAAGCCAAGAATTTCCCATGTTTAATAAGCCATTGAGCTGGGCATTTTCTTTTTTTTTTTTTTTTTTTTTTTAAGATTCTGCTCCACTGGGAACTGATTAACTTCACCAAGGCTCCTTTTGCATGAGCTCAGAGGGAGGTTTTTCTTGTGGGTGTCACAGAATCTCCAAATGGGTCAGGTTGGACACTCTGCTCAGGGCTGGGCAGAGGGGCAGGGTCACTCCCTGTCCAGCTGGGAATGCTCTTCCTGGGATCCCTTTGGCCCCAGGGCATGCTGCTGGCTCAAATGCCATAAGTTCTGTACAAATGCTCTCTCTAAGCTTCCCAAAGTGGGAGCTGGCCACTCATTTTTTGCACAAATAGCTGTGCTTTTGAACACCAGTGTGTTTACTCATCACAGAATGTAATCCCCCCTGTGGGATGTGTTAACTCAGTGTGCAGCCCCAGAGTAAACAAGCTGCCCTCAAAAATAAAACTTTATAAATGAAACCTCTCTGAGGCAAGAGCAAGGGGCACTGAGGCAGAATTAATATTCCTCTTAGCTACACCATGCATCCCAAAATAGGGCCAGTGGTACTGGAAAGACAGAGGCTTTCCTCACATAAATCTCCAAAGGAATCCTTTTAAATTGTGGAAATAAAGCCAGCAACAGGGGAGATAAAAACCAGCCATTTTGTTTCAAGTTAATCTTGCAAACCTCGGAGATAAGGCTTGACAAAAGAATGTCTTAATTGGAGTCTGCCATCTCCATCCTTTGGTAGATGCAGAACTTTGTTCCTGCTTTCATTCCTTCCTGTACATTACACTCTGGAATCCTAATTACACTGCTAATGTAAATTAAAATGTAAATTAATCTGTTTACTAATGCAATTATGCAAAGGAACTCTGCTTCCACTTTAATGCATTAAAAGGAGAAGAATGCTTTAAAAGTGTTGCATATGTTAGTTTTTATTATCCTGAAATAAATAAAAACTAATTAAAGAGAAGCTGGTTGCACTGAAATCAGTGAGAAGCTGCTTCAGCAGGATCCAGTCCTACCTGATGATTGCCTTCAATGAGCACAGGTTAGAAAGAGAATTTTTCCTCCCTTAAATTACACATGTAATTGGCTTCAGAGCTGTCTCATCCACCACAGTTCCTCTCCTCTAAGAACCCATCTATTTCTCATACTCAGATTCAAAATTCAAGATATGAAGATAAGGGAAAGGATGCAGTGACATGAGACAAGCTGCTCAAGAAATAAATCATAGCTTGGGATATTACAAAAGAATAATTCTAGAGGTTTATTTGAAGGTGTTATAGAATCATAGAAACATTTAAACTGGAAAATACCTCTATGATGAATCTAACCATTAAACTAATGGTACCAGGACCATACTCTAGGCACCACTTCTACACACTTTGAGCACTTCCATGTGTGGTCCACAGGATTTTCTTCAAAAATTAATGTTATGGACATCAAATAGATTATTTCATTAGAAGTGATTACCAGGAATACTAAAAACTAAGAACAGACTCCATTTTTAATTTTAAATGTCTTCAGATCTGCATGCTTGGCACATAACTGGTTGGACTTCTGGACTGTAACTTGAATTTCACAAGGGCTGAGAATTTACAGTTTCATCTGAACACCATGATCTAGAAAACAATCAGTTCCTCTCAGTCTGCAGATGGCATCGAAATTTATGGGAATTTTTTTTTATTTGTGTATTTTCATAAAGATGGAAAATTTTGGGGCAAAAGCCAGACTGGTGTAATTTTCTCACTCTGAGGTGTGTCTCTTTATCCCTTCTTGAGAACTGGCTTTCCTGGAAGTTTCCATCTACCCACAGGCATGTTCAGCAGAAGTGTGTGCTGGACCACTGCTTGTGGTCAGGTCTCTGAATCATGGAATTATTAAGGCTGGAAAAGACCTCCAAGGCCATCAAACCTTTGACTAAAACCCACCCTGTCACTAAACCACATTCTGAATTGCCACATCCTCTTGTTTTTTTGAGCACCTCATGGATGGCGACTCCACCATGGACCTGGGCAGCCCATTCCAGTACTTGACCATCAGTGGAGAAATCTTTCCTAATATCCAACCTCCCTTGGCACAACTTGAGGCCATTCCCCCTCTTCCTATCACTTGTTAAGGGGTCAAAGCAGTGAAATGCTCCAGGTGGAAGAAATTATGGGATAACTGTTCTGGCTATTCCATGGGAGACAGCATTTTCTGCATCTTTGGATCTCTGGATCAATGAGAAGATTAAAAAGCCTCCAAAGCTGGAATAGGCTTAGTAAATTAAAATGTGGTAGTTACAGGTAATTTTAATTTTGTTTCCTTTTGAACGTCTTTTCAATCTTGTCAACACCTTTCTGTTGGCTTTCTTTAACTCATGGATTTCAATTCATTTCAGAAGGTGGAAGACCTTCATGGGGAAGGTGACAAATTAGGGAAAACAATAATGATAATTTAAAAAAACTAATAAAGATAGATCATAGTTCTAATAGCATGTTTTTCTATAAACAAAGCAAATAGTAGCAGGTGGCTGGCCATACATCCTCAGCCACTTACTTTTATTAAGTCTGACTAATTTTCCTTGAAAAAAGAGCTTCTTGTTTTTCCAGGCACTTTAAAGCACAGCTGTATATTCACCAGAATCAATGAATATTAATAATTGTGAATAATTTTCTTATTGAGGCTTTTAATTCCTTTAGTTGAATGCCCTTATTATGAGATAATTCTGTGTATCCTGCCCTTTATTAACCTCTTACATTAATCAGCATCTGCACTGCTGTTTCAAATCTTCCCTTCCTGGCCCCCAAGGTAATGAGATAACCTCTGGTCTGCTCCCATTAATTCTTCTGGACTTTTTCAAGAATTTCTGCTATTCTTTGTAATACAAGAAAAACCTCAAAACACTGAGGATGGACCCTTGTTTTTAACAATGGCCTCGTGTCTCCAGCCTTCCTGTAAATCAGATCCAGATCATTGCTCCTGGAACTTTGTATTTGGAGAAAGGAGCAGACACAAACAGCATGGAATGAACCAAAACAGAATTTATGTACACTATAATGCTTAGACAGCCATCCCAGAGTGGCAGAGCTGTGCTCTTTTAATTGTTGTCTTTGTATAAATAATTCCCATATTTAATATCAATCAATTTAACATGTTTAATTAAAAAACACATTTGTAGTCAAAGAAAGATCTGAAGTACTCTGTGCTATTTTGTCTGTAATTCACCACGGGTCTTGTCATGTTGGATAATTTGGAAAAAAAGTTTAAATAGCTCTGATCTGACCTCATATTATTGATCAATATTTGCAAGGAACTAAACTATAGACACCATTTTAATTTTATTTCATTTAGTTGTTATATTTGATATCAGGTATTTTTTCCTCTTGGAAATGTTTAGGGTAAATCTTACCAAAACTTGGACACATTTGTACACCATGTATTTATTACTGAGCAGAAATTCTAAGCACCATGGAAGTGGTATTAAAAAATTGCCTCTGTACCCCTGATTTGACAATTAATTCCCCAAGCACTGTGTCCTGTGTGCCTTCTAAGAGGTCAGTATTTCTCCACAGTGAGCTGTTAACAACTCTAGAAGAAGGAATCTACATTACTAGACTGTGTAAACAAAACATAATTTAGGTGATCAGAAAACTCTGCAACTACGAAGGTCAGTATTAAAATCCACCTTGACAAAACTGGTAACCAACAAGAATGTTACAAAGGCTCCCAAAAATGCCAACACAAGGGACAAGCTGGTGAATTAAAGTCAGAGCACAGCATGATGCCATGGTCCAAGGGCTGCAAAGATAAATCACTGCTAATTGCATGCATAAAATATGTAAAATAAGTAGTAAACTTGGGGCAAAATGTTTTAGCTAGCAGTTCTACAAAGCAGGCAGCACACGTGGTTTATTCATCTGGATTTGACCTCAAGGGCTCTTTAATATTTGGATCCAAGTATTGGTGGAGAATCTGTACAGTCCAAGCTTTAATTTCCAAAGCAGCATTGCGACATAATCCTTCAATCCTGAAAATTCCCTGCCTTTGTTTTTCCTACTCCCCAAGACCTTTTATTGCTCCCATTCCAACCCCAACACTCTCCACTGCTCTGTGGCACCCAATATTGCTCCATAAATTCTGCCTTGCTGAAGTCTGGAGCAGAGTCCTGAAGAATCTCTCCTTACTAACCCCAAGGTTAGGCAATAACCAACTCCAACTGCTTCCCAGTTTGTTTTTGAACATCCCCAGTGAGCCAAGACCTCTGCTTCCAGAGTGCCTTAGAAACACTGGGCCCTCCAGAAAGCTGAGCAGCTCAGTGTGGTCTTTAGAATGCACTGACAGCTAATCAAAGTTTAATAAAAACCACAGAAACAGTCTCAGAGTGAAGACCAGCACAGCATCACAAGCACTCTTGCCTCTGGGTTGTGTTATATTCCTTGTCTTTTTCTTATGGATCCCATTAATCTTTCACTGCATGGCAGCACAGCTGCTGAGAAATGCTGCTCTCCCCAAAAACTTGATGCCTGAGACTTTAGGCACTCAGGGTGGGGATGGTGGCATTCATTCCCTCTTAGAAAATGTGTCTCCCAAAGCAGCCAATGCTCCTGAGCATTTTATGAAAGTCTCAGGGAGGTTTTTATAAAAACAGGACAATATCTAAAGCTGTGATATGGTCCCTCTTCCCCTTGCCTCTGCTGTCAAGGCTGCCTGAATCCAAGGGATGCATCTAAAAGGAGACAGATCTTGGTGTTTTCTGGACCAGGGCCAGAATTATTTCGAGGGTAGATCAATGAAAGAAAGTTTTTTAGCAACACCCAGGACGATCTCTCTATGTCTCTAGAAATGTGCTGCCTTCCCTAAAAAGCAAAATCCCTGATGTTTGGAAGGATAAGGAGTTGACAGGAAGGTCTCACAGATATGTATGTATAACAAGAAGATTTTTGAATGTGGAATCTAAAGAAGAAATAGAAATGATAGCAAGTTTTGATATAGAAGAAAAGAATTGCTGAGCGAGTTTTACTGGGTAACTAAGAAGGCAAAGAGCAAGTGAGTTGGAAGGAGCTTTTATGACTCTGAGCAAAGGATAAATCTACTCCAAACAAAAGATGTTTTTACCAAGCAAAAAGATTTTTACAGACAAACAAAAACACCATGTTGCAAATGGAGAAAAGATCTCAGGGTTTTCCACTGCAAGAAAACTGAAAAACGGCTTCTAGCTTAAACTGCAACATACTAGATTTTTGATAATATGGGTATGGTAATGTCAGTAGTTATGATGGGCTATAGGTGATAGTAAAGATATTGATTGGTTGTCGTGTTGTAAGATGCTCTGTAATGAAAAGTACATAATGCATTGTAACCAGAACTAGAAGCTTTCAGAGGAACCCACAGCTGTGGCTGTCAGGCTGTGGGCTGGGCTCTTGTCACCCAAAACCCGTGAATTGCTGCATCATTTGGATGCAACAAACGGCATTTTAAAGAGCCCTAAAGCTGTTATAGCCAAATTTCCACGTTCTTTAACAACGAGCCTGGTGGTGGGACTGCTGCAGTTGGAACCCTTTGTGCTGTTCCCTGCTCCAAGCATCATCTCCAAGTGTCTCCCTAGGCAAGGCTGGAGCATCCACGAAAAGGCAGCCTTTGCTCAGCTGTTGTTTATCCTGCTTTCCCCCATCTCTGTTTGTTCTGGCTGTCTGTCACGCTGTGCTCAGATACCTTGCAGGCATATTTAGCAATATTTCACTTTGCCATCTGGAACAGACTCTCCCCCAGCTCTGGGCTTGGGTGCCCCATCTGGTGTCGTGTCTCTGCAGCATAAACAGGGCAGAGAACCCCATTTGTTGTAGTTTTAGAGGGGGAAGAAACCCAGCAATGCTTAATAAGGAAAACAAACAACCAGAAAAAATCACTGAAACCAAAACAAGTGAGGGTTTTTCACAGAGTTCACCTGGCTGGCAGTAATCAGCTCCCAGCATCTCCTCTCTTAGCATGAGGTTCCAGACAAGTTGTCCAGACCTGCAAAGCTGCCAGGGGTCTGGCATCCTGTTCACACCTCTATGGAAAATAATGCGTGCAGCTTATTCAGGGAGACACAATTCACGTCTCTAATAACTACACTGATAACACAGCTGTGGTTTTGTAGAGTACTGACAGCAGATCAGGCAAAACATTTATTTTGGTAATTCACATATGCAACAGAGAGCACAGGGAGCAAGCATGAAGGCCAAAATCAGTGAGCATTATCCCATATTGTATCTCTTGCAAAGAACATTGAAAGTTTTTTTATTAGCTAATCACAAAAAAAAAGATTTTTAAAAAAATATCATTGTTAATTTGTTTTATTTCAAAACCCCTGCTCAGTTATTTAACATTATTCTGATGATGTCAAAATCTTCTACTGCTTTTAGGAAGATATTTTGACTATTCTACATGTCTCGTATCCTACCTTAGAAAATATTTCCATTCCCTTCAGCTTTTCTTTTTTATTTTTTTCCCCTTTTGTGTTCACATGTTGAAATGGTTCTGCACTATTAACAACTTTCTTGGTACAGCCTAACTAGAAATGTGAGGAAAACAACTTTACATTGCAAGAAAGAGCCATCTGTGACTATTGATACAATCACAGAATCCCAGAATGACTTGGGTGGGAAGGAAATTTAAAGATCATTTTGTTCCACCCCCACTGTGCCTTCAGAAAAGTCTGCAGTGAAAAGATTAATCAGTAGATGTGTTTTTATTCAATATATAAATATGCCAACAACAGGACTACCCAATTTAGTGACTTCAAAATATTGGAAGTAGCTAAGAGTTTCAGATTTCTAAGTTTATTTATAACTTTAAACCCTCTGCAGTTTTATCAAGTCTCTTAGCACAGATGCTTTCCCTCATCCTTCAAGCCATTCCTCTGATAGTCCCTGTCCGTGGATTTCTGCACAGGGGTCATCTCAAGGGCATTAAACAACAGGATTAAACAACACACTCCTCCTGAAACCAAATTTTTTTATCCCAATAGACAAGAGAATCAGATAAAAGCTAACCAAAATATTACAACTGATAGCAGAGAGATGCTAATTGTGACTTGCTAACTCACCTTCAGTCACCCCCTCTTTTATTTAAGCTTTTCCAAACCTAAATGACATTTCTTTCTATGTGTTACCATTCCAGTGTATATTTGTTGTTCAAACTGGCAGAGTTGCCAAGGGAGGGACACACTGGACAAAGCAGCTCAGGATGGTGTAGTCAAGGATCACTCAGATAAATGTGACCAAGTAGATATTGAGCTTTTACTGGCAAATTTAGGTATGTAAAATATTCCATTAGTAGGAACAGATTGGGTTGGTGATGGATACTCAACTATTTAATGCACCTGAAGTTAGTATGGGGCACAAAGATTGCCACGTGAGCTTCCTGTGTGTACCTTAAATGTTACATGTGTGCCAAAATGCCACCAGCCTATCGATGCCTGGGATGAGGGGTGGCCTGGAGAGCTGTCCCTGCTCAGGAGCAGATGCTTTTGGAGGAGAACCTCAGTGGGTCTGAGGGCTTCAGGTATTTATATAGCAAAGAGATTGATGTGCAGTCAGATTTTTCTGCTGTGTTCATGCAGTTTTGGCCACTTTTCAGCTGGGGGGTGCTCCTGAGAGGCCAGTGCTGATATCAGGGGTGTGTGCAGGTCAAAGATGCCAAACACCAGGCCAGACTCTGCAGGACAGAGGCCCAAAGATTTGGAATCATAAATAGCTATGGGGCTGTGGAAAAGCAGCTCCCTCACAGTTCACTCAGGAGGCCAAATCCAGGACAAGTGCCATCACTGGCATCCCACTTTGTCTTCAGTTTCTCCCCATCAACCCAAATCAGCCCCTTTCTGTCCTGGCTAATTCTGCCAGGGCTCCTGCCTGTGTTTTATGGTTGCCTCAAGCCATTCACGGTGAATGGGAGTCACTTTACCCAGCTGCTGTTAAAAGTCACTGCTCCCAGACAGAGTTGAATGTCAGCTTCCCCCAGGGCTTTTCTTTCCTCACAAGCTGGAGGAAACACTCCTGTCTGTGATGCTTTTTTTAGTTTTCTGTTCCTTGAAGCAGCTGATCTGCTCTCCACAGGGTGAATGTCAATTATTCTTGGCCCTTCCCTTGCACTGCACAGTGTCTTTTTTCATAAAAGAAGCTCTAAAATGCTTATAATTGGAAAGAGAAGCCTCTGATGGATGTACATACTAATCCAAGGGCTTGAATGTTTACTGCACGGCCTCTCCAGAAAATCTAATATTTGCTGAACTTCTTCAAGGAAAGCTCTTAGCACAGTGAATACATTAAACAATGAGAGTTAATCATGGGCCTTATTCAAGCTGCACTAGAGCCAAACCCTGAAATTACAGCCCTCCAAAGCAAAGGTGGCATTGGCACTGCCTGATAGAAAGACACAAATATATTCTTTTAATTCATGGCAGGGATTTCTGCATAGTATGATTCCAAACTGTATTTTTGACAAGAAGAGACATTAATTGCATAAAATCAAAAGTCAATTTAATAAGTGGAAACTTTTTGCTATTGTTGTTGTTGTGGGAAGACTTTTACAGAGTATTTCAGGAATGGGCTCTGCTGCTGGGGTTTTTCTGGATGTTTTTAATGCCTGTAACAAGCTGTCTGCAGAAACACATATCAAAATAATAGGCAGCAGTCCTGAAGAAAAGCATCATCCCACTCCACAGTGGAAAGCAGACAGAATTATCTTAGTGATGTATTTTTAAGAATCCCAGTCTCAACTCACTCACTTCCTTGAAAGGAAAACTCACTGCTTCTTCCTGACAGGAATATGAGGGGCCTGCAGCATGAGGAGGTGAACTGACTCAGTCACAGGAAGGGCATCAGACTCTTGTGCTGTGCAATATCCATTTTCTGAAAGGAAAGCTCTCTGAGTTATGTCTGGAGCTCTCAATTCACCCAAACCACTGATCTTGGTTTTCCCACAACAGAGCCCTTTGCAAAGTTATGCTGAGCCTCAACATGCAAAACTGGCAAAAAGGGTTTAATCCATTTAGGAAATTTCAGAAAGAAGTCCAGGATTTATTATTACATCAAACTCTGATGGAAAGCTCCACAGTGCCCTCAAACAAGCAGAAAGGAGTCAAGTTGGCACCAAAAAAATCTGTAAACTCTAAAGCAGAAAAAGCTGGAAGAGCAATCTCTGCAGTGCTCATGTTTTAAATGTTTCCCTGTCAGCTGAAAAAAAAGGCATAGCTGTAAGTCTGGTGACCAGCAGTGAAATACAGTTCCCAAACTGAATCCCTTATCAAGGCACAGGGATAAATAGCAACTCTTTCCTGGAAGAAGAGGCAGATAATAAAAAGACCTCTTAAAACACTTTTAATGCAGCTTTCCCTGCTGTGTACAGACCTTTCCAATGCTACTTTGCAGCACCATCATTCTCAGACAGCGTTTGTGCTGTGAGAGGAAAGAATTTTCTCCCTGATCTAGATTTCACTGGGAAGGATGAAAAAAAACCTCACAAAACAATGTCATAGTACTTAGTTGACCCTGATTTTGCTGCACAAGTTATATATATACTTTAGATTTTATGAATTCGATCCCAAATTAAAACTTTGGGGCTTGCTAGAGATTTTTATTGATTTATTTTCAATTCCAGCTACACACAGCCTTGTCTTCCTTACTAAAGCTCTGCTTCAGAAAATCCCTGGAATCCCTCCTTGTGGCTATCACCCAGGCAGCACATCCTTGTCAGGCTGGATGCACCAGAACAGGAAGCAACTCAAAGTTCTTGTGCAGTTGTCACCCTCTCATATTATCTTAAAATATAGATTGAATCATGGAGGAAAAGAAAGTCACATATTGCAGTGACACCTGATAAAAACCCCACACATTTTCTAATTAGAATGTCATGTTTTCATTATTAGAAAATTTGAAGTATCTAGCCTGTGGGCCTTTCAAAATTTTTTTTTATTCCATTTATTTAAGAATGTTCTATAGTTTTATAGTTCAGTGTGATTACAAGCAACAATAATATGATTTAAGGTATGGGAAAGGAACCAGAAATAAAAGAAAGCTTTGAAATAAACTCTTGGCACTAATAAATAGTATGTTATAGTTTATCTTTAGTGACTGAATGCTGTAGATAGAGAAGAGCACTTTGTGGCAGAGAGTTTGATAAATATTTCAATGCATATGAGCACAGGTGCTTTAATACTTAAGTTATGAAGTAAAATTGAAAATTTTTTATTTGGTTTTATTTTCTAAGCAGAAAATTTAACCATAGTTAAAAAGGTGTTTTATCAACCTTTGAAAAATCAGATTTATTCCAGAAAGACATTTCTGCTCTCTACCCAGTAAAAGATATTTCCAGTAAAGGTACACACTCAGTTTCTCCTGAAATGAATCCTGCACTTTAGAGCAGCTCTCTTTTGATATATTGGAAATAATTTATTAAAAGATTCCCACATAATGGAAGTAGCATGGGTGAAGCAATAAAAGGAAATGTGGAGTTTATTTAATCCTGTCCTACTTTATTGGTTCATCTGAAATTCTGGATCTGAGAGCAGATTTAATGCCTGTTTCCAGTCCTTAGGGTATTTATGTCAGGAAGGTGTTCAAATGTACAGCAATAAGAAAAGCAACTTCCTAGTGCTGACATTGATCAAAGGGAATTCCAGTGAATCTGCATGATTTAAAGATTTAATTTGTTTAATAACACATTAATAGCACTGCAGTTGCACCACACTTGGACTTGTGCTTTTCCTATTCCTTAATCCTAATCAACACATGCTGCCGTTTGCCAAATGACAACAGTAAATTTGACTGTAATATGGAAATTAGGCAAAATATTGGGATTTTATACATAAACTAAGTAGTGGCATTTTTTAAAATAGGATACAGAACTGGGAACATGTAATGAGGAAAAAAACCCAGTAACTAGGAGATAGAGATCGTATCTTTAGGCATTACTTCAGCAGTAAGAAATATTTTTCACTTTGCAACTCATGCAGAGGATTCACAACACAGAAAGAGCTCAAATTAAAATTCACCCACCACATCTCATATCTGCAGCTCAGCCATCCTTTTTTTTTGAGTGAGCATCTCATTTACTGAGAGATGCATTTTTTTCCTGCACATTTCTGCAAAGCAACAGATAGGCTGCTAAGTCCTGAGGACTACATCTAGAATGAGGAAGACTGATATAAACAAGAACTTCTCTTTCCAGCTCCTCTTTCCTCCTCCAA